>OZ004600.1:42227283-42874826 GCA_963924605.1 Malthinus seriepunctatus
CATCCACTTATAAAATCGACAATAGTTTTGGAGAATGCGCCGTAGAAGATTTTTTAAATCCCGCCTTCGCTTTCTTTAGTCGTCTTAAGAGTTATGAGTTAGTATGTTTGGGAGTTATTTTTAGATTTAATTAACTGACTCGATTTAACGTTAAAAAATTATTTTAGTTCAATTTTTATATTTTAATTTAATGTTAAAAAATTTTTTTTTTTTACTATATACGCAGCAGCGGTGCAAAACATTTTGTATCTGAAAAAGTTTTAAATAAAAACAATTCATTTAATGATTGTTGTAATCACGGCGAAGTATGTTTGCAAGCTTTACCTGTTTTCCCCCCTGTTTTAAAATCATTATTTAAAGGTTCACATCCAAAATCGAAACAATTTTTTGAACATATTCGAAGTTATAATAACTCATTTTCTTTTGCATCGTTTAATGCAAACTTGATGACTTTTAATAATACACGGAAAGGTCCGTTTTGTTTTAAAATACAGGGTCAAATATATTATCAAATTAATACAGCACTTTATCCATCATGTGATGAGATGCCAACCTATGGTCAACTTTTTATTGTAGATTCCCAAGAATCAGTAGAATTTCGTTTAAATCATAATACTGAATGTGACAAAGAAGTTATGAACATAATTGAAGATTTGAAGCGTGAACATAATTTATTTGCACAATCTTATCAAATGATGAGCGAAGAATTGGCTAATCAACGTCTCACTAATTCAAATAATGCAAATGAAGACCCTGAATTGCACCTTTTATTTACAATGAAACCTGGAATGGACCGAAATCGTTATAACTTTCAAAGAGTAAATGAAGTTGCCGCAGTATTTTCCACAACTGCTGATGGAGATATTCCAGAATCGTACGTAACAATTCGAAACAAAAGTGATAAATCATTGCAGTTTGTTAGTACAATGGATGGTAACGTAGAACCTTGGATTTATCCTCTATTTTATCCATACGGCACTCTTGGATGGCACAGAGATTTGCGTTGTACTACAAAAAACAAACGAATTACTCGAGCATGTTATATTAAGTACAGAATGGCTCTTCGCGAAGACACAAATGTTTTTTTGATGGGACGGCGAACGGCGATTGTTTCAACAATGGATAGTCGATAGTTACGTCAAAATTGAAAAAGATAGGTTAACTTTTTGTAGAAATAATCAAAAGAAATTACGTGCGGAATCTTATCAAGGGTTAATTGATCATCTAGAATTAAGAGCACAAAAGAATCATCAAAGTATTGGAAAAATTGTAATTTTACCATCATCATTTCAAGGGTCGCCACGAAATATGTTACAAAATTACCAAGATGCTATGGCAATTGTAAGAAAATTCGGTAAACCAGATTTATTTATTACAATCACTTGTAACCCCAAATGGAAAGAGATTTCTGAAAACTTAATGGAAAGCCAAACTGCTTCAGATCGACCTGATCTGGTAGCTCGAGTATTTAATCTCAAAAAAAAAATTTCTCATTGATTTGATAGTAAATAAAAACTTTTTTGGCAAAGTACAAGCGTATGTTTATGTGATTGAATTTCAAAAACAGGGTTTACCACATGCACACATGTTATTATAACTTTAAAACAGTCTCACAAAATAACTACTTCAGAAGTAGTTGACCGATACATAGCTGCAGAAATACCAAACCCGGAAATAGATTCTATACTACGTGCTATTGTTTTATGAAACATGGTTCACGGTCCATGTGGAAATTGGTGTTTAACAGAACAGAAAGTATGTTCAAAGAATTTTTCTAAAACATATAATGAAGTAACAACTCTGGATGAACAAGGATATCCAAATTATCGACGTAGAAATACTGGACTTTTTTATAAGCGTTCTGATGGTTATGTTTGTGACAATAAATATGTTGTGCCTTACAATCCACATCTTCTCAAAGTGTTTAATTGTCATATTAATGTTGAAGTGGTTTCTAGCATTAAGTCTGTCAAATATTTGTATAAGTACATTTACAAAGGGCACAACGCTGCAGGAATAACAATTAGCGAATCAACTAATGAAACTATTGAATACGATGAACTTGGTAGTTTTATCGAAACAAGATACGTTGGTCCGGTAGAAGCTGCTTGGAGAATATTAAATAAACCTTTACAAGATAAGAGCCACTCCATTACCAGATTACCAGTGCATTTACCAAATCAACAAAATGTTATTGTTAGTGATGATTGTGATGAAAGTGAAATCAGAAATGCATTAGAAAAACAAACAATGCTTCTAGATTATTTTGCACTAAATGTAAGAGACCATGAAGCTACACAGTACGTGTATGGTGACATACCAACCCACTATGTGTTTAAAAAAAACAATAATCATACTAATACCTACGGGTATCATTGGCAAAGACGTCAGAAACAGTTCAACGTTATTCGACGAATGTATTCTGTAAGTCCCAGTCAAACTGAATTATTTCATTTACGTTTATTATTAATTCACATCAAAAGAGCAAAGAGTTTTGAAGATTTAAGAACAGTAAACGGAGAAGTTCAAGAATCTTACATAGCAACATGTCTTAAATTAGGACTGATTGAAAATGATCATGAATGGAAGAGAGCTATGCACGAAGCTGAAGTTTGGATGATGCCGAAACAGTTCAGATGTTTATTTGTTCGAATTCTGATGCATTGTCAGCCAACTCATCCTGAAGAACTATGGGATGAATTTAAAAAACCATTGTCAGAAGATTATGTCAGACATTTTGGCGAAATTAGAGGACAAAACAAAGGTTACGCTGACATTAACTTGCTTCTCGGTGCTGAAGGTTTTGATGTTACGATGTTTCCTACTATGCATCAAATAAGTGAGATTGAAACTAAGGATCATGTTTTAGATGAAGCGGAAACGATCGAAGATGCATCAAAATATTACGCAAATTTAAATGAAAAGCAAAAACATATTGTTGATATTACACAGTAGTCAGAGCGCGCGTAAGCGCGCACTTTGGTGCTAGTATTGGCATAATTTATGTTTATAAGAAAGATCGATTGCTTCGATCGCTCACATCCCTCTAGAAATAAGATAAGAATGAATTTCAATCCGGTGGGAGTACTAATTGAAGTAGGTTTATAAATACAAAATATTAATCTTTAGATAATACCGATTCTAAAAATAACAAAATCTGTTTGTTAATTATTAATTACACTGCTTTAGTATTTTGAAATCACATGAAAAATATATTAATCGATTAAAAACCCTTATACGATACTTGGAAAATGAATCTAGAGATAAATTAAAAATTAGGAATGACATTTCTAAGTAGTAGTATTTTAAATTAGGTACTTATGAATTTAAAAACTCATTTTTTGTTTAGCCAAGATACGCCAAAAACGTTTACGTCTCCCACTTAATTACGTGTTGAGAAAAAACTGTGAATTTTTGGTGTATAAATAAGAAGAGACATACAATTTATCGCAAACTGAAAATTTCACAACTGATTAAATCGATTATTGGATTGATGGTTCGATTAAGTACATAAGTAATTGAACAATTGACTATAATCAATAATTTGGTTCATAAAACTACCACCATAGTCTGGTTAGGTTGCCAATCTATTAAAATCAGCATGACCTGGAAATGTCTGTAGACAAAGCTTTTCTTTCGTAGTCCAACAATACCTAAAGGGATAATTCTATTAACCAACTATCAAATAATGAAAATACATATTGCTTTTGAAATTTGACTACATGAATGTATAAAATTTCTTATAATTACCTACATTATTAAAATTGTAAGATGAGTACGAGTAGGTACTTATAATATAGCTAATGCAAGCAAAATAATTAAATTCCAGATCTTCCAGCTCTATTTTAAAATAATAAAACAAATTATTTTTACCGACGATTCACAATTATATAAAACTCATAAGATAAGAGGAGCAAACGAGTTACTGACACTTCAAAAATCTAAAATCTGATGACTAGAATTTTTTTCGCAGGTGATACGTGATCTGGTAGTTGGCAGCTTGTAATTCCAAACCATATTCATCGCACTTTTGCAAACTCGAAATCAGCAAATTTATGATAACATTAATTTAAAATAAATTCATTTTGAGTTTTCTGCAAATTTCAATAGGTATTACATTTTATGTGGATGAAAATGAAAACAGGTGATCGATTATCGAGCGTTAAATTATTGTGAATTAGTTTCGATTTACTTCTATCTATTATTGATCGTTCGATTAATCCACTTAGGAGTAGTTTTGAATTATTTCTGTACTTATGAATGTCGGCCTTCTGACCTCTTAGGGCTTAGTTGTATAAAACAAGATAACCTCAAGATTAGAACTAATTCCGGAATTTAGCTAAATATGTGTTGTACCAACCCGGATAGACTAATCGCAAGTAGAGATAATCTTGAATCAAGTTTTGATTCAGGATTTAACACATAACAGATTGATATATGAATTAACTCGTTTTATACAACTGGGCCTAAGTATGTATACAGGTTGAATAGTTCGAGTTAGCACATAGGAAAATAATGAGTGGGAACAAGTACGAAATATTTTTCAATGATTACGAGAGAGAAAGAGTTACTTTTAGATAAAAGGAAGGCGTCAATTGTTAATTTCAAATTTGAAGTACACGCCTGCAATTTTTGATAAGTGATAGGTATTTATTTTTACAATTTATTTTAATTTTATTATTGGTGTTTTATTTTAAAAATGGTTCTTGATTTAAACGAAAATAATTAGATTATGAATTATTGAACGCCTATTTTATATCTAAAAATAACTCTTTCTCTCTCGTAATCATTTAAAAATATTTCGTACTTGTTTCCACTTACTATTTTCGTATGTGCTAACTCGAACTATTCAATCTGTATGTATAGTGACCGATTTGCTTAGGCGACCAAAAGCAAACAATGACTCTAAAAAACTATGTAGTCACGTAGGTTTAGTTTATTTTTGAAAGCACTGTATATTTGATGATGGCTATCCTAAAATTGAACATCTCGTCATGTTCTGTGCACAGTGACGTAGACACTTTTATAATTTTAGACAGGCTCTATTAAATCGAGCTCTATGTAAGAGTTTTGCAAGTTTTATTGAAATGTTCAAACAGATACTTGTATTTGCTTATACCCAATCTACAATTACAAGCTTTTATATGGACTAAATAATGTCGTACTAATTTCTGTCCAGAGAAGAGATGCAGCTTAGTCACTCACAAAAAAAGCGCGCGATATTCGAATAGAATTTTTCTGTTGGTCAAATTTTGAAAATACGGTTTATATCACAAGAATTGACATGCGTCAACCTTATTTGACAGAAATTTGTGGGGAGTGGCTTAGCTGCATCCGTTCGCTTTACAGAGATTAATTTGTTAGTACTGAATCAACTTGTTACACTAGAAACCGGGTGTTTCATTAAATCTCCCTTAAGTGTCGCTCAGTTGGAGACAGGGGGGTTCGTAGTAAAAAAATAAAACAAACTGCGGATGGAATAAAGCAAAGTCTTTATTAAATAACAAAAAATATATATAAACAATATGTTATCAAAAATACCAATCTCTTACGCTATGACTCAGCTACTGTTCCTCCAGCCACCAGACCTGTCCTCAAGACCTAACTAGACGATTTAGGAGAGACCACTTGACCTGGAAGACACGAGAGGGATGAGCGTATTCTCAGACCACCAGACCTGTTCTCAAGACCTATCAGACCTTTAAGGAGAGACTACCTGAACTGGAAGACACGAGGAGGGTCAGTCGAATCTTCAGACCACCAGACCTGTCTTTAAGACCTAACCAGACCTTTAGAGACAGACCACCTGACCTGGAAGACACAAGAGGGTTTCGTACACCAGATCCCGAGACCTCTCTATGAAGGGAGAGACCACCGATTCCTAGTGTACGAGGGAAAATCACGGGCTTGCTGAAGGCAACAGGGTAATAAATTAATTAATTTAAACAACTAATTAATACAGAACGCAAATAAAAATGACTCAAGGAAACTCATGCGCGCACCCGCTCACCTCAAAGGTGAAGCAAGGAATCCTTTATCAAAACGGAGAAGGGGTTTATATTGAAGAGTCGACGACCAACTAGGATCTGCTCGACAACTAATAGAAACGCTGTAACTTGAATTATACTCAAGGAAAATTATCACTTAGTACGTTATAAATTTTACTAATTAAATTAATAACTTTTTAATTAAAAGGCGATCGATGGTAAAACTTAGCTCAATGGAACCGCACTAAAATTACAAGCACGTCGGTCTAAAGTTTATAATTTTAAATTAAAATTTCAACCTTAAGTAATTAATAAAAATCAATTAAGGGCTGTAAAATACTTAAGGGTGCTAATGAATCACATATGTAAAAAGAAAAACCACTAATCAGCTCAAATAACAAATTTTACTACTTCACGTGGTTCTAAATGAATTTAAATACTCAATAACTTTAGAAACGTCTATAATTAAAAAGTTTAGATTACGAAATAGTCAAGTAATAAGGGTGAAATAATTTTTCTAGGGTTAAAAATGATTTGAAAGGTGAACTAAAAATTGCTAGGAAGCTGTAGCTCCTCTGGTTGTCGAGATACAGGGAAATCAGTGCTTATCGTTGATAACACTGATAATAAAATACGGAAAATTAAAATTAAGTTATTCTGGTATAACTATATAAAAGTGATTGAAGAACTGAACACGGGTATCTAACATTTATCTCAATTTCGATCTCAGGGGCGGCGCTAGCAAAAAGGATTAGAAAAAATGACAAGTACCTGGTTTAAACGATACAAAATTTCCAGGATGCTGTCCCAAGTACCAGTATTTGGGTCCAGCATCCGGATAGAATTTTGCATCGTTACAAACTGAAAGAGCAAAAGCATGGGAATCTAAGTTTTAACGTCGTGCGTAGAAATTTCGACGCTTAGATTCACGTGCTTCTGCTCCTGGAGTTGATTCAGTACTAACAAGTTAGTACGATATTTAGTCCATGTAAAACGACCCTCAGACTGTTTAATGTAACTTAAGTTGTGCCAAATGCAAATAAATGTGACTCAGGGCGAATTCTACATTACACATTTATCCCCATGATTTAATTTTAGTCTTAGTATAAAGAGGTTTTAACAATAACTTGAACCGATTTACACTGCGACTAAAATTAAATCCTGCTAATAAGTGTGTATTGTAAAATCCACAGTTACTCTCAAAAAGAAGCGTCGTTTTCTCCAATATGTATGAACCTCTGTCTATTTGCAGCTAATAATTTTGGTAATTGCGTTGTAAATGCCTGCGTAAAAGTGCAAATGTTGTCAAGTACCGTGCTATAAAAATAAAAATTTATCAAGACGTTTTGGTCTCGATTCGATATTAGTCTTATTGTCTCTTATCGAGAGTGGCGACTTAAAAGTCGCGATAAAATCTTGTTTTAATGTCATCAGACGCTTACACAAAAACGTTTCAAAAGGAGATTTTATGTAGATTTTGCTTCCAGTTTGCCTGACCTCAACCACTCCGTTATTGTTTTGACGACATAGGGCATAAACATAAGAGAGCACTCATCAACAGTTCTGGTTTTCAGGAGGCAAAATAAAAGCTCTTTTACACTAAATATTGAATAAAAAATAGTATAATTTTTGGAACTTCTGTTCAATTTTTTGGTCAATGTTTTGTGTACGTACTGTAAATCAGCTTTTCAAGTAAAAATTTCAGATATTTTTTTGTTTAAATTTCTCTCATAAACTTTTGTTCTCGACTTGTGTGCGATTTACCCGTGCGGGGTTGTCCACTCTCTGCAGTCAGTGTACAAAAATTGAGCTATCTACTGTAGTCATCTGCAGTCAATGGCAGCCATACCATATGCACTATTATGCAGTCATAGGCATCAGTCAACTGCAGTTAGTGTACAAATTCAGAACAGTGGTTGCTCCCTTGGATTTACATTTTTAGTAACTAATTTTACTTGTTTGTTGTAGGAAGCTAACAAATGGACAGCATCGGCTTTCTACTATTAGCAGGGATGTCTTAGAAGAAGTACTTCTGCTGAGTACTCAAGACTCAAGACTTAACCTTAGAGTATCATATCTACCGTTTGTTTATTGTTTCATTAACATTTTTGCCTCCTGCTTAGGAATTTGCAATAAAAAAAGGCTGGAAACTACGTTTTAAAGAAATGCACGTTTGTGTCAGTCTCAATTTTCAAGTTGGAGTATGAAGAATTAAATTGTTTAAATGTTTTTCATTTTGATTGATAAAATCTAAATTCAAAGCTTTTAAATATGGGTTCTCGTGTCATAGGTTACTGACCCCTATTTAAAGCTTTAGCACCTACCACTTCAGAAAGGGACATTTTTGTATGAGTCATAGGTTCAACTTTTATTAAGAAAGGCAGTGTACAAAATAATTCACATATTATCGAGATGCGATGAAACCGCATTTTCGACATTTGTTTTCAATTTTCAACAGGAAGCGGTCGTTTTTCCAAACTTTCATAATTTTATCGTCTATCCAAAGTACAGTAAACAATTAAACATGCACTGATAGACTATGTAGAAATCTTTAATGAATTCAAACTTTGAGTACAAGTGACCTCTGTAGTTTGTTTCATTATGCACGTTATTTTGAATATTCTTTGGAGCTCACTTTTAACAACTCTAATACTCACAGGGTGAGGTTTACAAGCTGCGATTCTGATGTTTGTGTATTACTAAGCAACCTTAGTATAAGATATACGTAGATGGGCATCGTTTTGTGGTTCAAACCATGTAATCGTTCCCTATTTTTTATTCTAATCGTGTCGATCAAGGTTTCTCGATTTTATTATTCGAAATGCATATGGATAAGTAAACAAAAGTGTTTCTCTGTAAATATTAATCCACATGTGAGAAAATAACAAAGAAATTGTAGGAAGGCAGATGCACTACGTTTCTGGACATATATGTCCTGAAAAAATATAGCAGCTGTAAGTACCTTTTCCTTTGTCTGCTTTGGAACTAAAATTATTTTTTTTATGTCATAGGAGGAGGTGGGTGGCAAGCTGCATAGCAGGTAAAATTCACCTTCAAACCTTCGAGCTCAAGGTATAAAATATACAAGGGTTGCTTTGCACCACATATCGCAATTTTACCCTTAAAAGTAACGTAGCGCGCAGGTTTGGGTCTCCCTACTTTAAACATGGATGATGCCGCGAGCGAGAGAATTAATAGATTTCAAGTCAGTAGCGCTATGGCTGCGGTACGTTGTTGTTGTTTATCGTAAAAGTGAGTTGTGTTGGTTGTATTAGGACGACGCGGCTGTCCTCGTCATTACCGACACAACTAATTTTTTTGTGGTGAATAAATCTAATTTATTTTTACTTAAGTGAGCTTCAATCGATATTTGTTAAAATTACAGGTCTGTATTTAAAATTTGAATTTTTTTGCTAAAAAATCATCATTGAAAGAACAACTTTCAAATGACCTTAAAATATGTATTACTGTAGTAATCATATACTGTTTTACACCTTTTGTAAACACTTTTTAATTCCTGCTATTTGTTATTTTTTGAAAAGTTTGTCAATAGGTAGTTTTGATTGCTTGACATTGCTTCAATTTGTGTTTATTTGTTATAACTATCTTTAGCATTCAGCAATGCAAAATATTATAATTTTTTTGTAATTCTTACAGGAGAAACGTGTCATCTTCGTCGAGAAGCAATTTCTTCAAGTGTTGTGTTTACGTGTTTTTGGTGTTTAAAAATTTAAAAAGAAATCGAATTCAAAATGCAAACTGTTCAGGAATATTCGGCTGTGAGTGCACGTTTAGAATCTGTTGATAAAAATGAAGAAATAGGAACGAGTATAATAATAAGTGAAATAAATAAAAAATTAAGGACCGGTGTTACGCATACACAAGAGACAGAGTGTCAAGTACCAAAGGTTACTACGGATCGTCGCGATTCAACAACACCTCTTAGTCCAAATCAAAGCGAAAGACATTTTCAAGCTTCTATTGTTGCAGAAAAATATTTGTTACTCGATCAAGTGGAAGGTAGTTCGTTATACAGATGCGTAGACATAAATACGCAAGACGAACTCGTTTGTAAGGTACGAATTCTTTCATTTCTTTTTAAAATACTTGCTTTTTTAAGAATTTTGTTCAACTACCAGTAGCATTGCACATCGTACTCACTAAAGAGCGCCCTTTGGCTAAAGAATTTCATTCTATAAAAAGCGTATTTTTTGCATTTTTAACCTCTTTTGCTTCTCACGTGCCCCTTGATTAAAGAATTCCATTCTAAACAGTAGCAAGGCAACTTTAATACTTTTTGTTTTTTTGAGCACTCTTTGCCCCTCGTGCTCCACGTGAAGTTTGGCACTCAAGGCCAATTCTTAAATGTTTTGCTGTAAAAATTTAAATTTGCACATTATGTATTTGAAAAACACGTGATGTTTCAAAGTTTCATAGTTCAAGAGAAATACAATTGTTTCGTGATGTAAGTGTGTTAGTTAAATGGGAAAATCGTACGATTATACGTAGACTGACTTGTTAAAATTCCTTTAGGAGAAAAATTAGAAAATCTACATAATGTATGTAGGTTCTTCTTTATATAGAATTGTATAATTTTGAATTTGAAACTTCCATATTGTACTATTCCACTACCTGAAGTTATAGCGCATTGTATGTGGTTCAATAGGGAAAAAGGATAATAGACTTGTGAATTGGGTCACACTTGAATACCCAAAAAAAAATTATAAATGTAGGTAACTTCTAGGTCGTTTGCATTTGGTTTTTTTGTTAATTATTTCGATATTCCAAACATAATAAAAACAGTTTTGCATATTGATGAACACGAGGTGCGAGTTGATTTATGACTTATGAGTCTTGTTCTGGCTTTGGAAATTTTTATTTTTCTTTCTTTCGTCTTTTATGTTGTTCATTTATATACCAGTATATCCCGTCTCGTACGTTTTGTTAAACTTGAATAATATAATAAGTCAAACCATTAAACGAGTGCTCGAGCACTACGAAAAATGCTTTTGATGGGATGGGCTTCCTTCACCCTGCAGGCACGTAACTAGCTTCTTAAAATCAAGTGGGCACTTGGTGGCCACAAATTTTGTCGGGTCGGCCAATTGTAGCCCCGATTTTTTTGGTGAGCCAATTGTATTGACATTTTATCAGGATGGGCCAGCAAAATTTTAGGTGGGCCTAGGCCCACCCTGACCCTCCCGTAGTTACGTACCTGTCACCTTGATACCTTCAAGCCGTTGTTCGATGTATTACATGGAGATTTATATAAACTTACCAATTAAAACTAACAAGGCTTCCCTTCTCATTTGCAATTATGCCAAATTTAAATAATTCAAAAATATAATACAAAGTAACTTTTATGTGTTCAGAAGTTCAGATATTTATAGAATGACGAATTCTTTTGTATTGTTTCTTTAAATTTTGCATCATCAAAAACAAAAACTACGCAGATACTTATTTTGAATGGGAAATTCGATCTGTTGCATCATAAGTAATTTAAATATGTCAATGAGTAAATCACGCAAGGATGTTAGGGATGTTACCTTCGACCAAGGTTAATGATTTCAAGCAGTAGACTTAATTATCATAATCTATTAAATCTGTTTTCGTTTGAATTAACTTGTTTTTTTGTTAAAATTTGCTAACTTTTATTTAAACAAATCATTTTTTTGGCATCAAATGATTCGAAATGCAAATATTTGATGACGCCTATTTTTACTTTCCTTTCAACTACCTCAACGTCTGATGTCTAGTCAAAATAGTTTTGTTTTGTACATTTTTTTCAAAAAACAACTTCTCTTGAGTTATTTTAATGATTAGATAGGAAATTTGTCGTAAATGGGAAAATGGAGGATGCATAGATACATTGTCGTCAACGGAATTTTATCAATGTGTTTGGGTATTAGGAGGATGTCTACCTACTATTTATTTACGTCTTTACCAGTACTAATTAATCTTTTAACCTTTAATTGTTTTATTAGTTACTACATACATAGTTAAACAATAAAAATTGTATTTGAAAATAATGTTTGTTGGAGATAGTCTAAATATAAAAGTTAATCTTCTTTGGTTGGTTGATAAAGTCAATTAGTTATAGTATTGCATAAGCTTATAATTTTTTAATATAATCAGTTGGCACTACAAGCGTCCTCTTTAGTTATCTGATCTCTGAAGACTCCAGATTATTGATCATATCTGAACGATAAAGCTCAAGCTTTGGAAGTAGAGAGGCAACGTTTTTCGAAATAGAGAACGAACGTGTCTGATTGAAAAACTCAGTAGAAAAATTCAAAACTTCAGTTGTTTTAAATATAGCCCAAAATTTGGACTACTTCACACATTTTGTATTATCTTCTTTGCGAGGAATGTTGGAGGATATTTTTTCGCTATGAAATTAATTTCTCTTCAGTGACAGTGTCACGTGTCGAGCCGTACATATTATTTGCACTTTTAATTTAAAAATTATATTTTATTGTTTTCAATTATCTCTATGCGATCTCACTTGAGTGTGCGTATGTATCGAATGACTGCGGGGGCAGATATCTCTCTGTTTTTACGACTGCAGTAGTGGTCATTTAAATTACCATTTTCAGGCATCTTGAAGATTCAACTATCGATGCAATTTAAATCGATAACGAATGCAATTTATTGTGATTTTATTAAAAAAAAAATTTAACATGTAAAGGTACAGGTCGCTTCATAATTTATGAATCTAATAAAAAAAAATCATCCAAGTTCTCTTATGTGTGTAACTTGTGGAATTAATTTATAAACCTACGTTCTCGTAGAACAGGTTTAATTCTGGTCCAGTTTTGTACAGGCAGAATCTTACGAATTTTGCGTGGTTATATCTTTACGTGAGAATTATACCAAATAATAAAAGAGGGTAAAATCTAGTTTTTTAAAATTGGTCAACAATACACTTTTCTAACCCTTTAGCCTTTCTCATAGATCTACTTATATGTTTTATATTAGAACGATGCTGATTAATTACATTTATTTGAGGGTCAACTATGGGAAAATGTAAAAAAATTATGGCTTTTAATAAATATGCACCCCTGTCATTGATAAATAAACCAAATTTACATGATTTTATGCGCATAGTTTTAAATTTTTAGTAATTCGAAATAATTTTATTTTTTCATCTCTTTTCTAAGATGACGTTCATTGCAAATTATAACCTTATAGCTTAACTATTCTAACTCATGAATAAACATTACATTTTGACTTTGAGCGAAGAACATTAAAAATCATCGGTGACATTGATCACGTCCATGGACTTCCAACTCGTTAATTCGTAAGACAATGTTCGTAAAATTACATATAATTTTCGTAACGAGACATATGTTTTTGGCTTTTACGATTTTTAAATAAATTTGCCAAGGTTAATTTAGCAACTTCTGTTAAATTTATTGTAATTTTTTGCTTTTATTGGGTTGCAAATAAATCCGCTTTGGTTATAATTGCTTATAAAAATTGAAAGATGGTATTATTACGCTATTTGTAAACACGTACATTATCAAGGTTTGTCTAAATGAATAAGGATTGGCATGTTGGCGCTGAATGTCATACCAATTTCGAAATTCAATTCTTGCTAATTTTTTGTTTTTCTTCACCCATCTTTTCCTTATGGATCAACATCTACAGTTTCCACCTTATTTTATTGAGAAGCGTTTATCGAAAAGTCGAAATTGAGTAAAAAGTTGTTCGTCATCCATTAGTAATTTTCCCAAGTTGTAATTGTATGAATTATTCATTTACCGTGTTACAATAATAATTTTTTACTAAACGTTTTCTCTCGGGGTGCTTTCAAAAATTCGATTTTACTTTCGTTAGCTGTACGTACACACTCTAAAGTTTTAATTCGGTGCTTTTAAATGACGTAATTTTATAAACCTACGTCATATTCTTAATCAAATATTATAACATATTTATGTGCCAGAATTTTTCGACAGTGAGGTTAGATAGTATTCTTGGACTGTCTTTAAGGTCAAATTATTGCAAAAAAATTATTTTTCTCCCAACATTGCTTGCGATTTCTTGTCAGTTTTCAATTAGTTATTTTTATACTTTTCAATTAAATGTGTATAAAGGGTTATCTTGTTTTTGCAAAAGTTTTTTCGTATTGCCACACAAATCCACACGAGTCTTTTTTCGAAATTGTAATCAAAAATTGTCGGGCTAATGAACTTACAAACAGCCAAAATCAAAATCATGCATTGTTGCAAAATTTTAATTCGTATCTACAGCAGAATTTTATTTTTATCTCATCGGAAAGGCTTCTCAAATCCAAGGTCTGATTCAGAATTTGCTTATAATAATTTTGAGATCAGTTAATAATAAAAGTCTTTGTTTATAAGATTTTCATAACCCTTTCTTTCACGTCCATGTCAACTTTTGCTCACATACTCTTCATCCATGTTTAAAGTACTTGGTAAAAAAGCGTGAAAAACTGCTTAAAATCCTTGCAAATTACGACCCATATTATATTCACGACTCGCTTCTTGTTAAATTCGTTATGGAACTTTGGAATCTGCTCCTCAAATCGTGATTGTTTTTATTTTAAGATTAGGTTGGTTTTTAATACAAGTAGCCCCTGGCTGTATCACTTTTTTTTAATGTAACCATTTTTTAGTCAAACCGGATATTTTTAAAAACCGGGTGTAAATCTTCATCTGCAGCAATATGTGTAGACCTTCGATTCTTACCAAAAAACCCGATTAGCAAAATTTGCAACACGTTTTTCTGCTACAACATTCGTTGAACAAATTAACGAATTATTGAGTACGTATTTACATAATTTGTTAAAAATATTAAATTTATATTAATCACGATATATTAAATTAAATAAATACTGCAAGTGACTTAAGAATATCTGTCGAAATCACGATTAAACTGTTGCAATAATGGGATCGGTCTTATTAAAATAATAGTTTAGAACAATTTATACATCATCAAGAGAATATAAATTACGCCATTCTTTTATTTAAAATTTTTTTAAAATTTTTAACATTTTCAAGTTTATTCTTTATTAAAGGTATTGAAGTTGTAATAAAATTTATTACACCCGTCCCATTATGGGCGTCTTGAAAAACTTAATAATAGTGATAATCGTGTGATTATAGTAGCTTTATCTTAATTTAATTAAAAATTAATTAGCCTCTTCAACAACCTGTATAATGATATTATTACATTTATTAGTACCTAAGTTTTATTAACGTGCATCATTTATATACATTACGCATTAATAAGGAATTAATTGAATTATATTACACCTGTAATCCTTGCATCATTTTGTAATGTAATGTTTAATCGAGTGCTGCTTTTATAGATCTCCATAATATTAATTTTCTTTAGTTGCTTTGAAGTGACGTTTTTGTGTCACGGTCTGCGTAAATCGGCGTAAATCTACGTATAAACTAAAATCGTCCCATGTAAATTAAAAAAATATATAAATTAATTCAGAGGTGCACTATTTAATACTTCCAAATTTATTACAGAAAAAAACGAAATTTTCTGAACTATGTATTTATAAAAATTTTTTGCACCCATAAAAAATAGTCAAATAGTGTATAAAGAAGGCTTACAAATAATATTCTTAGGGCCCGTACTTTTACTATTGTGGTAAATGAAAAATAAAGGTACCGAACCTTACTTTACAAATAATGTCCTTATTAGGGTCGGTACTTTTACTGTTTGTTAATAAAAAAATAAAAGTACCGGACCTTAATGTTATTTTTCAATAGTGGAGCGTGTCAGTTGTCATGAAGTTTAATTTTATTCCACAAGGTTCGCACAATCGACGGTCCCAAACGTCAATTAACAGTATAACCAAATTACTTATATTGTATAAAATTCAAACAAATTTGAACAAATTCAAATTTTTATGGACCCTAATAAGCTGAAACGATAGTATATGGGCCTCAAAAGAAGGTAACCCTACTATACGTAGGAGTATCAGCAAATATTAAAAAAATTATAGACGTTTTTGATAACGTTCCAAGCTTAGTGGAGTGGGGTAAAGCTATCTATGGTGTATCTGTAGCCAATATGGACTGAATGAAGAACTCCAATTTCTTGGAGGCCAAAATCCTCGAAATCGCAACTTTTATAAAGCACAGAAGACTCAAGATATGATATGATGAAATAGAACCTAATTGTGGGGCCACAAAATCGCGTGGCCCTATGTCCGGGGCCAACTTGGCTTTATACGTAAATCGGGCATTATAGTTGTCACGTTGTAATCATTTCCAAGCCAACTTGATATAAAAATAACACTTTTAATCGGGTCAGATTAAAAAAATGCCTAACCCTTTTACAATAAATTACGAAATCAAATTTAAATTTTACTCCGATACTACATAACTTTATAATTTACATAAAGTGATAACGATATGAAAATAATCACAACAGGGGATAAAATAAATATTTTGACTGATAACCATACTATTTTAGTTTAGTAAATAAAAGTTTCGTATGTGTTTTCTTTTTTATTTATTTATTTAAAATTATTTTACTTATTTATAAAGCTTACTTTAATCTTGTACGTAAATTAAAATTGTACTTGCGTATTAATGCAATTAATCCTTATTAATACACGTTCGTAAAGTTAATTCGTGATACGTGAATGGGCCGTGTTATTTAATTTATCAAGGTTTTGACATTTCGACATTCGACGCAAGTAAAATTGCTTATGGTGTGCTAAGGGTAAAGGACAACCTTTTTAATTAGTAATTGCAAGTTGTAAATAAATTACGTACAATTTTTGGAAATGGATAATCAAACTTTTATTGCACATAAAACTTGCTGTTGTTATGGATGGATCATGGCCACCTTATAACTCAGCTTTTACCACAGTTTTTCAGACTTTCTTATTTTTTCAAGACCAAAATAACCTCTGGAATTGTTAAATTGTATAGGGACTATATGGCTCAAATGTTTCTTCCAAATCTTCTAAATGGGTATGGTATAGTATAGTACAACGAAAATTCAAAGTAATAAAAGTCAACTTTTTACCTTTCCTTGTGGCTGTGGGGGCCCATCATAATAATTAGTTTATTACGATTGTTAAAATCCTTTTATTAAACAAATTTAAGGGAAAAATGTCGAACCTTTTTTATAACTTATGTGGGCCCTCACAAGAAAAGGCAAAAAGTCGACTTTTATAACTTTCAGTTTTCGTTGTATGTACTATACCATACATCAAAAAACCACTCCAATAAAGTTAATTAGATTTAAGAAATGAGAATAATTCTTAGCAAAATTAAGAAGGCTTTAAAACGATTATAACCATAGACACTCCCATTGCGAATTACATATTCACATTGCAACCACTCCACATCTTTCTCTTGGCCCAATTTTGATCTCTTTATATCTTTACATTATTTGAAACTTGTATAGGGGGTTAAATTACATTTTCTTGTAAAACAAAATTTACATTTGAAACAAGCTTTGTGTAAATTTACGTGGGACATAAATAATTCTCAGCAGTTTGGAGTTAGTCGTTAATTTTAAGTGAGCTGTGTTTTCTTTGTTAATTAACAAAGTACCTCGCTTATAAATTCTATTCAAGTTTGTGTTTATGAGATAAACTTAACATAATATTTTTTCTAATTAACGCACCCGTAATTTTATAACGTAATCAAGCATTACGGAAAGAGTGGTTAAAACAAAAGAGCGATATTCGCTATAGCCTTCTTGATGCTATCCTGGTTTTGATTTTTTTTTTCTAAAATGCTAACTTTATTGAGCATCTCACGAAGTGCAATTGAATACAATTTTCTAATAATTATTACTTTCTGTGTAAATCGGGAAATGACAATAGAATATAAACGTGGGCTACTTGATCTTGAATTTTTGCGTTTATAGTATTTATAATTAATTACTACATAGTGATTGCATATTACTAAACCGATAATGATATTCTTAGGACCGTAGTAAATTCCAATCCTACTTTGTTGGTTTTAAACATTGGAATTTGAGTTTTGTATTAATTATAATTAGCGTTAATTTCTTCTTTTTTTTTCGAACTCGTTAAATACCTATAGATATACTATAGCAGTTAATAACAGTCATTTAGTATAATGACTTTTAACTTGTTTTTGAATTTGTGTCTTTAACTTCACATTTTTTTAAATCCTCACAGCGCGTGTACTTAAGTTCCTCTTGCTTTTGTTTGTCTAATTATTTACAAAAATTCCCATGATGTTAAAATACAATTGTACACATAAACGAGAATTACCCTATATATAATTTTTACATGGATGTACCATTTAATATTGCCCTTGGTTAATTGTTTCGAAATCTATTCTTCTTTTTTAAGAGGTTAAATTGGCGGTTTCTCTCATTGAAAAATAAAAACGTGTACTAACGTTTTTAATTTGTAGTTAAATTATGTGCTTCTGTTCGTTAGTTTAAAAATTTTACTTTTATGTAGTAGTTGTTTAAAAAAATTACAGTTTTTGTGTAAATTGAAGAACTCGAAATAATTATACCTTGGCCTTGTCTCTTGCAGATGGAGTAAATTCGATTTTAATGGAACTGGTTTTTGGATTATATTTTACAAATGTTAAAATTATAAAATCGCTTAGGTATTATTATATTGCATTTTACAAATACTTTTGTTCTTTAAATTGCTAGTACAAAGGTTCTAATATAAAGAAGCAAAAATTTTATTCTACAGAAAAGGTGTATGTCCATTTGTGTTTCGATTGATTCTTGGCAATTTCAATGTTGTATTGTCTGGTCTGATCTAGTCTCTTGACAAAGAATAGCAGATCTTGTATTGCCTTGCTCTACAGAATTTTTCCCAGAGACCATAATTTATTTATTTCATTCTTCGTACTTCTCCATCACCATACAGGGTCTCCAGAAACAGTTTCTCTTGGCTAACATTAACACTAACAACCCACATATTTTTTCCAAATTATGATTACTTTATTTTTACTTTTGATGCGTAATTAATTTTGTATTTTATTTTTAGGTTGTTTCTCGCGACTGCCATAGTCTCGTATCTGCACATTATCGGTTAGATTCTCATCCTCGTGTTTCCTCATTACACGAAGTTTTAGTAGGAAGTCGTTATTTATATTTAGTGTTTCCAAAAGCGCATGGAGACTTACATTCGTACGTGAGATCGAGAAAACGGATAAGAGAAACAGAAGCTAGAAAACTATTTAGACAAATAGCCGAAACAGTTCAAGCTTGTCATAGAAATGGAATCGTTTTGAGAGACTTAAAACTTAGGAAGTTTGTTTTTTCCGATAGTCAAAGGTAAGAAATTTTTATTATTAACTCTTTTGCAAATCATAAACGGTAGAATTTTTATAATGATAGTTTATAAAACGTTTCGTGCGATTTGTTAACATAATTACATCATATTACCGTGCAACCACACCTTTTAGTGCACTTCAACAAGAATGTAATTCAATATAAGATTACAGAATGTTATAATGTTGATAGATAAAAATAAAACTAGATGTGGTAATATCAAACGGAGCCCATTAGGAAGGTTGGAGCTAACTTTATTTCCCAATTTCATTTTTACGGCTAGATGAAGACGCATAATTGTGTGTGTACGCGTTGTGTAACCCCGGATGTACGAATTTAATCGGTTTGTTGTTTCGATGCTATCGCAAAATAGTTTGTGGTTAACATCTCAAATTCGTAATAATTTGCTATTTCTAGGAGGAAAATGACTATTATAGCTATTAGATTATGATTTCATGTTTTAATATTTGAATGTGCTTACTTAAAATAGCCAACTAATGTTGTAATCCGTAGACGTATTGTTTTGAAATCATCATGAGAGCGTAATGATGCATAGTACGTTTATACCTTTGTCACTTACAGTACATTTGGAAATTTCACATAAGTCACGATAAAATGATTTAAATATTTACAAAGCTCCACTATCGCATTAAGCGCATTAAGAAGGTGTTGCAATTAGAAAAATATTATAATTATGATACGCTTCTAAAATTTATTTTTTTAACTTTAATTAAAATTTCACGTCAAACTTGAACTTCCATTTCCATAATATTAATTACAGCAATTTTTTTAACTGGGAAAAAAGTTTAATTTTACCGTTAACATTATGAAATTTGAACTCAACCTCGTTGTAAAGCAAAGACATTCCTTTCTTACGACAATTAAGTAACATAATTTCTCAATTAAATTAGCTTTGTTTATGATCATAATCGTAAAAAAGATTTAATTTTTTTAAATTCAAAATTGAATTTTTTCAAATTGCCCAACAAGTTTGAACAAAACGAGGCGAGTTCCACCAAAACTAAAATTACAAACCATACAGGTAACATTGTTCAAGTCAGGTTATAACTTGCCAAAATCTAGTTCTTAATGCATTCTTTGACTTCACCCCTCTTCGTTGCAATCGGATGAGGCTACACACTATTATAATAGTTCGACAATACATTTCGTCTTCTTTGTTATTTTGCTTCAGGTTTATAATATACCACATTTACGGATGGCATTTCCTGCACGTGTGTTGTGGCATTTCCTTCTTGATAAGTTATTTATTTAAAGTTTATTTTCAATATTCAATCGATTAGTATAAAAGAACCTTCCCTTATACCTTTTTGTAGAAGAATGCATTTTTTATTAATGAGCAACGAAACTTGATACTTACATTGAATGCATAATTGAAAATTTTCAATTAAAATTCAAATTCAAAGGATCAATAAATTAAACGTTAGCTCTTGAATTTCACGTTTTTTGTTAAGGTGCCATTAACACCTCCAATAGTTACCAATAGTTAATAGATTTACAAGTAAATCCGAAAAAGTAGGGATTATGTTTCTTCAGAAAAGTTTTGTAATTTTTACGTCAAGTACTTTACCTTTTAACGACCGATAGAAATAAAATTTGTAAAGAAAACTTTAGTAATATAATGGTTGTGACACACCATATAGCAACCATTTTCAATTAAACTTTGTTTGATCAAAATCCAACATGTAAATGTTTTAAACAAAAATTTATTACCATATTCATGTAAGAGGCACACACGCAATTTGGTTGGGAACCAAATAGGATTAAGTTCATTCATCGAAAGGGACGAATTGACCGCTATACCTTGTTCTTTATTGTGTTTAAGGCCGATTTGCTTTGATGTATTACACAATAAAAATTAGTCGAGGTGGATAAAATAAAAATCGAGGGGACACCGGTTGCAAAGAACGTAATCGTATTTTCCTTTTTAGTGGAAAGGTGTTGTGCAATGCAGGCTTGAATTGGTGCTATCGGTTCACTTTGAGGCTTTTTAAAATCCTAGTGGAGTCCGAAAAACTCTACCACAACGTCAAATTTTCAGAGCAATGTAGTTCGGCGCACCTAAAGGCTGTCGCTCACTTGAGCGAAAGGAAGCGAGGCAAAGAGCAATTTATAGTTTTTAATTCTCAGTGTATTCTTATGGGGATACGCACACTGGAGAGAAGAGAAACGCCGAGAAGAATACATTTGTATTCAAAAATTGATCTTCTCTTCGCCGCGCTTCGGCTCGCTCAAGTGAGCGACGGCCTTTAAATCTCTTAATCCGACCCTGCAGTTCTACCCAATCACCAAACCTACGATTTTAAGATTGTAGCTTTTTAAAAATATTCAAATCGAGTTCTATCAAGATATCGAAGTCCCCCTGCAGATAGTCGTATCTCGAGGGGACTATTTGCCCCACAGTTTCAAAAAAATACCGCAGTAATAAAACTTACGTGAATATACCACGTTCTTTTCTGATTGTGCCTTCTCTGCAAATTTACATTGGTAATGCCTGACCTGAGTATATAATGTTATATTATTTAAAAAAATTAATCTATGCTCGAGTTATTCAACTTTCATAGACGTCACAGGAAGCGAGCGAGTTAAAAACACGACTCCAAGATGTGTATAAATGAGATGCTTCTCTTATGGTCACTTCCGGCTGTCTAGGATACGTTGTTGGCACACGCCAACTTCTCGATTTAATTAATTTATAAAATTTCCATATTTTAATTAGTTTTGTTTAATTGGTAATTAGGTAGTTGTGGGTTTGCTAATGAGAGGTTTTGTGTTGGCGATGTGAAAAAATTTAAAAATTGTGATTTTTTGTTGTTGCATTGGAAAGAAACCTTCTTTTGAACTTGAATGGGAATTTAACGCTATTTAAATTGTATATCCTGTTAGGCAATGTATTTTTAATATATTATCTTGTTACAAATGCACGGATGTGCCGACCCATCAAGGTTGAATGTCATACACCATATTGTCTAAGCATAAGAGAGTAGAGGCCAATAATCCATTTCCTTCTTATTTTTCCTTTTGTTTGCTCGACAGCTGAATTTATTTTATTATAAAAGAAACCGGAACTTGGACGCGTTTTGAGGTATTTGGAAATATTTTGGCGACATAAAAAATATTTTAAACAAAAATCTATCGGAATTGTTTTATAATTCCTTTACAAATATCCTTCAAGTTTATGAAGGTTAAAATTATTGACGTTCTTTATAAACGTTTGTTGTAAATTGCGCAAAAATTTCATAATTTCTTCTTCTTTTTATATCCTTATAATTTAACTTTGTATATTTTAATTAACACGATAATAATTATTATCTAACAACAAACAGTTTTATTTACATTCTTAGTATTTATTGCACAAGTTGCAGTACACATTTTTATTATTACTAATAGCTAATAGCAGTAATAGTAACGTTTCGCACTAAAAATCGTGTAAAATGCGTCATCCGATTTTTGTAATTAGTAACAATACACTAAATTAAGATAAAATTGATCATACCTTCGAATGGAATTTATTTTTCATTTTTTAGGAATTCCGGTCGGTTTCGTTTATTTTAGTTTTAAACTAAACCGTTTCTTGCACTGGAGCGATTTTAAAAATAAATTTGCGAAAAAAAGTATCAATTTGTGTGTATTAAACAAACCCAGACAATTTTAAGTAACACGGTTTACTTTTTCTATTCTTAATGCTCTCGTTATTTTTTTTGAACATCAACTTTATATTTAGTAATTAGGCGTGTAAACATAAACTTAAAAGTCATCCAATTTTTTTGTACCATTGACGTCTGTACTGGATAAAAATCCACCGAAACGATTTGAATTAGATTTGGGACAAAGTTCACCTTTCAACATGTTCTTGCCTGCTTTCCCGAATGCCCCATGTATTCCACAACCCTCTCAATATTTCAAACCACTTGATTGATCGGCAAAGGGATATTATGTAAATGGGAAAGTTCTTTGTTGACGTTTCTAATTATTTACTTTGGTGATACGGAAGGATAATAGGATAATGAAGAATTATAAATTCAGAATAGCCCATTTGTTGTACAACTACAATTTTCTCTTAGGCGCGTATTAGACTGTAAAAGATCTTTTTTGATAGTCTAATACCGGCCTTAGGTATTATAGGGCGCAAATAAGATTAAAGAGTAATTTCTTTAAATATTTATTTCAATTATTAAATAAACTCATTTTCTTGTGGAAGACAGTAAAACATACATAGTAAACAGGCAAAATTCAACAAATACAATTTAAAAGTACACTTTGGATTTGTTTATTTTCTTTCAGAACAATCACTGCGGTCATTTGTGTATGTACTTGATGTATCTGAACGATTATGCACTTGTATAGTCTTTAATGGTATAAACAAAGTAACTACACGCTTCCAATCAGTACTAATAAATAAAATATTTTGTTTATACTTTCTGATTTCTGATAAAAAGAAGTTTTTAAAAATCTTCGTCCTAAAATTGTTGAAAATTATTCCATGCAATTTACAGGCCATGTTATACAATCAGTAACAAGTTCATTATATTGTTATTGTGTTGTAATATTGGTAATGCAAACAAGGACTTTAGTATGAATGAATTTGTAGGAAAAATAGCCAACATATCATCAGTTCAGCGGAAATTATCGTAAAGTGAAAAGTTCATGGAATTGCTTAATAAGTATTCTTTTTTTTATTTCCTTGTTCAATGTCATTACGTTGGGAAATTTAAATACCCAATCAGCGTCAAGTAGCTTAACGCGCGTTAATTTAATTTTTTTATGAAAAATTATGAAATATTTTGTTAGTTTACCCTAATTTTTATTTTTAGGAATAGGAAGGACTATGTAATGAGGTAATTAATGGCTACTTGACCAAATTCTTTTTATGATTCATTTTTAATTTAGATCAATGTTCATTAGCTCATCAATGTTACAAAATATTGGCAAAAAGTGCGCAGATGTTTCTTATTAAAAATCCTTGCTATAGCTAACTCGTTTTTGATTCATATTTATGATTTATCCAAGCCAAAACTTGATACAGAATAAATAAAAAACGCCTTCGAAAAGTTGTGAAAAGTTACAAACTTACACAACCTCCTTTTCAGAACAGTTACGATCAGTATTGCTGACAGCGAACGCCATCCTTAACATTTTTATTAAAATAACTTTTTCCACTGACATTGACTTTAATAGACGTAAAATAACCCTTTTGAAAAAAAATTTTTTTAAGCCATTAAAAACCTCATTCTTTATTGTGCAAAGGAAGGTTTATTGCGTAGTGTCATTTATCTCTTCGAGGAAGATGCAGACACATAAAGTAATTTTAAAAATCTGTAAAGAGTATACTAGTTTTATTGTAACACGACGTAAAATAAAATGAACTGAGCTTGTAAAACTTTAAAGACACGCGTCTTAAGAAACCATAAATCAAAGGTGCAGTATCAAAAGGCTTTGAAAGTGACCCAGACAATGATTGTCATGTCAGCTCGATTTTTTTAGCATCTCGTATATACGGTGGCAAAAAGCATTTACAGATGGTCCAGGTGTGTTGGTCCTCCCACAATCAAGCTCTTTGTACAAACATAAACTAAATTCAAGTTCTGAGCCAGATTGTAGATCAATAGCTTTACTGCAGATGCTTTTGCAGTGGCGCTTAAAAGTTTTGTTTATTTTAAGATTTTCACATACCATGGGTACGAGTTGTTACGTATGGCTAGCTGGATTTTGTTTCATGGAGAAACTTAATCTTTTACGCTTATTTATTAGATATCCATTTTTGCAAATGGACATAAATATTCGCCTAAACAATTTTTTTTTTAATTTTTAACCTTGGAGGTAATGTTACTTATTCCCCACTATAATTTTTTTGTAGCAACAATTTATACTAGGTGTCATCGCCTGTAGTCAGTGGCTACAATGTATAACAAAAAAAATTTCTTTAAAAATGCCTCAAAGAAAAGGCTCGTGCAATGTGAGATCGCATGGGTCGCGTGGCAGATGTTATACGTTGGTACACCTGAATACAAAATTACCTCAATTGCACCATTTTTCGTTTTAAAGTTCTTTTTAAAAATTTTAGATTTCGGTTCAAGAAATTTCCTTCCAAGATTGATTTAAACTTTTTACAATAAATAAATAATGGCCCTTAAATTCAGGTAGATATTTTTTGAGCAACAGATGCTAGATGTGTATCCCATTAATTTTCATGATTTGAATCATTAAGGAACAGGAAACATGTGGATGATAAATAAAAACCTTTTTTTTCTTAAAAGGGTAGGATATAGTTTCCGCTTGTTTTATTAAAATTTAATTAACCTTTCGAACTTATGCGTTGGTAAACATTTTTTTATGATTTTATTTTGATTTTTATAAAGCTACCAAAGGGGAAAGGGTTCTTCCTGCGTATGACCCCTGTTGATATAGTAAAAACTTCTATATAATTTATTTTATAGTTATTTTTGGCTTCTCGCCTTTTTCTCGTGACCCATCTTTCCTTTCTTGACTTAATTTCTAAGTTTTTGGAGCTCAAGAAGGGTCTTACCACCTTTGCTGGGTTATAGATTTTAATTTCTCTAGGACAGGCCCAATGATAATGTCCTCAAGTAGATAATGGTTATACCAAGTAATTATATTGCTGGGCTGACTCTTAATTAATTCCTCTAGGTCCTAGGCCAATGTCCTCAAGCTGTGGTAATGGTAATGGAAACCAAATAATTATTATCTTGATGGGTTATTTTTTAATTATGTATTTCCTCTACGTTTTGGGACAATCAATGTACTTAAGTTTGTAATTGGCATAGCAAATAATTATTTTGCTGGGTTAGCTCCTAATTAATTCGCTTGCGCCCTAGGACAAACGTTGATAATGGTTATCCCAAATAATTATCTTGCTGGGGTAGCTCTTAATTAATTCCCCTAGGTCCTAGAACAATGTTCTTCAGCCGATAATGATTATACCAAATAATTACCTTGCTGGGTTAGCTTTTAATTAATTTGCCTGATTCTAATACAATGTCCTAAGTTGATAATGGTTATACCATGTAATTATCTTGCTGGGGTAGCTCTTAATTAATTCCTCTAGGACATGTTCTAAGGCTGGTAATGGTTATACCAAATAATTACCTTGCTGATCTAAGACTTATTCTTCTATGACATGTTCTAGGACGATATTGTCTTCAAACTGGTAATAGTTATACCAAATTACTATCTCGTTACCTCATTAGGTTACCTTTTCGTCGAGGTCCTAATAGGACAATATCCTAAAGACGATATTGATTATACCAAATAACTGTCTCGCTGGGTTAGCTCTGAATTATTCTTTTAGCTCCTAAGACAATAATGTCCTCAACCTAATAATGACTGTACCAAATAACTAATTGTTCTCGTTGGGTTAGCTCTTAATTCCTCCAGGACAATGTCCTCGAGCCTATAATGGTTAACTATTATACCATATAGCTATCTTGCGGAGTTAGCTTTTAATTTTAGCTTTTAATTATTCTCGTTGGTCGTTGGGTTAGCTCTTAATTCCTCTACGACAATGTCCTGAATCATATATAATAGTTAACTATACCAAATAGCTATCTCGTGGGGTTAGCTTTTAATTCTTCTAGGACAGTGTCCTCAACCTAATAATGACTATACCAAATAATTAATTATCCTCGTTGGTCGTTGGGTTAGCTCTTAATTCCTCTACGACAATGTCCTGAAGCATATAATGGTTAACTATACCAAATAGCTATCTCGTGGGGTTAGCTTTTAATTCTTCTAGGAGAATGCCCTCAAGCTGTTAATATATTACTCATAAACCATTTAAATCGCAGACTGACTAACATTTCCACCGGAAAATCCAAACCTGTGTGCATTCTTACAACAGGAAGGTGCTTCCCCGACTTCCTCTATGTCCACTATGTGTGTTAAATGTAAAACATTTTGAATAATGCAAACCAATTGAAAATTAATTACCAGTGGAGTTTGTTGCAGTATTAATTAGTTGTCACGATGGGGTGGGATAAAGTATATCTTCTGTAACATTTAGCTTCATTAATTGTTATGTAGAAATTAATACGCTTGCATAAAAAAATCTAATTAAAATTAAATGTTACTGTCTAAGTTGCCCTAGAATTGTATTGAACTTTAAAATTGTAAAACCCATTGGGCAAATTTCCAAATTTTGGATGTTCGTAAAATAAATCTTTTTTAGGCAGGTAATTTGAGTGTATATTAGAGTCATAATTGATGATCGGTGATCGATTTGGATTACCAAACCCGTATTCACATATCACAAGTGCAGTAGGCATAAATTACAAAACATAACGTAATTTGGGACATATAAAATTTTGTGCAATACCAAAACTTTACCAATACTATGTTGTATTCGATTATTACAGAATCATAAAACGTTTATCTTTATCTTACACATGCATTTCGGTGCGTGTTTCCGGCGATCTGTGTAGTAGACGTGTAATAGTGTACAATGTAAAATCCTTGTCCAGGGCCTTCACCTACTTACGTGAGAACCAAGTTGCATTTTATATTCATGGCCTTCTTTCTTTTTAGCTATTATTTGGAGGTTTTATGAATGTTATTATTCATTAACTTATTCGAAAAAAAAGTTTGGTTTTATTAAAAATAGCGCCGATTTTCGCGGTTAACTCTACTTCAAGGAGAATTTGCAAAACTTATTGGACTCTTCCATTTTTTTTTAAATTGGAACCATAAGGCTTTTGTAAATTACATATTATTATCTCGAGTGGTGGCATATTAAGGTGTACATAAATTAATTTTTAGATAAGGACTTTTAAGTAAATGCTAGGTAGTACCAATTGTATAATTTAAACAAATTTGTGATAACACGTTAACGTTACGTAATAATGATTGCTTACTACTTATTTACCCAGCAAAAGTTGTATTTTTGGCCAAAAAATTTAAAAAGTTGCAAGTGTTTGCTTTTAATTGATTAATTGAATTATTATTAAATAAAATAATGTGAAATCGCACCTTTGCACAAAATTTCCCAATTTGGACTCTTTCTAATAATATAATTTATCTGTATTCGATTGTTTTTTATAATTTGTTAAGTGCAATTAAATGGCGTATTAACACTATTGCAATAAATAAAGATCTAAGTAGGTAATTGATTTTTGCAAAATTCAGATCGTTGCTCCATGTGATAATATGAAAGAATTGTTTCGATATATATTTTTTAATGTAGCAAACAATAACAGCAACATTTTCAATTGCAACTATTTTATGAGCTGTAATAAAAGGTAATACATTACGTACACAGCGTGTTCCTGCAATTCTTTTGACGAAATAAAACAAAATGTCAACACAGAGTTTAGCAACCTTGCCAAGCAACCCACTTATGAAGGTAACTTTATAAATAGCAATAATTTCGATATTCATCAGTGAACTGATAAGGATAAACGTATTAATGACCCTTTGTTTGGCCATTTCGATAATCTACTTCTCTTTTACTCTATAAACTTTTATAATTTGACCGACATTTAAATTGTATTATGCATTTTCTTCCGCAATAGTACAATGCACCCGCGCACGTATGTATTATTACACTTGTATCTCTTGATAAAAATATTTACTTCTGTAAATAACCAACTTTATTGCATAATAACTAGATACAATAATTTATGTATAATATTGAATTTGCAACTTACACATTACACATGGGCGTTGCTGGCTCGCTCTTGGGCAATTATCTTAAATTTTTTTCCTCGGCGTCTATACTTATCCAAATGTTACAGAACTAAAAGGCTGTTGAAATCGACGATGTAGAAATGACACTCGTGTTCGAATATGTTAATGTGGCGTAAGACTTACACATGCACTATAGGAAATGCAATAAAATCCTAAATTTCTTGCCAAAATCATTACACTGGCGCCTCATTTTCATTATGCTCGACTTCATCTTTAAATGCAGTCCAAAAGTCAAAAGCTGAAAAATTTATCCATGTTTTTCTTTGTGAAAACTTCTATTTTCTTTTTTCAATTAAAATTTTTATTATTTTTTTCTTCATGAGAACTTTTATTTTCTTCGTAACTATTATTTTCTTTATGAAAAGTTTTATTTTGTTCTATAAAATTTTTTTTTTTTTCATGAAAACTTTAATTTTTCGCATAAAAGACTTATTTTCTTCATGAAAACTTCTATTTTCTTCCTGAAAACTAAAAGCTTTTATTTTATTTCCGAAAACTAAAAACTTTTATTTTCTTCCTGGAAGCCAAAAACTTTTATTTTCTTTATTAAAACTTTATTTTTTACCAGAGTATGTCTGGTCTGTCTGGCTGTAGTCTCTTTCAATTTCCGAGTTATTAAGGCATTAGTGCTCATCACTCGTCTGTTTATCTGTCTAGCCCTTATTTTTGTCATTTTTCTTTCCCTGCTCACGCAATCCTTTGTGTGTCACGTGCCTCTTATGTGTTTGTGTGTGTTTTCATTTCGATATCTGTTTGTTCCTCTCTCTCTCTCTCTCTCTCTCTCTCTCTATGCTTGCCTATCATGAGTTGCTTGCAAAACTAGTAACACCAAGTATCACTTAGTAACTAGCTTGGGCATGGGAGTCATAATCTTAGAACCGTGAAGCGAGATATTCTAAAATATTAATTTTGCTCAATGTTCATACGAATCCAATCAATCAACAAGAACTGAACAATTTAATTACTTTTAATTAGTAGCCCTTTAGTTAATTTTAGTCATGCCCCCAAGATATTTGCATCCCACCTATTCCAAATCTTGTACGCTTCATAAATTTGGTCATTTTCAAAACAAATTATTTTTCGATTACATAAGGAACAAATTCAATTTGGTTAAAAATTATTTTTTATTGTACCTATCAATTTTTTTGGTATTCTGATGTTGTAGGCGAGTGGGATGATTTCAACATTTGCTTCCACAGTGCTCGTAATAACAAATTTTGTTTGTAGAGGTGTCTCTTAGCAACTGATGTACGCACACGACTCTTGTGCAATGGATAGATCGATTATCTTAAGAATACTCAAATTATTTTCTCAACCGAGACGTTTCATTAAATTAACTATTAACTTTTAAAAACGTAAATAAGGGAATTGAAAAGCTTCTTTTTCTCTTAATTACATTTTTGTTTTGTGTTGTTCAACTCTTACTTCAATTGTTGGAAAGTTATTAGTTCGTCTATGAAGGAGCAAAAAATTTTCATCGTAACATTTCGCGGTTTGAAAGTTTTGTTGAATTTCGGAGTAAAAAAGTTGTCGAAACATCTTATTAAATTTTTTTTTAAATTCTAATCTTATCGAAGAAGCTTAGGTGGCTTTATGCCATCGTAGCATTAATTTTGATGCATGTTTTGCTTACATTTATAAAAACAAGTTTATTCGCAAGTTTAATACCCTTATTTGAACTATTCACTTCTACGACCAAACTCTTCGGTCATCTAATAGTAAAATTTTTTCTGTACGTTTCAAAATTGGCATTAAAATTTTTGCTACCCATCAAACTCGTTATTTAAAAAAAATCATCAATTTAGCTTAGTTGCTACTGTGTAGCTACGTGTATAGTAAATCAAATTTATTCCATATACTCCCACTTTTGGTATTATTTATTAATCGGATAAAGTTGCAATAGCTTGTGCTACTAGAAGCAAAATGATTTTTGCTTTCCGCATTTCTCCTATGCAGTGAATGTCCGTGACGTATAATCTTCAGTTCAATGTTCTTCTAGTTTTATTTCATCGAGGAAATCATACACGTCGATGCATGTTGTGCAATTTTCCGAAGCCCGCAAGACGCGCGATTTTCCACATCAAATGCAATACCTCTTATATAAAGCCAATTAAGTAAAAAGACCAACTATTGGAAGTATAACCAGGAAATTACACTGTACCCGTTTAGTAGTTGTTGTCTATTTCTTCATAATTTGTTGGTGTGTGGGTTAGTTTGGAAATATGTTAAAGGGCACTTGCATTAATTGTAAAAAAAAAATTTTTTGTTATTTGCTACTGGCACCAAATGGCCTTGCATACAGTTAAGCACCCATAAATATTTGTTATTACTAAATAAAACTGAATATAAAATAAGTTAATTGGCTTCGAAAGGGCGTATATGTAATAATCTGGAATTTATCTTTTTTTAACAAAAATAAACTTGAACTTTAGAAAAGTAAAAATTTATGTAAGTAGGTAGTTAATAATAAATATAATTATTCTGGAATACTTAAGTGTATCTTAATTTTCTCATTTATAACGAGCCTTATTTCTTTTATTTAAGTTTGAAAAAATAACCTCGATGAACCCTTAACTAACATGTTTTACGATTGCCAAACCAAAATTGCATAATTAAACTGTAGAATACTAATTTATACGAAATAAAAGCTAGAGGTAATCGAACTCGACATCACCTAGGCAGTCACGACTTCCTAGCTGGAGGTTGGAGTCCCATGCATATATACAAGCGAATAATAATGTGTTGATAAATCAAGCATCATTATAGATTTCTTTACCAGCCAATAAATGAATTACTAATAATCGTTTTAAATGGGATGATTCTATCTTTTGACTTGACATTGAAAATCTTTTGACGTGTAAAATATGGGTTTCTTCCTATTGCATTAGTTGGGTGTGTATAATTATCTCTTCCAAAATTGAATTATTGCCGTAATATTTAGAGTTGTATGGCGTATATCATCACTATATATGTCGCAACTATTTCCTGATTTGTTCCAAGGAAAGCTAAGTTATACGTGCGGGAAAAAATCAACCCTTTTGCTTCAAATGGAGTTGTACGAAATAACCGGAAGTCTTCTAAACATAATGTGATATAGTAAAGTGTGTATTGCGTTAGAGCGATTTTGAAATCGTACGTGCGTTATCATTACAAAAGTACATGTAATAAATACGGAAAAGGTGGCGGTCGTTGACTTTTTATTCGTAATATTGTTACATTTGTAATTTATGCTATAGATAATTTTGTATCGAGTCTATGTTAACCTATTACATATGCAATATTTTACTTTTGTACTTAATATTTAAATCGATTCTTCTCTCCTTCCCTGCAAATCTTAAGAAACTCATGTGGAATGTAGCGAACATATCGATTCTCAAGAAAAGCGTATTTTTTTAAAATGCACGTTTTGAAAGATCCAATGTTGAATAAAGTCAAAATTACACAATAAACGTATGTTCCGGGAGCTTTGCCTGTATGAAGCCGGCCACTGAACTCTCGGTGTGTTTTGAAATCCGCAACCTATAACGGAGAAAGCGAAGGAGTTAGCGATTTTAGCAAAAGAAAGTGACATTTCTCCGAGTAGTTGCAACAACTTTGCACAGTATTTTATATTACGTTGCCCCCTAAATAGAAATTTTTGCAATATTAAATTAAATTGTTAGAAATTTTGTTAAGTAATGCAAAAAAATCAAAGTATTGGAACAGTTTCATAGATGTACTTCCGTTTTGTTTTAAGCTTTCAACTGCTTACTCACACGAATCTCATGATGCAAAGCAAATATGTGATATATGAGATTAATTTCGTTACGCAAAAGAGCTTTGAGACTTTTCTTGGTCAAACATTTTGAAAGACCGTGAAAGTGATTGTGATCTTATATGGAATCTAGCTTTTATTGCAAGATATTAATTATAATTTCTTGGTAAATCTTACACAAACGGTATGCAATAAGCATTTTACTTTTATTTAAAAAAAAAGAATAAATGAAAGTCACGCTTCAAGACGACAAAGCACAGCTAGAGTGATAAGACGGTCGCACCTCCAGGTGCGGTAGCAATAAGTTCATCTGACTCGTACGAGTCGATGCTCTTCTGAGGCTCTTTCTTGCAGAAAGCACTTTTAAATATGTTGTGTATAAAAGATTTTTGTTGATCGTGATAAGGTCAATGAAACACGTTTTTAAACTGTTACTTGTATTTTTCTCCTTTTCAAAACGGGATACAAACCTACTTTTTTTAATTAGATTTGCAAATACTGATACATCTCATTAGAATTCTCATTTAAACTTTATAATCACTAAACTTTTTATTACACAATAAAAAGTTACTACCTGTAATAAACGTTTACCAAAATGCTCAAACAGACTGTAATAAGAATTAAAAGTGCTTCGCAAATTCTCCTTTCTCTAATAATAGTTTAGAATGGGTTTGGAAGATGTTCTAGTTCACCGCTATCCCAATAAATCTCGTGTTATCCTAAAGAATCGGAAAATTAAATTCAAATACATTAATTAAACACCAGCGTTGCCATTAAAAAAGTTAATTTAAATGTAAAACCCAAAATCCTTTTGTAAAGCTTTTTTTCAAACGAAGCACTTTTAATCCGCGTCCTTACACTTACAACCAATTTAAATTATCAGTTGTTAATTAAAAAGAGTGCGGGTGGAGGTTAAATCGATGTCGTCTGAAAGAGCGATAAAGACGTAGTCTCGGATGTAGCTGTTTGAAGTTCTTTGCGTAAGAAGAAAAAAAAATCTTAATCGTGTCAGGACTCAGGAGAGTAGAAATTGCAAAAGTTAATTTAATTTGTGGCGATCCAATATAGCAAGTCAATTAGCCATAAAACAGTTGGAGAGTTTCAAGCTTTAAGGAATATGATTATGATGTGATGAAGAAATCATAGGAGATGATAATAAAATTACAAAACTTCCTATGTTGAGAAATTATTATAGGAGATTAAAGTGAGAAGAACTATCGACGTGTGCGTCTTGAATTTTTCCCAGTTTCTTTGGCTTGAAGAATTATCGACAGTTTTAGAATCAGTTTGGACATACTCGAATGCACCAGCTCAACTTGTAAAAATAATTAGGCACTTCCTCCACGTTTAAAAACGCCACTATAGATCGTTTACTTGGCAATTTTCTGTTTTATTTAAAGTCACAGCCGACTAGTCTAATTTCATGCAAAATAATAGTGGATTATGGCTCAATGCTTCTATCTAATTGTATCATTTTAGGCTTTATGCCAACTTTCATTCATGTGAATTCGTATATCAACAATTTAAATTTGATAAAACCTTACAAAACATCAAAAAATATTTTAGAGCAACATGAACCTAATTATAAGGGTTCAAACCGATTAAATAAAAATTTGATAAAGGTGAGTTCAAGTGGGTTTAAATAAATAAATATTTCCTTGTCATGATTGTAAATCGTGCTACCATTAATAATATAGCTTGTCCATTTTGCAGAAAACATTTTAAACATTTGTCCAGAATTTTTATGCTCCTTACAGGCTTCGATTAAAAAATATCCTATTACATTCGGGATGGGCTCGTTAAGAAGCACAGTCGTTAAGAAGGTTTAAAAATTTTTCAACCAAGGTATTTCTGTCTTTGATCTTCATCTTATCCTTTATATGGAGCAAGCAGGCTGTCCCTAATAGCAACACTTCTACCATTTATCATTGCCTCACTATGTGATTAAACAAATAGTCGTCTTATTTTCGACTAATATTATGCCACCCTTACGTTCTACAGTGTGCTATGGTCCTGAACCACATAGAAAAACACTTTTTATAATCCAGCCCTCGCTGTGTTCTTGCTGCGATTATGGTGCTCGTGTTGCAAAGCATTACTTTCAGAACTAGTAACTATTGTACTGTCTTTCCCTTTCCGTTGGACATTTCCACCTTTATCTTTCTCGATACATTTTTATTTTGATCATTATACTATCTCTACAATTTTGATTTACTATTATTTTATTTTGATACGCTTCTTTTTCTGAGATGACACTTAATGTTATTAAAATCTTTTTTTAAACAGTCATTAATTTATAAACAATGTCGAGTTGTTTTGACTATGAATATTTTTTTTGAACTTTATTTTAGAAAAAATTTATTGAGAAATGCAATACATATCAAATTTCGTAAGATTTGACTTACATGTTGTATGTGCTTAAAATGTTTTAAATTGTACAAACATTTATTATCTTGTATTGCGATTACACATCATATTTACAAAATTTTTTTTTAGTAATTTTATTGCATAAAAATATTTAATATCGATATTCTTTCCTAATTTTAATATCAATGATGAACTGCTTTACTAAATGGAGTATTAAATCAAATAGTAATACAAACATTATTTTTTGTTAAGGGAGTTCCGCAATTTAAATGTTGAAATTAACAGACATGACATCACTCAAAAAAAAACTTCTTTTTATTTTATTAAAAGTTAGGCAAGTAAATTACAACATATACTGTCTTATTTATGAGTAGATATAAGTACTCGATACAAAGGGCACTGAACAAATTCAAGGCTTTTTTCTTTAAACCAATTTAGGTATTGGATGAATTATGATATTTATTTAGCAAACTCCGATGTGATAAATTAGATGTCAACATCATTACACATGTGATGTAATGTTAACTACATAATATAATCAAACCTAACAGTACATAGTACATTTTTACAAAATTTACATCAGAATCGAGTAGAAACAATACAACGATTAAAGTTACAGAATATAATATCCTTGTATAGCTTGTTTTTAAGCAACATTGTTTTAGTCAATCGGACAAATTCATCACGTTTGTAAAAATTGAAAAAAAACTGCCAACACCAATGACCCAATGCAATTTACATAAGTGTAGTTATTGTCAAACAATTTTCAACAATGATACAATGGGCGGCTAATTTAGCAATAATAGGCATTGCTACTTTGCAACACCTTACAGGTGTGGTTGTTGTGCAAATTATAAAACTTTTCTTATATTGTATAATTTGATATGTTTGTTACAATGTCTTTTTCTTTTATTACAGAACAGAATTAAAATTAGAGTCACTAGAAGACGCCGTCGTGTTAGAAGAACCGGAAAGCGATTGGCTGCATGACAAACGAGGATGTCCTGCATACGTCAGTCCGGAAATTTTAAAAGCTGGAGCTCATTACTCAGGAAAAGCAGCGGATATGTGGTCTCTAGGAGTTATTCTTTACACCATGCTAGTTGGAAGGTAAATATTAATATAAATAATCTCGATAGATTTAAATATTGGTTACAAGGGAAACAGGTGAAGCTTTAAAAAGTTGTAAATTATCAGCATCTTAACATTTTTAAAGGGTGCAGTTTATATCGAGCAGGTGAAATAAAAAGCAGAAGTTGTAAATAAGTTTTCGTGCTGAGATCGAAAAGAAATTATACATTATACATGGCTTTTGGGAACTGTAGTTACCCTTATGATGTCCACATACCTGGTTTTTAACTTTTTTAAAGCAGGTGCAGATTTCGTAGGGTTTGTATATGCGTGTTAGTTCTTGTTTTGGATTTTTTTTAACCATCGCCATCAGATTTGACATGCGGGTTCGTGCTCATCATTAATTAGGACAGGTGCTTTTGTATTGAATAAGTACAGCTTTGCTTTTTTTATTTTTTTTCCAATAAACTTAAAGCCTTTGGGTTATGATCGACTTCCAACCTTCCAACATTTGCTGTTTTGTTATCGAATTCTTCCACTGGCTATATCTAAAAAAACCATCGTTAAACTTAAATTGTTAAATTTCTTGGTGAATTTCTTCAGTTCCCAAAGATATCATGCGTAACGAACTTACCACATGCCATCCTTTTAAAACACAGGTGAACTTTAATTCTTTGGCGTTTATATTTTTGTAACACACATTTAACAGTTGGTTTGATATTGAGGGGTTGCTCTTCTTTCTTAGCTGTTATATCGGTTACCATATGCTGTACCTTCACCTATACTTAAAAAAAATTACTTAATAGTCACTATTTAAATGTGTCGAACCCACCAAATACTTATTTTTTTGCAATGGTCACCTGTAATTTGTCGAATAATTTATGCGCTTCTTCATTATTCAAATTTGTAAACAAAAGATAATGTAAATGTAAGGTGATTCAACCGTCTTCCACCCAATTTCTTTTGTTTCTCACAATTTTTACAACCAATTTGTTATTAATTTTTCTTGTCCATTAAGTCACGAAACACAGGACGGACCCAATTGCAGCATCCCTAAACTAATTACTTCTTTTGAATAATATCCTGTTGAGATTTTTTTTAAATTTACGTGAGAGTTGAATAATCTTAATGGCGTTTTTGAACTTCACGGAATGAAAAGCATCTTTGTTATGCTTCGATAATTAAACTCCGTGCATTTACATCAATTTCACGTATTCACGGTTGGTAGCTTGCATTCAATTTGTTCTAGTCGGACCTTGAACCTGATTTTATCATAAAGATAGTTGTAGTGCTTTATGAGATCGATTCGATATTTTGCAATTGATTGCAAAATCTACGATAATTCATCCAATAAACTCGTATTGTATATTTGTAAATGGAGTGTGGGTAAACAGTAAAAAAAATTCAAGTACGCCTTGCCCAAAACCAATGTCGAGTGTTTTTCGAAAAAATTCGAACTCTGGGTGCGGGACCTTACAGTTTTGACTTTTTATCACCTATTCAAACACGTAATCTATAATATTTACAAAGGTTGTGAAATATTGTATACAGAGGAATTCTTTAGAAAACTGTATTATATACGTAATTATAAAGTTTTTGAAAGTCATGTACTTAATGGTTTCCAATTTACCACAAAGATTATGACTTTTAATTAAACAGGTGTTCAGGTTCAGGTGTTCTTTGTTTTAACAATTTCTTCGTTTTTATTCAAAATAAAGAAATTGTCTTCATTTCATCTTCACATGAACCTTTTTGAAAACGTTCCCATTATTAAATGTGATACTTTGGAAGTTCAAATTAAAATTTAATTAGCAACTTCCCTGACATAAATACTGCGCCACTGAGCGCTCATGTCGACTTTATTAAAAAAAATTTAATAGAAAATTTAATGAACATAATTTAAATAAGTTTTTTTTTTGTTTCAGATATCCTTTTAACGATTCAGAACATGCGTCTCTATTTGCCAAAATATCACGTGGACAATTCCTCATTCCAGAATGTTTGTCTTCCCGCGCACGTTGCCTTATTCGTTCCTTATTAAGAAGAGAACCTTCCGAAAGAATAACGTCAGAAGATATCTTTCATCATCCTTGGTTACTTAGAGAAGATAGAGATTGGCAATCTAGGGCTTGTGATCAATTAGTACCAGAGTGTAGTATGTACGATGATGAAGATTGAAAAGTTTCGTACACTCTGAGTACGCAATTTGTGATGTGTTATTAAAAAAAAACATTTAATCTATTTCGTTGCGGCCATTTTTTAAGTTTATTGTTTTTGTTTAGAAATATTGCATGTGATTCAGATTAAGGGATTTTGCAAAATAAAATTGTTTCAAATTGTGAACTAACAAGAGGGATTAAGCTTGTTTGAATCTGTTACAGCATCACTATGTAGATTTTAGTGTTAGCTAGGTAGGATATTAAATTTAGAAAGACTGATGTTATATCCCTTTATTTTAATGTCATTTTGTAACAATTATTGATGAGCTGTATGTCAAATCGTAGGTATGAAGAAAGTTTTTTGAAATCAATAATTTAAAAATGATTAAGTATCGTGATGCAACATGTACGTAATTATGAGTATTGTGATCTCGGTCAGATGACAAATTTGACCCTTTTTATGTTATTGGAACTGAACTCATTGTATAGAAATTATAAATCATTGTTTCCTAATTTATAAATTTAGGGATAATTTAATTGTAAATTGTTGTACATAGCTTCGCATTTTCTTGTGAATAATATATTAAGTCGTCGTTGGTTTATGCTGTTGTCGATAATAAAAAAAATAATTATTTAAAAATTCGTTTTAATTTACTTTTTTTGAAGTAAAGGGTAGTTTCTTCGCCATTTCCTAAAATGGACAGTTTGATAATACCATGAATACATAGTACTTTATTTATTCTCTCTTGATTATACCTAGATGATTAAAGGTTTATCGAGGTACCACTTGTAAATATAATAGGAGCAAGTAACTAATAATGGATCCATTCATCGAATTAGAACCAAGCTGATAATCATTACAGTTTACCAAGTGTTTATATCCGGCTTATCTCATCTTTTCATTTCTACTTTTTGATAAAAAATGTTTAAAATTATAATTTTCTATGTAATTAATTGATGGTTTTAGAATTTCTAGCAAAAATTTTATCTGAAGTCTTGATAAGAACTTCGAAGTAATAATATAACTTGAAGAGTAGTGGTTTTTAAAAATGCAAGTATTGAGATTTAAGATATAATAAAAGACATATTTACAAGAAAATTACTCTAATCCTTAACATAATTATGTCACAAATTTTGCTACAGTTTTATACCGAGTTTCAATTTGCAAAAAATTACCATTTCACTTTATTAGATTATTAAATTGTTTTCAGCACTTTAATTTGCTGAACGTTCCTTCTTATTATGATACTCTTCCATTCTTCTTTTCAATTCTGGTCTAAAATGCCTAATTAATCCTTGTACTGGCCAAGCAGCACCATCACCCAACGCACAAATTGTGTGACCTTCGATTTGTTTACTAATTTCCCATAACATGTCAATTTCTTCAGGTTTACCATTACCATCTACAAATCTGTACATAACTTTATTCATCCACGATATACCTAAAACAACCAATGAAAAAAATTCACTCTATTGCTTTCGTTTTAAATTACCCTCTCGGCATGGTGTACATTGTCCACACGATTCATGCTTGTAAAACATAATCAGCCTAGCGATAGCTTTAACAATATCAGTGCTTTTATCCATAACTATAACAGCTGCTGTTCCTAAACTAGTTTGAGCAGCTACTAATCCATCAAAATCCATAATGGCATCATTACATACCCTAAAATTTTTATATTAGTTTTTCATTAATTAGAAATTAAGTTTATTACTTCTTAGGAATTAAGGGAGTAGATGATCCACCTGGAATAACTGCCAACAGATTATCCCAACCACCGACAACACCTCCACAATGAATATCAATCAATTCTCTTAGAGGAATGGACATTTCTTCCTCAACAGTACAAGGTTTATTTACATGACCAGATATATTAAATAATTTAGTTCCAGAATTTCTAGTACGCCCCAACGAAGCAAACCATGCACCACCTCTACGTAAGATAGTCTGAAAAGTATTTTTTAGATCATAAAATACAGTTACATAAATATAATTACAGGAGCTACTGCTACAGTTTCTACGTTTGTTACAGTTGTTGGACAACCAAATACGCCAACATCTGCAGGGAAAGGAGGTTTTAGACGAGGTTTTCCTTGTTTGCCTTCGAGAGATTCAATGAGTGAAGTTTCTTCTCCACAAATGTATGCACCAGCTCCACGGTGCATAAAAACATCAAAATCATATCCTGAATTGCAAGCATTTTTCCCAAGTAGTCCAGCTTGATAAGCCTAGATTTGTTTGATTTTAAATACAAATCACAAATTAAAACAATTAAAACTTACTTCAGCTATAGCCACTTGCATAGTCGAAGCTTCATTATAAAATTCACCTCTAATATAAATATATGCTGCTCGAGCACCCATAGCTCTACCGGCAATCAAACAACCTTCGACTAACTTATGAGGATCGTGTCGTAGAATATCTCGATCTTTGCACGTTCCTGGTTCGCCTTCATCAGCATTAATTACTAAATACTTAGGTCGTCCATCACCTGGCTTGTTCATAAATGACCATTTCATTCCTGATGGAAATCCCGCACCTCCTCTACCACGCAATCCAGATACCTTGATTTCATCTAAATACACGATGTTAGTTTTAGGTAGTTGATCATAAAATTTACTTACTAATAATCCAATCTGCTCCTTTGCTTAATATTTCTTTAGTTTTATACCAATCTCCACGTTTTAGAGCACCTTTCAAACGCCAATCATGTCTTCCATATAAATTTGTGAAGATACGATCTTCATCTTTTAAAGGTCCAAATACAGTTTTAGTTTGAGGAGGTGGTGTACCAGGTGGGGGTGGTGTTGAATAGCACTGTATCCACTGCAACTGTCCGAAATTGCTTATAGGTGCTAAGCATCCTAAAAGTGCATAAAGAAATTATGTAATAACACTAAAATTATTGCGCAAAAAAATGGCAGTTACACAAGTAAAAATGAAGAACAAAGCTTTGCTATTGAATTATATACACGTTACCTGATTGATTTCTTGTTAAATAACGTATACTTCTTAAACTATGGGCCATATTGACATTTCCTTAAAAACAAACCTCAAAATAATTTCCAAGTTGAGCTGTCAAATTTCAAAGTTCTGTGTTGTGGTATTATTGCTTAGGTTGTTGTGGCAACATTGATTTTGTTTTCAAATAACCTACCTATTTATTTTCGTTTGACATTTGAATTTTTAGAGACGAAATAAATAAAAAATGGGAAGTAAATCAGAAAATCTTGCTAGTACTGAAGATTCCGACTCAGAAACACTTTTAACAATTTTCCAAGAAGGATTAGACTTGTTTAATAATCTAGGAAAAATTGATGAGCCTACTAACAGTCCCGCTGTGCAGGTAATCACTTATAAATTATTTATAATGTAATTAATTTTACTTCAATTATAGATTAACGTCAACAAGGCTATTAAGATTTTAGAAAACGCTACGCGTTTGGTTTCGTTGGCTGGTATATTTAGTCGAAATGAAGATGTCGATGAAATTCCAACTGAGAATCTTCGTTATTTATTACTCCCGGCTTTATTAGGCACATTGTGTTTGAAACTTACATCTGGCAATCGCAAGGAAATAACAGAAGTGGCAGAAATATACTACAAAGATTTTTTGCAAAGATGTAATGATTACGGTTTGTGTAACTATAAGTTTCAAGACGGCAATAATACAGTAGCCACAAACAGTGAATCTACTTCAGGAGGTACTAATATCGATGAGTTAAGACATTCCGTCAATACCCGAGCTAATAAAATACACAAATTCAAAGAACAAAAGGAATTGAAAAATAAGTTGGAAGAGCTGAAACAAAATTTAGATCATGAACATGTTGACGAGGAAGTTAAACGTAATTACTTTCTTACCATGATCAAATTATATATTCACGAAGCTGTAGATGAACTTAGCGGTATTGAAGCTGAGAAACAAATTCTTGAACACATCGCTACTTTAAATAAGGATGAAAAGCCGAAGTTTAAACGTCCGCCAAGTCAACCGCTCAGGCCTATAATTATCACTAAAGATGCTGCTCAAAAAGCAGTTTTTGGTGCTGGATACCCTTCACTACCTATCATGTCAGTTGAAGAATTTTATGAGAAACGAGTTCAAGATGGAATATTTCCAGATCCAACTAAACAGCAAAATCAACCTATGTCATTAATAGAAGCAGCTGCCGCTGGTACAGAATTTCAAAGTGACGAAGATGTTCTCAACGAGATTAAAGTAGATAATGACGATCCTGAGTTACTTGAAAGAATGAGGGCACAAGATGATTATAAAGACGATCACAGGCGTGGATGGGGTAATAGAATGAACCGCAGTTAGATTGTATTTTTTTATTTGTCGCTTTAGGTGTTCGCATTTAATGTATATAAGTATTTTATTATAAAAATTATTAATTTGTGTGTACATGATTCTTATAATTTGTAACTTGTAACTTCCAATGCAACCTAACAGCAAAGATTAAGTTTTCAGAGCATTCTTTGGTAAGATTTCTACTACATGAAAGGAAGCAAACTTTCTTATGCTATTAATTTCATATTTACTAATAAGAGGTCCTTATTAGTAATCAAAACTGAATTATTTTACATGTAAAATGGATTGCGCCTTGGAGATAGGCAACTCAAGTAGTGCTTTAGTAATAAACTAGAAAAATAGCATAACTGATCGTTATTTTAAGTTTAATTTTTAATTATTTAAAAAATTTCTAAATCTTTATTCAAAATATGTACATGAAATTTAAAACTGATTTGATACATAAATAATATATGGTGCGCTTCCATTTAATTCCATGTTATGTAAATTTGATTGAATTGATAACAAATAGTAATTTACTGCCTAATTAGGAAAGGTTTAGGAGCTGGGCATGTGGAAGTTTTCCTCTGCTTATTTGTTCTACACAGTTAATTCCAGTCCATGAAAATAGAAGTAGGTACGTACCTTGCAAAAAAAATTTCCACTCGAAATTGCGTAGGTAGTAAATGAAGAATCTTGGGGATTGAGTTCTATATTTGGGATTCTCACCTGAGGCTATTTTTATACAAAACTCTTATTACATAACTATTTTGATGAACTAATTAACGAGTTTGCTAAGCAAACATCATTAAAATAACAGGTCGGGGAAAGGGGAGAGCCTAATACGTGTAGTGTAGATAAACGGTTTTAATTGAAAATAAGCTGTAAATCAATAAAAATTAACAATAATAGTATAATAGCTGCTATTAATCATTTAAGTATTAATAATATAAAACAGATATAAAGAAAATTGCTGGGCTTTTAGGGTCAGTTCACCATTTCAAATAGGTACCTACGACTTATAAAAGCAAAAAATGTGTTACAAATTTTCATCACTTTTCTTTGATCCTGAATCCTGAGTAGAAGAAAAGTTGTAAGACCGATCTTAATATCGGGTCTTAATTAATCTCCTCGGTATCACTCTAGTCGAAGACGGGAGGGTTCGTAGAAATAAATCAGCAACAACAACACTTTCTACCCAAATAAAAATATTTATTTAAAAATAAATAAAAAATTAATTAATAAAAAAAATAACAATGTATGTTATTACAACCGAAGATTATGTAAATTAGGTCTACAAACCAAAATAAACTTTATGTGTATTAAACACAAAAAACTAAAACTTCCTTTGGATGTCGCTGGTTGTTTTGGACACCACTCGGATTGTCGACTCGCCCCTCGGACGTAAATGGGGACGCGTGTTTAACTTTACAGCTAAACCAGCGTTCCTCCGGATCAACAGTCGGTCCAACAAGCCCAAGACTGTAATCAAGCCCACACAAATGATCGACAGTCGGCCAAAAGGTCAAGACTGTAATCTTGTTCACTTAAATGATCTACAGTCGGATCAAAGCCAATACTGTAATCAGAGTCCTGCACAACTGGAATGTACTGTGGTAGCCGCGATCAGCTTAAACCCTACAACTGCAGCTTATCTCAGCCGCTGGTGCAGGGACGCCAGACCATCAACTACCCACAGCACAAGACGATCACACTGACACAATTACAGTTGTACAGTTGATGAACACGGTTGGTGCCGGACTCTTCTCAAATCCATGCACGTCGAATATTTATTAATTCTCCACCACCAAGTTCCTAGCACCAATAGAACTCGCTTGTTCGATTTATCTACGAAGTGGGAATGTACATGTGACTCCGTACGTTTCGTACTCATATCTCTACGATTATCACTCAGCTACTACATGAATGCGTTTTATGCGATTATGTAGGTGGTGATAGATGCGGGCTTAAAATATACATCGAATGGTATAAATTTCGAGGGGTTACGTTAAATATAAATAATCTTAAAAAGCATTTAAAATAATTGAATATTTTAAATGATTTTAAAAATTAGAAAAAATGAATGATAATATTAAGGACGTTGACAAGTAAAATTAAAAAGATGAAAAAAATATATTTGGAATACCTGAAGGGCCAAAATAAATTAAAATTAAATAAATAATTTTAAAATTAAATAAATAATTCCAATTTATCGGGGACATTGAAATTAACCGGCGACCTCGAGTACATTTGCAGTACGTTGAAGTGCAAACGCCGGATAAAAATTTATAGCATTATCGCAGATGGTACAAAACGAAATCAGATGGTTGCTGATGGATTACGTACGAGTCATTTTCTTAATAAAAAACGCTCGGGTGCGCAAACGATGTTAATTTTTCACGTATCAGAAGCAGAATCTTACGGATTCGTAACACTCTGACAGGTGTAGAAAAATGCATCGTTACACAGCCTTCTCCTTCGGTCTGACGAAGTAGACGTAGAAACCTGTAGGAGCTTCACCTGCAACGACTGATCTGAGAGATAATTGACTCACCCTCGTGAAAGCTTGGCTTCCACGCGACTCATCGCCAATACCGCTTTCTTTCGCAGATAAGACGGTTTGATATGACGATTAGATCTCTTCCTCGTAGATGGCTTGGCTGGGGCTATCTCACTACGTCCACATGGATCTGGAGACTTGTCCAGTCTCGATTCCACACCATGGACATGGATAAGAGATTGCACCTCAACAGTCTTACGAGAGGGATGAGCAATTTGTACACGCGGCCGGAACGCTATCGCTAGCGAACGTGATGTTTTCCCTGCAGTACATGTCGCTAACGCCTTCGTGCGTTGCGTTGGCACCTTGGTGCATGTCGCTAACGCACTGGGACATCGCGTTGGCACGGCAGTTCGTGTCATCAACGTTTTCGAGCGCAGTGCTGACGTTGGAGCACTTTCAACCATCCCTGGCATCCATCGCGCCGGCATCTTTCGCGCGGGCATCTCCGTACATGTCGCTAACGCCTTTGTACGCTGTGTTGGCACCTTGGTGCATGTCACAGACGCACTGGGTCGTTGCGTTGGCACGCAGACGCACATCGCTGACGCTGTTGAGCGTGGAGCAGGCGGTTTTGCGTGTAGCACTGGCGTAGCCACGTGAGGCTCAGATACCAGAGCTACCTTCCGAAACTTCGTCTTTGTAAAAGACGGTGGAAGGTTTGATTTTGGCTGACTGGCATCTGAAGACTTCAACTTCCCTGGACGAATCCTATGTATGGTTTCAGACACAGTTGTCCGTGAAGTTGAAGGGTGCTTTTCGGACGATGACCGTTGCACGTTATGCGCTGTAACTACTGTTACCGGAGAGAGCATAGGAAGCAAAACGGTTCTACGGCAAGTGGTGCAGCTACCCACTACCCTATTTACCGTCCGGTATAGTCCTGGCCAATAATAAAGCTGTTGGACTTTACGAGTTGTCTTGGCCGGACCATGATGAACATGGAGGTTGTCGTGGTGACCCATGATCAACGCTTGCCGACGAGGTGCGGAAACACACAACTTCCATTCCGGATGGGCTCTAGGAATGCGTTTATAGAGCTTTCCATCCCGGACAGTGTAAGTTGTGTCCTCGTCAGGGTGATCGATGGCCTGCTGGTACTTGTTGGCATACCAGTAACACCATTCCTCCACTGCGTCCTTCGCGACCGTTGGTTGAACTATCGAGACCAGAACCTCCGTATTGTGAGATAGGTACGGTTCTCGACAGTCTGAAATATAAGCGGGTGAGGGCGGGTGTTGGTCCGTGACTGACCCGCTTAATGGTCGCGGTGCGTCGCTTCCTGAACAAGGGCAGGGACTTGCGACGGTATTCTGCATACCACAGGCTGAACATGCCGGGCACGCAGTTTGTAATTCCTCTTCAGTCACGACTGCTTTACCTCGTGACATTCCGAGGAGGTCTGATGAGGCTTCTTGGATGTTACACAAAGCTCTCTCAGACGCTTCCAAGCTACGGATCTTCTCAATGTCCCTTGTCCTATTGAGAAGCTGCTCTACCGTGGTGACGTCGTAACGGTAGATACGTAGCTTATACTCGGTTCGAAGACCACCGTAGACTACGGCTAGTTCTTCCTCCTGAGGAAGGCCGCCAATGCGTCCAATCAAAGTCCTCTTAGCAGTGATGTAGTCTGCTGAGGACTCTGACGGTTGTTGTTGACGCATGTAAGCCTGTTGCCGCAATTCACTCACGTCTACCAGTGGGGCGAAATTTAGACGGAGGGCTGCTTTAAATGACTCCCAGGTCTTGAGACTGCCTAGCTGGTTTCTAAACCACAGCGTAGCATCGCCTTTCAAGACCATGGGGACGGCAACAAGGAGGTCTTCGTACGTCAAGCCGTAGATTGCACCTTTCTCCTCATAGGATTCGAGGAAAGAATCACAATCTCCCTTCCCGTCGTACTGCAACTCCCATCTGCGAACGTAGTCGCTGATGTGCGCAGCACGCGGCAGGAATGAAGGGAGCCGGCTTGGAAAAAAGAACGAGTTCGGTTCTTCCGAGACGGTGTCCTGAACCATGTATCCATCCATCGCAGGGTAACGGGTTTTAGAAAGTGTGTTGTTGCTGCTAATAATAAAAGTGTCCCTGCTCGGGCGCCAAATGTAAGACCGATCTTAATATCGGGTCTTAATTAATCTCCTCGGTATCACTCTAGTCGAAGACGGGAGGGTTCGTAGAAATAAATCAGCAACAACAACACTTTCTACCCAAATAAAAATATTTATTTAAAAATAAATAAAAAATTAATTAATAAAAAAAATAACAATGTATGTTATTACAACCGAAGATTATGTAAATTAGGTCTACAAACCAAAATAAACTTTATGTGTATTAAACACAAAAAACTAAAACTTCCTTTGGATGTCGCTGGTTGTTTTGGACACCACTCGGATTGTCGACTCGCCCCTCGGACGTAAATGGGGACGCGTGTTTAACTTTACAGCTAAACCAGCGTTCCTCCGGATCAACAGTCGGTCCAACAAGCCCAAGACTGTAATCAAGCCCACACAAATGATCGACAGTCGGCCAAAAGGTCAAGACTGTAATCTTGTTCACTTAAATGATCTACAGTCGGATCAAAGCCAATACTGTAATCAGAGTCCTGCACAACTGGAATGTATTGTGGTAGCCGCGATCAGCTTAAACCCTACAACTGCAGCTTATCTCAGCCGCTGGTGCAGGGATGCCAGACCATCAACTACCCACAGCACAAGACGATCACACTGACACAATTACAGTTGTACAGTTGATGAACACGGTTGGTGCCGGACTCTTCTCAAATCCATGCACGTCGAATATTTATTAATTCTCCACCACCAAGTTCCTAGCACCAATAGAACTCGCTTGTTCGATTTATCTACGAAGTGGGAATGTACATGTGACTCCGTACGTTTCGTACTCATATCTCTACGATTATCACTCAGCTACTACATGAATGCGTTTTATGCGATTATGTAGGTGGTGATAGATGCGGGCTTAAAATATACATCGAATGGTATAAATTTCGAGGGGTTACGTTAAATATAAATAATCTTAAAAAGCATTTAAAATAATTGAATATTTTAAATGATTTTAAAAATTAGAAAAAATGAATGATAATATTAAGGACGTTGACAAGTAAAATTAAAAAGATGAAAAAAATATATTTGGAATACCTGAAGGGCCAAAATAAATTAAAATTAAATAAATAATTTTAAAATTAAATAAATAATTCCAATTTATCGGGGACATTGAAATTAACCGGCGACCTCGAGTACATTTGCAGTACGTTGAAGTGCAAACGCCGGATAAAAATTTATAGCATTATCGCAGATGGTACAAAACGAAATCAGATGGTTGCTGATGGATTACGTACGAGTCATTTTCTTAATAAAAAACGCTCGGGTGCGCAAACGATGTTAATTTTTCACGTATCAGAAGCAGAATCTTACGGATTCGTAACACTCTGACAGGTGTAGAAAAATGCATCGTTACAAAGTTATTTCTTAAGTGTTTAAATCAAAAAAGTATGGGGAATGAGGATTAGATTAGATGTTTGGCACACTGGAGCCATTGTCTATGACCCGCTACCACAAAATTTTAGTGGCGGTAGCTGTTCATAGAAGATGGTTTTAGTGTGCCCAATCTCTTATTCTTTTGACACTATGGTTTTGCGACTTGGAAAAAATGTAAATACGTGTAACTTAGGTAATTTGGACTTAACTAAACTTGTAAGAATGAGCTCACAATTGAGTAAACGTACAAAACATGTAGGTAGATACTACGTAGATTTTGATAATTTTAAAATACGCAAGCAAGACTTATCCTGTTTACACGTTTTTGGTAGTTAAACCAAAACGATTTTTCCTTTTTGCTCTATTGTAAACTCATAACTCAGACCGGGGCAAGTTACGGCAAATTCTTGATTATAATGTCCTCAAAAGTTCTAAGAGGTAGTACACAGTTCTAGAAGGTTTTAGAGCATTTTATAAGGTTCTAAAGCGTTGGAAAATGTTCTACTGGGTTGTAAAGGGTTCTTGAGAGTTCTAGAAGGCTTTGGAGCTTTGTAGAAGGTTCTAAAGTACTTTTAACAGTTAAATAAAATTCTAAAAGGTTGCAAAGATTTCTTGTGAGTTCTAGAAGGTCCTTAGAGCATTGGAAAAGGTTCTAAAGCGTAATAAACTGTTCTAGGCAGCTAGGTGGTTCTAAAAGGTTAATGACAGTTTTTAAGGCTTTTTGAAGGTTCTGAAGCATTGTAAGAAGTTCTATGGGATTCTAAATATTGAATACAGTTCTAAAACGTTGTTAAAACTTTTAATTCTAATGGGTTCTAATAAGTTGAAAAGAGTTCGTTGAGAAGGTTCTAAATCGTTGTTAAACGTTCTATGGGGTTCTAAAAGGTTGTAGAGAGTTCTTGACAATTCTAGAAGATCTAAAAGCATTGGAAAAGGTTCTAAACAAAGCGTAATAAAGTGTTCTAGGCAGCTAGGAGTCTCTAAAAGTTTAGTGAAAGTTTTTAAGTCTTCATGAAGGTTGAAGTCCTCTCGAAGGTTCTGAAGCATTGTAAGAAGTTCTAAGGGGTTTTAAAATATTGAATACAGTTCTAGGTACTGAACTGAAACCTTCTAGAAGGTTTCATAGCGCTGAATAAGGTTCGAAAACGTTGTTAAAAGTTCTAATTATAATAGGTTCTAATGAGTTGTATAGAGTTCATTTTATAGCGAGGTGGAGAAGGTTCTAAATCGTTGTTAAAAGTTCTAAGGGGTTTTAAAAGTTTGTTGAGAGTTGCTGACAGTTCTAGAAGGTCTAAAAGTATTAGAGAAGGTTTTAAAGCGTAATAAAATGTTCTAGGCAGCTAGGGGTTTCTAAAAGGTTAGTGAAAGTGTTTAAGGCTTCTTGACGGTTGAAGCCCTGCCGAAGGTTCTAAAGCGTTGAAAGAAGTTCTATGGGGTTCTAAAATATTGAATACAATTCTAGAAGTTTCATAGCGCTGAATAAGGTTCTAAAACGGTGTTAAAAGTTCTAATTCTAATAGGTTCTATCTAATGAGTTGTAAAGAGTTCGTTTTAGAGCGTTGGAGAAGATTCTAAATCGTTGTTAAAAGTTCTAGGGGGTTCTGAAAGATTGTAGAGAGTTCTTGACACTTCTAGAAGGTCTAAAAGCATTAGAGAAGGTTCTAAAGCGTAATAAAATGTTCTAGGGCGCTAGTGGGTTCTAAAAGGTTAATGACTGTTTTAAGGCTTTCTGAATGATTTGTAGAAGTTTCTAAAGTACTTGTAATTGGTATATGGAGTTCTAAAAGGTTGCAAAGATTTCTTGTTTTAGTTTTATAAGGTCTTTAAAGCATTAGAGAAGGTTCTAAAGCATAATAAAATGTTCTAGACAGCTAAGGGGTTCTAAAACGTTAGTGAAAGTTTTAAAGGCTTCTTGAAGGTTGTGTCCTTTCGAAGCTTCTAAAATGTTGTAAGAAGTTCTATAAAGTTCTAAAATGTTGAATACACTTCTTGAAGGTTTCATAGCGCTGAATAAGGTTCTAAAACGTTGTTAAAAGTTCTAATTCTAATAGGATCTAATGAGTTGTAAAGAGTTCGTTTTAGAGCGGTGGAGAAGGTTCTAAATCGTTGTTAAAAATTCTTAGTAGTTCTAAAAGGTAGAGGTTCTTGACAGTTCCAAAAATGATTCTAAAGCGTAATAAAATGTTCTAGTTTTTAAGTCTTATTGAAGGTTTACGCCCTCTCGAACGTTCTAAATCGTTGTTAAAAGTTCTAGGAGGTTCTAAAAGGTTGTAGAGAGTTCTTGACAGTTCTATAAGGTCTCAGAGCATTGGAAAAGGTTCTAAAGCGTAACAAAATGTTCTAGGCAACTAGGGGTTTAGAAAAGGTTAATTAAAGTTTTTAAGGATTCTTGAAGGTTGAAGCCCTGTCGAAGGTTCTGTAGGGTCGTAAAAAGTTCTATGGGGTTCTAAAATATAAAATTCAGTTCTACAAGGTTTCATAGCCTTGAATAAGGTTCTAAAACGTTGTTAAAAATTCAAATTCTAATGGGTTATAAGAAGTTCGTTTTAAAGCGCTGGAGAAGGTTCTAAATCGTTGTTAATAGTTCTAGGGGGTTCTGAAAGGTAGGTAGTTGAGAGTTCTTAAAGGTTCTAGAATGTCTAAAAGCATTGGAAGAGGTTCTAAATCGTAATAAAATGTTCTAGTCAGCTATAGGAGGTTCTATAAGGTTAATGATTGTTTTAAGGCTTTTTGAAGGTTGAAGCCCTGCCGAAGATTCTGAAGCGTTGTAAGAAGTTCTATGGGGTTCTAAAATATTGAATACAGTTCTAGAAGGTTTCATAGTGCTGAATAAGGTTCTAAAACATTCTAATGGGTTCTAATCAGTTGTAAAGAACGTTGGAGAAGACTCTAAATCGTTGCTATAAGTTCTAGGGGGTTCTAAAAGGTTGTAGAGAGTTCTTGGCAGTTCTGGAAGGTCTAAAAGCATTGGAAAAGGTTCCAAATCGTAATAAAATGTTCTAGTCAGCAATAGGAGGTTCTAAAAGGTTAATGATTGTTTTAAGGCTTTTTGAAGGTTGAAGCCCTGTCGAAGATTCTGAAGCGTTGTAAGAAGTTCTATGGGGTTCTAAAATATTGAATACAGTTCTAGAAGGTTTCATAGCGCTAAATAAGGTTCTAAAACGTTGTCAACAGTTCTAATTCTCACGGGTTCTAATGAGTTATAAAGACTTCGTTTTAGAGCGTTGGTGAAGGTTTTAAATCGTTGTGAAAAGTTCTTGGGGGTTCTAAAAGATTGTAGAGAGTTCTTGACAGTTCTAGAAGGTTTAAAAGCATTGGAGAATGAGAAGGTTCTAAAGCGTTGCAGGAGGTTCTAGGAGGTTCTAATAGATTGTAGAGAGTTCTAGGTTTTATAGCTTTGGATAAGGTTCTAAAGCAGTCTAAAAAAATTTACGAGTTTACCAGTTTACGTAGCACTGAATCTTTAATGTACCTATAGAAAAAGCCTCTGAAGATTTCTAATTCCACTAAACGATCCGGAAAACAACCCTTCTAAATATTTAATAAATAAAATCTTTTTTCAGAATTAGCTTTTGATGTTTGCCAAAAAACTGAATTAAAATGATATAAATCTCCTTTGTTGATTCCAATCTATGAAGTTTACATTCTAAGTTAAAATAGTAGGTTGAAGAGTATGATAATAATAATTAAAATAACACTTTAGTAACAAGCATTCAACATTACATTTTCTCACCCCTTACAATTGCAGTTATTAAATGTGGATGTGTTCTCATTCAGTGCTTCTATAATTTACTAAAGAATAAACGCTTCAACACTATTATTATTTTATGATATAGAGAAAATAACTTAAATTTATAAAATTTAAACTAAAAGAATGGAGGTGGATTTTATATTAGGAAAAATGTTGTTTATAAATATTTTATTAAAGTAGTGCTTTCACTGCGCTGTTAGACACAAAGTCGCTAGAAATTTCCCAAGCGTATGTTTTTTATTTTACTTTTGAAAAAAAATCAGCGTAATTTATTATAATTTCTTAAAAATATTTTTTATTTAGTCATTGGCTTGAAGAAAAGTATGTAAAAGCTACCCTCGCGTGTGTCTTTCAGTTTCGGTCTATAAAGGGACTTCTCTTCACGTTAGAGGGTTTTAATATTATTTATATTAGCTACACTGGAAAGTGGAAGTTTTCAAATACGTGATGTAAGAAATTTCAACAATTAGAAGCGCATGGTCTTGACTTTCGGGTCAAATGTTTCGAATTTGAGTACTCGAAGACTCGAACATTTTGATTGTAGAAAGTTGGGGATGTTTAAAATGACGAAATTTTAATATTTTGCCAAAAACGTAATTTTGTTTTGTTTCAATTCCAAACTCTACGTTTATTGAATGAATTTTAGGTTTCGTGAAAGAATGGGGGTTTTATACATAATTCTGCACACCCTTTTTACATTTAAAATATTTTTACGACTCAAATGACAACAATTAGATTTAAAATATACGAGGGTAGAATCGTTTAATGTATCAGTACTTAAAAATACAACAGTTTCGAATGTGGTTGACGTTATGGATTTTTAACAACGTTAAATAAACGCACCCCCGAAAAAATTCTTAAATAAATTTTTAAATAAAATTCCGTGGTTGAATTTTTTCTAAATTAGATTTTATTATAATTAATCGAATTTTGATAAGTTGGTAAAGTAAATTTCCAAAAATTTATCACATGCGCGTAGATGTACGTTTTAAGTGTGGGGAGATTGGATCAAAGCGTATTCCCCGCGAAGCCGCGTTGTTAGTTAGTGAACGAGAACGTAGTAGAAGGTGTTAGGTCGGAGCAATTTTGAATTTGCGTGTTTGTTTTGATATTGGCATTACATAATGATGGATTTTTATATGAATAAGTAATTTCTTGTACAAATTTAGTGTTTCATTTAAATTTTCGTACAAGTAGTTGTATTATTAGATACGTGTTGTTGAGTTAATATAGTGCCCTGTGGAGATTTTATAATCGAAAAATTCACAAAATTGGACTTTTCATAAGAAAGGTTAGTCTCTTTAATTTTTTAAATGTTTTTTTACGTTTAAATTACAAGTTTTTGATATTGCAAATATCAAAAATTTTAAATTGGTTTAACATTTGGTCCACAATAATGACGTTTGTTTAATCAACATATGTTTATATTTTGGTTTCGCATGTTGATAAATAAAATTTTTAATCTTTAATAATATTCAAATTATAAAAATGCACATTTTACTTTAAATTTATCTAAATATTGAAATTTTATCCAATAAAACTTACTGAACTAAAGAAAATCGAAAGTGTATAGGTTTTTGATTTCTTTGATCGTTTATAACTTTAGAAAAGAAATATGAATATTAAAGCTATTTTTTTTTGTTATTAAATATTTGGAATTTTCATACATCGAAAAAAAAACTTAATTTTTTCTTAAATTTTTCAAAAAAATTAAAATTTGGGAAGCAACGATTATCATTTTTACCTCGATTTTTACCATGCCCAAAAGGCAAATATTTTGAGAAGGTTTCTGATAAAAATTATAGAAAATCAATACTAATTTTTTGTAACACTCCTTACACTTACAGTAAGAAGATATCGCCATCTCTTTCTAATTGAATAGTTTGTTTATATTAATTACATTATTTTGGTATTAAAAGCCATATGTGATCGAGATTTGTGTATAAATAAGTGATAATAATTTGAACTTTTTGTGTAATATAACATTGAAGATGAAATAATTAATTTATAATAAAATGTATTAATTAGTGCGTTTACGAAAATAATTGAGTACATTCTTTGGAAGATAAAATATGAACTCACAAGAGGGTCAAGGTTGAAATTAATAAAAGTAAAATTTTGTTATAAAAGAAAATTTTAATTATTTACAAAGTTAATTATAACAATACGCTTGCATAGCTCATTTGACTTATTTTTAAATTTTAGCTTTGAGAAAAATTTAATTAGCATATTTTTATTTTTTCTCATTTTTTTTGTAACTCAAACCATCATGAGTTAAAATTTTTCTTTTTTTAACTTTGAAAGGGTCTTTTTACCATTCAACCTACCGCAGTTGATATCAAATCGTGATATTTTCAAGACTGCATACGATGCAACTGAGTCAAGTCGATGTCTTAGTTTATGGTTGTAAAAGCTTTTATGATAGGCACCAAGGGTGCGTTTATGTCTAAGGGCCATTAGCCTTTAGCACCTGAGGGCTAACTTTAAATGTAAGTTTGTTTTTATTCTTTTATATTTTTCGAGGGAATAATAATTTCGTGAAATTTAGGAAATGGGTACCCTTTGCTCCCTCCTCGTAAAACTTGATTTATTTGGTGAAGAAGGACTTTATTGAAATTCTATGCAAGGTGTTCCCTTTCTAGAACCCTATGATTTTAATAGAACATCAAAAATATTTTTTCTGATTTGCTACTTGTTCAGTTTGAAACTTTTGACAATGTGATCAAGGATTAAGGGATAGCAGTTTAAAAAAAAGTTTTTCCTGAAAACAAAAATTTCTTCTAGAGTTGATTTGTTGTTGAAAGTTTACGTTCCTCTTTCTCGAGTTTAATTTACAACCCTATAAAAGTTTTGCTTGTTAACTTTAATTTTTTTAAATTTTGGCTCTTTTTATTTGATTCCTAAGAAAGTTACAATGTGAAAAATTCAATTGCTTCAATGACTTATTTAATTTATAGACCACTCCCACAAGACTTTTGCATTAATTTCATGGGTTAGCCACCATTAGAAAGATCATCATAGCCTAGTATTTCTTTTAAACGTAAAGATTGTCAATAAATAAACAGTTATTATGGCTTTGGTGGTGATTAACTGTAATATCGACACAAAGAACGGTTTACCATCTTTTCTTTTCAAGCCATCAATGCTTGAAAACAGGGTTGTTTTAGGAAACATTTGTCCATCACAATCTGACCTGTCAATCTCTCTTTATGCACTTTCTTGTAGGCTCTTATTTGAAAACTAGGACTATTCTTAATATTTTTATTGAAAACCTTTATTATGGATTATGGACACGTCCACTGGAAGAGCCTGCTGGCATGACCATGACCGCTTCCGATTTAGTTTTAATTTGGTGAATCAACAAATTAATATGTAGATCACATTACCTTTATTATTTGAGCCCAATGACCTTTTTTTTCATTTTTTCGATTTTTTGAACCAAAATGTCAGGATGTACTGTAATCATATTTTAAGTAGACGAGCAGTGACAATGCGCAGATACCTAAATTGGTATTTATCCTCACCAACGCAGTAGTCAACGTATTTATAGTATTTCATTACAAGCCAGGTAAAACTGTTTTAACTGGCGCAAAGAGGATTATGACTGGCGAGCCTGTCACCTCTTTGAGCCTGTTAAAACAGTTACCTGGGGTGTAATATATAATAATTTACTTGTTACTTAAGCTTAATTCACTTACAAATTAATTAAATTATAATTAAACAATTTCTGTCAGCTGTCAGTAGCGTCAAAAATGTCCCTAAATTGTTTTTAGAAAGCTTTGAAAGTCAAACTTGTAAACATTGATTTTCAAAGGTTATAGACAGCTTGGTTAAATGACGTTTTACAATTGAGTAACAAGTAAAATTATTAAAGGGGCGTGGCCAATCCTGCGCAAACTTACCTCAAGTTAAATTATTTTTACTGTATGTCTGTATGGATGGATGTCCCCCACCCTCTAGAGCAAAAAATACTGAACCCATTTTGACGAAATTTGATTTTAGTCACTTTAAAATTATTTCATCGGCAAAGTAAGCTTTTGTAAGAAATCTATACAGGGTGTCCAAAAGTAAGGTGGTTATTTTGGGCGCATATTTGCAAATTCGTGCCAAATTCGTTTCTACTTGGCTGTAAGATAGTAAATGTAACCCCTAATCGAAAAAACAAATTTCAATATTTTTTATTCAAAATGGCGGCCAATAGAACGATTATCCTATTTTTGGATGTTTCGCTAATAACTTGGCCGTTAATTAATATTATAAAAATTTCAAAACGCCATTGTACAGCCAAAATAAAGGACATCCGTCTTAAAGAAGTCGATTTTCAAAATTGTTTCAAAATTGCCTACCTTTAAGGGGGCAAAGTAGATTAAAATTTTGAAATAAATTTTCTCAAAATTTCCTCCGCCATATTTTTTCTTTTTTGGATATGTTACAGAAAACTTAATTTTCTATTGAAATATAAATTTTTATCAAAATCGCTCGAGCCGTTTTCGAGTAATAATTTTTTGAATGTCAAAACTTGCAAAATCTCTAATTTCTCGCTAATTTCTTTTGTAATCAAAGTGAATACTTGAAAATAGATACAGATACAATAGATTGAGAATAGATAGACACAAATAATAGATATAAACGCTTCCTGTTTAACCGGAAATTACAAAAATATCAAATTTTTTAGGAACCTGTATATTTTTTTAAATATTTTGAAAGCACGTAAAATTAGCTATTGCACGATATTAAACACTTTATATTTGAGTTCCGGTTTAACCGGAAATATGATAAAACTTATTAATTTAAATGGAACACCCTGTATATTTTTCAATATTTTGAAAGCTCGTAAAATTAGCTTTCTGAAAATGTAAAATAAAATGTATATTTCGAGCTTCAATTTATGCCAAATTAAAAAAAAATTAAATTAGATTTTAGCTAGTGTCTACCTAAAATTTTCCTTACACGCAGAAGTCCTAGGTTCGATCCCGGACGAAACCAATTTAAAAATTTTTTTTTTTTAATAACATCTTCATCTTAAGAAGAAAACCACATAAGTCCAAATATACAAACTTTTCAGGAGACGTCAAAAACTATTCGAGGCGTATAAGTTCATCAAAGAATTGGTATTTCAAATTGCAATTTAACTGATTTGTAATAATAGTAGAGTTACAAGATTTTCGCATAATGTGGGTTTAGCATTTTCCAAATAGATAGCATTCTTATCTCAATTTTGATCATATTTGGAGTTATGTGGTTTTCTTCTTAAGGTTTAAAGAAACACGTGTCGTAAAGACACTTTACGACGATACGAGGAACTTTTTCCTGTTGTATTTTTTTTGTGCATTTATTTAAAAGATTATAATTTAAAATTTTCTTTAATGTATTTCATTTATAAAAAAAATATAAAATTATAGTATTTGACGGACAGGAAAAAGTTCTTCGTATGGCCACATCCGTTGTTTTGTATTATTAAAAACAGTGGAGATATGGAGGCTTTACACATCAACACTAGTGGCTCTAATTTAACTTATATTCATAATTGGAAAGAGCATTAAATTCTTGTCTTGAAAACTCTCTTTAGACCCAATGTTTTTAGTTCACCTATACTATCCTAATTTGGCGTAAGAAAAATTACCCTTATTTTAAAAATCTCTTGGCTGTTCTTTCGTTCCAATTCCAACTTGAATATATTTACTGCACGTACGTGTTTGTAACTTACGTTAGAACACATAAATTTAAATGCATTAGATATTCGATGAGTGTATCAGGTACCTTCCTTTGCAATGCACATTGCACATCTGTCTTATCATCTCAAAGCCATCAGTTACCCAACCAACTTCTAACACAAAATTTCTTGTTTAAGTTTATGTGGATATAATCGTAGCGTTTTTAATATAACTTCTTTAATTATTTGCATAAAGCAGCATCAAGTATACAGTAGACGTAGATGTGGAGTGTAGTTCAGTCAATGAACGCCGACGAACGCTAAAAAAAGTGGTGTAGAGGACATGGAAGAGGGTGGAATTTTTTTCTTCAGGAATGTGTTTGAAATAGTTAATAGGTAAAAATACAAAAAGTCCCCGGTTCTAGCTATATGGCTAAGGGTTGGAGGGGGGCTGGAAAGGTCCAGTTTTTGGGGTTTTCGCTTATATTTCAAAGACGTGTCTAAGGGATAAAATTCTTCGTAGCAAAATAAAAGCTTATTAAATTCTCTACAAGATTGTTTCTATTCATATTTTCTCTATTTCTTCTAGTTTTCGAGTTATCTGCTCTCAAAAATTTTTCAAATTACTCCAACTCCGTACCAAAGGAAAGGTCCCGTGTTTGGGGTTTTTGCTTATAGGTCGAAAACAGTGGATCCTAGGGAAAAAGTTTTTCTTGTAAAATGAAAGCTTATCACATTTCCTATAAGCTGTTTCTATTGATTTTGTCTCTATTCCTTAGAGAAAATACTACACACCCGCAAAAATCGTTATGATAATGATAATCGGTGGAAATCAGTATTAGATAGAATTTTTGCTCGTAGGGCCTCTCGAAAGGGCCACCTTTTCGAACTTTTATCAAATTAAATATTACTTGATTACTTCTGGAAAACATGGTATTTTTTAAATGAATTTATATGAGGCTCGAATTTCTAAAATAAACTTTCCTCTGAAAAATATTTAAAAGGCTCTTATTAAAACAAATTATAATTAAATCCAAATAAACGTATAAGTGTACGAATATACTATTTATAATAATTACACAGGCTTAAAATTAAAATACTTTTCCTTTAAACAAAGTAAGTACACCCCAAAAACTTTTAATACTTGAATATGATTGCCGGATTAAACAAAGTTAATTAGAAAAAAAAATTTCAAACTAAATTAGAGTTTAAAGTTTGCAAAATTTGAATTTTAAATGTGAAAGGAAAAAAAGTAAATAAACCATTAATTTACTTCTTGTCTGGTCTAAGCAATCTTTTTCGCTATTAATATTTTGCTTGTATAATTAAAACGTTTGAAGATTTTTGCTAGACCATTACAAATGAGATTATCATTATTATCTTATGTAAGTAGAAATATTTGTAAAGAATTTAAAAAAAAAATATGACGGAAGGACATTTCAAGTAAAGATGAAGAGAGCTCGTTTGAATATTAATAGATTATTTACATTTTTTCTTCTTCTCTTTATTTACACGAGCGCCACTTTTTGTGTTTTCAAGTCACACGTATTTTGTAGTAGATGAAACATGATCTCAATAATGTATTTAAAAGTAGAAATAAATTACTATTTTCTTAACTTTTTTCCGCTTTTAAAGTGCACCTTCTCCAAATAGATTGATCGAAGTCGAAATTTTTTTCAGCTTTAGAGGATTTGTACATTGACAGCCATGCAATGGGAATAGGGGAGAACTAACGTAAACCGTATTTTATTGTCAATACTATAATTAATTGAATGAGTAGATACTTAAACCTTGTTTTTACTAAGATGAAATTTCCTCCTACAAGTTATATCAGAAGAGTAGAATAAATTTTGGGTTTCTTATTCTGTTATTTGGTCTTTAAATTGATTTTAAATTTATTCAAACGTTTTATTGTTTACTATTAACCTCTGTGGCTTGCCTCATTGATCTTCATTGCTTTCTCATACCAGTTCCCTAAAGTTATGATTTACAAATGTTACAAGTTTAGCGTTTCCGTTCATCGTCACTTATTTTTTGAGGTGCGTTTTATTGGGTCCTCGACCTTAGTTGTTCTTCTTTTGTTTCTTCTTCTGTTCGTCGAGCTGACGTCCATAATCGCCCGTTCCATGACTGTCTTCTATCTGTCAAATTCGGAGACAGTGCATTTTTTTCATACATTAACGATTTTTGCTGGCGGATATCTCGAAAACTTTGAGGAATAGGGAAAAATTAATACAAACAATCTTATACGAAATTTGATAAGTTTTTATTTTGCTAAGATTATTTTTTCCCTAAGGCCCACCGTTTTCGAGATATAAGCGAAAACTCCAAAAATGGGACCTTTTCAACCCCTCTCTCTTATGTCCGTTTGCACCGCTTACAGATAAACTGACAGATAGTTTATCTGGCGGACAAGTTGTCAAAACATAATTTATTTCCCACATAAACTAAAATCGGTGCAAAAGGCCATAAGTAGCAGGTATAGTGCATTCCACGGAAATATAAAGTACCTAATAAAAGTTGACATGAAAAATGTAGAATTTTTTCATAATTTACGATGGGCCTCCACAGTGAATGCCAAGAAGGCAATTTTTATTACTTCACAATACTGTTGAATGTACTTTATCTTTTTAGAAAATTTATTCGACAGTTATTCGATTTATCCTACAGTTAGATGCAAAGGCTTTTGACAACTTATCTGCCAGATAAACTAGCTGTCAGTTTATCTGTAGGCGGTAGAAACGTCCATTAGGCATGTAACTAGTATTTTTACCTCCTAACTACTCCAAACACATTCTTGAAGAAAAAAATTCCACCCTCTTCCATGTCCTCTACAACACCCCTTGTTTGAGCGTTTGTTGACTGAACTATGTTTAGATTCCTCATAACACAAGAATAAAACTGCAACTTATTGACAAAAATTTGATTGGGGCGCCTCTCACTTTCTTCACAATCATTAGTTTGAACATTGGGGAATGGTTAAGCCTCGTATATAAAACCCATTAACGCCCAGGAACAAAATTTCAAATTTTTGGATTCCAAAAAAAGAAAAAAAGACAAAAGTTGCAAATAAAAAATAAAGTGTGTCTGTCGTCATATGACGACGGTGGGCGTTAATGGGTTTTTTTAATTCAAACGTCGGTCGTGCAAAATCCTTTGGTTGTTAGGCAAATCGGGACACTATTTCTTCACCACGTTTGTTTATTGATATAAAAATTTTATGCTATTATTTTTTATTTTTAAATCGTTCTATTTCAGGAATGCGATTTGTGTAATGGTTTTCATTCTTTAAACAATGTAATTAGTTCTCAAAGCGCCATATTCATAATATTTATACTGAAAATAATTGTGTGCAGGTAACATATGCTTTTAACCCTAGTTATTTATATGGCTTGTCTAGTTAAACAAGTCACGAACATGTAAGTAGGTGTGAGATCAACCAGAGATATCACTTTTTTTTAAATATATGCTTTTTCCGTAACTCTTCATTAATTATAATCATTTACTATAGTTGTTTTTGAAGCAAACGATACTTGAAAATTCACAAGTCTTTAAGTTCGTCTAATTGCGTATGGTTAAAGAAATCTCGTATATATTAAAACTTTTTAAAATGGTTGTTTAATGGTGCTCACCGACAGGTATAATGTATCTCCTGTAGTAATTTCAAGCAAATTTGAGTTTTCAACGCGAAAAATTACACTTTGAATTTTATAGAGCACCTCTTAGGTGCTTAATTAGTTCCAATATTTAAACTTAATTAAAAGAAGAAAATTAGGAGATTGTTTAAAATTGCCCTGCTTCATATACTCCTCTCGTAGTACGATAGGTATAGTCAAATAGTTTTAATTAGGATTTCGAAATTTGCTTCGAGTCAATAAAAAGGTGAAGCCTTTTACATAATGTAATTTTTTTCCGTTTTGCTGAAGGGTCGAAAAAAGTTAGATAATAAAGTTAGTTTTTTTTTCTCTTCAACGAAGAAGTATAATACCACGTTCGAATTCACAAACAGTGGGAAATTTGTTTTCTAATAGTCAGTTGTAGGATCGCTCGATTTCTTTCATCATTCGAAGTATACACTTCAGCCAACCTCTTCATTACATTAAGTTGTGGCTAACCTCGTAATAATTTTTACTTACAGTTTACAACTTTGAATTAATTACTAGAGAGCCACCCTTAGCTCTTTCGAACAAGTTCTACATGTAACTTTCTCTAAAACCACTTGAAAAGAAAAGTCTTAAGCATAACTTTGCCCCCCAATCCGTAATGTATCATCTTTTGTTTTAGACTTTATGTACTTTTTTTGTTAATTTATAAACAGTCAGAAACACACCTTGTATAAATTACATTAGTTTCACGGCGTTGCTTAGAAGAGTCGTAAAGTTAAAAATCTATGTACAACGTTATTTTACGTAAACTCCTAATAAATTGATTTTAATATGCACGAACATCGATTATACGTCTTTTTGGACGTAAAAATAATGTTTAAATTATTATTAACAACCAATTATAGTACATTCATTTGGTTAGTTTATTATTTTACTAACAATAGTTGAGGCTTGTCTTCGTAAGGACTCCCTACGCTTTTTCACTTTAGTTTTAAGGATTGGCAAATTTTATTGTTTTAATTAATTTGTCGTTGTTGTTTGATTACAATAATTATTTATTACAGTATGTACGTGATAATTAAATGACATGATATACTAATGCATAGATTGTATTTTTGGTCACCTCACTGAAATCTAGCTAAAGAACGCCTAAAAAGGACATGGAAGAGGGTGGAATTTTTGTCTTCAATTAGGTTCAGTTCAGAGTAGTTAGGAGGTAGAAATACTAAAAAGTCTCCGGCCCTAGCTACATGGCTAAGAATGGGAGGTGGTGGAAAGGTCCTGTTTTTTCGATTCTTCCTTCGTCCTAGGAAAAAAAATACTCTTAGCAAAATGAAAGCTTATCAAATTTCCTGCAAGACTGTTTCTATTATTTTTTCTCTATTCTCTATAGTTTTCGAGATCTGCCTGCCCAAAGTGCATGTACGAAAAAAAATTATGGTCCCTGGTAACTTTTTTCATACATTAACAATCTTTTTAGGTGGGTATCTCAAAAACTGTAAGGAATAGGGAAAAAATAAATAGAATCAGTAGAAAATTCGATAAGCTTTCATTTTGATACGAATAATTTTTTCTCTAGGACTCACCGTTTTCGAGATATAAGCGAAAACTCCAAAAACGGGATCTTTTCACCACCTCCTTTCCTTAGCCATTCTTTTTTGATTATTTTTAATAGCTCTATTGGTGTTTCTTCGTTTATTTCTAATTGGTTTAGTTCAGTATCTTCTAATGCTATTGGTTCTTTTTTGATTGTTTTTAATTGTTCTCTCCATGCTCCTTCGTTTGTTTCTAATTCTTTTAGTTGTGTTTCGTCATCTAATACTATTATTGGTTCTTTCACTATTGTTATATTCTCTATAACAGTTACAATTGAAAAAAATAACAGTTTAAAATGAGCTACGCATCAATGAGGCATTTGAGGAATGTCTAGAATGACTGCTCGAATACCAGGACAAAGGACAAATACCCTTGATGCACCCTCGTTAGAAACATATGATGAACTAACCAACAATTTCAATTCTTGAACATGTATTTACTTCCTTGTCGACTTGTCTCAGAACGTGGTCTAAAATCAAACAATCTTTGATATGGCATTTGTGCAAAACCTCGTATTAGACATTTTTGGATTTTTATGTATTAAAGAATTAAATGCCGAACTATGTACAAAAAAATCTATTAAATTATAGGACGATTAAAGCCGTTATTGTATCTATAATAAAAATCACGTGATTCAAAGAGATCACAATGTTCGCGCCAAAAACACTTATTAGTTCATTTTTTTTTATTCATAAGTATTACAAATTATACTTTTAGAAAATTATTCTGTTTAAACTTAAAAAAAAAGTTAAAATTCAAGTAAAAATAAAAAAATTCAAAATCCAATTAAAAAGGTTTTTTATCGCTCCTGTAAAACTTGGTAAAAGCCTAATACGAGGTTTTGCACAATTACTGACGATATAGTTATAACATGTAGCATATAAACAAGAGCAGTGGACCTCATTGTCTTTGTGTTTATTGAACAGAAGTTCTCTACAGTGCGATATTGGGATGTGGTGCCCATTGTTGTGGTTTATGGCCTACTAGGTAGGTAGGTCGTTTTATTTCAAAGTGTCAATGAAGAGAGGAAGAGAGCTGTAGCAGCTAGATCTTAAAAATCACTTTGCAATTCAAATTATTTATTAAAACAACGGATGTGGCCATACGACGAACTTTTTCCTGTCCTCCAAATATTGTAATTTTGTATTTTGTTTTCAAATTTAAATTAATATCTTATCTTATAAATAAAATATATTAAAAAAACTTTTAAAAGTGCACTAAAGAAACGTTTGAGCATTGAAGTTAGGCATGAAAACAGGTATGGTCATGGTCATTGGTCACATCCGTGGTTTTTAGTATTATATTTATTTTTGTGTTAATATAAATTACATGCTCGATTACATGCTATTAAAAAAATTCCGGGATCGAATCTGGGACTTCTACGTGTAAGCAGAATTTTTAGGTATAAACTGGCTAAAATCTAATTTCATTTTTTTCTAAATTTGGAATAAATTGAAGTTCAAAATATATAGTATTTTATATCTTCAGAAAGCTAATTTTACGAGCTTTCAAAATATTGAAAAATATACATATATGGTATTTCTAACAATTTTGATATTTTTGTAATTTCCGGTTTAACCGGAAGCGTTTTGTTAAACTAAAATAGTGTTAAATAATAGATATTTATGGGATTGAGACATATAGCAATTTTCAAGTGGTAATTTTTATTACAAAAGAAATTAGAGATTTTTGAAGTTTAGACATTCAAAAAATCATAACCCTGGAAGCATCCCGGAATGCGTTCCATAAATTCTGTCGAATGAGAATTTAGCAAACTTTAGTTAAATTTGCATCGTTTCAAATGACTATTAACTATTGACATATTGACATACAAATTTTTCATTTTTTAACAACATTTAAATATCGGCGTCAGTGAGGTTAAAATTCAGACTGCGTTTTTGAACCTCGAATTTTGAAATTTAAAAAAAAAAAATACGTTGTGTATAACCTTAGATCATATATATTAACATAGATACCAAATGTTCAAATTTAACTGAAGCAAACATAGTGTAGACACATTTTTTTAGTGGCATCTTTGTTAATCATACAATACATCAATTATCTATCTGTCTTGGTGTTCTGTATACAAACCTAAAGGAGCTAAAACTTACATTTTACGTATGAAGAAACCAAAAACTTGACAATAAAACCAGATTTTCGCGGGAAATTTAAACTAAACTAAACTAAAGTATTTGATGAAGAGACAACAAAAAACAAGTTAAATTTTATAAATCGTAATATTTATAATATAAATAATAAAACAGGTACATAATACAAAAAAACAACAACAATATTCTGATGAAGTCAATATTTTTGACGAAAATAAAAAAATAATTAGTAAATAATGAAAGTAAAATTATTGATTATTAAATAGCACTAATCGGGACAGTTTATTCTGCATCGCTGGTTTTTTTTTAATGCTGCTTCTTTTTTGCGCTTCGTGGTGCAACCTTAGTTTCAAATATTTTTCAGCTATTATTTTAATTAATTGGCTGCGATGAGTCGCAGACGAGAAAAGTCTTGTTCAAAAATATGTAGCAGCATTCCATTATTTAAAAAAACACCTTCCACATTTCTTAAACTTTTGGTTGTTATCGTACTCCGTATATGTTTGCGTTAAGGCAAAACTTCTCACTTGAGGATTATATTGCCTCTTGGTGCGGGAAAGTTTTCTTTCAATAATATCCTTTATTGAAGGTGGTACCATAGTCTGCAAAAATTAATTTAAGTAATTGAAGAAAAAATGTATTAATTTTGAATTTACCATTAAATCCTGAGCCGAGTTCTCTTGTAATAAGTTCGATCAGTTAAGCACTTAACCAGATCTTCAAAAGTTTTAATTCGTTTGCGAATACTTTCGTTGGCGTTACAAAAGTTAATCCACAAACAACGTCTACTAGCATCTTTTGGAAATCTGCAATATAAATACTTACAATATATCTTGAGAACCTTAAATAAACTATTTCTTACCTATGAAAAGATGTAGCAGTTCCGGTAGAAAATACTTCACCGCAGACAACAATTTAAAACCATGTTCTCACATAACATAATATAATCTACAATAACTACACGAAATATAAAAACTAATAAACTATTAATTACAACCTTCTAAAAACAATCTAAACCACGATGCACTCAAACAAGTAAACGTGTTGCAAAGGTTGCAAATACAAACAGCTGTTAAAATGAGGTTAGCGTTTCAACAACGTTTTTAAATAAAATTACTTCATGCGCATACACAGAACTTTGAGAGAGATGAAAGATTAGCAATTCATATAATCGACAAAGATAAACATACGAAAGTATATCGTAACTATGATTGCTTCGGTCAAATCAATGCACGTACATAGGCTACTTGGTATCTTGTTAATATATATGATCTAAGTGTATAACCGATTGTACTACCTACTTTTAAATAACATTTATGTAATTTTCATCAGAATCTATCTCGTGATTTTTGGATAATATCAAGAAAACTAGAAGAAATAGTACTTTGTTTCATTAGGAGAAAAGGGACTGTTTTGTGTGACAAGACTGTGTTTGGCTGATAAGCGAGCGTAGCTCTTTAAATTTAAAGTCGACTTTAATTTTATTATGAAACCGGCTATAAGAAAAGTAACGTAAAACGCCTTTAGTATATTCTCCTTCAATAATAAATTATTTAAAGTGCGGTACGTAATTAAATTTTTAATTACTCATTTAGTTTAATATGACTTCCAAGCGCAAATTCCGTCTATAAAACAAAAACAAAACGTATTTTTATTGCATTGAACGTTTTTCAAACACAGTTGAAATGTATCGAACAAAGTAAAATGCGTTTATCATGTAAAAACCGAGTACCGCAAGTTATATTGCTTGAAATACTTCACATTTTCACTTCCTCTTTTATTTCAATTGATGTTTTTCATTAGCTTTATTAAGCACCGTTTAAAGCATTAAATTACTAACACATGACTTATTTCGGATATAAATTTACTAGACACTAGACCCACTCTATAGGGTTGGGCAGAAATTCGAAATAAAAGTTATATAATACTGGAGAGAGCAAAGAGAGTTTGGGTGTTGAGGACGTTCGTATTTTTAATCGTTAGAAATATGAATTGTCTTGTAGTTTTGATACAAATCGTACGGATTAGGTAAAGTTCCAAAAATGAGAGCCATTGTTCATTGTCTTTCATTATAAAATGCACAATGTAAATGTGTATCACTGTGGTATCACAAAACGTGCCCCCATTTGGACTGTTTTATACATTTATTTAATTTATTTCATATCTATAAAAATAAGAGAACTTGTGTTTTCTTATCTAAAAAGGTACACACTTTTAGGGTCAGTTGCAAGTTTTTCTTGTGTTATCGGAACAAGGAAATCCTTTCAAGAATACTGTAATCAAAGTAGTAATACGAACACCGGCAATCTAATACAAATTCTCATGAGGTTTTACCGTGTACAAAAATACAGAGAATTTTTACGAAAACAAAATGTTCTTTTTTTATGTTGATTGTATATTTCAAATATTTACTTTTCTTTTATTTCCGACTAAACTTTACCTTTTTAAATAAATTTTTTCTCTTTTAATGTCTGTTGTTAAACATTTCTATTTCATATTTATGAGAAACTAATTAATTTAATTTAAGAGCTTAAACATGTTTTGCTTCTATTTCTATTATGTTTCAATCAGCAGTTGCGTTCGGAGATTTTCTATTTTTGTTTTGAAGCTTTTAATCACTACTTAAAAGTTAATTATAAGGTTATTCATCTTTCTTGAACTTACTTGTAATTTTTTGTGTTATTCCCTTTATTTTATCGTTTTAATGAAAATATTTTAATTAAAGAAAATCAGAGCTCGTATAATACTCATTACATGGAGAGTACCTACATAAGTTGTTAAATTATACAGTCACGTACTTTTACCTACGCACAATTTAACAATACCGTATAATTGAAAATACAATTATAATTTTATGAATTACAGATCACAATTACTAAATTCAAATTATATGCCTCTTTAAAAGTAATTTGAATGGTTTTTCATTATTATTTCTATTAATTATTATGTTTATGTCTTTGAGTCTTTAGTATATTGTGGGCCAAAACAATAGACATTCAACTACCGGTTTACACCCAAATTATTATTTAGGTATCACAAAAACTCCGGGTTGTACTTCCGGGATCTTCAAACCAGGATTCTTTCTTTTTTTTAGAACCACAAGTCATTACAATGACGGGCAGTCCCAATTTACTCTCAAGAAGTCCCTAAAGTATTCGCCAATACCAAGGAAAAAGGCATTTTTTGAATTGCGCCCTATTACACAAAATAAAAAGTAATCTATGTACAGGGTGTACTAAATTGATTCCATCGGTGACTTTGTTATTAATAAAGATACAGGGCTGGGATTTTGTAATTATTAGCGTATTCCTACGCTACGCTAAACTACTTACTCCATACCCCCTCCTACAAACTTTTAGAAATTGATAGAAGAAGTGTAAACGGTAGGTAGCTTAGCCTAGCCTAGTAATATGGTAATAATTACAGGATCCCAGCCCTGATTCTTTAACGTGCAAACTGGTGTCGTTTCTAAAGTAGAATTCGTATCGAGAGGCGATTAGCAGCTATGAAACAGAGAGTATTATAGTTCAGAATTTATGAGAACAATAGGGCGGAGCTAATATCTTGCGTAGTACAGATGGAGGGAGCACGTGCTCTCTCTCTCTATAGGTATATATTTCTAAAATTAATGCGACCAGATGTTACCAGAGACGTTATCGTTATAGCGCATTGGCTCCGCCCTATTCTTCTCATAAGTTTCAGACTTTACTTTTTTTCGTGCAAGCAAAAGTTTGAATTCTCAAAAACAAGGGAGGAATGATCATATTTGAACAATAAACTACATATTTCTATCTTTTTTGATATTGTTGAACATTATTTGGTGAAAACGTCAAATACCGTTAATTTTTAATATGGCATGTTAAAATATAATCTCTGTATAAGCTTTCTACAAAAAAATTATGGTCTTAGATCTCTTCTTCATTAAATGAGAGTCTTTTAAAACTAGAGAAATTCCTAACAAATTTTTTTTTGTATTTCAAAGTCAGATTTTTTTTCAAATAATTTTGCATATTAGGACGTTGAAGTACCTATACTTCATAAGAATAGTAATCCTATATGAATTTTTTATTTCCTGAAGTATTTTGCGAGATATTTAAATTTTTAGAAAAATTGTGTTAATTTACATCATTAATTTTTTTCTTTATAATAAATTGCTGGAAATCAAAATATTATGCATGTAATTTAAAGCTGAAAATGTCCTCTTCAGCCACATATTTTTTTGTTTTTCTCTAGATCTGATAGGTAATGAGTAATTTCCAATAACGTAAAATAAGGCGCTCAGTTGATCGCGCAAACTCATGGGTACTGCAGTATGCACAAAAACTTTAAACATCATTTTTCTCAAAAACTATAAAATTTTTTGAAAAATCGCAAATAAGATTTTTTTCGTATAATTTTCCCTTCTTCAATTTTTGACTCTTTATAATTTTTCGTTTATTAAATAGTTTTCGAGATAATTGCAAAAATATGACCAAAAGTCTAATTTTAGAAATTCCAACTCAATTTTGGGGGTTCTCTCCCTTGGAGGGGTAGAGACTTTTAGTATGATTTTAAAGGCTCTATAAGTACTAACGAATAACAATTGTTTCAGCTTTAGACGATTTTGTCGAGAGTCCAATGCTGAAATGAAATGCTGAAAGCACCGGAAGCCAATTAGTAAAAAATTTAATTTCGTGTTCGAAAGTGCCAAGAAATACAGGGTGCTCCACTTAAAATAACAAATTTTACTATATTTATTTTATAAAATAGCTTTAAAATAGCTTTAAGGAATGTAAATTGATAATTCATTATTAAATTTAGAACTTAATAATTTTGGTGTATTTTGAAAGTTACCATGGCCACCACGGCTTATGACGTTATGAGTAACACATTAATTAAACTTTCTTCCCTTACCTTACTTTACTTTTACTACTTAATTGTGCCTCATATAACTTTCATATTTACCCTTATCTCAAAATTACTTTATTGTGGCTACATTTTGTAGTTTTCCCAACAACTTTGCATTGCGGGTAAAATTTATCCTCAAGAGCTTACATACTTACTTTAAAAATTTGAACTGGAAGCAAAAATTCATTTTATATTTTATTTTAATTTTTTTGTATAATGAGGAACAATGCCTAATTATCTTGATTAATTTTTTTTGCAAAATTTTAATGGTGTTGTTGGAAAAGTTCAATGATCTTGGAATCATGGAACTACATCTAATTTTTCCGTATAAATTCGACTAGAAAACTATTCACTATGTTCACCCCTTTCCTTTACTAACGAATCAAAGAGAAATTTTCTTAATTATAATTTTAATTATCGACATCAAAGTTATTTCAAACGCTAATTAATGTAAATTTGAAACTTGTTTTATTTATTGATAATCAGTTGGAGAATAAATTGTGCTTAAAGTTTGAGAATAAGTATTAAATTTAATTATAAAGTTGCATTGTCTTTTGATTTTGTAAGGTTTAAAGGAAAAACTTTTGTCTAACGTTTCTCCTTGAAAACTAAAATTGTAACAATTTCTTAATTATTAATTTAAGAGAAATGCCTTGTCGTTATTAATTTTTTAATAAGTTAAATTTAGGTAATTTAAAAATTTCTTTTTTTTATTATTAAAATTCAAACTTGAAACTGAAATATTCACCCTGTACAAGTTTTCCAAGTACATAATTAAATAAGTTTAGCAAAGTTGAATTTTCCGTTTTGCTTTTTCTTATTATATTCACAACATTTTAACTTTTACTTTTAAAGACGAGTCGAAGTCGAAAGTGTTTAAAGAAAAACCTCGGAAAAATTTTAAATGTGGATTTTTTTATAAAGATTAACCTTAGTCAGTCTGTTGGTCAGACTGACCTTCAACTGTTTGTCATCCCAGTTTGCCCGTTCTTCAAGTCTGTCTTTCCAATCTGTCTGCCTGATGTCTTTCCAGCGTGCTTGTCGATCTTCCAAGTCTACCTGGTCCGTCCAGTGTATTTGCCTTAACAACAGTTTAGTCCAATTATCATCATTTTTGCTTAAAAATTCACAGCTACTTAATTGTTTTGAAACATTAAACGAACACACTGTATGTATTTTATTGACATGCATAATATATGAACAAATAATGAACTACATTTTCCCCATTGTCGCTATTAAAAATTAATACCTACTTTAAAACTATTGATTTATGCAATAACAAGGTTCTGATTGGTTAAAGTTTATTAGTTAAAGCTTTTTATTAACAAAGTTAAAATATAATCATATTTTACTTTAACTTAACGTATTTATCCTGGTAGGCTTTACTCAGATTTAACTGTTACGATGTAATAAAGATTTAACATTTTTGGGGAAAATGATTATAGCTGCGAAGCGTAAGAATTCTAAGCCGCAATTGACTTTGGTGGTGAAAATTCTTGAAGTAAAAAAGCAATATTAGTTTTCCAATAAACGAACAAGAAAGCGGAGGTAGTAAAATGACCACTAGGTGGCAATAGGCTGACACATCATCTCAAGTTATTGAACGTTACAAAGAGGAAAACTTTCAAAAGGAAATTGCTATTCTCACTGTCACATAATTCTTGTTTTAGAGTTTACTTTGTAGCCGTTCTTGGTACGAAACAATAAAAGATTTGTTCTTATTCATACTCTACATACAATGTTGTTTTATGATGTAAAAATGAAATTCGAAAATTTTAATGGAAATGTCAATCAATATTTTTGTGAAGAACATTTTTCACGTTTTATTTAGAAATTGCTTGGTCCAGGAGATTGGTTTTCTCGAAGCTTTTAAATTTAATTTAAATTGATTTGTTTTCATCCTATAATTATTTAATATCCCATTCGTTTTAAATGTATTAAAAATTACATATTTTGCATTAGGGGGTGGACTCAATAGGAATATATTGAAAGGACTTTTATACAAGATTTAGTACCTTTAATCGAAACCATATACAGAATAAATTCAAGACTTTCCTTTTAACCTTAAAAGCCAAAGTAGGACAAATATTATTAAGACACCAAATAAAAACAAATATTTTTATTAAAAAATATATTAGGGTAGAAAATCTATAATCATCAAATTTTCTTGATGTAGGAAGTAATGAAATTTTAATTAGGCAATTTTGCTTTTATTTCTGTATTAAATCTTAATTATGTACCCACAAAGTAAAATACCTATAGTGGCGTGGAATGGCAGAGCACTTATTATGGATCTTTAAGAGTATTTTGGGAGCAAATAACCTGTCAGATGATGAAGTCAAGATCGTATTTTTTCCACTTTACTTTTATAAAATTTTAGTGTAAATTTATGTTACGTTTTGATCGTTACTAAAAATGAATTTTTATTATATGATATCACATCAAATTTTATTAAAAATGTATTTCATAAGTATAAAATAAATTCTGCAGAGGAGATATTGAGAGGGCCAGTGTGTATCCAATTCATGGAACAGACAACTTTTAAAAACGTACAGCGTTTTTGATTTTTATCAACATTTAACACCTGAAACGTGGTGCACTAAATTCTCCCTTCAGCTTCACCCAAAGCCGGAGACGGGAGGGGTTCGAAATTAAACACACTTTGACCATATAAAAAAATCTCTTTATTAAATAACTAACACAAAATATATATCTCAGTACCTAAATGGTACAGATAAAAAAACTGTCTTCAGGAAAACAGTTATAAATCAATCATCAACTAAATACAAATCTCTGGGGAATATGACTCGGTCACTGGGTTTCCTCCAGATCTCGAGTTCTCTCACGAAGAGAGATCACAGGGTCCTGATGGATGAACGGTGACGTCGTCCACTAGACGCCGAGTTCTCTCACGAAAAGAGATCATCATCCGCTCAGACATTCAACAGCCACTCCAGGACTACCATTCGAAAAGTATAACGGTAATCATAACACCTAGTCTCGACACGTGAGCGGGTTCTTATTAGATTACCATCGCGCCCCGAGGCTGAGCCAACGAAACGTGATACTTAACTCCAGGACTACCATCCGAAAAGTATAACGGTAATCATAACACCTAGTCTCGACACGTGAGCGGATTCTTATTAGATTACCATCGCGCCCCGAGGCTGAGCCAGCGGAACGTGGATACTTAACGAATGTTTGATGTAATCCCGGCAGTGCCGGTGGCGGCTCGGTCATCCCCACCACGATTGCTAACACTGAATACCGCCGGTTTTCAAAAACCACACCCGATTACAACCCAACACATCTCGGAAGCGCATCCTGGCCCCGTATTACTCAGTGCTCATCAGACGAGGACTACTGGACACCGTGTGTCTGAGGTCTCAAGCGACCAGTTTTTCGGACGATGTTCCGGCCGATGCGGGTCCTGTGGGAGTAACAGCGAGGCCAGACCTACGCTGTTAAAGCCACCCACAGGGGGAGACTTTACTCTTCACGAAAAGGGCGATGCAGCGCATTCGTGGCCAACGAGCCGCCCCACTTATCAGCCGGCACCTTTTTGATGGCCACTGCGATGCCAGAACCAATTGGAGTGGGCAGACGCAGCCATGCCCGTCTGGGGCCCCTACTCCTCCCGCAGCACCGAATGTAAGCTTCCAGCACTTCCGGTCAGTCATAACACCTTGCGGAGACCATCATTGGCACCTTCAGCGACCATAATTGGTCCCGGTCGGAATCTGGTCCATAGGTTTGGTTAGGTTAGGCCTGAGATAGATCACTGTCAACCAATGAACATATCTCCCTATTCCATTCCGCTGCCGGAACAGAACCAGACTCCTACCACCAACAGTGCTATATATAAATACATATAACGTGCTACTGGTACACGTCTCATACCTGACTCTGCGCCAAGCAGAGACTAAGTAAGCATCAGAAGCTAAGAAGTCCTCTCACGAAAAACAGTCACAGGGTCCTTATGAAAGCACGAGAGGGTAACGGTCACCAGAATCCTAGTCCTCTCACGAAAAGAGGTCACAGGGTCCTGATGAAACAAGAGAGCTTCGTCCACCAGATCCCGAGACCTCTCGATGAAGAGAGAGGCCATTGAGTTCTAGTGTACGAGGGAAATTCACCGGTTTGCTGAAGGCAACACGGAAACAAATTAATATTAAAATTACTTAATTAATTGGCGCAAACAAAAACGACATAGGGGAAAATAAGGCAAAGCGCACCCGTTCACCTCAACTGTGAAACGAGAAGTTCTTTATCAAAATGAAGATGGGGCTTATATTGCGATCTGAGGACCATCTCTGATCCTCTCGACAACCAATAGGAACGCTGTAACTTGAATGGACCTCAAGAAGGGTTATCACTTATTTTATTAATTCAATTAATAATATTTTAATTAAAGGGCGAACGATGGTAAAACTTAACCGCACAAAAATATCTAGTACGGCGGTATAAACGATGCTTTAAACGATAGAAAAGCCCCATGATGCTGTAAAACTGTACCAGTATTTGGGTCCAGCATCCGGATAGAATTTTGCATCATTACAAGCAGATATTTTTTCTGTTGTCTTCCCTGGGACAATGCAAGTGTATTTTGCTAATATTTAAAAATCAGAATGAAATATAGGGATGTGCCTTTGTGACATTTTAGAAGGATCTAAGTATCCTGATAACTGTCGTAGTTTATTAGTAACTGACGAGTAAACGGTATAGGGGGGCCCGGACGTAGAGCGCCCGCTCTGTACTAGATGTGTTATTAATGTTTTTAAATACAAATTGCTAACTAAGCGTAAAAAATCCTCAAAATTCGATTAAAAGACATAAAAAAATTAAATGGTTATTGAAAATTATCTTTACCTATATCATATCGTATTCGTGATCTTTATCAAAAATAACATAAAACGAAGACTAATTTTAATTACCCGTAACTGACGCCCTCTAGCGGCTTTATTAAAATTAGGATGTGGAACTTATGTTAATGCATTTGATTAGGATGCATACCAAATCTTATAAAAATTGGTCAAAGGGTTTCTAAAATATTCACAAAATAGTGTTTTGGGAACTCTTCTCAGACGATGGATCCCACGTCCCACGACCCTTAAAAATCGAAATTGAGGAAAACTAAAATTTTTAATTATTAATTATGTATTTTTAAAAATTTTAATAAATAAATCTCTAGTCAAATTCGCCAAGCCACGTTTTAGGGTTTTCAGATGAAGTTAAAATTTTATAGGGATTCTTTGAAGGTTGAGACTGCCTATAGTGCCTATATTTCAAAAAAAGAAATTTTCTTTACAAATAAGGACACACTGTATTTATGTAGGTATACTATAACATATCAAACTATAATCTGCCAATTAGATTATCGGGTGGTGAACATTTGAAAATTTATTTAAAACCATTTTTCTTCATACTTTTTAACTTAGTGGAAATTATGTCGTTTGCATGTAGTAAGAAAATCGTACGTTTTATTTTATCCACGAAGACAAATTTTTCTCCATATTTCAGCACAAACTCATTTTTCTTTTATCTCCTTTTTGAGTAGGTACCATATTCATTGCTGAAAATTGTGGAAACCACAGAAAAGCTTTTGTTGAACAATTAATTATACGGGAGAATAATTGAGCTTTTGGTTGTTATTTAATTAGGAGTTATCATTTTTATTTATTTATTAATAAAGGTTGAAGGTGTACAACAATGGTATTTGTAATTGAAAGGATTTATGTGTTAACTAAAGTTATAAACTAATTAAACAGACCATAATGGAAATTTGATTATGTGGGTTACGATACGTTCATGTTTGTTGTTTTATTTGCAATTTATCTGAAAATTGAATTAATAATTATGTTACAACAAACTGAGAGCGGTTAATTACATAAATGTTAAAATAAAAAGACGCCGTAAAGTCAAATAAGCTTGCCGTATTAAAATTTGATCTTGTTATAACTAAAGAGCAATTAATTTTCCTGTAGTAAAAGACAATAGAATTAGCACTTGTAGAAATGTGCCTTATAATCATTAGATTGTTGGGAGAGCTTTCATGTAAACCGTTTGAAGTTTACAACAAACGGCATGAACTCATTTTTATTCCGTGTAACTTCCTCATTCTTTTAATAAGATGTCGTAGTAAATGAAAGAAATGAAAAGAATAGGCTCTCATTTGTAACTTCTTGACGCACTTACACAATATCCCAAAAATTAACTTAATAACCTTCCTTTAAGAAGTTTTTAAAACAAAAGTTTTTCATTTTTTAATTTTACGTTTAAATTACACTTTCTTGTTTGTGATACGTCAAGTAGAAGAATGATAATTATGGGTTTTGTTTCAACTTTTAGATATTTTAAAAGGGCAATTTTTTGCAAAGTTTTTCTTATATAAGTTTGTGCCTCACCATCAAGATCTTGAAACCCTAAGGACTTCCGTTTTTTTCAAATAAAATCGTTGATTCACTTAATGCTTTGACTAAATTCTCGAGACCTGATTCTGTAACTGTGTAAATCTGGTTCAGATTACTAGAGTTTAACACGAAATTTTAATACTGTTCAGGGTAGTTTAGGTTAGGTGAGGTTGTCGGCATCCAACGACAGATAAACACGGAAATAAAGGAAATAAAACTAGGAGCAGCACAACATTTTTGAAAGATGTGCGAAAAAACTAGCAGACTCTAGCATGGCTAGAGCAACGGAGCCTCCCAAAAAGACTATTATACTGAGAGGTATACTGATGGCTCGACTAATGGGTACAGCAGATGCGCTGGAAGAGATACACAAACTAAAAGAAGAAGACATAAGAATAAACTCGTTAAAACCGAACTTGAAAGCAGACTAGATGGTGACCACTATCACCTATGACTACAGCACGTCGGATAAACTCCTAAAAGACCGGAGAATGAAACTCGAGTGGACAAACATAAAAGGTCACGGCGTTGTCAAACCTGATAAATGCAACAAATGCAAACAGCACGGCCACGACGAGGAGAACTGTTCAAACGAAAGAAGAGAACTCGCAGACTCGTGGTACGATTGTTTGCAAAAAGGACATAGGGACACTGTAATACTGCCACGCTGCTACGATTGTGACTATAGGGCAGGAATCATGCTTTGCGACCTCTAGAGGAAAACGGTACAGGAAAAAAAAGAAAAAGAGTCATACGAACTCCAACTGGACAAGCAAATGCTCCAACCTAGCTTCAAGGCATGGAAATGAACATTAAAAAATATCGACAAACGTAATCAACCTCCAAACCCAATATTGATATCCTGCAAATAAACGCGGGAAGATCCAAGGCAGCCCATGATCTAGCGTTTGTAACTGCAAGCAAGGTGGATACTAACATGATTTGCGTGAGTGAGTCAAACCTGGAATCGCGGAAATCCAATTCGTGACTGCGGTAGGGTTTCACCGAGTCAGAAAATCGGGGACTCTCGTAGGGTCAATAGTGGGTTGATACGTACAGGAAGAAGAGGAAACAGGATGACTACAAGACAAGCTGAAACCAACAACTACACCATCGAGAGATTTATCACTATCCAGCACATTGCACCAGTTCCAGGTGTGTTTTGAAGATTTTTCCTTTACAAAAAAAGGTTAGGTTAGGTTTGGTTAGGTTAGGTTAGGTCAGCAACCCGCCCTCGAGCCATGCCTGAGGCCGTCATAGTAGACGTTGGTGAAGGGCAGATCTTTGCCCAAGTCCTCAAGATCGTCAAGGACAACGTGGACCTCACGTCGACGGGGGTCAAGGTGGACACGGTGAGGTCCACTAGGGAGGACAAGATCTTGATCGAGCTCGAGCGGGTGAGGGCAAGGCGGCCCCTCTACTCGAGAAGATTAAAGAGTCAGGGGCGGCAGTCAATGCCAGGGTACTCCACAAGATGGAGACCCTCGAGATCCGAGACATCGACGGAGCCTCCACCGAGGTAGAGGTCTCGCAGCAGCTCCAGACAGCCATCGGAGCAACGACGGTACTGAAGAGCCTCAGACCGTCGGGCCTAGACGTGCAGCGGGCCACAATAGAGGCGGGCCCCAAAGCAGCGGCGAAGCTGGCGGAGGACAGGAAAATTAGACTTGGCTGGTCTCTATGTCGGGTCAGCAAGGTGGAAGCCCCCGTCGCGTGTTACCGGTGTTGGCAGGAGGGCCACACCAGGTTTGAGTGCAGAGCGACAGTTCACAAGAGTAAGTGCTGCCGCAACTGCGGAGAAGAGGGACACATGGCCGCTGATTGCAAGAATCCTAGGCACTGTGGCCTGTGCGGATCCGGCCAGCAGTGGCGAGATGGTTCTAAGAAGTGCCCCGGCCCCAAGAAGGAGGTTCCTAAGAACCAGCCCCCGCCCGCCTCGCAGCAGATCCCAAGGGATGCCCCTCAAAGGACCAAGCAGCAGATACCAGAAGCATCGCTTTGCTTCAGAACTCCCCCCCCCCTCCTAAGGTTAGGTTAGGTTAGGTTAGGTCTCACAGGCCATGGATGCTTCAATGCATACAAGCATCGGATCGGAAAGTTGGCCACACCCAAGTGCGAACACTGCGACGAAAACGATACCGCAGAACATACCTTGTTCCTCGGCGTCGCTGAGACTCGGCGAAACTCTGATTCCTTTCAACCTAGTCAACATCATGCTGCGGGTCCCATATCGGCTGGGAAACCATATCAGAGTTACTTCACCAGGATAATGGAAACTAAAGAGCAGCTGGAGAGAGAGCAGCAAAAAAGACGGCACCTAGGATAGGAAGAGAATACGATATTTATCCTAAGGAGGATAGATAAGGAGGAGAGCGCAAAGAGCTCCTGACAAACCTTCATCGGAAAAAATGCGAAAGCGGATTCCTGAGTAGATTGTAGAAAACAGAGGAAAAGGGCTTAGTGGGTAACACCAGACGGGGGCGATCAACTTCCCTGGCGTCTATAAAAGATTTTCTTAAACTTTTGAAAAAAGGGTAGGTTAGATCAGGTCAAGTCATGTCAGATAAGCTTAGGCATGTTTAATTTATGTTTGCTGAGGTTAAGCTAAGTTATGTTAAATCAGTTTAGCTTAGGTTAGGCTAGGTCAAGGTTAGGTTACTCCGTAAGAGCTTTCCTCGATGATGAAAATATGAAAGGAGTTGCAGTGCGTCACGTTTTCCAACGTCAAATCTACGACGGATGAAACTATGCATTTGCCTTATCAAGGCGCAGTGATGTAAATAATCACAAATTTTGTTGGAGCTGTATTATGCCTCAGAAGTAAGACAATAATGTAAACCATCCTGTACAAAATTTAATATTCAGAAGCAATTTCATTTTAAACTTTGAGGATATTTTTGATTTATATAATCTCGTAATAAAACCTAACTATGTATTATTTTTAGTTTATAAAATACACGTACCAACGGTATATAAAATGTAATATGTCGCTTCGAGCAAGGATTAAAAAAATCGTGTTATTAAAATTCAAATTTTTAAATCTGAGCATCACATCTTTCAGTTAAAAAAAAGTGTTATCGTAACTAGATGCAACTTTTTTCACACGTTGAAAATCATCGTTCGGTACTACTTTTATTAATTTAAAAATTACGGTGAACTCTCTCATGATAATGATAGATGGTGATGCAAAAAACTATAGTGTTCACATAATTTTTAATTAATTTAATCAAGAAGAGAGTCAATTTAATTATTTTATAATCAAGTTCAACTCGATTGAAGGTATGACTATTTCAAAACCCATCGTGTGATTGTTCACACAATTATTTCATTTTTACTTAAAAAAATATAAGTTTTGTAGGTCAACTTTATTGGTAGATCCATAAAGGGCAATTCACATTATCGGTCAGTATAGTTAAATATTCGTACGTTGTGGTCGAGTTGCGGTCGTTTGACTGTTTTATTTCATCTTCATCATTTTGACCGGACGTAATCGTGCGATCGTTTCGCTTGCATCAGCGTATAACCAGTATAACGCATGTGAACAAGACACGATTAGAGCATTACGGTCTAGTTTTGATAAAAATACAAATTCGTCGCTCATGATAACTGTGTTTTCCGTTTCATTACCAATGATATTCAGGTACGTTTACACCGTAACCGGACTGTGCTCGGAGCGTGATTTGACCGATAATGTGAAACGACCTTTAAGGTCGACAGGCTTTTGGTTACCCTCCTGATATCGGTTGTTGGCACTAAATTACTAATGAAATTTCTTTATTTTAATAATTTCATTTTAGGCAATTGACTTGTTCTAATTAAAGTCCCTTAGGTACATTTATATGTTTCCAGTTTAGAATTTAGTTTTTAACTACAACTAATTATAGTAATTATCTACGAGGCAATTACAAAACGTTTTGTAGGTATGTTAAAAACAAAAAAATTTACTGTGAAGTATTTAACAGCTTACATAATTTAATTCCTGGTAAGTTTCAACTGGAAAAGGATTACGACGATCTTTAGCTTAATACATATCGTTATAAAAGCTTGTACAATTTGTTTAATGACTTCTTGAGAAGGTTTGCTCAAAAATACATGGCCAGTTAACATAGTTCCGCATTGGCTTTACTGCATAGAAGTCGTCAAAGTTCAATTTAAATTTGCCAAGCCATGTACTTACTACTTATGTACCCTATTTTAACACTTATTTTTCCTTCACGTGGAACTAAAAATCGTTAAATTTCTTTTAAATGTTCTTACGAACAATTTAAATTTAATTTGTTAATACAATTAGAGAGCTCGATTGAGACGTTTTAGATTTTTAGAACTTATTTAGCAAGTTTCTCGAGTGCGATATCCTGAAAATAGGCAATCCCAACCAATTGTTTGGTTCTACGTGTATCGAGTAGCAACGAATTGAATTTTAAAATAAGGATTTTTTGTATCAAATAAACTTCTAACTCTGCTTGATCATTTTCTTAGTTCAAGCAGGAAAAGATGTGATTTATAATAATTCGAGTTATTTTATAAGCTTTTAATGTAACATAATTTATACAGGGTGTTCCAAGAGTCGAATATAATTTTTACATTCCTTTTTCTCTCACACTCAAGTCTCAGGACGGTTCTACATAACTTTTCGTTTACGGTTTACTTATGATCATGATGGAAGGGTAAAATAAATTTTGATCTAGGAAATATTGGCAGAAGTTTAAATTTTTACTATATTCTTTGAGTTGGACACTTCCAGTTTCGCTGGAGATAATATATGGTGTGCCAACTTTCAAAGGGGTACATAGGGAAATAACATTGGAAGTCACTTAAGTACATTTTGCTGCTCGTCAGTTAAATTTATAAGATAAGGGTAATTGTGATATATATTGAAAGAGAATTATTTTCTGGGTCTGTTAATACTAAACAGTGAATTATGAAAAGTTAATAAATGACAATTATACTTGTCATGGCTGCTCTGATTTCTAAAATTGTGGATTACTTAATTAAGAACTAGTAGTATTTGTTATAAGTAGACGCAAAAAGTAATTCTCTTTCGATAGATGTCACTATCGCTCTTAACTGTTCATCTGGTGAGCAGCAAACTGCAGGTAAGTGGTTTTCTTGGACCAATAAACAAGATGGACATTGTTATTTACCTTTTTATTTGTCCCCTACACCGTGTGTTATGATAAACATTGTTAAGATCAGCTTCGAAACGAAGTAATACGAGCTACCACGTACGAACGTGATAGTTCGTATTACAACTGAATTCGTAGATCTGATATTTCGTCTTCATAGTCATTTCGAAAATTTCTAGAAGGTATATTACTCGGTATATTAAAATATATTTTATAAAAAAGGTGCGCCAGTGTGTATATAAGAGATTAGATAAAAAGAGGAAGAAATATCTTTCCATAGGTAAAAGTAAGGTTACATCTTTTGTTGTTAAAAGCAGTGGCGTTCCCTTTAAACATTTTAAAACCTAGCTAATGTTTCAGATTTCCAAACGATAGTATATACCGCACGCCTATGTTGTAGAAGGAATGTTTATGTTTTCCGTCTCCTACTCTCTTCTCCTCACTTGTGTATGTTGGCGACAGTTTTGTACGACGTTTTTCATATGTGTGCGGCGTCCATCTTGATTATTGGTCTGAGGTGATTTTCAATGTTATTTCCCTATGTCCCACTTTGAAAGTGGGCACACGGTATACCCACATTTTAATTCGTGCAGTTAGTTTCAGGCATCTTCAGAGATTAATGAAGCGGTCTCCTACCTTGTAAAAGTACCTTCAACCATCAACAGTTGCCCCATATTATCTTTAAAATTTTCAGAAGTTAATAAATAACGAAGAAGTGCTTCTATAAAAATTATATTTTAAATATATGAATTAATTGTTGTAAATGATGTCCTCATACCTGACTGTCTTATGTTGAGAATTCTTTTCTGAAATTCAGACTTCGTGGTAGTAAATTGCATAATTTCAGAACCTGTAGCACTCCGTACATATTTTTTTTTGTTTTAAAAGCATAAAGTTATCAACACATAAAAAACTTTTTGTATCTGATTAATTAATTTTCCTTTATTACACATAACAGCACCTAATGAATATTAGCTGTTGGTAAATTGCTTAGATAAAACCCAACTTTTTGTCGACTTTTATGCTACAAGGGCAGGTTTTAATTACAAAGGTCTCAAGGGAATATGAATAATTAGTATTTTGTTTTAATTTAAGTTTTCTTACTTAATATGTATATTAATATTTGAATTTTATAATGAGTACATTAAAAAATGTCTTTAATGAAAAAAGAAAGTTTTTTTAAAACTCACACCTTTTGCTTCATTATTGTAGGCAGTTTAATACTTCTTGAACTGTGAACTAACAGAGTGCTAAAATTAAGAAAAAAACGCTTGGATTTTTTGTCAAAAATTTGTTTTTCACCTAAAAAGGAAGTTCTTCAAAACCTTTTTATTCTGTGAAGTCTCATCCTCTTTTGTATATTCGCGAACCTTAAGCTTAGATTATCCTGCTCTGAATGCTGTCTGAAACAAATCTTATACTGTCCCGATAATCTATCAGCTCTTTCGTTTTTCATAGTTTTAATAGGAATCAACCTGTGAAGTTGATCCTCTCGATTTCAAAAACTGAAGCTTTAAAAAGAATTATTAGTTCAGTAAATTTCCTACTCGACAATAACCAGCCACGGCAGGGTTGCTAATTGGAATATTGCTAATGCCAAATATCACTTTGATGTATTTTTATAAAATATTGTATCGGTACCTATGCAGTATGCACTTAGTGAGCAATCCAGTAATCTAATCCGTACTTGCTATTACAACAGTAATAGGTGGCATACGCTTCAATTGGAGCAACAGGAAAATCAATCAATTAACTATTAACTGTGCCAATTGTTCCACGTCTTAAATATTTTGTCTTTTAAATATTTTTTGTGCTCGTTAAAACTTCTTTATCCTAATAAATTTTATTTTTTTCAGGTGAGAATCTTAATTGAAGCATTTACATCGTAACACAGCAGCAAACTGTAAGTCAATTTAGTTGTACAAAGATTTTTAGTTTGTTTGTTTGTCATTGAATTTGCATTTTGTAATTTATCGCTTGAATAAGATGGTACGAGTTTATTACAATTTTCTGTGATGAATTCTTAAAACATGAAAAGCTTCTTTATAGCTCTTTTATATATCCTCATATTTTATAACAGTTGCAAAATCTCAGTTCCGGCCAAAATTACGACAAGTTGAAAAGTTTATATCTGATTTAATCGAACTTTGCAGTCGAATAAAAAATAACCTCTATTCCAAAGTTCGTGGCTAACATGAGCGTTTGATTCTTATTATAATACAAGCTATTGCCTCTAGCACCTTAGCCCTTCGTTTTACAGTAAAAATTTTCAGAAAACAAGTTGTAGACCGTTAAATTTCATTTACTATTTTATCTTCAACTGGTACGAAGTTGTAGCAATTTTAAAAATTTTTGCTTGCGGATATCTCGAAAACTAGAAGGAATAGAGAAAAATAAATCAAAACAATCTTGTAGGAAATTTGATAAACTTTCATTTTGCTAAGAATATTTTTTCCTTAGGACCCATCATTTTCGAGATATAAGCGAAAACCCCCAAAAACGGGAGCTTTCCACTGGTACAAATTAAAAATTTTTTTACAGGCGGATATTTCGAAAACTATAAGGAATATTGAAAAATGAATTGGAACAATCTTGTAGGAAATTTGCTAAGATTATCCCTAGAACCTACTGTTTTAGAAATATAAGCGAAAACCCCAAAAACGGACCCTTACCACACTTTATTACATAAAAACCAACTTTTATAACTTTTTTAGTGCTTTTATATAATTTGCATTAGAATCTACTCTATTGAAACCTTTTCTGCTATTCAGTTTTTTCCAACTCGATTGTGGTTTATTTGTCCTGTATTGGAAGGTTACTCATGCTTTCATCTAATCTTCTATAATAAAAGATTAGGATTAGATATTATGTCGCTTTTCAAAATTTTTCCCATTTGAGAAAATAAATTTTATTGCACCATAACATATTTAGCCATCATCAAATATTTGTTTTGTTAAAGAGACATGCTCGTTTTGCAAAATATAGTTGGCAACTAGAAATGTTTGTTTTTATGTCTGTTTATTGAATATAGAATTACACGCTTACAATTCTTATTCTAAGCACAAGAGCAGTTTGAAAGAATTGAAATTTTTCTGTTTACATCTTTAAAGTTCACCAGTTTCGAAAACTGCAATATTTCATAAATTTACGTTTAAATGGTTGATTAGAAATTCAATTCATGTTATTTGTATGTAAAGTACGTATTTATTTTTAAAATTTTGAATTTCTATAATAACAATACGTCCGTATAGCCATATCGATTGGTCGCATTGCGTATATTCCGTTTCTAAGTCATTGCCACCGTCTGGTTCTTTACTCTCGTCTTCTATATCTACTGAATAATGATTTAAATTTTAACGCATTTTTTGTGAACCCTCCCTTTTTTTTTCATACTTATTTAGATACGTAGAGCGACGACGTTTTGAAAACGTGTACGAGACATGGTTTTTTATGAAAAAAATGTTAAAATTTCGTTTTTGTACTGAAAAGTCATATATTTTTTCATTTAAAAAGTAAAAGCAAATTCGCATGTTTGACCCCTTGCTTGTGCAAACGTTTTAGTTAGCTTTTCTATTCACATATTTTACAAGTGTAACAACGTACAATGTGTTTACTAGGGGGTGGTTATTTATGTATAAGTATGTCTAATATTTTGTACATGCTTCCATGCGTTTGGTTGGTTAAAAGAAGTTATATAATGAAGTCTAAATTATTTCAGCAATTTTAAAATTGTATTCAAGAGGAATGTAATTAGTTATTTGTATCTAGAAACAAAGTTGGTGTTCGTATAAAAATTTAATTAAAAAAAGTATAGTAATTCACGTATGTAGCTAAGAAAAATGTGTAAATACGTATTTAGATCAGAGGGAATGGATGATTATTCACTTCACTGTGAAAATACTTGAGCTATTCATGGTAACACACACTATGCCTCTGAGGCTTTATTAACAAAAGTTCAGAATGAAAAAGTATTTTGCTAAGTAAATACTGGAGTATTGTGATAAAAAAAAGTTTTTTAATTGGCTGTATTTGATTATTTTATTAGGTGAACGTCCTCGAAATGTCATCACGTATTGAAATTGCATTAAAATGTTAATGGAGAAGTGTTAAACCTTGTCATCAATAAGGAAGCTATGAAATAAATCTTTAGATATTTTTATTGCAAGGTAAAAAATTATTGCAAAGCAAATAAGCGTTATTGTTCTTACGTAACTTCATTTATTGCATAAATTTTTTATACAATAATCCGAATATCTCAAATGATACGTATATTATAATCAGTAACCAGGTACTTGATTGGCAAATGCAAATATTGATTGGGGCTCATATGGGCTCGTTACATTTGAAGAAATGTTGAGAAAAATATTATTGCTCAATTTGACAATTTGAGAAAATTTAAAAAATAGTACTATATTTTGGCTTCTTTAATAAATTAATTGAAAAGGCACTGAAGATAAAAGGATGAAAAAGGGAGTTTTATTAAAATCTCTAGACCTATAATTGTTTTAAATATGCAAAAATATACAGTAAAAAGGATTAAAAGTCAATGATGTTAAGAAATGAAGTTCAATTATTTTTCTGAAAACGCCATCGTACTTAGCGGAAAATGGCCGATCTCGTAACTCGCTGTCTAATAAAATCCAAGAGAGCAGTGTAGCAATTTTAAGTTTGAATATCCTATACGTGTGAAGCTTTACATGTTAACTATCTTAATCATTTTTATTTTTTAGTAATATGCATTTTTATAACACAAATTCGTTAAATTAAAGAGTGTCACGTACGCACAGTCTTAAAAATAAATAAGACACTTATGTATTGAGATTTTTATAAAACTTATGTTTAATTGTAGTTTTTGTCTCGCAGCAACAATCTCAAGCTTGCAGCACCTCTAGTATTTTCTTAATAGTGTGCGAGCATAGAGAAATACAAGCGTCAATTGATAAATTACAAATTTATCAATTATAAATATAATAAATATCTAATAAATCCCAACCATGGCTGGGATCCTGTAACTTCTCCTACCACTTTCTAAAAGTTTGTAGAATAAGTAAGTTACAGGATCCCAGTCCTCTATAGGCAGGAATCTGGAATACTATAACAATCAGCGTAGCGTAGCGATAATTTTTAAACTTTTTTTTTAAATCGGGGTGATCGTATACCTCCTAGCGGGCGCTTCAGTCAAAACGATTTTTTTGTTTTTCCCAAATATCTCTGTTCCTACTAAAAATTTCGACATGGGGATTGTTTTATATCTAAGCTTGTGTGAGGCGCACAAATGGGAATTTTTGCAGGATAGGGGAGACTTTTCAGTACCTTACCATGCTATGGCCTTTGAGAATAAGAAAACAGATTGTAACTAAGGTACCCATCACAGGCATAAAATGTCCAGATTTAAAAATAATATCATTGTCGTACATAATAGAAGTCTGCTTTTGCTTATTCGATGAAGTCATTTCTTTATGCTTTTATGGAAATTCAAAAAAAATAGTTTTTTCCGAATCTTGCAATAACTCTTCTCCAAGGATTTAACATGTAAAATTGTTTATCCGTGGTTCCTGCTGTGTATTTTAACGAAGAGGGCCGATAATGATACCAATATTTTTGGTAATCGAATCATAGAAAATAAAATCTTAGGAAGAAGTGTTAGCGACCTTAAATGCACAGAAGAGTAAGTAAGAAAGCTGTAGAAAAAGACGCCCAAACATTATTTTCACAATGGTTTTCACGTAACCTTGGTTATGGGGTACTACACAATTTTGGTTTCTGCGCATGCGCAGGTCGCGAAGATCTGGCAGTTACTCTAACAACGGTTGCCTGTAGGAGAAAGTGGGATGTAAATAGTCATTTTAGACCTCCATCGTCGTCACATATCGTTAGCAGTTCCTAATGCTCCTTCAGAGTCGGACTGGCCTCATTTGACCCCGTCGGCAACAACTGTAATTTGACCCCATATCCGGCTACGTTTGGCTTCAAAAAGCATTTTTTGGCCCTATTTGGCCGCAAAAAGTATTTGGCCCCGCCGACCTGTCCAGTCCGACCCTGTGCTCCTTCCCGATAGTAAAACTGTATTTGTTATATACTCGTAAATGATTATTTACCGTCTATAAAATTTTGATTCATATAATTGTTTATATCCACATTTATAGTCCAATACTTTCGTCTTATCATTTTTATGCTACAGTTAAAGTATAGGTAGAGTAGTCCCAAGTTAAAATGAGTACACCACGTGATAACCGTTAAAGTTGCGCAGTAGTTTAGTCGAAACAAAATAATTACAAACATTGTAATAATGTAAAGATCTCATTCACAAAGTATTAAACCAGTAATTAATTATTATTAGTACTTCAAATAAAAATTAAAATTAAGTAGGTACCTATTTTCCAATCCCACAATTATAGAGAGTGACTCATTCCTAATATGTGTTCACAAGCTTTAGCTAACTATAGGCCATCTTCTATTGAGATAGATGAAAAAAATACGTGCCGCTTTAATAGAATAACATACTTTACTATAATTTGACAGAAGCTTAGTAGAGGGAACCCAACATAAGGTGAATCCACCACGTGATGACCGTTAAAGTTGCGCAGTAGATTAATGCCGTCGTTGCTTAGAAACGAACGTAGACAGTGCCGTCGTATAATTATTATTACATTACTTTGGTTTGGTTGAAGCAAAATAATTACAAGCATTTTAAAAATTGTGAAGATCTCATTCATAAAGTATTAAACCAGTAATTAGTTATTAATAGTACTTCAAATAAAAATTTAAATTAAGTAATTATTTTAAATTTTGACAACTTTTAAAAATAATTTTTTTTTACAGAAGAAATAACTAGCTCCGCCACTAGCTCTAAAGCCACGCCTCGCGCAGGTTTGGTCACGTGGTGGATTCAACTTACGTTGGGACTACTATAGTAGAAGTGAATCCGAGCACGAACGATTGTTTATAATGCTGTACCGAAAAATCTCATGAAATCTAGTCCTCATTTGACACCTGACACAACTGTCTACATTTGTGGAAAAATAGTATAATTGTTTTGAATTTTGACAACTTTTAAAAATCAATTTTTTGACAGAAGATATAAGTAGTTCCGCCACTGGGCTCTGAAGCCACGCCTTGCGCATGTTTGGAACAAGTGGGCGGGTTCTAGCCCTTTAGAACTTCATTCTTCAGCTCATATCAGACTTAATTCCTCAATTTAGTAATAAGTTTGTTAAATTCATTCTTTCGTCTTGTCCAATACTAAACATGTGCCTTTTGACTCATCTTTTGTGTCCCGATCTTTTCTTGTGTCATCTTTCCATCTTGCCAGTGGCTTTCCATTTCACTATAAGCTTGATGCCAGTGGAGTACAGGAGTTCTACTGTTCCATGGAACCCAGGCCTGGGTTGCTGCAGGGGCCGGGCCCATGAGAGCACGATATTCTTACGATATGATGATGTAAAAACTCTCAACCAAAGCTTAGGGGGCCAAAAGCTTAGGTCCGGACTGTGTTTTATTACACTTCTCGAGATCCTTCGATTACCATTTAATCTTGCGATGTGACCACTGAACTGTATTATATAACTGGAACGATAAAGCAATGCCCTGCGCGTGAAAACGTGGTCACATTTGAAGAAAACAATTAAGGCGAAAGTCCCTAAGAATTTAACTTCAGGAAGGTATCTGAGTTTGCGCACTTTGCACTTCGCGACGTGTGAGCTAAGTTCACGTGGTTGTGGTTCAGTCCCTCTACCACGCATTTAGCGTGTGGGTTGTGTTCGAGGTCCATAAAACATCCATATATTTAAAACGCGAAGCCTTTTTTTTCCGCTAATTTTAGCGTACTTCTACTGGACCGATTTTGATGATTTTTTTTTAAATTGAAGCTCTTGACCCACAGATATGTCACCATTAATTTTTTTCTCAAAATTATTAATTTCATACATTGTTTTATATTTTATAATATACATAATAAAATAATCAATTTTATAATTTAAAATAATCCAATTTTAAAAATTATAAATGAGAATAAATGTAGATAGTATTTGGTTTTATACGATAAGGCACACATTATACATTTGGTGGTGGTGATAAAATTTTCAATACTTTTATTCGACCAGTACGTTTCTAATACGCGATATGGTCAGGTTGGTGCGTGCATTTTTAATTACGTTTCATGCTTTTGTAAATTTTGGATTTTTGAGACGGTTTTTTATGTTGCCCTCTTTGGCTTAGTTATCTTTAAGGTTAGTTTTCTTATTTTTTTTATAAAATAGTCATAGCTCATTCATATCTTCAAAAACTTCGTCGATTTCGACGGGGGTGACCGCTATTTTTTTTTAAATTGAAGCTGTCGACCCCCACATATGTCAGCACTAATTATTTTCTTCAAATTATCAATTTCATAAATTTTTTTAAAACAATAAATTAACAAACAATCATCGGTGTAGGAAGTAAGTGCATTATAATAATTTTTGAAAATTTCATTTTTCCAACACATTCATCTCTACAACTACTTAGTCGAATTTCGACGGGGGTGACCCGCTAGTTAATATTATATTACCAGGTTACCTCAGTGAACAAAAGCGCGGCAGTTGCCATGACAGTCACCATGATGTTGGTTGATCGCGTGACGTCACATCTGGGACCTTTTTTTAAAATTTTATTTAATTCCTGCCTTATGGTAGAATTAAAAAAAAAATTTAAGAGACAAAAATTTGTTCTAAGCTAACAAAACTTAAGTTTTGGTCCCCAGTAAAACTCCATACTACTGTTCCACTTATTTAATACAGTTCAGTGGATGTGGCCAGTAGGCAACTTATTTACGCCTTGTTAAAAATTCGAAAACGAAACAATCCATAATGATTTTTAAGTATGTCTACATTATTTAATTATGTGAAGAGTCTCAACGTTCATTCGAATTCCTCGATCTCTCCGAATTTTTTGTTTTAAATCTTTTTAGCGCAACATAAGGTAAAGTGGAGAACAACTTAAATAAAAGTGAAGTCTAACAATTACAAGGCAGTGTTTAAGTACGTCTAGTTGAAGATTAATATCAATTTTTTGCTCTTTGTAAAAAGTCTCGTTCATTTCAATTCAACAATAGCCGATTTAACATTTTAAGCTGCATTATGTTTAAATCCATTGTTTAATTAATAATATAATTTTCCAAAGCAAAATGCACATTCATTTATATTTCCATATACATAGTTGGCTGTGATATTAAGTTAAATTGCATTATATTTTTTGATCTGCTTACCTATACTCTTTCAATATGACCTCACTATTGTTAGATCACTTCTATTCACATGCAAATTATCTACGTATCTGCATCTACCAAACCGTGCAAAATACCTTTTGAACCAGATGAATGTAAACGTATAAACCCCGTTTAAAATACCACAACATACGTCAATTATCTTGCTAAATGTCAAATTTGGTGTTATTTCAACGTCTCTCTGTTTATTATTTCAATTATTATCAGTTTGAAATTTAAACAAATATTTATCCTATAAGTACTTGATGATGGTTTGTTGATAGCCACAAAGTAGGTGAGGGTCATGTTTTTAATAAACCGCATCCCGATGATTAATAATACCGTGCCTTTTAATAACTTTTTGTTTTATATCAAAATTATAGGCCTACTTGATTATTTCAAAATTACTCCGAAATGGAAGGATTTATATAAGTTCTAAGGACTACTTAATCCTAAGCTTACGGACTCGAAACATTAATTGAAAACTGACTTATTAATACTTTTGCAGCCTTTTAATTAATTTCTCTATATTTGTTGAATTTTCGAGCCTAAAATATATCATTTGAATTTTAAAACGAGCGAATGTGATGAACACAACGACAAACTAAATTGGGAGTTTTGATGACAATCCGACTCACTTAATTTTAGACCAATAGTATTACATATTTTAAACAAATTAAACCAATCACAGCAGAATTTGGTGACAATTTATGACTGTCCTATAGGACAGTACTAAATTTGAGTGACAATTTTTTTGCCTTCCTGTTTTTAGACTTAACTTCCTGTTTTACGTCATTTTTTGACAAATGTGTAATTTAAATTTGTTTCTTATGCAGATCATAATTTATTTATAATTTTTTATAATTTTTTTTAAACCTACATAAGGAAAATGACCTGTAATGTAATTATCATAACCCTCAAGTTTTATTCATAATTCAATACACTTTTAGTTATTATTATTGATTATAAAGGAACAATTATTATACACGATTTGATGAGGTTCATTTTTACTGGAAGATGGATTGCTTAAAGTACTTCCCACGTTAATGGCAGTACCAGTTACTGTTTGCCGCATTTGTTGTATTATTTCTTCGTGGTATTCTTGATCCATCTGAAGATATGGTTTTATTGAGTTTATGTTGCTATGCCCTGTAACTTTAATAAGACTTTGCTCTCCAACTCCAGCCTTCGCTAACATTGAAACTGCTGTAGAACGAGTTGAATGATTCGAAATTTTTCTCTTTTTAATATCTATTCCTGTTAACTCGGCTGTGGAGCTCACCCACTTCCCAATTTCGTGTATACCAGCTGCACTATTTTTATACCATGCGCTCGTGCTAGTTTTTGCCCAAAATGGGTTTGGAGTTACAAAGAAACGAGTGATTTTGATTGTACTTCTTTTTGAAAGAAGTTTTCTGTATAATCTAAAATATTCGCCAAAATGTTAAATTCTGCCATAAAAGTTTTTTTATTTCTTACCTCACAGGACACACATCTGGATTTTTATTTACAACCAGCCACTTAGATTCCGCCAGCTTGTGTGCACCCCCTTGACAAGTTTTTGAGAAATAGCTGTTGTATTCTATTCTTCCGGTCATTTTTCCAGTGTTGTCGATTTCTTCTTTAAAAAATTCTAACTTGCAATTAACGGCTTCCCCACCACGCCATGCTAGCTCTAAAGACACTATAAAGAAGAATCTTTTTTGGAGACCGCTTGGTGTGTCTTCGTCGCATGCATTAATTAAATTGGTATATTCGGCTCCTGTTAATGCATCACAACTTTGTTTGCGTTTGTCTGGTATACCTTGAAGAAATTTTCTTTTTGCATCTCTCGCATCTCTTGCCGGCTTAAAAATAATATCGGAAAACGGATCTATTTTTGTATTGTATTTTTTAAAAAACATTTCCTGCAGCAATTTTGCGGTTACGTTCCACAGCTGCTTAACGACACTTTCTTTATAATCTCTTTTATCCTTCCGCTTCATATTTTGGGCCCAGCTCTTCAAGATGATATTCAATTCTTCCGAGGTAGTTTTCTTTTCGATAATATATTCCTTTTCCGTACAAAATTCCATAAACTGTTTCCATACAGAATCGTGGGATTTTTTAGTATTTTTTGGAGTTTTACTACTTATCAGCTCGTCAATTTCTTGCATACTACTTTGGCCAAATCTTTTTGATTCCATTTTAATAACAAAATTGATTTATTTAAATTGTTTAAAAAACCTGAAATTAATTTTACTTAATTTACATCAATTTGTTTTTGTTTATAACAACATAACAACCATAACAACCGGAAAGCGTAACAACTCCAACAATTTTTTTTCCAAAGCCGCAGTTATAAATGGTTATGAAAAAATGACAAATTCTGTATCTTGATTTTAATTAATAAAAATAATTTTGTTTTGTCAAATATGAAAGATCAAAATTCACTCATAATAATTTATATAGTTCGTCAGATTGTCTTCCGAATACTACTCGTAACTAGGAAATTGCCTGCAATTTGTGAATAAGTAGGTACTCGTATGCTTGTTGCTTTTGTAAATTCGTTACTCGTCCTAAAGGACTCGTAACGAATTGATCAAGCAACAAGCACACTCGTACCTACTTAAAAAATTGTCGGCAATTTCCTAGTTACTAGTGTAGTATTATATATGAAAATTTAATCCTGCATCCATTCAAAATTTAATATTTATGATTTTTGGTGGTAATTTATTATTTAAGGTTAGTTTTTCGTATAGATACGAAAAACAATTTTTATGTTTGAACTTTTTGTCGAAAGTGGTTCTGGAAGCAGGAAATTGTATGTTGTGTTTTTACATTACAATCCTTGTGCTTACCAACGAACAAACGTCCGGTGTTTAATATTTTGTAATAAAATTATAAAAACAGTTTGTTTAACTTATCTGATAAAATTAATAATTTAAATTTTAGTTATCGCATTCATTATCATTAGGGGAATTGAACTTCGTATAAAGATTTTTTTGACTAAGTTTAATAGGCGCACGTAAAGTTAAATTGTCGTTTTTGCCATTTTAAGATAAATCGAAATGACTTGATGTTAACCGTGTAACTTAATTAGTGTTTTCCTTATTCAAGATTATTATCATTTGATTGTAGGTGGTATTTAGCTAAAAGCCGCTAGTACTTTGCCATCAGTGCATCCTCTAAAGCCTTGGTCACACTAGGCTGGTTACCAGCCGCGAGTTGTGGAAGCCGCTCCTGTCAGCCATCAATCAGCTTGGTGTGAGCATAAAATTCGCCGCTGGCGCTGCCAGCCGGCGAGTATTTATCAGCGGCTAGTGAAATTGAACATGTTCTATTTTGGTAACCAGGCAGCGGCAACTAGCAAGTCACGTGACTTAAGCCTGGGTCACACTAGGCTGCTTGCCGGCCGCTGCTGTTCAGCGGCGGACGGTAGCACCAGCTCCAGCAAGCAGCGGCGGGCAACCCGGTCACACTGCATGCTACTACTCACCATTTTGTTTAGTCGCTTTCAGCAAGCATGTCGCCTGTGGGTCCCCGTAAACAATGGTTTACTCGTCGCTGATGCGCTGCTTAAGTGGTCCGACTGCGCTGCTCGCTGGTGGCAGCGGGTGCGAGTAAGTCACATGACCTGCTAGTTGCCGCTGGCCGGCTACCAAAATAGAACATGTTCAATTCCACCAGCCGCTGATAAATACTCGCCGGCTGGCGGCGCCAGCGTCGAATTTTATGCTCACACCAAGCTGATTGACGACTGACAGTAGCGGCTTCCACAACTCGCAGCTGGCAACCAGCCTAATGTGACCCAGGCTTAAAATTTGCCGCTGGCGCCGCCAGCCGGCGAGTATTTATCAGCGGCTGGTGAAATTGAAATTGAACATGTTTTATTTTGGTAGCCAGGCAACGGCAACTAGCAGGTCACGTGACTTACTCGCACCCGCTGCCACCAGCGAGCAGCGCAGTCTGACGACTCAAGCACCGCATCAGCGGCGAGTAAACCACCACGTGGCCAATAAACCACCATTTACGTGGACCTACAGACGACATTCTTTGCTGAAAGCGACTAAACAACATGCGACTAGTAGCATGCAGTGTTACCGGGTTGCCCGCCGCTGCTTGCTGGTGCTACTGCCCGCCGCTGTTCAGCAACGGCTAGCAAGCTGCCTAGTGTGACCCAGGCTTAAGTCAGGATCAGCTCCAATTTCTAAGGAATGTTGTGCAAAAGAAATTTTTTTTTAAATATATTGGTTACGTTTATTTCTATGAACCACTAAAACCTTTAGATCAGTGATTCTTAAACTTTTTTTTACTGTCGACCCCTTTTCTACAAAACAAATTTTGACAACTCTCTGGTAGTTCAAGGTATTGTATTGTATTGTATTGTATTGTATTGTATTGTACTCAGGGGTCTAGTGGACCTGCACAGACAAAACCGAAGCGTCTGGACAGCGTTCATGTGGCCTGTGCGTGCAAGCCGCCTGTCCAAGCAAACCGGAAGGCAAGCCTGTGTGTGTGAGCGAGCCTTAAACCTTATGATGAGCGCAAATTAAAAGCGTATAGAGTAAAGAGTTTACATAGAGTTGTTTGAAATGTCAGCTAGAATCATATGTCACTACAAGGATGCAATATTTTTGAAAATTATTAAAGAAAATTATTTTTCTAGGAAATAACTTTGGAAAACAAATCTTTTCATCTGTCAAGAAGTAGAAAGCAATTACACAAACACCTAAAATAAATTGTTTGCTCTCGTTATTGGGACACCTTAAAATTAACTATGGGGTCGTAAGTAATTTACCATTACATCAACTTTAATTTATGCTAAATTTACACCCTCTAATGTAACTTGTATGGCTTCTCTAGTTTAGTGATTAGTAACTTAAAGCTTTATTTTTGAATTAAACCACATCTTTGTTGGAGTAGAAATTTTTTTGTTAATTAACACTTTGATGTATGCACAGATTGTATGGAATAAGTGGATAGTTACCACTAAAAAGGTAATTTATGTGCATTTATTAATTATTGAGTCAACTTTTACCTGAACTTTATACTTTTTTATGAATAATTTGCAAATTATTAGTCTTAACTACTAATTAAATGTTCCAATTGTGTAAAAACTAGTTTGTAGAAGTTTAATTTAATGTCCAAGTTAAAGAGTTTCTTTTTAAGTGATACTAAAGTCTGATAGACTAATTACCAATCTATTGGCAAGTTTTGTTGTGGTAATTTTTTCTAAAACTCACTGTATTTTTTTTTTAATATTTCACGTTTTAATTAGCATTTTTCTATGTGCCTTTTTTGTTCATTATTATTTCAAAAGAAAATTGCTTTTTGTATGATAATCAAATCGAGCGACTTTGTTTTGAGGGCTGTTTTAAATAAAAATTTTGCGTTAGCTCCCACATGTGGTGACTGTAAGAGTTTTTGTTCTGTTTTAAGGGGTGACTGGGGAGTACAGAGAGGGTCGAAAAGAATTGTAATATAGTGTAAAATCTCACTGAAGTATGCAATTCTCTGTTTATAATATCAACATGTAAATTCGTTGCTACTATTTTTGGTCTTTAGGTTTAAATGTTTGTGTTTGTTAAAGAATTATACTCGGGATGTATTTTTGTGTATTTAAATAATAATGTTGCTAATTATGTATTAAGTAGTACAAGTTTTATATAGCTGCTACTGGTTGGGGTATGAATAAAAAATAATACAGCATTTTTAACGCTCAATGGGATTGTGTGAAACAATGGCACCCCTTAACAACCATCGCGTTCGAGTCATAAATCTGTCGACAACGGGCATGAACTCTTATTGTAACGCCAGAGGGTAAATCTGAAGTTACATGTTTACTATACTACTGTTATATTATTTAAATCTTAATTTTTAAAAATTTAGTGATAGCGTAATAAGTAAAAACAAAAACATTGAGTAAATGAGAAAACTGATGAAAATAGTAATGAAACCTCTTTGATAAATATTAAAAAATATTACACCCTTTTACTCATAATAATGCTTTGAAGTAAAGCTCTTTTATTATTTTGATATTTCGATCAACTTTTTTGATTGTGGTTACTTACAACTTTTTTATATTTTTGTTTTTCATAAAAGTAATAAGACATTTGATGCTAGCTGTTCCATTTTTTGTTAGTGGAAATTGAATGGTTTGATTAGATTCCTCGATCCTTTTATGATCAATATTTTTTATAAAGAAGATTTGGTTCACATACACGCAATATTATAGAACATGTTATTTTTTCGAGTTTATTATTTTCGCCTTACTTTCGGCTTTCTTTTCGGTTCATAATTTCGCTCTTGTTAGATTTTTTACATGCATTCGAGCACCTTCCTGAAACACAAAACTCTTATTGTAATATATCTATGTAACACGTATACTTTAGCACCGTTGCTGTAACACGTTCATTCTTGGTATACCTTTCATATATTTTTTATTTTTAATTTCTAGTATTAAAGCAGATTTTTCTAAAAAACACTAAACTTCTCTTTGATTCAATTTAATTTTTTTATATGGGCTCTGTGCCTACAGTATACATTTTGCTTCTTATGAAGATGCAAAATTAAATACCAATCATTTTTTTTGTAAGTATCAGTCCATGATTATTTCCAGCTAGTATTATTCGCTAGAAAATCTTTCTTTGTTTCTACAAATTCCCATTTCTGATATTTAAGGGACGATTTTCCAATAACGTTCGGAGCTAGTTTTCCCAAAAGTCCAAGTACATGCCACCATTCCAATTTCCATTAATTTATTCCAATAAACCTAGTCAGAGTTTAACAGTGTAAAATTTCTTTTAGTGATTAATATTTAACTTACAACCCCCATTAATTATAATTAAATGTATAAAAGTGATAAAATAGCATTAAAACGCCATTTTTAAACTTCTAGGACTTGTTGATTGAAGGTTTTAACTGTTGACAGACGTTTATTTTCAATTATAATATACTTCTTTAGAAGTCAACGATCCTTCTATTACGATAAAATGCAGTTTATAATATTTAACTCTGTTAAAAGGTGTAGTAAAAGCAATCAGCGCATCCTTTTCAACTAAATGAATGGCTTTATTCTTTTATTTATACTCTTTACATTTCATTTCAACAGTACTTAGCATTATTTAATGCAAAAAACTGAAAAGATATTTTATTCTGAAAATACAACTTTCAGGAGGTCTGAAATTGTGCAATTCAGGCTGTTTTTCCTTACATTATGTTCTTACATAGGTTTTGATGGTAATATATTTTAGTAGATTTAAGGGTTTCTCGAGGAGTGAACCACTGTTCTGAATTTGTACACTGACTGCAGTTGACTGCCTATGACTGCATATGCTATGGCTGCCATTGACAGCTGATGACTACCGTTGACAGCTCAATTTTTATACATTGACTGCAGAGACTGGATAACCCCTCGGGGTTTCATTAGAAAGTAGTCCCTAGCCGGAACTTCAAATGTTCTGTTCCGCTCCCCCATTGTTATTACGGAGCCTTTTTTTGCATTGAAGATCACGTTATATCTATTATTTTCTCATTTTTTATTAGGCGTTCCGACAACACTGTAGACACATAGTTGGTATGGTCCTTAGCAATGGGCTTGGTATAATTTTGGCTAGTCAATGACCTGCAAGACTGCAAGTTTTGAGAATGGTTTTCACAAAAAGTTGGCAGAACCAATCTAATAAATGCCAATGTAAAGCCTGCGCTACCCACACAGGCTATCCTTCCGGTTTGGCATCGAGTTTGGCCTACACAGGCCAAACCGAAGCCTCTGGACATTGTTCAGGCGGTCTGCACAGACCAAACCGAAGCGTCTGGGCATCGTTCAGGCTGCCTGCACAGGCCAAACGTGAAAGCAAGCCTATGTGTGAGGCGCAGACTTAATAAGTAGCGATCTGTAAGATCTCGTGATCAACAGGTTACGTCGAGGTCTGTAAAACATTATATTAATAGGTTCTTTTGGTGGTCAAAAAATGGTAGGAGTCAATTTACGGGGCATAAAAATGGATTACGCTAAGCCTGCGCCACACACACAAGCTTGAAAGCCGCCTCAACAGGCCAAACTGGAGCGTCTGGACATCGTTCAGGCTCGGATTCTGAGATCTTACAGTAGAAGTTAAAAAAATTTTAATACAGGGGTATCCCGTAGTCACGGCCTGTTTAAACATCAAAATTTTCAAATTCCACCTCGACTGTTTCAATTTAAAAAAAAAACGGAAGTATACCGAAATGAAAGGACTTATTCCTTTTTAAAACGAAAGCTTTAAAAGGAATTAAAAAAGTAAAATATCACAATTTTCTGTACTAAGTAAAGTTTAGGAAGTTTACGATATTTATCGAAAACCCCCCATTAAAATATTTTTCTTTCTTTACTGTAATACGCCCTTGTAGTTTAAAACAAACTTTGGCTCTTAAATTTGATTTTAAATTTTACTGTAAGGCGGTAATTAAATTTAAAAAAAGATCCCGGCTGTGACGTCACGAGTTCAACCGACTGTCATGGCAACTGCCGCGCTTTTGAGGTTAGGTTAGGTCAAGTTCGGTAATGTTAGGTTAGGTAACTAATAAAAAACGCACAGCTAAATAAAATTTACACAAACATTTTGAATATAACAAAAGCCCAAAAGCCTTCACAATACTTTCTGGACGTGGATAGTTTTTCAACAGTTTGTTGCTTAGATTCATTTCAATATAACGTTAACGTTAATTGAGATAAATTATACTGTGGTAATTTTGTTTATTATTGACTTTTAACAAGGGCACCATCGATCATAATAGGGATGAATGGTGCTCGCAAGTTTATTATTTCTATTTGTCTACTAAGCGTTAATACATTTGCTGTAAGTTTCTTCTGAGTTCACGTTGCAAATTAATTTTTTAAAGGTATAAGTCTTTTGTAATTATACGTTATTGTTTCCGATTGAGTTTTATAATGTTGAAAAAACGTCTTTATATTGTTTGAAAGATATATTCTTTCGACAGACTGTTACTAAAGAAGAAAAGAGGAACTCATTACGGCACTTACTCATACTTACGCTCACAGTGTAATGGATGCTTGCATTGTTTTTGTAACGGTGTCAGGTGCAAAGTGCAGTTTTGTAATTACTTAAATTAATAGTTGTTATACCTTAAGCATCTGATTAATTAATTAATTAACGTGTATAATTAATTTAAAATACAGTAATGTTATTCCTACATAAGTAGGAAAATTTTCTTCAAGTTCAATGTCATCGAACACGTTACGTATTAAAAAGCGAAAGAAAAGCTAAAAGAAAAACGATTTTAGTTTATTTATGCAACATTGGACATTTGAATAGACGTTTTCATAAATGTGGTTAGTATAAGAGAATTCTTTTGCTTATCCGACAGACGAAGTATACGTTTTTATTTTATTTCTAAAAAGGTTTAAATGCACAACTTGACTAAAGGTATTTAAGTTCCATCAACTGTGATGAGTAGAAAAGTGTGGAAACGATTAGTTGTTAATTGCCTTACTGTTTTCACACTAATAATAAATTTATTTGCTTCACGATTTGTTTAGCACGATATTGCAATGTTTGCGTTTTTCTGAAAAATTCGTGTAGGTTAAAATCAGCTTCAAACCTCAGATCTAGTTGGGAGTCTTAAATAAATCTTAAATAGCAACCCCCGCTTGTGATATATCATTGGAAAGTTCTTAAAAAATATACGTTCCAGTGGTTTTGTTAAGATTTCAAGTATGACCATTCTTGAGTAATCGATTAAATTGAAGACTTTTCAGCAACAAAATTGAACAAGTGTTACACATTTCATAATAACCAAACTGGGGACCACCATGAACAATTATTTACGAACTTTCAGTATATTTTAAAATAGTAGGAAAAATTTTAACTTATAAAACAATAAACACAGTTGGTAGTAGGTACGTTGAATAAAGAAGTCGTATACCTCAGCAAGCCAGTATATGAAATCTGTATGTGTAGTATTTATCCAAGGATTTAAAGATGTTACTAACTTTTTCAAGTACTTAAATACGGGATTTTACATTTTAAACGTGCCACCAGCTGTGTTTATGAAGTTTAATAAAACTTCAATGCCTTATTTAAAAAAAAGGCTATGGATTTTCTAACGTCTTGTCATTTTGTTTTTATTTTAATGAAAAGAGGTTTTAATTTAACTTTTGATCATGTCATCGGGATAGGTCATTAGTTTATAAGCGTAGCCGAATAATTTCCATGTCCTTTTCTTTAGTATTCCACAAGCAGTGCGAAGGAGTGTCAGGTATGGTATTATAAGATTGATGGGGATTATATACCTTCAATACATTTTGAATGATAAAGAGAATTCGCTTTATAGTGTTATCGTAATTAAACTAGCAATCTCGGCTGTTTCAGTCTTTACCACTACTATAGTAGAAATATCTTTAAAGTCCTTGCATTCTGTTTACTTTACTGCAGACAACAGGAAAGTGAGAATTTTACGACCCGTCTAACAAGACGTTATAAGCAACATTACTGCACCATTTTTCCATAATTATTAGTAAAAACATATCACTTCCGGTTTTACCAGAAATTGAGCCCAACGGAATTCTAATAAAATTAATTAAAAAATTAACACCTATGCTTCTTAAAAATATGCCAAAATTACAAACTTTTTTCATTAAAACATAACAAAGCAAGATATAGCTTGGTGAACAATAAAAGGAAAGTCTCATATTACAATGAAATATACCCCAATTCTTCAATTTCCACCAGTCTTGTTGACAACAGATGAAAATCTATCAACAATTTACATTTCTTTTACATCAAAAACTTAAACTCTCCCCTTCTGTTTATTCGTTTCTCCCTTTAACATTTTTCTGCATATTTAGACCTACGTAATATATTTATTTTTCATTTTCATAACCTTTCAGTTTTTGTACGTATATTGAATAGAAGAAAAATAATATTGTATCACATAAATTCAAAATTACAATAAAATGCAAATAAATAAGTGGCCTTATTTCAATAACAAATACAAGGAATAATAATTTACCAAACCAAGTATATAAAATCCGAGATTACAAATATTTAATATTAAAAGTAATTCCTTTATAAATATTTTATTTTTTTATTTATTTTATATAGATGTTTTGTTTGTGAAGTCAAGTGTTTTTATGTCTTTGATCACAATTTATTATTGAGTACTTTTAGTATGGCGCTTCGTGCGCTTTAAGTGCATAAAAAATAAATGTAAAATGCACTAGTATGTAACATTTTTATGTTTTTTTACTTTCCACTTTTCATAAAAAATACTATTATTTTTACAAATGAAATAATATTATATTCATTACTTCTTATCTAACATCATCGTTAATTGTATGTTTATACCTTCATTTAGTTTTAAGTGCTAGTCGTTAACGAACGGAAATAATTTTCACCTTATACGATTATCATTTGACGCATATCGAAAATTTTTATCTTTACTCCTAAGCGAGCATTGGTTTAATTTATAATTATGTTCGGTTTTCTTCTATAGGGTAATAATGTTGAACAATACATTAATTTAAGGATAGAAATTTAACTTTATAGACGTTGAAAATTGCAGTGTAAAAGTGCACACTCGTTAATTCAGCCTCATCAATTTTAAATTACAATAAACTTTAATAACATTGGACATTGATTAAGTACTGATTAATTTTTTAGTGAAAACAAAGGAGATGCCCACGTGCTAAACCTCTCAAATCAATTCGTTATGGAACTTTTATGAGAAATTCTCTTTTAGTCTCAGTCCATGTACCAGTACCACTTTAAAGTTTAAACGGAACTGAACAGTTTGTACGATTTCTAATTCTGTCCACGTCTCACCAGTGTAAACACCTATAATTCGGTCTTATACTGTGTCATTTTTTCTTCTCTATTTAAGATTATCCCTAAGACATAATCATAATCATGCGCAGGGATGGCTACGTCTGTCAAAATCTGGGATATTGAGAATATGTTGGGAACTTGGCTCTAAGCAAATTTAATCTTGTGCAGACTTTGCATTCAGTAAGAAGCAGTAACCAACAGTGGGTATTTCAGGAAATAAAATATTCACAATATACAATAATGCCATTGAAAGCTTTCTACTCGAGTACAGTGCTCCGGCTATTCCCGACAGTCCATGGCCTCAGGGCCATTTATCGCTACACATGAACAGTTTTAAGATAGTTTTTCTTTTCTATTTAAAATTCTCCACAAGCCATGCCAAGTCAAATGTAACGTTCAGGAGTAGTCTATGCCCAAGGGCGGTTAAGCTACGTATGTCAAAATCTGGTATACCGAGAATATGTTGGGAACTTGAGCCGAAGAAAATTTAGTCTATAGTAGGCTTTGCATGCAATAAGAAGCGATAGAGAACGGTGAGTGTATGGGGAAATAAAATATGCAACAATGTCTTTGCAAGCTTGCGTGCTACGCTTTCTACAAGAGTACAGTCTTCCGACTATTCTCGACAGTCTATGGATGGCCCCAGGGCCATTTATCGCTATACATGGACAGTTTCAAGACAGTTTTTCTTTTCTGTTTAAGATTCTCCACAAGCCATACTTATGTCAGTCAAATATAACGTTCAGGAGTAGTCTATGCCTAAGGACGGTTAAGCTACGTCTGTCAAAATCTTGGATATCGAGAATATGTTGGGAACTTGGGCCGAAGCAAATTTATTCTTTCGTAGGCTTTGCATCCAATAAGAAGCAATAGAGAACAGTGGGGAAATATAAAATATGCAACAATGTCTTTGCAAGCTTGCATGCTACGCTTTCTACAAGAGTACAGTCTTCCGGCTATTCCCGACAGTCCAGAGCCTCAGGGCCATTTATCGCTATACATGGACAGTTTTAAGACAGTTTTTCTTTTCTGTTTAAGATTCTCCACAAGCCATAATTATGTCAGTCAAATATAACGTTCAGGAGTAGTCTATGCCTAAGGACGGTTAAGCTACGTCTGTCAAAATCTTGGATATCGAGAATATGTTGGGAACTTGGGCCGAAGCAAATTTATTCTTTCGTAGGCTTTGCATGCAATAAGAAGCAATAGAGAACAGTGGGGAAATATAAAATATGCAACAATGTCTTTGCAAGCTTGCATGCTACGCTTTCTACAAGAGTACAGTCTTCCGGCTATTCCCGACAGTCCAGAGCCTCAGGGCCATTTATCGCTATACATGGACAGTTTCAAGACAGTTTTTCTTTTCTGTTTAACCTACAAGCCATAATTATGTCAGTCAAATGTAACGTTCAGGAGTAGTCTATGCCCAAGGACGGTTAAGCTACGTCTGTCAAAATCTTGGATATCGAGAATATGTTGGGAACTTTGTTGACAGTGATTGGCTTCAAGGCCATTTATCGCTACATATTGATAGTTTTAAGACAGTTTAGAGCCGATCGTCTTTCCCAGTCATCAAAAGCAACTCCGGCCGGCTGAGTAGAGAAGGTTTGTAAATAGTGAAAATGGAGTCAGGGATAACTTAGAAGTAAAGGCTCGCCATAGAAATTGAATAAACAGCATTGAAGTAGCACAATAGGGAATAAAGTAGCTTTCAACATTTCTGTATTCCGGATTGTAAACTGGAGGAGCAGTGAACTCGCACCACTTAGGACAATTTTTCTAGTACTTTTAAAGTATTTTTCCTTGCTCTTCAGCTCTCGAGTTACCCATCTTGTAGGATAAATTTCAGAATTTTGGTGGGATATGGCTCAAGAAATGCTGCCGAAAGTGCATGTAGTGCTTATAATGACCCTGTCAATCCAGAACTCCAACCCATCCATTCCACCATTCAACACTTACGGACGTTAGCGTTTGATAGTGACAGAACACATTTATCTACAGTAGTTGAAACTTAAATAGTGGGCCATTATTTAAAATAATACTATCACTATACATATAGGGCTCATTCGTAAATACTGGCATTTATCGGTATCTCGAAGTCAAAGTTCAAAATATTTATGATCTAGAACTAAACAAGCCATTTGGTTAAAATTAATTTGCTATTTCTATTATTTCTACTTACAAGAGCACAATGCATAATAAATTGTGTATTTGTCTCTCCTCTGGGGATTATTTTATGGCATAAAAGTTCTGTAAACTGCATACTTGAGCAGTACAATTGCACAGTATTAAAAACTCGAAAATATTTTAATCGCAGTTAAGTCGCTAATAATAACCATACTCATAACTTTAAATATTAATCTTACCCAAACGCTTTTTTCCCTATAAACACAACTTTAATGTTTCTTTCAGTTTCATATTATCGTACTGAACAAATGCACTAAATAAATCGTATTTTGTGTGTAACTCAAGTTGGCTTTGTTGTATCGAAAATATTGATTTGCGTCGTTTAATAGAAAATATTTGTTTAAGAGCTTTTGAAAACCACGAAATTTCGACTAAAATTATAGCCGGAAGGAAAACGCGAACAAAAAAGTTTTTTTTATACAAACTTTTTTAATCGCAATTAAAAAAATTGAGGCGTTTAAATTCTTTTAAAATTTTGATTAATTCGTCAACTTAACACGAAAACTTGAACACGAAAATGAGTTAAATTACAAAATAATTATCTTGTTTTACTATTAGACGATGTAAAATTATTATTGTGGTGTTGTGGTATTTGATGGTGTCTTAAGGTTTGGCTTTAAAGTTTGAAGGGTGTAATCGTAACATTATTATTTTGTGTTCAATAGATTGTGTTTATTACCTAAGGATACTTGGGAGGAATTGATATAAATCACCCAACAACGTAGTACACGATAATGTTATACCTCCTGCGGCATTACTTAAACGGTCAAAGGTTAAACTAAGGCACTATAAATACAGTGGGTGCGGTAAATCCTCCCATCGAACACGCTCACCTTCCGTTAAATATCTATTCTGTATCATACTTTACCAACCAACTACGATATATCAAAATGGACTATATCTTTTAATTTTATTTTAATGATAAATTGTAAATTACATTATTTTACAAAATGTTTTATTACCTAATTCTAAATGGGGCGATTGTATCGCAATTCGTGTTCCTTCTGGAACCGCGCAACCAATCCGAAGCACTGTTTGAGATGAAAATTTTGACATCACCACTAAATTTAACAATGAAGTAATTTATAAATAGGTGCACGTTGTAATAAACTGTTGGTTTTATAACTAACAAATTCATTTAGTGAAATGTTTACTTGATGAATAATTTTCGCTTTTCCGTAGTACCTATTTTTACCGAAAATTTAATGTCACTGACGCGATTTACGTTTTGCTACAGATAATTTTCACGTTATATTTACCTCTCTCCTGGGAGCCCACAGGAGGTGGTCGTGTGGCTTTTATGCTTTGCAGACATTCATGGGCTAATTAACACAGTCCTGCCTTCTCGTAGAAACCTCCTAGGATAGGCCCTTTGAATAATAACCGATGGATCTTCTGCTTCCTAGACAGTTCTGTGTCAATACCCGGTTCTGTCTCCTTGTAGAAGCCTGTCAGGATAGGCCCTTTCAATAACAAATGGCTGCTCTTATGTTTCTAAAGCAGTTATTGGCTAATACACAATTCTGTCTTCTCGAAGAAGTCTGCCAGAATAGGTTTTTTTAATAACAACTGAGTGTTTTCTTTATAATAGGTTTCTGAAGCAGTTATGGATCAATATCCAGTTCTGATTTTCGTAGAAACCTGATAGAATAGGCCATTTGAATAATAACCGATGTATCTTCTGCTTCCTAGGCCAGGATAGGCCTTTTCAATAACAACTGGCTGCTCTTATGTTTCTGAAGCAGTTATGAATCGATATACAGTTTTGTCTTCTCGAAGAAGCCTCAGACGTTAGGCCATTTGAATAATAGCCGATGGATCTTCTGCTTCCTAGACAATTCTGGGTCAATACCCAGTTCTGTCTTCGTGAAGTAACCTACCAGAATAGGCTTTTTTAATAACAACTGGCTAGTGTTATGTTTCTGAAGCAGTTATGGATCGATATACATTTCTGTCTTCTCGAAGAAGCCTGATAGGTTAGGCCATTTGAATAATAACTGATGGCTCTTACGCTTCCTAGGCAGTTATAGGTCAGTACCCAGTTCTGTCTTCTCCAAGAAATCTGCCAGGATAAACCCTTGGAATAACAACTGGCTACTCTTATGTTTCTGAAGCCAGTTATGGGTCAATGTACAGTTCTATCTTCTCGAAGAAGCCTGATAGGTTAGACTATTTGAATAGTAACTGATGGGTCTTACGCTTCCCAGGCCAGTACCCAGTTTTGTCTTCTCGAAGAAATCTGCCAGAATAGATCCTTGCAATAACAACTGGCTGTTCTTACGCTTCTGAAGCTAGTTATGGCTCATATGGTCAATATACAGTTCTATCTTCTCGAAGAAGCCTGATAGGATGGGATCTTGGAAAAATAACTGGCGACACTTATGCTTCCCAGGCAGTTGTGGGTCAGTACACAGTTGTGTCTCCGCTAAGAAAGTTACAAGCATGTTAGGATAGGCTTTTTCAATATTAAATTGTTGCGGATAAGCCGTGCTCAGTGTTTCAAACCTTAGTTAGTATTTGGAGGAGATTCTTCTCCTCGTCTATACATATGATCTTCTCGGATCTTCTCTTTTGGTAAAGAGGGCTCTGACCATTCAGTAAGCATACCCTACCGTTCGTAACACATCCAGGAATAAGTACACTGCTACGTCGGCTGCCTTTACTAACTCGTTTTCCCTAAATTATTTTTACTGACATTTATGACTTGCGCCATACGATTTACCAAGGGCGACATACCTTATGGCAGCCGTTTCATGTGAAGCTTCCTTACATTCAGCGCCTTACAATGGGTGCATTTACCGGACGTAACAGTTGTGGAGCAGCTACCAAATCGTACTGACGTACGCTGACTTACCGCTTTTTTGGGAACGTGTGCGGAGCGGTCGCCATTTTTCGAGTGCATTTCATTTGCATTATGTTTAACTATCTCGATACCTGCTCACTTAACAAAATTACCTCACGATAGTAGCGTTAGTGATGTAGCGGATGGCAGCTGCTCTACAACTGTTACGTCCGGTGAATGCGCCCATTCTTAAGTTTCTATAATTCTGTAATCTAGACTATACTGTAATTTTATCAATCTATGGGTAAGTATAGCTGTTATTATGCTTGCTTCTCTGGTAGTTGTGGGCCAATACATAGTTATGTCTCATCAAAGACGGTAACAAGCCTCCGATTTTTGAATTTTCTATCAGGAGTTATTACACTGTCATCTCCATGACTTGAACTTCCTAATTTTCACTATAATTGTGAACTGGTGCCATAGGTTATACCGAGCGCGCCATATCTTATCGCTGCCTTCTCGTGTGTAAGTACCCTTACACCCAGTGTATGACATTCTAAAGCTTCTGTAATCCAGACTGTACTGTAATTTTAAATTCTCTATGGGCAAGCATAGATGTAATTAGAATCGTAGGCAAGAATCGGCACGATAACTCTCCGAGACGTTTCAATAGAGTACAAATCGCGTGTCAACGCGATAACACGATATCGGCCCGATATTATTTATTGCATCCCAGTAATGTGAAAGTCTCCCCTAATATACTTGGCGGCGTGTACCTAGGCCCTAGTCGCAGCGTAATAGTGTCAAGTAACTATGATATTTCATAATGTTTTATATTACCCCTCCGTAGATTTTAAATAAAGTGAAGAGAATCCAAATTGTATTGATCTGATCTTCCGAGTTTTATAAATTCCATTAAGCTGCTAAGATTTCACTTTTATTCCAGTTTCGTGTTATTGGTTTTTGAATTCTAATGAGATCCGAACTAATTTAAGATAATCTTCTCGACGGGTTCTATTAACATTAATTTGGCCCCTAAAATATCTGCAGAGTAGGACAACTGTGCGTTTCAGATGCCACTCCTTGTAATGAAGATAATTCTAAGACAATTAAGAATACGTAACGAGGTAGTACGTGTAGATTTACAAACAGTTTCAATTATCCAATTCGATACGTGACAGTAATTCGTGGGCGCTACAATAATATCATCAAAATTATTCCATGTTAAATTGTTGTTGTTCGGATCATGTACACAACAATAACGACAAATTTAATTTTTTTGCTTCAGTTAACTTTAATAAAATTTGTGAGCTCTTAAAATTTTCTTTTTAAAATTAATTAGGTAGTTTTCGAGTTTGTAATTTAATTGTGCCGGATTTTTTTTTGTATTTGAAATTAACGCTTGACCGATTTGAGAATAAACAGTTTGCAGTAGCTGAATTTAGTAGAAGCAATTTAAGTGTTTATTGGATTAGATGTTATAAAAGAGAAGGGCTGCTGTTTTATTTTATGATTTTCTCTTTGAATTTTCAATTGTACAAATTATTGATTGTTCTAATATTTTTTTAACTGAGCTTTGTTTTTATCACCCTTTTAAGTATTCCCTTCATATAAAAAATATTTTTTGTACTAACGCATTTTTTTTTTTGCAGGTGAGAACTTTATTTTGGACTTAACATACCTACCTACCAAGCAGTAAGCAAAGGCCATACAGTAAGTCATTAAAATTTAATTGTTTTGAAGTTTTAATGTTCAGGATTTTAAAAATTACTTTTTCATCGATTTTCAATATTTATATTTGATGGCTTAAATATGCTGTTTTGTTCTGTTATTTTTGTGTTATGTATATCTTCGAGACGAGAAAAGCTTTTATGTATTCGAATTTAATGCAAATACCTCACAAACTACAATACACTTAGGCCAAGAGATTGATAAACTTTACTTAGAAGTTTCAGTTCGAATTCGTGAGTTTATTTCGTGGATTTTTATTTTTGCATTATTTGGAACGGAGAAGTTTTGATCTGGATCTTAAATAAACCCGAATATAGACCATCAACCATTTCATTAATAGTTACCATAAAGTAAAAGTTATTTGGGGCAAAGATAGCCAATTTCAATAGCCAAATATTGGCAAGTTGGCAATTTGGATCTGATTTAATTCAACTATGTTGCAGTTACATAAAATAATCTCTTTGCCAAAAATCAAACAATATCAATTTAATATCTTAGATTTTAATAACTAATTTAAGTCGACAAAAATAATTACGACTTATTTTTACGTAACGAATCGGATGTATCCAACAAGTGTTTTGTTTGCTAATGCTATCATTTTGATCGTCTCTCTCAAATGTGCATTAAATGGAGCAGTCGATGAGATGCAATGGTACCGTGTTCTTGTTTCTGTAATTAATGGATTAAAATTGAAATTGTGGACCATATTAGACAAGACAGACTTTTACAAAGTGCTTTTCTGGAAACTTTTTTTATGACACCTTTAGATCGACACTTTTCCAAATTTTTAGTTGGCAGCGAATAAGAAAGGTCATGGGTGCTCTTACTTTGCATAATTATATTTTTGAGCTACAAATTCTGTATTTATATTTGTTTTCTTTCTGTTTTAAAAGGATAGGGGTAGGGGTAAAAGTAACACGTACTGATGTAGTCTTAGAATAAAAAGATCTGGAAAGGAGGTTAGCCACTGTTGCCTACAAGAGCAAATGCGACAGAAACGAAATTTTAGAAAACTACGGATGACTCATTCATTGCGTCGAATTTACATGATCTGTCATTATCATCGGCTGTCATGATCTCTGCTTATAAGTGGGAGTATAAGCAACCATTTTTATTGGAGAAATTGACCGAAAATCGCTATATTTAGAAAACCATTGCGATCCAAATTATTAGCTAAATGGCTCTTTCCTGGTAGAGTAGGGGGTAGGTTTCTTTATTCAATGGACGTAGTAATGTTCAAAGCTTGGCAACGGCCAAAAAATCCCTATAAATACCCATAAAATCTGGATACATGCGAGTGTCACTCTATAAATATTGATCCCTAGATCTGAATTTAAAACTTTTTGTTAGTGATTTACCAAAACATGATACACAGATGGACACCGTTTGTATTTACACTTTTTGTTTCTCTACAGCAAAAATAAATATTAGAGCCGTGGTAATGGGGCCGTTGCGTCACTAATACGATAATACGATAGTTAGCTCAGTTACCTATACCATGGCTATTTATTATTGCGACACCCATTAGCAAATTGTGCCTGGTGAGAGATCTGCAACACAGTAAGATTTGTGATTTATCACAGTTTGTATTTACACTTTTTCTTTGTCTGCTGTAACGCTAAATTTTCGCCTTAAATCTATTTTTCTAACTAATTGTTCTATTTGTTACTCCTCTGTTGGTTGTTTATTGTATTTTTATTTGTTATTGTTAAATTTCCTATAATTTCTCCTTCCTTCATATACCTGTAATCTATCTGTTGGTTCTTAGTTAAAAATGATTAATTCGAACGAAGTCAAGGCTTAAACCTAATATCGTATTATAGTGAGATAATATTTTGTCATTTGTTAGTTATTTTTTGACGAATTTATGCTACCCATTTTGGGGATTTGACGATTTAAGTTATTATTTGGAATTAGGGTTTGTTCCACCTCGTTTGAGGGATTTTTCTGCCTTCGATTTTAAAACCCTTATGTACAGGGTTTTTAAGTTCGAATTTTAATTTGAGTTTTAAGTTTGAGTGATCAATTTCATTATCGCTAATATTTTCGTATTATCTTCCTTTCAAATTTTGGACTTATCACCATCGTTAAGTTTTTTCTGGTAGCTGATGCAAGAGGTTATCCAGCCTATCAAGCCCAGCAGTACAGATAAGTGAAAAGTGATTCATGTTCGATTAATTTTTCGATTTGGAGTTGTTGTTTGATAATTAACAATAAAAATAAATATTAGAGCATTGGTAATGGGGCCGTCGCGTCACTAATAGTGAGCTTAGCATTATCTATACCGTGGCTATTTATTATTGCCACACCCATTAGCAAATTTTGTCTGGTGAGAGATCTGCAAGGCAGAAAGATTTGTGAATCATTTCTAGAAGATAGGATAAATCATCAAAATGACAATATAATAAACAGCGACCTGCAGACTTACAGAACTGCGACCAGTGTTGATCTTTTGTTCATAACCCTACTTATATTTATATTCTCAGGAATTCAATCTTACCAGCGAAGCATGTAATGTCCTTGAGAAGTTTGCTTTTCACTTCTTCAGACGTCAGTTGAGCCCGCCCTAAGTGTTTCAGCCTAAGCCGAGCCAATGCATCACAACTGCACAAAGTCTGCATATGTCACTATCCTCTAGTCCCAGTTTTTTGAGGTGGTACCTCACTGGACAATGTCCAGTAAACAGAGACCTGTGATGAGTCTGATTTCGTTCTTTGATAATAGAAAAAAATTTTTAGCATTCGTGGTCGAATACGCAATGAATTTCTTCCACTGACTTTGTCCTGGTGCGTAGTTCCAGTGATAGTTTTTGTTCTGTTTTCTATTTTTGGATTTCCACTCTTCTATGTGTTCTAGATAGTCCACAGAATGATTCGGGTCCAATCGGGAGGGCTAATGAGCCTGTTCTAGCTAATTCATCCGCTATTTCGTTTTATTCAATTTCCTCGTGACCTGGCACCCAATGAAAGGCAACTTTGTTTTCCCTTGCCAGAGTTTTGAGAGATTGTGTGCATTCCAAAATGGATAAAGACTCAAAACTATTGGATTTGAATGCCTTTATCGCAATGCCTTGGCTGTCACACATTATGTAGACTTTTTTGCCGTTTAAAATCCTTCGTAGACATTTTCGGGCACATAGATCAATTGCAAAGAGTTTCAGCTTGCATAATTGTGGGGTGGGTTCCTGAGGCTATTGATGCGCTATATTTTAGCCCATTTATGCCTATACCTTTTCCCTGTTTAGTTCGAGATCAATCTGAATACCAGATGGAGGAGTGTGGTTTCATTTTATTGTATCTGCTATTCGATCTTTATATTTTTGCCTGGTTGGAGCCAGTATCTTGCGTAGTAGCGTAGTACATACAGATGAAGGGAGCTATAAAATTTTAATTGCAACATTAAATTTTTAATTTCGACATAAAATTAGCTTGATGAGCACACAGTTATCCGTGACCAATCAGAATTACTAATTTCGTCCATCAGTGTGCTAGAAAAAAGTAGAGTACACAACCTAATTTTCTTGTGCAGGACTAGAATTTTCCAAATAAGTTTCAACAGATGACTAGTACTTTCTGTGTAATAAGGGTAGGAATAGAAATTAAAATTTCAAAAAACAAAGCTTCATAAAACGCAAGCTTTTAACTCGCAGACTAATCTTGTGTAAAAGGAGTAAAAAATGATAACTTATGTGCATTATCATTCTATTATTTCGCATCACCAGACTGTAAAAAGTTGAATTGCAATTTAAATACAATGACTTTGCTCTTTTGATATGCAATTTTACTTATTTCGTTTTCGCTTTAGGTGGAACCCTACAGTGGGTACTAACGAACTATACATGTAACATTGCGTTCGTATCTATAATAATAAAAGTACTTTTATTTAAGTCAAGATTACAATTTGGATATAACCCAAAATAACTCGTCGTTTATATTCCTTTAAGTACGAGTTGAGCTCCAAGCAAACCCCTTGTATTCATAAATACAATTTTGTTTTATTAAGGCATTAATTACCGTACGTACGGTACACGTTACAAATGTTAATTTGTTTGCGTGACTGCTATAGTTATCGACAATTTAGATAACAATAGCATTTGATACAAATAGGGTATCTTTTATCGGAAATCTATAGGCAAATTTATGTTTTAATTCATAACGAACAAATTCAGTTTTAGGGTTTCGTCCCTAAAAATTTCTCTCGAATTTCTTGGAAATTTATTGTATCATAATATTCGCTTTTTAAAAAAAAGTTTGGATTGTAAATAAAATGACGGCATTTAAAAATTAAATATTGCGCAGAAAATTATCATAACACAATTTTCTTGTTCGCGTCACTCGGAAATGTTCCTTTATAAAACAGGAAGCAATATCCAGGCTGCTCTAACATACTACAATTTTCTTTACGTTAGATATAGCTTTTCTCTTTTACTCGTGAAATTTGTACGTTTTAAAAGGACGTTTAGTTATTTTATGTAGACGGTTTGACTTTAACATTCGTAACAGTTTATATTTCTATTAAATACTGTGAAATTGGCGCCAGCAGCCGCTTGATTTTTGTTCACTTTTCTTTACACATAAAATGTTCAATGTTTATAGCTTGGATGGAAACAGAATATTGTACTTTTAGTACTTGAAATATAAAAATAAAAATAGTAAATTTAAATTTCTATATTTTGAGATTTCAAATATTGAATTCGATTATAATTTTGAATAATTTTGTTGTTTTGTCCTTTTTACTACAAATGGTAGTTGTGGAACTACATTACAGAATTTACTCTGCTTTTTTATTATTTTTATATAAATCATTATAGAAGTGCTTTGAAATTGTTATTTTTATAGCTTAAATCAATTTTTATAACTTTTGACTTGTTATTACTCCTAAGTATTTTCACTTCCTATACTTCTGATAGAATCTTTTATAGCAGAAAAACTAATAAAAACAATTCACAAAAATTCTACAATTAATACACTAAAACCATTTTTGGATTTGTAACCCTATTTTGGCCAACACTCCATTAATTCAAACTTAATCAAATTATTTTGTAAAGGAAAAAAAATGGCTCCGATTACAAGTTTGTGTGTGGAAACATTTCGCAAATTGTTAACCATTTACAAGTTGAATCACCGCAATATAATAAGGGCAAAAAGCGAGTGCCTTAGGTATATCCATCCATATCGAGGGTTTACAGTCAGAAGGGTGTAACTCCAAATTCCCACATTTGAGATATTGATGAAAAACCGCCATTTTCAAACAAGACTGCTAATAAAGAATTTCTTAGTTTCTTTTTGAAGGTAATAAAATATTTTATGAGTTGTTTACATAATAAACTACAAAGTAATTTGATAAATGTTTATTAAATTTGCCATAGAAAAATATGTCATATTAATTAACAAAAAGAATCACTCTTAGTTCTGCCTGACATTAAAGAAATTTAACAAAATTAACAAAAAGTAGCATTTTTAGCATTTGTATCTACTGAATAATAATGCTTATTGCATACTAATAACTAAATACCTATTAAATTAATAATTAAAAAAATTAAACAAACAAATAGAATTATTAACAATAAACAAAATACAATAATAATTGATATTGTCATCGCCACTAATTTCTATTTCATATTTTTAGTTTATGCTTCATCATCTGACGAATCTCTTGTTCCACTCTCAGGTTCTGAAGATAATGATTTATAAAACGCGTGATATGGTTCTCTAATAATACCCATGGTACACAACTCTAACAAATCTTTTAGTTTTTTTTCCTTTACAACTAACGGCAGGTTATATTTTTGTGTAAGTTTTAGAGTTGAAAAATCAAAATTTCTTCTTCTTCGTGCTACTTCAAATTTTAAAAACTCGCCATCATTTTGATCATATTTAAAATATATATGTTGAGGATCTTCTTTCCTGAATTGGAACCACTTTATCTTTAACCAACTGATAGATTGTCCGTTACTATCAATTTTTCTATTTTTAATTATGTTTTTTTGAAGAGAATCAAAATTCAAAAACGTGTCTTGCCCCATTTCTATTACCTCATAAATAGTTTTCTTATCAGATTTTGGAGTTCGTCTAGGACTTGCCATTCGTACTGCAGTGTACCAACCAGATGGATCGTATACCTCCAAATTTTTACTTTTTTTTTCAATTTGTGCGTGTACACTATCGCACTCCATCTGGGAGTGCCCAGATTCAAAAAACATCTGATTGATTTGGGGAACATCTAATGTTTGTACAGCATATAGAAACATTGCAGTCATATTTACATTTCTGTTCTGACCACCACAAGTATCAGAAAAAAAATTTACTGTTTTTCCGCTAGCAATTTTTCCAAGAAAATCAAAGACACAGGAAGCTGTTTCGATTGAGCCTCGGGCACCTATTCCCTCGTGCCACATATAGCAATACGCAATTTTTTTCTCTAGGCTTAGTATGGTAAAATTGTAAACAGCTAATTTGTTTCGGTAAAACAAAGCTTTTGCTAAACTTTTGGGACAGTAAAGTACAGCTTGTAAGTCGAATTCGGCTAGGTGGCATTCTCCGTTTAATGCTTTTTCTTTTATATCATTCTTTAACTTCCTGGCTGCATCTTTGCGTCTGATATGATTTTCATATTCAGTTTTATTCAGCACCTTTTCATCCGCAGACATGCGTTCATATTTAAAACAAAAGTCACAAATGTCTTTTTTAGGTGTATAGAAGGCTAAATTAAATTCTTTTGTAAATATATCGCGATAAAGCCATTGCTTTTCTGGTTTCACTTTTTCCTCTTTGCATTTTTGTAAATACAAGTCATACATTTTCTGTATGTTAAGGTCTTTTTCCAAATACTCTTTGCTCGAGTCCTTTCTACAATAATGAGCAGGCATTACAGGAAATGATCGAATATGAGACCGAATAAAATCCCTATTTTCATCCCTAATTTTTACTCCAGGGACATGATGTCCTCGTTTATCAATTTGAACAATATTGTTTTCATTCCGGTTTTTAAGTACTCCATCCGTAAACTTCCCAGACAAAGAAAATGTAGAAAGAAAAAATTTTTTGCAAACCTGCACTTTTTCATTATCTTTTATTAGGTAATAAGTTTTAGTTTTCTGTCTGCGAGATTCATCACCTGCCGCTGTTCTAATTGACGCCTTTTTATGTTCATCTATTAAAGAGCTTATGTACTGACGCTGTTTTTCAGGGTTGCCCATTTTCCAGTAGTTTTCATGTATATTTTCACGGTCTTGATTAGTGAAACTTGTATTGCACTTTCTTGGACACCGTGAGCAATCTTTCGGCTGTAGTGTTTTGGACTGAATTCGCTTACCCGTAGTGCTGGTATATGCTTGGCCCGTTTGCTTCAGTCTCCTCTGTGTGTTCCTCTTCCAGTCTTCAGGTTTGGGAAATTTCCTCCTCTTCTGTTTTTCTTTAAAATGTTCATTAACAGTCAACGAATTTGCATTTTCCGAGTTCGACCCCGACTGCACAACGCTGTTTGCTTCATCACAATGTGGTTGTGAATTGAAAGTATCTGAAAATTTTAACAACAATCAGTTAGTTAACGTTACACGAGTAATCGCTTTCATAAACGTACCTTCATCAGATTCTGAGCTTTCGGATCCAGGAATGTAATCCTTGTCTTTTACTGAACAGTCAGAATCTTCAAAGAAATCTTTCACATTATCAACAACTCGTTCTTGATCTGAATCTAGATCTGACGAATCGTGCTCTCTCGAAGGACCTGGTCGACCAAATGTATTTTGTGTCGTATCTTCCCTATCTAATACAAAAACAATCAGTCCTAATGCTTAAAATAGTAAGTAAAGCGTTACTACGTACCTTTACACGATTGTGCTTCCAATGCCATATTAATTATAACATCAGTACGCGAGCACATGATTCTCACTAAAAAATTTTAACTCACAGCGTTCAACACAACCGTCTTCCAAAGAATGAAGAATTTTACTGATTGCATTGTACTTATAACAGGTTGTATAAATATATAATATTAAATTTATAAACAAAACTTCATTCTAAAGAACACAATCTTATCTTATTATGATAAGAAAGCTGATATCTACAATTCGCCACCGCCAAGTATCATTAAAGTCTAGTGTCAAAAGGATGTAACGTCTGAATTCCATCTTCGGTTATTGGAAACTTTTAATGTCAGAAAGATCTAAGTGCTGATACATTAAAATGTCATTAACCAATATGCCATATTGGTAGATACATCTACAACAAATCTCTCTGCCTATTTATTCAACCGTTACATCCTTCTGACACTATATAAAATACAATTTTGTCATTACGAAACCATAGGTAACTAAAAAGAGCCATTTTTGTAGTTACACCCTTCTGACTCTAAACCCTCGATATATAAAGAGAGGATTAATTAAACTAAAAAGCTTTCAATATTAAAAGCACATGTCGAATCAATCATTTATTGTGGAAACCACACACCACGAAGTGCTGTCAAATATCAAATTCTTCATCGCGATGTTTTTTTTTTAAACTTTTTGAGTAAAAGTTTTGATTTAATAACTATTGAACTAAAAAGTGATACGATTGGTAGGGTGGTAGTTTATCAAAGACATCAGGAGCCAGTTATAAAATACTACTACAATTTAAACCAAACAAAAAGAGCTCGCAAATTAAAAAAATTTTTAAGCTTCGCATATAACGATTTTTTATATTTGGGAAGTTTTATCATTTATCAAAAACAGAGATATTTTAAAGTAAATTATAGCGGAACGATTTGAAAAAGTAAATAAAATGGAGTTGTAATCACAAATTTGACTGCTATATTTTACTTTTGAACATAGGTGGATCAGCGAAGTTTGAGTGCTTAAATTATACCCAACAAAAAAATATTAATTTAAACTGACAATTCTTAAAATGGACGAGGATCTATATGGAATTGATGTGTTTTTGAGAATCGAGTAGGCTATTTAAACAAATTAAACATGTACTTACTCCATCAATCATTTCGTAAATATTGTTGAACAAGTTTTACTTCTAAAAGTACATTAAAAAATTATTGGATCGATTCATTTATACATATACTTGAATTTTTTTTCTTTACCTACACGTGACCACCTAAATATGTATATATTAAGATGAAAACGACGTATATATTGACTTTAATTATTTAATTTAGTTAAAGCTACATTTATTATTAAATGTTTACTTAGAAAATTTATTATTCAAATAATTGTTTATTGAGTATTCTAAAAGGCACGTGTCGGTAAAGAAAAAAAATTCAAGATTATCTATCAATCGAAATGTTTTAATTTTTTAATGGGTGAAGCAAGATTTTAGTATAGCGATAGTATTTCAATATAACTTTTTATTTTTTAATCTATTCCTAAAATGGACATACAAATGAGTGATATCTTAACATTTCGTTCTCCTTAGAGCCGCATGTATGTCACTATAAATACTAATTTTAGACTTAAAACAGTTCCTAAAAATATTGGATTAAAAATAAATTTGAAATTTGACAGAGGTAATAATAGGTCTCCCAATTATTACCTTCTTTTTTAAAAAAAACGTCAAAAACGTTGAACTTTAGAGCCTAAAATTAGTTTAGTGGCAAGCGGCCGTTAGTTGCGAAAATTGTCAAAGAATGAATGAGTTTAGTTGCTTAATGACTTTATTGGAGTTTCTGGGGCAGGGCTTTAGTTCACCTTTTTAAGGACTAAAGCAAATAATTTTCTCCTTAGGGTCTAAAGTAAAAATAAGTCCATTTTAACGATTAAAACCGGTTGTCATCAATTGTCATGTCACTGCCAGTTTGACAATCTAAGGGCTGGTACTTTAAGTCTCGGTTAAAAACCTGTTAAAGTAACCCCTGTTACTAACCCAACAAGTGTCGTTACAAGTAACCGCTTTTAACTTTAATCAAATATTGAAGTATTTTAAATGGTTACTAAGCTTACCTGTTTTATTTCCTTCCTGGGCGATCTGTTACCCAATCAGGACCCAACACTTAGGCTAGAGGGGCCCCTTTGTGTTAGGCAGAGGAGTTATGGATTCAGTCTTAGGGGTGGATTCTTTGTATGTTCGCTGGTTCCGGGTGAGCGGCATCCAGAGTTTTGAGTCTTAATACCGCAAAATCAAGACACTGACATAAAATATGGTGGGTGTGACCCTCTACATCTAGGGTAATCACAGATTCCAATAGTGTAAAGTTTTTTATTTAGAGGACAATGACCTGTTAGTAGACCGTCCTCAGTAGAAGCCTCTAAGGTTTAACAGTGTGTTTGCTTTCAGAGAAAGATTCTTTAATAAAAAGCTTGGCATGCCTGAAGTTGTAGTTTTCCAATGTCATTTGTGTTCCCTAGAGATCCGTGTGAGAAGGTCTTGTATCCTGAAGCTATATGAGATTCCTAATGCGTCCGCAGAAAGGGATCAGAGTGTCCCTCACTCATAGAGGTAAAACCTGGAAGCATCCCTCGATGTCGAAAAACCGTCCGTCTGCCCCCACTTCTTAAAGGACTGTGTACACGTCGTATTATGGTTGTACCACGTTAAATACAACGTTTATAACGTATCACTCTTTATTCCTTTAAATATTGGGAAAACCACGTTGTACTGTTCAGTCAAGTCTCACGGTTTTCTTGCTATTATAGGATTTATAAAAGAGCAGTTTCTCCAGTACTATTATAGGTTTAACTGTATGCCCTCACTGCCCTCACTAGCTTATCTGCTATCTCCATTACCTTCTATACCAGAATGGCTTGGAACCCTTTGTATTGACCTTTGTTATCTATCGTTAGGTTCTGTAAGGTCTGCCAGCACTCCAGAACGAGCTTAGAGGTTTTCTTACAATTGATAAGAGCCTTCAGAGCTGTCTGTCGGTGTATAGCGAAAATATCAGCCTGGAAGTCGAATAGGTATTAACTTCGTAACTACATAAGTTTATTCTTGGATCTACGCCGTAAATTCTTGCCAAGCTAAACCACTTCTAAATCTATTCAATTTTATCATGTGGCTATTTTGAAACATCTGGTTGACGCACTCCGTATACATAAGTAGGTATACGGAGTATATATTTTGCGGCTTGGGATACTTTTCATTTTCGTGGGAGCTATTCAGTTGTGATTTCTTCGGAGCCTAATGCTCTACCTGCTTTCCTTCTTTAAATAACCATAATTTTCTGGTTATGCTTTTTATACGCTTTTTCTGGCTTATAACTACCCTCGTTTTTTAAGTGTATTTTCTAGTTTTTAAGGGTCAATTTATAGCCGCACCGGTATACCTACCTATGCCTATGCGGTGAAGTCCAAACAGAAATGGCACAATTGGGTCGATTCGATTTTTGCTAAAAAACGTAAAATTTTTATTGGAAAACACAAATCTCTTTAAGTTTTAAGGTCGGTCGGTCTTAACGATACTGAATGTTGAATTTACATCCAATATTTTGATTATTTACTTTCCACATTGAGTTTATAATAACTAGATTGGTGCTACATGGATACTAAAATACATCAAGAGTTCAAAGTTATTCAATTTGACAGGTTCTAACCACAAATTTCTGGAATCGTAATAAAGACAAAAATTCTTAAGAAAAGGTTTCTGTGTACGGTGCCTTTTTAATTGTTTTGTGGCGTATCTGAGACGCTTTAAGAACCACAAAGATGCGGTTTTTGCAAACGGAGTTGAAGTTTTATTTTTTTAATTAAACGATTTGACAGAGCTATTCGTGTACATAGATAATGAAATAATGTAAAATAAGTTAAATGTAAATTCATTATTATTGTACCGATAATTTAAATTTTATTAAGAATAAGGCACTTGCGTTCGAACCTTGAGCGTACACAGATCTAAAGTTATCACAGATAATAAACAACCACTCAGATTTCATTTACTATTTCTAAATTATAAAAAATAATAATTAACGTCCGTATGGTTGGACAGGAAATAATAATTATGGTTTATACATAAATCGTTCTTACCTTTCAAATTATTTATCAAACTCAAGACAATTTTAATAGTTGGCCGACAGTCAGTTGTCATTTGCGTTTATTTTGTGTCAGTGTTCTTTTAGGTTAAAACGTGCAAGTGGCACTTAAACGCTAGAGATTCACTCACTTTAATAAACGCTGAGCTATAACCTCATTGTAAAGTCGCAAAAGAATAAAAATTAGAGTTGGTAACAAAATATTTATTTGTACCGTCGCTCCGAGCTGTTGTGTTTCATTTTGAATCTTCTCTCTAGTACTGAAGTATATAAAATTATCATAAGTCGCGTTGTGTAATTATTATTAATTAGGTAAGTTTTATGACGTTAATTATTTATTTATATTTAGATAATTTAGATTGTTAGTTATGGATAAAAGGTGTATGAACGCTGCCGAAAAAGCGTGCCTAGAGCGGTTGTCTGAAAAATACAAGGACATATTAACATGTAAAAGAACCGACGTAAAGAGTGTAAACCAAAGAAAGTTGACTTGGGAGAAAATTGCCGAAGAATTTAACAGTGTTCCAGAATACAGTACAGTGAGTAACTAACCACTTTTGTTCTCGACTGCTTGATTTCTGTACAGTTTACAAGTCCATAAATCCATAATATTTAACTCCTTATGTCACTAGTACTACCAAGTACTATAGAGCTTTGACAAGTACTATCGATTTGAAAATTTCAGTTCCCATGTAATGACTACCGCTCTATTCTCGAAAAATATTTTTATATTTTTAACTACCTATTTTTTAACTAACTATTTTTAACTGGGAACTGAAATGTTCAGATCGATCGTACTTATCAAAGCTTCAAAACGTCTGATGAACGGTTTTCGTGAAACATCCTGGGTGTAGTGATAAGGTAAATTAGACACATCTGTCCATAGGCGCCGGAACTGATGTGGGTTCTCTACTCTTACTCTCAAAGAGCAAATTTGCTGTGGGTGCAGAGCATCCTACCTATAAGTTATACCAGGGCCGTAGTCAGACTGTGTCTTCAGGGCAAGCTCAATAAACTTCAAGGGAGGATAAAAAGCTAAAAGGGTTTTCTCTCTTCTGGGTTTGTATTAGTACATTGACTACTGTAAGCTCTTCAAAAAATGGAAGTTTTTTTATCCAAAGTTTTTCAAAAATTTTACTTTCTCAAAATCAATGTTTTCTTCTTCGGCACCAAACAGGAACGCATCGCTTTATTATTATTATTGCGCAATATTTAGCAAGCTCGGCCTAAAACAGGCTTAACATTTACCAGAGCAGGCTAAGCCTGCCCTGGCGTACCTCTGACCACGACCCTAAGATATACTATTATAATTTAACAGAAAACAGCAAAACAATTATTGAAATCGTGGGAAAACGTGAAAGCAAGAAAAAGAAAAGCTCTTAGACGCGAAAAGATGAACGCAACTGCATCAGTTGAAAATCCTGATCCATACTATGTTAAGGAAATACCTGTCCTCATCGAGAACGAAATACCTATTCACCCGAAGGTGAAGAAAGAATTCATTGCAGATTTTGAAGGTAACGAATTGATGTGTTGTTAATTTTCGATTGCTTATCATTTTATTCATCAGAATCATCAACTTCAATAACAGACGTACAGAAAGCCCCAGTCTCTTTGGTGCAAGTTCCGAACGGTAAGGTAATGGAATAATTTGGATTTAAAGATGTAAATTTGTACTTTTAGATATAAGCGTTTTCCACCAAAGATCCCCAATAATACAAAACGAACTGGCACTTAATGAAAGAAATAGGATACTTCTTAAGCAAGAAACCGAAATTCACGCTCTTCGGTTTAGAGAACATCAGCTCCGCGTCGAAGAGCAGCAATATAAAACTGAACTAGCGAAGTTGTTATTAGAAAGAGAGATCTTCAAAATGTAATAATAAGTTGTACGTTTGTAAATAATTCTAATTGATTACTGATGTGTTATTGAATTATCCATGTATTTTTTATTACCAAAAAATTTATGAAAGGTTTCAGAATAGGTAATCAAAATGCGAAACCATCTTGTCACGTGAGTTTTCTTAACTGATGAAAGTTGATAGAATTAGGATGCGGTTCGGCGACTGTAACGTGAGGGTTAGTGATCCTTTAGGATTAGAAGCTAAATACCAAATTCTCTCAAGTTACCTTGAGCATTGGTCTAGTCCTGTCTTAAACTTTGGTCCTCACAATTAAATAATGTTTTGGACTCAAACAACATTCGTTTTGTATATTTCAACCAATGAGGTCAAAATATTATTTTTTTGTTGTACCTCAACCGTAATTTATCTCAAATGTTTTTTTTTCCGACGAAGAAATTTGTGGAAATACTAAATAATTCAACATTAAGACGAAATTATAATTTGTTGTCGATCCAAACCATTAATTCAAGTTATCACTTTATAAATTTTGATAAACTATTTTCTTTTGTAAAATTGTGATTAATGAAACTGTTTAGCAGAGCAAAACGGTTTTGGAAAATGTAAAAGGCGTCTGGGCTGTTTTTAAGATTACCTCTCATAAAATTCTGTTAATGCATTTTACATAATGTTAATTTCTGCTGCATATAAAATAAACAAATAGGTATAGTCGAAGTACTAAAATATACTGCTAATGGAAATTTATACATCTCGCTAATGCATTAACATTATTCCATTGTTGGGGTAGTATTAGCGTGCTTTTTTATAATCAAAGGGAAAATGCAGGTACATTTGAATTAGATTAATTCGAACATAATGGCTTGGATGAAAGAAGGGCGATAAAATCTAATTTAAGGCAGTTGGAATATATTTCTCATATGAAATAGAAACAATTTAACAACACTTTTGTTGCTTTTGTGGCAATTTTAGTGCTTGTGGAGTTTAGGTCGGTTAGAATTACGTTGAGCAACTAGAAATTTACGAAATTAAACAAATGGACTGGGTGGGAGTGGAGATGCAAGAATTAAAATAATAATTTTGTTAGATTTTGTAATTACCAAAATCGAATATTTATGTCATTTTGAGGTATGCATTTGGTTCTGTGGCAAAGGAGTGTTTCAGAAGATCAATTCGTCTTGAATAAATCGGTTTTTACGGAAACACCTTCAAGTTTGGATTGCGCAAATAAAAGTGTAATGCATGAAAAATTGTATGTACCTATACGTATATCTTAAACTTATTTAATTTAAAAAAAAATCGATTTGAGGACTAACATAAATATTCCATAAAATTGGAACTGCTTATTCCTTGTCATATTTCAGAATGTAACGTTTTTTCTCTTATAGTGTGTTTGAATTGATAGTTTTCGGCATCTATTTTTTACTATGTATTCTTGAGAACGATTTCATAAAAAAAAATTCTTTCGGTGTGGACAAAAAAATTCCTATTATCTTTTCGATGGAAAATTTCAGCAACATAACGTTTTTCAAGCCAATTAATACCCATGATTTCAAGAATTGGGTCCCACACTGGGACACGAAACGATTTCTAGAAAATTCCTACGGTGGTGATTCCTCTTTCTGTCAACCTACTAACAGTCTAGCCAAGCAAACATCGTCACTTGATAGGCGTGAAGGACGCTCCGAATGTTTAAAAAATCTAGTCAGTGATAAAAGGTTTTGGGGACTTTAAGCAGAAAATAACCTCCTACTGCCATTACGGTTTTGCTATTGACTGTACCATTTAACCAACTAACAAACTAACATTTAACCCATCGGTGGGTTATTTATTAAGTGAATGGTAGATTTGTTTCCAATTATTCAGTTTTCAATTTTAGTTGCTTATACGACAATCGCTGTTTCTGCTCATTTTGAAATTAAATTTCTGGCGTCATAAAGCATCCAAAATTAATTTTGCTTATTGATTTAGATGTAGAATACTATGCTCTAAAACTTTTATTTGAAGATTTTTTTTCTAAAATGTATTGGGAAGCAAGAAATTACCAAAGTATGACACGTATACACTTTAAATCCCTATGACCCAGAGATCCAGTCACCACCTGGTATGTATGTTCAGAATAAAAGGAAACCTGAAGTGAAAAATTGTCGTAATAGAGTCAAATACAGTAAAATATACCCATTAATTAAATATTAGTTTTGTATAGTCTTCACTTTCCCCAAGTGCTTTTTCAGCGAAAAAGTACGAACTTGAAACTTCACAAATTGCAACTGTTTATAATTTATTTACTGACCATGTTAAAAGTTTCGTGACTTTCTAAAATTTTCCCTTTAATGTTTAATTTTCCTAAACAAATATTATTAGCAAATTAAAAAGCTTTTATTTATTCAAAAGAAAACAACTTTATTTTAATTATTATTATTTTTACTAGCGACTGACAAATCTTTAACATTAATTTTCAGTACAGTTTCCTCGACACACTGCGATTCAATTACATAAGTGAATTTCAATTGTTTTACAAGATAAATTATCCAAATAAAACAATGTATGGCTCCGTATAAATTAACTTTGTTACAACTAATATTACAACTGTTTATTTGTTTTTCTACAATCGATTATTATTGGTACGGTCCAAATTGGAACGACTTTTCCAATCTGGAAACTGCAAGGATCATTGCTTCGTGATTTATAGTAACACTTATTATAGTAGCAGTGACAAATTTAGAAAATAGTTTCAAACTATATTTGTGAGACATAAATAGTTGAAGTTGAATCTTATTTTTTTATATAAATTTTAGAAAGTTAATTTAACGAAAAGTCCCTGATTAAAAAGGAGACAGTTGGTGTTAATTTAGTATTAATTAAAGTAAATTAATGTTTTAAGGGATGCTTTATTAGGCAAACGAAAATACCTACCAATTACGTGATTTAAATTACTATTTTAAATCAATCTTGAACACCTGCTAATTTTAATTCGTACAACAAACGCACAGGTTTTATATTTTGGCCATTTGCAAATAATTACAATTAGAAGAATGTTTGAGGAAGTAGTAGCTATTGAAGGGCAAATATGAATAATAAATAAATTCAAAAATTATAGTACTTATGGGATACTTGTGGCTGTAATGCAATCCATTAGTTTAGTAATTAGTAACTAGTTTGTGTTCGAAGATATCGAGACTTGTAGAAAGACCCCTATAGTATCGAATTTTTTGACCTGACCCAACAGACGACCTTCCTTTTGGAATCTGATTTTGCCCGGGTCTCCCCCAAATTAAGATATTAGAGTTTACAGGGTGGTCGCAAAGTGTTGATTTTATTATTTTGCATGTTTTCGGTTGTTTCGAAGAAGTACAAAGGCTGAAAAACATTGATCTAACCTAAAATCTCGAAGATGTACAGAAGTTGAGAAACGCTGGTCTAACCTAAGATTATTAAGTTTATACAACAGCAGAGCGCAGGGCTCAAGTTCATCATAATATTTGTACGTTCTGAAAACTAAAATTAAGAGATTAAGGTTTGCAGGGGAGTCGTAGAGTGTCGATTTTCTTATTTTTGCACGTTTTGGGTTGTTTCGAAGATGAGCAGCGGTTGAGAAACGCTGGTCTGAACTAAGATCAAGTTTATACAATAGCAGAGCGCAAGGCTCAAGCTCATCATAATATTTGTACGTCCTGAAAACTAAAATTAAGAGATTAAGGTTTGCAGGGGGGGGTCGTTAAGTGTCGATTTTCTTATTTTTGCACGTTTTGGGTTGTTTTGAAGATGAGCAAAGGTTAATAAACGCTGGTTTGACCTAAGATAAAGTTTATAGAACAGCAGAGCGCAGGGCTCGAAGTTCATCATAATATTTGTACGTTCTGAAAACTAAAATTAAGAGATTAAGGTTTGCAGGGGGTCGTTAAGTGTCGATTTTCTTATTTTTGCACGTTTTGGGTTGTTTTTAAGATGAGCAAAGGTTAATAAATGCTTGTCTGACCTAAGCTCAAGTTTGTACAACAGCAGAGCGCAAGGCTCAAGCTCATCATAATATTTGTACGTCCTGAAAACTAAAATTAAGAGATTAAGGTTTGCAGGGAGGTCGTTAAGTGTCGATTTTCTTATTTTTGCACGTTTGGGGTTGTTTTTAAGATGAGCAAAGGTTAATAAATGCTTGTCTGACCTAAGCTCAAGTTTGTACAATAGCAGAGCGCAAGGCTCAAGGTCATCATAATATTTGTACGTCCTGAAAACTAAAATAAAGAGATTAAGGTTTGCAGGGGGGTCGCAAAGTGTCGATTTTCTTATTTTTGCACGTTTTGGGTTGTTTTGAAGATGATCAAAGGTTAATAAACGCTGGTCTGACCTAAGATCAAGTTTGTACAACAACAGTGCGCAGGGCTCAAGCTCATCACAATATTTGTACGTCCTGAAAACTAAAATTAAGAGATTAAGGTTTGCAGGGGGGTCGTAAAGTGTCGATTTTCTTATTTTTGCACATTTTGGGTTGTTTTGAAGATGAGCAAAGGTTAATAAACGCTGGTTTGACCTAAGATAAAGTTTATAGAACAGCAGAGCGCAAGGCTCGAAGTTCATCATAATATTTGTACGTTCTGAAAACTAAAATTAAGAGATTAAGGTTTGCAGGGGGTCGTTAAGTGTCGATTTTCTTATTTTTGCACGTTTTGGGTTGTTTTTAAGATGAGCAAAGGTTAATAAATGCTTGTCTGACCTAAGCTCAAGTTTGTACAACAGCAGAGCGCAAGGCTCAAGGTCATCATAATATTTGTACGTCCTGAAAACTAAAATAAAGAGATTAAGGTTTGCAGGGGGGTCGTTAAGTGTCGATTTTCTTTTGTTTGCACGTTTTGGGTTGTTTTTAAGATGAGCAAAAGTTAATAAACGCTGATCTGACCTAAGATCAAGTTTATACAACAGCAGAGCGCAGGGCTCAAGTCCATCATTATATTTGTACGTCCTTGAAGCTAAATTGAGGAGATTACGAGGTGGTTGTGAAGTGATTTTCTTATTTTTGTACATTTTGGGTTTCAAAGATGAGCAAAGGTTGAGAAACGCTGGTCTGACCTAAGATCAAGTTTATGCAACTACAGGGCTCAAGTTCATCATGAAATTTGCACGTCGTGAAAGTAAATATTAAGAGATTAAAGTTTTCGGGGTGGTCGCAATGTGTTGATTTTATTATTTTGTACATTTTGGATTGTTTAGAAGATGTACAAAGGTTGAGAAACGCTGCTTTAACCAAAGATAATCCAAAACATTTTTTAGTGGTTCTGAAGAGTATAGTTATGGGGATTGCCAAATGAAAGCGACGAAGTGAGAAAGCTGTAGAAAAAGATGCCCAAACATTGTTTTCACAATAGTTTTGACATAACTTTGGTTATGAGGTAGTACACAATTTTGCTTTCTGCGCTGGTCGCTTACATTTGGCAATACTTATACGTACCGACATTTCCCTAGCGAAAAAATTGTGTTCTCCATCAGCGCCCTACGTTGCTACACTAACTGCGAGTCTCTCAAAAGATAGTTATCTACTGACGAATAGATATCTATTCCCTAAGTGTTTAAAAACCGGTTTCAAACAATAGAAATGGTTAAGTTTTGGAATGTTATGGATCCATAACTAAGCAAAAATGTACCAGAGACTGGCCATAAGCTCGTCTTGTTAGAGGGGTTGTTTCTTGATAGCGCTCACGTTACGACTGTGGCATGCAGTGACATAGTGCAGCGACTTACCCTCAAATCCACCTACCTTTTAACAAATCCTTTCATCTAGTCGTATTTTAACTACTCTTATAGCACTATTTCAAAAAATTTTAGACATAGATTAAGTGACATTTTCACGACCGAGTGAAGAATTAAAAATTCACCCTCTTAAGTTCAAAGTAAACGAGCTACAATAACTTTGTTAAAGTTGCAGTGGTAAAGATGATTAGTTTTTAAGTTTGTTCTTGGCATGTTAAACGAACGATCGTCCTCTTCACCACGAGTTAACTTTAAAAGCTTCCCCTTGTTTTTAATGAAATAATTTTAAAAAATAAAATTGGGAAACCATTAGGAATTCGTAATTATAAATTTAATAATTGATGTCGATTTTTATGAAAATTTAATATTTTTATGCGGCAGGCAACACAGAGTATTTTTTGAAGAATGTCAAAAGTAAAGCAAAATTTGTAATAATTCAATTTTTATATCTTGGGTTAGAGGAACGCGTCGTGAATTACGTGTTTCACAAATTGAAAAAAAATAATAAAACTATATGTAATTGGTTTGGATGTCATCTGCGGCGAGGCAATTATAAAATTTATGCCTATTTTAATGGTTATTAATTTGTAAATATCTCACTTAATGCAATTTAGGAGTATTAATTGCTTGTAAGGCTAGCAATCAAGGATGGATTATTAATTATTTTCCTTCAACGTTGGTACATCACCAATTTAATTACGTGACTGCTGCTAAACTAATTTAATTTTAGTGTTACGTACTATCATCGTTTAAACTGGGTAAACGATTTTATCGACAAATATACAACTCCTAAGGTTATATACCTATCTATATACTGTAAGTAGCGTAAAAGCAATTCCCATAATCGATGTATCAACGCAATTTGATTTAGTATGAACGTGTATTGAATTTTGACGTGATTCATGATTTCGAGGTGCCTCAACGTCCTTTAATGACACTTATGAGTTTTTATTAAAATTTTATTTGACGCGTGGCTTTTTAAAGGTATGAAATTTTAAAACCTCTCATTAAATTTCGCTTGTTTTAGGAAAACCAAACACAATTTTCATACCTTGCAATGTTAGCCAACCTAACCAGAGGGCACAACTGTTTAAAATTAATCTTCGGAATATACCAATCACATTTCTATCAATTTTCATACAATACACATTTAAAATCATCCTAATTTGTATGCTTGACGAGATCGTTACTTAGCATTTAATTTTTTGTCGGAAAATACTAAAAACTCACAAGTTCCTAGTGCTCTTTTTAATGAGAAAACTAATCAGTGATGTACCTCACGTATTCCCACTAAAAATTACCTTCATTTTTTTTATACAAAAGCTGAGGATGTGTCGTCAAGTAAATTGAAGTTCTTGTTAGTTCCTCTGCTCTATTGTATTTTCTTTTTGAATTTGTAATAATTGAATTATTGCTTAGTGTTACAATAAAAGTTGGGAAATTTAATCTACGCGTGATCGGTTAAACGTTAACTTTTTCAATTGAAATTAACTATAGGTGTACAAAGTAAGCTAAAAACAGGGCCGTATTTAAAACTCCACTGCCTTCTTAGTCAATTTTTTAGTTGCCATCATCCATTAGTCATCGATCGCAGTCTGCAGCCATTGGCAGTCAGCATTGAGCCATGAGCTTTCACCTAAGCATCGCTCATCATCAGCAATCAATTATCGGCCATTCAGCTTTCATATCGGCTTTATATATCTTTTTGCAGTTACAAAATATAAATTTAATTGCTAAGTTTGTTTCAACACCCTGCTACAGATTTCATGCTGTTCAACACGATGGAAATTATACTTGGACGTATAATTGGTAGTCAGCAATGGGCCATGAGCTTTCAACCATCCGTTAGCCATCCTCTATCGCTCATCATCAGCTATCGGCTCATCAGCAATGAGTTATCGGCCATTTAGCCTTCATATAGGCTTTCGATATTTCTTTACAGTTACAAAATATAAATTTAATTGCTAAGTTTGTTTCAACACCCTGCTACAGATTTCATGTTGTTCAACACGATGGAAATTATACTTGGACGTATAATTGGTAGTCAGCAATGGGCCATGAGCTTTCAACCATCCGTTAGCCATCCTCTATCGCTCATCATCAGCTATCGGCTCATCAGCAATGAGTTATCGGCCATTTTGCCTTCATATAGGCTTTCGATTTTTCTTTACAGTTACAAAATATGAATTTAATTGCTAAGTTTGTTTCAACACCCTGCTACAGATTTCATGCTGTTCAACACGATGGAAATTATACTTGGACGTATAATTGGTAGTCAGCAATGGGCCATGAGCTTTCAACCATCCGTTAGCCATCCTCTATCGCTCATCATCAGCTATCGGCTCATCAGCAATGAGTTATCGGCCATTTTGCCTTCATATAGGCTTTCGATTTTTCTTTACAGTTACAAAATATAAATTTAATTGCTAAGTTTGTTTCAACACCCTGCTACAGATTTCATGCTGTTCAACACGATGGAAATTATACTTGGACGTCTTCGTGTGTTATGAGAAATATTGACGATTTTATAAAATTTAATAAGTTGCTATAGAAATCTACTAGCGAGACTAGACTAGACTAGACTATTGAAGGTGTTCGCTTTGAAGTTTTGCTGTATGAGCGCGACTCTGCGTGGAGTCTATTGAATAAATTAATTTTGAAAATATAAATTTTAATTAAAAACGTAATTTGAACGTGGAAAAGGTTTGTAGAGTAACAAGTATTTGCTAGATAGGTAGTATTTTCTTATTTTTATAAAACGTTCAGGATATTTTGTAATTTTTTTAATCCACGTCCGCAAAAATTGCTTTAAAAATTTATATCAGTTTTTAAGAGACGTTGGGGATACGTTTTTACGATACATTTTCGGTTTAGGATTGATGTGTACTTTTATAAATTGCTCATTTTTGCATAATTGCTCAATTAATACTTTTAAAGCTTTAACATTTCAACGAAAAGGAGACACATTATTTTTGTATTTTACCTTTCTTGTTTTGCCTTATACTCAGAGCGGGTTGTTTGAATTTAAGCTGGTCACAAATTTCTCTAGAAATGCGTCTGATAAAAAAAAATCTAAGAACATTATTATGTGCGAGGACACTATACTAGGTGGTAGCTTTCAAAACGGAACATAGGGAAATAACATTGAAAATCACTTATTTACAATTTACTACAAGCAAGGTAAATGTTACCGCGGTAGTGGTATCTATCGAAAGAGAATTATTTTCTACGTCTGTTAACAGTAAACAGCTGTTAATTAATAGTAGTACATTTTTGAATTATGAAAAAGTAATTTAAATATCTCCACAATTTGAAAAATATAAACATGTGAAATTTTAATAATTTTATTTACTGTACTTAACAGTCAAAAGTATTAACCTAGTAAACATATTCAAATGTTTTTCCCTATGTTTCGAATTAAAAGTGTGCACCCAATATTATAGTCAAATTAAACATTTCTAAGTATTCTCGATTCTTATTACGTTCGCTCTCTATAAAATACTTTCAGTTTTAAAATTTGACTTAGGTTCTATGTAAAGCTTAAAGAGTGCAACGAATCAATAGAAAACGTTTTTTCGTACGACAGCAATGATTTTCTTGTATATTTTGCAACAACACATGTATACGACATTTCTTAAATAAGTTTACGTGTAAACTTTATGGAGCTTTTTATAAAAGAATGTTTAAATTTTATTCATCCAACTACAAACTTTTCTCTGGAAAAAGGTTAACGATAACATACAAATTTTTTAAGCCAAATCCTTAAGTAAAAAATGAGCTACTGTTGTCCACATAAATAATATATTAATTCCGAGTCTGTGCGAGATGCTCTAATAGTAAAGATAAATCTGTATTTACTATTATGTCTAATGGTTTATCTTGTGTGGTATAAATAATAACATTTATTATGATGTACTAGAAGCTAGAGGATAGGGGTCCATTCTATTACCACATTTAATGGCTTCTGACATCATTTCTCGTAAGAGAAATGCAGCCTTGATCTCAAAAGGCTTTTTTTGCTTTATTGTAATTTTAATTTAGTTGGAATGTTTGAAGTACGTCCATTTATAGAATTAAACGATAACGATACCAAATAGTTGATTAAATTAGCAATTAAATTACTCTACAATAAAATTAAGTTCATATAGAATGTGTCATTTGATAAATAAACTGTAATGATAAACATTCGTTTAAGCTGCTTTGTTATTATGATTTTATTAATTAATTTATATTGATGAAGGCTTTTAGTCTGCTCGAGTATAATAAAAGATTCAAGAATGGAGCACTTCACTTAACAGGAAGTTTCATTTTTGGCTTTGTCAAATTAATGAAAGATGACAACAAATAATGAGTGGAGATGAGAGTTGTACAAAATTTTAAAATAAGGTGGTTGTTGGCCCTTTTGTTTTGTAAAAATCTAATAGAAAGTTGTTGAATGGGTAAAGCTTTTGTGACTAATTAGTTATTTTATGAAATTTTATTCCGAAGTCTCACTAATGCGAAACAAAGTCTAGAACAAAATTTATGTCTCTTTACCATGTCTTGACTGTATTAGTTTGTGAAATATTGCTTTTGAAGTTAACTGTAATAGAAAATTCGTTAGTTTTCCCATTCTACTTTTGTTTTTCATATTAGCAACCAAGCTTGCCGTAACAATTTATTATAAGTTTTGATGATTTTCAGGTATAGTGGATTATGCTTTGATGTTTAATTCATTAGAGTCGATGATAGCCCTTTTTTGATAACAACTAACAAGTAAATATCATGATGCCAAAATTATGAGTACATGGTAGTTCATGACCTTTTGTGCCCAGACACTCTCTCAAAAGAGTCTTGGAAAGGGTCTTGGTATTTAGGGCGACTTTTCGTGATTGACAGTATTGAAAGATTTTCATTATACGATACGATTAAATTTCCCGCCCAGATTATGAAGAAGACAAGCAGAAAAAATGAAATTTTAATTTTTCAATAAAATTATTGTACATTACAGCATGGACACGTCTTGCTAACAGGATGCCGTTTACTGCACTATTATTTCTTAGGTATTTTATCATTAAAAATCTACGTTCGAAAGGGCTCACTTTATATCTTCATTTAAAATTTAAAGCTTGCGGCTGACCACCCTTTCAGTAAATCTTCTACATTGGCAGTTTTTTCAAATTTATGTAAAAACTGTCAGTCGACGACACAACACCCAAAGAGAGATTCTAATACAAATAAACTCAAAATCAATTCAAGTTTGTTGTGATTTTTTCCAGCCCCTAAATATTAAACTAACTTTATACGCGTTATACAGATTCATTTTATCAAAATTCTACAATGTGTTGAAAATGTGTAGGTGATGGATTTTAAGTAAAAGTTGATGGATGTCTTGGGGTAAATCACCCTCTAAAGGAAATTTTTTTATTAAAGTCACTTCAATCATTTTAGTATGTATTTTCTTATTATTTACTTAAAATGTATACGTAGAAGTATTAGTGTTATTTTACAATGGAAATTTATTTTTAAAATTGAAAGTGCATTGGCACTGCTCTTAACCCACTAATATTCTTCAGACGACCGGAAATAATGTTAAAGTACACGTTTTTTATGCAAGTTATTATTGTGCATGTGTATACCAAATGCGCTTTGTAACATTTAAAATTTTATACCGGGTGGTGACCGGACCTCTCGGTCATATGGATTTAACATGAAAAATCATACTTTGCTATTTTTCTCTTTCCTAATTAATTTAAGAAAAAAAATCTTCGAATAATAGTTGTAGAGCATAAAATTCTGTATCTAAATCAATAAACAAAGTTAATTTTGGATGTTTTATAACGCCAGAAATTTAATTTGAAAATCAGCAAAAACAGCTATTGTTGTATAACTCATCAGGTCTAGTCACCATCCTGTATGTATGAAGAGGCTTGCTTCTTGTAACTTGGGCAGACGAAGAAGAACTGAACGATCCGACAATTACCTATGTGTCATGTTTTGCATTACTGTCATCCCACGCTATGTTTTTCAAGCAAACAATCTGAATGTGTTAAATCGTAAAGAACACTATATTATGCACATTTTCAATTAAAATTATCATCGCTACCTCTGCTATGTTGAACGCAATGCAATACCCACGATATTTTATCAGTGATAAAACGTAACCTATTTACAGGTGATCGCATCTGTGGCAATTAAAAAATACTTGAATCAGTTATAAAAATTTTAATTTATTAATATTTTATTACCAACAGAAAGAGTTATTTTTTGATGTCATTACCAACCCTTAACCCTGAGAGTTAAACATTGTATTTTCAAACATTTTTCTTGCCTTTTCTCTTTTATTATTTCCTCTATCGTTTCGTTAAAATATTCTTTACGATGACCTAATAGCCCATCGTTTTTGATATCATATAACTAAATCTCAAACTATCTTACAGTTTCTGCATATTAACAGGACTTTTGTTTGTCTTACTGTGAATTTATATTGTTTATCACTACTAGTTTTATAAACTTCTTATCTTTAATTTTATTGTTTTGATAATCAATTATAACTTTACGGTCCTATAATGTACCTATATTGGCATTAAGTAACGTAATTAATAATATAAATCGTTAATTTATATCCTTGCAAGTTTATTTGCCAATTAATTAAAACTACCTTTAAATATTAACTCGAATTTAAATTTATTACACAAATTTAATAATGTTTCAGCGTATTAAATTTGATATGTACTAGGGTTTGACATAAGTAATGTTCTACAAAACCTGATTTACGGATAAATTATAGACTTTTCTGAAAAGTGACCAAATTTTTCTATTTAATACTTTGATAATTTGTAGCTCGTAAGGTTTTCATATAGTGGTATTTTCGATAAAGCTTTCTTTTAAAATTTCAGGGGGATGGGGTATTACACTTTAAGTATTTTTATGGTTATCTATGTATAATTTAGGAAAGATGCAAGCACTCCAATAAATTAAAAATGATAATAGCGAGCGTTAAATTTATCATCAGTGTCGCGTGTATTAAAGTATTGAGATTTATTGTTCTAAATTTTAAATTTTCATTCAAAAAGGAAATGAACTTAACTTAAACGAAAATGGTCCGTTTTGTGATAAACGGCTAATGGTTCAAGATGCTGATAAAAATTAACGTTTCCGCGAAAAGATCCATAATAGTATCAAGGTATATTCCAAGAAAGTGTTGTTAAAAATAAATCTAATCATGGATGATGGGATGTCGCTAAATTCAGTCATGAATGATGGGATTAAATTAATTTTATTAATTGATTTAGATGCAAAATTTTATATTCTACAACTTTTATTGCAAGCTTTTTTGCCTAAAATAATGAAAGAATCAGAAAATTACGGAAGTAGGATTTGACATGTTAAATGTCTGTGGCCGAGAGTCGTAGTCTCGTGGTCACCACTCTGCTACCAATAAAACATTTAAATTCGCACAATGCAGATCTATTTATTATGAATGTATTCACAACACTTAGGGCTAGTTTCACAATAGCGGTTTAAGGTTTAAAGTATGGTTTAATGGCCGGTTTTGCAGTATCGGATTAAGCTCTAGTTTAAGGTCTAACCTAAAATGTGCGAATACCTTAAAACATCCTGTGAGCTTAGGTTTCAGACCAAGCTAAGCTTAATTAAGCGCGAGTTAAACTAATACTGTGAAACTAGGCCTTAGAAATATTTATGCACGCTAATATCTTGTTTTTTAATTGCAGGTCTATTTCCTAGGGTGATGAAATTTTAAATATTAAAAAAGTCGATATTTCTGTATCATGATACATACATATGTATCATGCGTGGACTTTATTTTTTTACCTATCCATAGCAACCGCTATTTTAAAGAAAATTTTTATTTACATTTTTGCTTTTGCAATGTTTCACATTATCGGATTAAGCTCTGGTTCAAGGTCTAAGCTAAAAAAAGTGCGAATACTTTAAAACATTAAAACGTGTGAGCTTAAGGCCAGCTTGATTAAGCGCGAGTTTAACTAATACTGTGAAACTAGGCCTTAGAAATATTTATGCATCGTAATGCCTTGTTTTGTAGTTATAGATCTGTTTCCAAGGGTGAAGAAATTTTAGATAATAAAAAATTAGATATTTCAGCTTTATACGTGTATCACACATTTAGTGGGGTCGAAATACGGTTTGAGACTAAACTTTTGCGGATAGAAATGTTATGATTGAATAATGTTCAGGACAATGTCAGGAATAATGTGGTAAGTTTTGGACTTCGAACTCGCGCGGCGTCCTTCCGAAAAAAGCATTCCAAAGAACATTTACCCGTTTTCTTTGACGTTTTATTTAATTCCTCAACTTCTAAACATCGGATCGTAATAAAAAATTATGGGATTATGGGAAATTGACATACGATGAATTCTAGACTAAAAATGTATAGTTTGGTTCAGTAGTTTTGGAGATAAAACTTCTTAAGCACCAAAAGCGAACCAAAAATTGTTTTATTCAGTGCATTGCAAAGAAGTAATCAAAAAATCTTTTGTTCATGTAAAAGATACTACTTGATGAGTAGAAAGGATTTGCCAACGTTGAGATCCTCAAGTGCAACCAAAGAGCCAAAAAGTGCATAGGAAGTTAGAACTTGTAAGGATTGCCATTTAATGCGATCATAAAGAAACCAATTTTTTTTTCAAAAAACATTCCTTTTCGAACCTACTATTTTGTGAAAGAAATATTTTATAAATTATCGCCTTGCATAGTTCACTTTTGACCCTTTTTTCGAAACGCATTTTTGTAAATTGCCAAGAACTTGGTAAATATTTGTTAAAAAGAAGATTCATTATTTTAGCTTGATAGATCTTTTAAAATACGTTTGATTTCAAAAACACAATTCCCGATTCATCAACTTGGAGGCTAATTCTGGATATTTTTGTATTTGCTACTGCGGGTAGCACGCTCCCCCACTCCTGACTTTGGATTCATTTAGATGTACTTTTATGCGTCAGTGTCAAATTTAATATAAGAAACTTCATGGCTGTTACTATTTTGACGGGATTTTCGATAGTTTCTTGTCTAATTTCTATAGTTACAAAGCACGCACCATTAATTTTATTTACTGACTTCTTCTTTTTATTCTGGTGTTGAATTAGAAGATGCATAACATACTTAAATATCATATATCAACAAAAGAATGTTTTGCCTTTCAGTTGAGACAAAAACGATTTAAAAACAGTTAGCTGTTTAACCACTGCAGGTGTAAATACAAAAATATCCATATTTGGTCTCCAAGTTGATGAATCGGGATTTTTGTTATTTGAAATCAAAGGTTTTGAAAAGATCTATCAAGCTAAAATAATGAATTTTCTATTTAACAAGTATTGACAAAATTCTTGGCGATTTAGAAAAGTGCGTTTCTAAAAAAGAGTCAAAAGTGTACTAAGATTAGCGAAAAATTATAAAATTTTTCCTTGAGCAAATAGTACGTTCAAAGACGAATGTTTTCATAAAAAAAAGATTTTTTTTCATCGCAATCGCATTAAATGACAACCCTTACAAATTTTGATTTCCTGAGCAGTTTTTGGCTGTTTGGTTGCACTTGAGGATCTCAACTTTGGCAAGTCCATTCTACTCATTAAGTAGTATCTTTTATATGAACAAAAGAATTTTTGATTATTTCTTTGCAATGCACTGAATAAAACAATTTTTGGTTCGCATTTGGTGCTTAAGAAGTTTTATCTCAAAAGCTACTGAACCAAACTATACATTTTTAGTCTAGAATTCATCGTCTGTCAATTTCCCATAATCCCAAAATTTTTTATTACGATCCGATGTTTAGAAGTTGAGGAATTAAATAAAAGGTAAGAAAAAACGAGTAAATATTCTTTGGAATGCTTTTTTCGGAAGGACGCCGCGCGAGTTCGAAGTCCAAAACTTACCACATTATTCCTGACATTGTCCTAAACATGATCTAATCATAACATTTCTATCCGCAAAAGTTTAGTTTCAAGCTATTAATTCCCGTAATTCGACGCCACTAATTGGTAGACTTAATTTTTTACCTATCCATAGCAACCGCTGTTTTTAAGAAAATTCAAATTTATATTTTTGATTTGGCAAGGTTTTACGGTATCGGATTAAGCTCTGGTTTAATGTCTAAGAGTCTAAGGTCTCAAATGTGCCAATACTTTAAAACATCATGTGAGCTTAAGTTTCAGACCAAGACGGCCAGCTTGATTAAGGGCGAGTTAAACTAATATTGTGAAACTTAGGCTTTAGAAATATTTATGCATCATAATGCCTTGTTTTGTAGTTGTAGTTCTAATTCTAAGGATGGCGATATTTTAGATATTTAAGCATCTCGCAGACCAACGCGGCCTGACCGTGATCGCGACAGCGGCCGCGATCACGACTGTAGAATTTAAGTTACCAGGCCGCGGCCGCAGTCGCGATCGCGGACAGGCCGCGTTGGTTTGTGAGAGGCCTTAAAGAAGTCGATATTTCAGCTTTATACGTATCGCCCATTGGTGGACTTCATTTTTTACCTGCCCATAGCAACCACTATTTTTAAGAAAATTCAAATTTATATTTTTGCTTTTGCAAGGTTTCACATTATCGGATTAAGTTCTGTTTTAAGGTCTAAGCTAAAATGTGTGAATACTGTCACGAGGGGGGCTCGTGACTCCTGAATAAAAATTTCAGGGTGTACCGGAATGTTAATTTAATAAAGACATACAGGAACACATTTAAACATTATTTTATTAATAATTAAGCTTACCAAAGGAGTACAAAATAATCCTTAACACAATTCTTGTAATTGCAAAATAAAACTTAATTAAGAAATCACTAATTTCCGACGGATAATAATTCATCATTCAAACCCATCTTAAAGTTAACTACCCGACTTCTAGACCAACTCTACTTCAACAACTAACTAACTGATTCACTGACCCCGTCGAGGGTCTTTTATCAGCTTGGTCTACGGGACCACTAACACTGACGATTCTGCTGAATAAGACATTCCCGATTTATTACAATATTCACATATTGTAACTTTTATTACTTTATAATTGCATTTAATAAGTTGCGTAATATTTCTACGCATGACAAGTCTTTAAGGGCCGATTTTACAACTAAAGCTCAACAGCGGTTTAAATTAAACTTCGGTTGAACCTGAATTCAAGCCAAATTCGCATTGTAAAATCAGGTTCAATCGTAGTTTACCGTAGTAGAACTTAAGTTTTGTAAACTCTAACTTAAGTTGTGTTTGTAAAATCGGCCCTAAGACATCATGCGAGCTTAGCTTTCAGACCAAGCGAGCTTAATAATTAAGCACTAGTTAACCAATGCTGTGAAACTAGGCCTTAGAAATATCTAAGCATCATGTTTTGTTTTAGAGTTATAGTTCTGTTTCCAAGTGATGATTACAGCTGAAATTTTAGTTCTTTACCTTTGGATAGGAAAGTTAGGTAAGGACAAACAATTAAGAGAGAAAATCCGTTTCCAAAAATTTCCTTTCATATGAGCTTAACTTATTTTTGCCTTTTTTAATTTTTTTTCTGTTTTTCGTTTATGGCACCTTTTTTTTAACTATTTGCCACCTTTTTTTACAGTTTTAAGTACCTTTTTTCGCTTTTGCGTCTTATCAAGCAAATTTTTCAACATCGGGTTTGAAAATTTTATTTGCAGATGAAATTAATTAAAAAATCAGGTAAATACGTTTGATCCCTTGTAAAGTCATCTCAAACAGATGTTTCGATACCTACAAACCTTCGATATTGTCCGAGGTCTTGGGGCTTCATTTTCATTATTTTTTTATTTTTTACCTACCCATACCGCTATTTTTAAGAAAATTCAAATTTATATTTTAGCTTTTGCAAGGTACAGGTTCATCTGCCATGATTAATTGTGTAAACAAATTTGGGTAATAAGCCAATTTATGAAAAATATAATTATAAAACAACAAAATGTCAAAAGTGATGCAGATTTAATAAGGTATTAGATTGAATTTTCTTTATAGAGATAAAAGGATGTTTGCTTATTATTAAATTTTTGAGTAAGGCAAATGTTGACCTTAGGATTAGATTTTATTAAAACGTGATTATGTAATTACGTGATGAACGTGACCACCCGCTATGTTTAATCATTTTTATTTTATCCGTGGAGGCCTTTGCAACAGTTATTCTGTATTTTGTATTTTACCTATTGTGTTATTTGTATCTATAATCAGTTAATTTAACCCTCAATTATGATTGAGATAATGTAGAAATGTTCCAGTCCAACATACACATCCAAATACGTGGTCTTCTTGTAATCGTTATTTCTAATAGTTTGTTATAACAACATAATACCTAATTTTCAATAACCATCGGTTATTGTTAACTTGTAGCAAAGATATGTCAATTAAGCGCCTCTATGTCATTAAGGTTTCACCATTCTTTGACAGTGCTATTCATAACGTAAATCTGTATAAGCTTTAGTTGGCATGGACCGTTCATTACCCGAGTTTCAATGAGAAATTGTTTATTACACGAATGTGTAAAGTAATAGGAACTAAAATTTATTACTTGTTTGATAGTAATCGTTTAAAAATCAATTGGTTAAAATGTTCAAATTAACGAGGAATTAAAAACTATAGCGAATTTACTGCGTTCTACTAACACTTCCGCTGTTATGTACAAACATTGACTTTATACATTTATTATACCTATTATGTGTTGTAGAACGTATTTTTAATGGCTTCAATAATTGCCAAATGGAAATTGGTTTACGCTATCAAAGTATTATACATTTTTAATTTGCGCGAACATTTAAAAAAAAATATGTTGCGGTTGGGCGAATTTAATAAATTGAATTATTAAATGGGACTGTAATTTTATTTACGAATCGGGTAAGAATTTAAGTTAATTAAGGTTTTATAAATTTTACTGATTATGTAGGAGTAGGACGAACTGTTTTAAAATAAACAAAATATTAGTATTGAACTCTTTTAGAATACATAATTACGAGAGCCATATAACCCTTTTGAAATGTGGACTTATAGATGTAATGTTCGATGTCTCCTGAGTAGACAATCCATACAGAGACGCGTGTTGAATGAAATCGATAACCAACTTGAATTAATATAAAAATAAGACAATTGGAATATTTAGACCACGTCGTGGAAAGCCGAACGTACGACATATATTCTTTGACAATTAATTATACAAACATAAGGTAAAATCAATGATGGTAAAATAGATGAACATCGTGACCATGGTCGCAGAAGAATATTTTGGTTAAAAATCTCTATGTGCTTGGTATGGCAGATGAGCGACATCCTCTTGCCCCGTACAAAGAGAGTTTTCACTGGAGTGTGGGTTGTTTAATATTATTGTTATTCCATAATTGGCACCCTGTACAAAATTTCACTTCAGAGAACAAGCAATTAACAAAAAATATTGAAAATACTATAAAACCATGAAAAATTTGTCCACTGTAAACTACCACTATTTTTATTTTTTTCCAACTCACCGAATTAGCTCAGTAAAAAAATCCGTTTAAAAGCAATTTAAGCAATTTTGACGAATTAACACTACAGCGTCACTCCGTCGATTTAATCAGTTGATGATTTATAAATAGACAAGTTTTTATGTTCGAAGCGTGTTTGAATTCAAATCACTATCACAGAACAACGGACTATGTATTTACCTCAATAAATTATACAGTTTGGGCTCCAGTTTTTGTGTGAGAAACACTACTATGTCCCACGGTTTTGTCGGTACTCACAAGACTTGCGTTCAATTTACTACGAGTGCTATAATTATAGCTTAGTCCACCAACCATCTATGTATGAAATTATTTTAAAGCTCACAGCTGGAAGATCTTCAGCAGTTTACAATATTGATGTAAAATTAACTGTGAATATGTAAACAGTTTATGAAAAATACTAGAATTGCGAGTTTCGCAATGGTTTTTAAATGGATGTTAGCACCAGCATCAGTACAGTTAGCCTCACAATTATTGGCCACTCTAACTATATGCCAGGGAGGTTATTAGCAATTTAAGTAGGGGGTGTTATGATGGTTGCATCCACAATTACTGCTAAACGTATAGCCAGGGTGGCCAATAAATGTGAGGCTGACTGTATGTCTCCAACTAGGTATATCGGTCTTAGCTGACAAAAAGTCTCACTTGCGCAGTTAACGGGAAGCGGTGAGCTTGCACTTGTGAAAAGATCTTTACAGGATAGCCATACTTCTAATTGGTTCAAATCAACGAGTGTATACGATAACAGTCGATACTACTTAAGAAATGTTTCTCAGGTTATGCTGGTTTTCCTATATCTAATAGCGTATTCGATTGAGACCGCACCGACACGAAGCCAGTGCGGTTCTGCACCGGTGGAGTGCACTTAATTGATTTACACAGGTTTAAGTGAGTGCACTGTCGCGAGGCTACACCAATAAAACACGTAAAACTGGGGTAGTGCAAATAAAACTGCACTTGCACCGGTGCAACTAATCGAATACGCTATAAGTATAGCTAAGCCGTTGTAGACTGACTCGCTAGACATGTGGACCAGTACCTGGATTCACTAACTAATAGTATTTACTTTACTATTATTTTGTATATTGGAAAAGAGAAAATCCACTCTTCTGAAACATTACTTGACATTTTTAATTCAATATAATTTAAATTTTAACTTAGACCTTAGGCGATCGTTTATACAACAATACAACATAATTCCACACTCAAATATTGTCTTAGCAAAGAATTAACAATATTTCAACCTACTCCAATTTTGAAAATTTTGATACCAACCATTATGAAGCTCGATGAAGAACGTAACTCACTTTTTATATTAGATTAAGCATGAAATGTTTGACTTACGTGACATAAAAAAGTCCCTTTGGAAAATTTTTATAAAGCATAAATAAAATTACTACTTCCATAGACGAAAACCTCATTTTCACCAACCTTGTTTATTGCCATTTGTGGGTCTAAAAGCTGTAATTAATGTGTGAAGTTTTAAGCTTCATTTTAACCACGTAATTTTAATTTTAAGTGCGGGGTTTGTATTTTAACCTACAATAGAGCTATAGTAAAGTACAGCTGTGTGTTTTAACGTTTCCCTTTAAACTTTAATTAAAATTATGAATTCTACACGAATGATATTAACTCAGGTTAACGTCCTTCTTAAATAACCTCGTATTGATTTTTTTCCTTATTAGTTACTAATTATTTTCATACGTTTTAACTTGAAGGGTTAAATTATAACGTTAAGGCACACATTTTGCAAATTTATATGTTACGTAATATAGTAAAATACTTATTTACGACTCTACTCTTAACTAAATATCTTCCATAATTTTAAACCCCTAGGCTTTGGTTTATTAAGTGTTCGAAGTTAAACACAAAATCTAATTAACAAAACAATCAAAGTAAATCTAAACTTGAAAATCTTTGTAAAGAAGAATTCCTAGATTAATGCAATTTTAGGTAAAATTTGAAATATGTAACAAATTTAACATGAAATGTTAGAGATGTTATGTTTTAACTTTAGCTAATACAACAGTTTAATACAATTATTAGGTACATATACACGCTTGTTTCAATTTATTCTCTCCGAATTGTAGTTGTAACTTTTTAAATTATGTGCTTGATGTATGTTTGTATTTGTTCAGAGGGATAAAAATTTTAAAAAAATTACAGTGGAATTATTACCATTTACCAGTCTTATACTGGGTCTGAAACTGGATTGAAGTATTGTCGATAGTTTGTTATTGTATTTGAATAAATTTTTAATGAAACTGAAAGAAATATAGCTGGTCAACTTGTAATTTCAAAAACCACTAACTCAAAAAAGTTTTAGATTGTTAAATATGTGTCGATTCGTCACAGTTCTACCTCAACAAATATTTCTAACAACTCAATATAACGTAACTGCGTGTGTGTAAGTATGGACCAATTACGCTTCAAGTCAACACTCCATACACCATCACTTTTTGAACGTGAAAAGATTTCTCATGCATCTCTTATGGATGCTAGTGTTGTATCCAGTAACGAAGATTTTATTCTAGTCAAGGGGTTATATAGGACATGGGAGAGAATGTGTTTGAAGTAGTTAGGAGGTCAAAATACTATAAAAGTCCCCGGTTCTAACTATATGATTAAGGGAAGGAGAGGAGTGAAAAGTTCCCGCTTTTGTGGATTTAGCTTATCTCGAAAAAGGTCTAGAAAAAATTACAGGAAAGTCGGGGATATGCGGCCACCTAAGGCAATTAAATTACTGCGACGAAAGTAAAACGAAAATAAATTACTTTTTTATTTAAAATTGAAGCTACACAGTTCTTCTACATATAAAAAAATTATGAATAAAAAATCCTTTTTAATAACTAACATAAAAATTAAAATTAAAAAAACGACAAAATCTGTGTTCCCCAACATATCGGATGGGAATACCGGCTAATACTGTGTTAATACTTTGTGGCGACAAATGCCTCATTTATACCCATTAGCACTTTCTGAATTTCCCGCAAGTGCTACATCTATACCAGAGCTCGTCGCTTTTACCAAATTCGTTGCAGAAAATACAAAGATGATCATCTTCTTCCGCTCATTCTGGTGTAAAGCGGAAGGTTGGTGTTCTTTTCTTACAGAAACGACGCTTATTTGTGAAATAGGGACTTTATAAATTACATTTTTGTCTTGGCTAATTGCCGATCAGATACTTATCATTTCCTCTTTTACACACAACACATAAAAAAATTTGCAGAAATTTGATACTTAATATTTATGTGGCCGGTATTCCCTCCCTGACCGTGAATCCCCGACTTTCCCCTACTTTTATTAAAATGAAAGCTTATCAAATTTCCTACAGGATTGTCTATTTTTTCTCTATTTCTTATAGTTTTCGAGATATCGGCCCGCAAAAATCGTTAATGTATTAAAAAGCTTTTGCCTCTAACACCGCAGCCCTAATAATTTTCAGAAACGGTACAGGAAAAATCGGTTTCAACAACAAAAAAATTAGTACATTCACGAAATTTTGGTTATAAGTCCTATTCATAATCCAGTTTAAGAATCCGAAGAGTCCCTAATGAATGCAGAGGGGGAAAGTGGTTTTTGGGGGCCTCCAACTTAGAAAAAAATTAGTATCTTGAATGTCGAAGTGTGAGGTATCAATTTTGATGTTTTTTTACATGCAATGTGAAATAACACCATAATCAAAGTCATAAAACCAATCATGGAAGAAAAAAAAATATGACGGAAGAAATTATGAGTAAATCCATTTCAAAATTTTGAGGTACTTTGGCTCCTTAAAGGTAGCAATTTTGAAACGATTTTGAAAATCGACTGGGTTCGGACGTAAGCCACACATTTTAGCTGTACAATGCCCTTTGGAAATTTTTATAATAACTATTACCGGCCAAGTTTAAAAGGAAAAACCACAAAATGGGACAATCGTACTATTGGCGGCCATTTTGAATTTAAAAATTTGAAATTTTTTTTTTCAATTGGGGCGCACATGTACTATTTTATAGCCAAGTAAAATTGAATTTGGCCCAAATTTTGCAAATATGTGTCCAAAATAACCACCTAATTTTCGGACACTATCGGCTATTTTTGCCGATGAAATAATTTTAAAGTGGCTAAAATCAAATTATTATTTTGGACGCATATTTGCAAATTTGGGCCAAATTCAAATTTTAGTACATGTGAACCCCAATTGAAAAATATAATTTCAAATTTTCAAATTCAAAATGGCGGCCAATAAAACGATTGTCCCATTTTGTGTTTTTTCCCTTATAACTTGGCCGGTAATTACTATTATAAAAATTTCAAAAGGGCATTGTACAGCCAAAATATTTGTCTTTTGTGCTAACCTAGTCGACTTTCAAAATTGTTTCAAAATTGCTACCTTTAAGGGGCCAAAGTAGGTCAAAATTTTGAAATGGATTTACTCATTTCCTCCGCCATGTTTTTTTTTCTTCAATGGTTGGTTTTATGACTTTGATTATGGTGTTATTCTTTTTTGCATGTAAAAGAACATATAATTTGACACCTCACACATCGTAATTCAAGAAACTAATTTTTAGGTATTAGGTAAAAAGGTATTTAAGTTGGGGGCACCCAAAAACCACTTCCCCCCCTGCATTCATTAGGGACTCTTAGGATTCTTAAACTGCATTATGAATAGGACTTATAACCAAAATTTCGTGAATGTACTAATTTTTTTGTTATTAGGGCTATTTTAGGTTCATTTTCACTGTACTAAAAAGAAGTTGCATTAGATTCCTTCACTATTTTTTTTCCAACTGGATCGGAGTTATAGCAATTTGAACATCGAAGGCGGATATCTCGAAAACTAGAAGAATTAAAGAAAAAATGAATATAAGAAATCTTGTAGGGAATTTGATAGACTTTCATTTTGTTAAGAATAATTTTTTTCCTAGGACCCATCGTTTTCGAGATAAAGCCAAAACTTTAGAAAACTTGACTATTTGTTTTAGTGGCCAAAAATGTTTGTTAAGTGCACTAAAGTGGTGCAGTTTTTTATGCTTATGAATGTGATACAAAAAAAACATTAAAATGTGTAAATCTGTAAATTATTAATGTACGAAACAATTAGAAATGTCTATTGTCCATTAATATGTGAACAATAAGATAATGAAAATATTAACAGTGTAGGTACCTAATTGTAATTTATAAAAATAAAATTTTACATTACTTTACAGTGTATTTTAGTTGATAATTTATTTTTAAATAATTGGAATTTAATGAAAATAAATTTAAACACATCGTGTCATTCGACATGATAAGATAGTTTTGCACGTTCGAACAAACCGATAAAAATTAGTTAAATTGTACACGAAATAAGTAAAAATTATTAAATATTTAATTATTTAGTGTAGTTTTAAACACGATGAGGTTTACTTCGTGTTATTTTGTGGTGTTTTATGGTGTTAAGGTCTTTTGGATTTGTGAAAAAGAGTTTCGTATTAACCAACTTTTGATAAAGGTATTTTTTAAATAATTGTTTGTTATAAAATTGTCTCGTTTTATTATTTTTTATAACTTGCTATATGGGGGCTGATAATAGTTCCAATCAAAAAATGGTTTTTATAGTTATGTATAGTATCAGATATCTAATAATTTCATTATTTTACTAATTTAAAATTTTAAAGTAAAATTATTCAAATTACACGATTTTTGCATAATCTGTCTTTAGTGGAGTTGCTAAAGATTTTAATCTCGAGCAAAACGCAGAACGTTCAAAATTCGGTGAATGGGTCTTTTTGAAAGTATATTTTTTTTAAATTAAAAATGTTTCCATTTATATAGGGGCCTCTTCATTGAAACAATTGAATTCATTGAAACAAAAAAATTCGAAGTTGTAACGTAAAATCCAAGCGCATTTTCACTACGTTTACCCTAAAACTATTCATTTTATGAAAAAAAGTCAAAAGACATATTCTTCTCCAAATATCCTCTTCTTTAGAAAACAATTGAACAATTTTTTTGTTCGATCAATATTTGCAGAGATATTTAAGAAAACCAAAATTTTAAAAATTCGAACTTACTTTTTTCAAATAAACAGTTTTGATCGGTTTTGATTCTTAAAGAAAATGCTTTCAAAAAGACTTGTCAATTCTACTATTTTTTCGAGCTTAAAATCTCGATGCAAAATCCCTCTTTTCAGGTCTTGAAGTTCAGATTTTTGGTGTTATCAAAAATTTATTTTAGTTTTTAAATTTTTGTTTTAATTTACAAATGAAAAAGCTTTTCTTTGAGAGTACTAATTTCATATTAATTATTTTTGATTTAAAAAAAAAATGCTTTCAAAAAGACCATAAGCACAGAGTTTTTGACAATTCTACTATTTTTTCTAGATTAAAATTTCGATACAAAATCCCTTTTTTCATGTCCTGAAGTTCAGTTTTTTGGTGTTCTCAAAATTTATTTTAGTTTTTAAATTTTTGTTTTAATTTACAAATTAAAAATATTTTCTATGAGAGTACTAATTTGAAATTGATCATTTTAATCAGACTGCCTAACAAGCCATGACTTAAATTTGGAGACATATCACTTTCCGAACTATTCTAATCTTCCTTGGAGAATTAAGTCTTTGAAGTGGTCACGAGAATCGATGAAATATGTTAATTCTGTTATCTTCCTGAACATTCCAATCGCCTTACAATTATTACACGCTCACTAGACAAATTTGATTTTAATCTACGTGTTAATACATCTTACAAAAGCTTCAATTGTGTATTAATTTTGAATTATTTTGTTACAGACGCAGATACGAATTTTATAAGGTGAGTTCTTCATTTCACTTTTTTATTATTCATACAAAGAAATTAGTTAAAGAGTTAGTGAAATGACTTAAGTTGTTTAATGGAATTGTTAGGATGTGAACCAAATTTTAATAATTTAATTGTCTTTTTTTTACAACAATTCACACAAGGTGCGTAATATGATGGGTAGTAAAGCATGAACATTGTTTAGAATGTTAAAAAAGTCATAAAGTTTGTTTGATAAAACCGCTCTTTTTAGAAAGTAAGTTAGATTGTCCAGGTTTAGGTGAATTGAATTACAAATTGAAATACCGCATAGTTGCTAATTACGTTTTACTTACAATTTTAAAACTCTAAAATTATCATTGTTCAAAACTACAATTGATTTTAAGAAAGGTGCACAAATAGGTTAGTTAGTTACAATCTCTAAAGATTGACATAGAAATGGGTTTTGTTGAGCTACTGGTTTTTCATGTAATATTCACAAACAGAGAGCTATGAAATTATATTTCCAAAAAAATCTTTTAGGTAAGAGGTGGGAATAGTCACTTGGAATCAGGGGGACTCAAAACGTCGAGATATGAAATGACAATATTTTTGATTTTTCTTGATTATAACACCCTTTTCCTTGTCGAAATAGTTAAAATTGATATATGATATATTAAAGGGGACATGGATATCATCTTGTAAAGAAAATTTAATTTTAAAATTTCTAAGGGTCTTGACTCTTGACCCGATCTTGACATACATGACACAAGAAAATTGATTGAACTGGAAAGATGTGGTGGGTGTGTATTTTAGTGTTAGTCTGTTATTATTATTGCCACAGGATATGCATCCTTGTATTATTTAATTGTAAGGGTTGGATGCACTTTGAGGTCGGAAAACAAACGTCACGTTGTCTCCAGTTCCCTTTCGTCAAGTAGTATTTTTCACAACAACATTACGATTTTTGTACTCTTTATAATAAAAGAATTTTGAACGAATGTTCAAACGTATGTGTAGTTTCTAAAGGAAATAAATTGTCTCCTTAAAAGGTACAATTTGATTTTTTTAGAAAAATTACAAAAAGTGATAAAAAAATACACAGTTATTTATTATACATTTTTTTTCTTCCAAAACTAACAGAAATGTCAGTTACAGGATGAAAACAAAATGATCATTTATCATACATGGCTAAAAAGCTTCGTTGAAATTCTATACTAAATCATCTTTTGAGGTATGAAAGGTGTAAGCGGAAAACTGTAAAATTTTCACTAAATGACGGACTATAAAGCTTTATTCACTATTTAAAATGATTTTCAAGAATATATTTATTCATCACTAGGTTTATTTTTTATGTGTGCGAAAATTTCAACATCCATCAAAAGTTCTTTTCATAATGCTTACTTATCAGAGACTAAATTCAAAATGAGATTGTCGTCGCGAGTTTATTCACCTTTAATTAATATTAACGTTCCTACGCAGTAAACGTGACTTTTTTCAACATCAAATTTACGGTTTATGGCAATTTTTGTAGGTACGTTGTTAATTTTAACACTAATAATAAAAATTTCTTTGACTTAAGGACACTTAAAATTTTTGTGTTAGTCACCCTAGACTTGTTTTTTGTTTAAAAAAATTTTATTTGCCCATTTACCACGTTTTTGACCATGGTTAGAACGAAATTGCGTCTCGTTTGTTTGTTATTCTCTAATAAAACTTTCTAAGCTCATTATTTTGACTAACAATGTTAGCATAACGACGGACTCAATCAAATAGAAAGATCTCGGTCATTAGAGATTTTGAGACAGAATTGATGAAATTAGTAATTGTTCAGCATTACTTTTCAAAAATACGTGAAAAAAGAAAAATATTGGACCACTTAATTTGGTTTTGTGGCCATTTTTGACTTTCATCTCAAAAACGTTGAATATCATGCATATTAAGAGAAAAATTATTGCTCACAGCAAATATGCAAAAAAACATCAAATCAAAATCCTAATTTTGGCCGTTGTTCTAAATATTTTTAGACCTCCATTTGGCACACCTACTAGTTACTATAAAACCTATAACTTCCCCAAGTTTTATGCCCTAACATTAATTTAAACTAAAGATATTTAAAAAAACTATACGATTCACAAACGACGGCAGTTTTTAATTTTTTGTAGGTTAAGAAATTAATGTAAATTATTTTAGCCCGGACTGTTTTAAAGAGAGATTGATTACAAACAAAACAAATTTTTTTTGGTCTCGATCCGACCAATACAAGCGAACATATTCAAAAAAATATCGAATTGCTTAAATTATCCTTTCACGAAGTTTGTTTACGTTAACGTAAGGTAGTGACGTACATAAAGTTTGTTTTTAATTACGCTCTATGGCATAGAGCGTCGTGAAATCAGAAGATATGGGTGGCCAAACAAACGCCCCACGAGTTTCAATTCACCTGTCGCCAAAACGCTTGGCGAGGATATTGCTTACAACTCTTGAATTACGTGCTGGTGCATTATTATTCTTTCATAGAGAAAGTACACACCTACGATAATGTAAATGAACTTCGTGAAAGCGTGATTTAAGCATTTCGAGTTGTTCCAAGCTGTATTATACGCAAAGCTGTTATTAAATTTACTGTTCTAGATCATATTTGTGTTTGTAAAAGAATGGCGAAGTATTTCAACCACTTTTCTCGTTTTTTTTGTAATATTTTTCAAAAAATGTTCTTCATAATGGAAATGGAAGTTTTAGGTTATAGCTATATATGGCTAAGAGAGGAAAAGGGGTAGAAAGGCCCCGTTGTTGGAGTTTTCGCTTATATCTCGAAAATAATGGGCCCTAAGGAAAAAATTATTCTTAGTAAAATGAAAGTTTATCAAATTTCCTACAAGTTTGTTTCTATTTATTTTTTCGCTATTCCTTATAGTTTTCGAGATATCTGCTCGCAAAAGTAAGAAAAAAAATTTTTGCCTCACGGTTTTCGTCAAGCTTTTACCACTAGCACCTGAGTCTTTCGTTTTACAGTAAAAGTCTTTAGAAAAGATGTTGTAGAACAATAAATTTCCTTATATGACTGGACTACAGTTATAAACTTCTTTTATTTTTTCATTAGTCCAAAAATTTCGAAAACATTTAAAGAAAAAGCTCAACAACTTTTTTATTTGAAATCTTAATTTGAATATTCTTGCATATTATTTGGTAATTTTCTCAGAAATCAAAAATAAGATTTTTCTCCCTATTGGCAACACCATCCACGGGGACACACTGTATTTACATGTTTTGTGCAGTCACAAAAATCAGTGTTTGTGTGAATTTAAAAAAAAATTCAAGGAAATCTAAAAAATATTTTTTTTTAAATTAAATTTTGTCTTTTCAATTGCATTTGTTAGTTTTCTCAAGCAAATTTTATTGCAAACTTGAGTAGAAATTTTTAGAATTGGAACACTTTATAGGCGTATGAATAAAAACGAGAAACAACATTTGATGTCCATGAAAACTTAGAAATTTTAAGATTTACAACATTTTTTTTGGGTCGAAATTTTATTTTCTAAATGGATGTATAAAAATGATGGAGAAAAATAAAATAAAAGCTACATTTTCATATAAAGTAGGTAGATAAAAAATATATTACTAACGCCATTGTGTTAGATATATTCGGTTTGCTAACACTCAAAAGTTGTGACTTGCAAAAGTGGCATTTCTCTTGAGTTCAAGAAATAAAAAGTTTAAGATCTAAGAAGCAATAGAGAATGTACAAACTACAAAGTGCTCATAACTCCATATGCTAAAGCTAAACTATATTTCTTTAATAATTTTAGGACAAAGGTAATCTTTAAAGTTTAGTGTCTTCGGTTACAAATTTCATAACGTTCTTTTAATTTGTCCATAAAAACTGTTTTTGGTTTTCCCCTTGTAAACCATTTCCATTTGCCAATTGGGGTTGTAGCTTTTTGAATAAATTTGCTTCGTTTCCTGTTATGATAACTAATGATCTTAAATTAACGTAAATTTCTTATCTTAAAAATGATTTTCGCTCTTAGAGGGTACACCCTTTACAATTCTCTAAAATATACATTTTCTCTTTGAAGTTGAAACGATTTTTTCAGAAAATTTCTCCTTGTGGACTTTGTTGTTAATTTATGAAAATTGGGAAATTTCAAAACTTTCTGCTGGTAGTATTTAAACTAGTTACTTACGTATGCAGAAAATTTATGTTGGGGCAAGCAAAAAAAAATATTTGAATTTATTTTTACCCCGTTTTAATCAAAAACTATTCGTCCTACGAAAAAAAGTCATGAGACAGTTTCTTCTCTAAATATCAGCTTCTTTAAAAAAGGATTGAACTTTTATTTTGTTCGATCCATATTTTCCGAGATATTTTAAAAAGCAAAATTTTAAAACTTCAACCCCAATTTTTGATGAAGTCCTATAGAAATGAAATATTTTTGATTTTTAAAGAATATGCTTTCAATAAGACCATGCAACGAGTTTTGGCCGTTATACTGTTTTTCCGAGGTTCTAATCCTTTTTCGTCTACCAGTAACTGAAGCTGTTCTTCATTATTATGAATTTGCAATTTTGTGAGCCCCATATGAAAGATTTTTAAGATTATGTAATTACTGAATCTTTTTAATGATGAGAGGTCTTTTGACCTATACGAGGATAATAATTGACGATTTTAATTTTTTTAAATTAACCACTTCAGAGCTTTTAAATTTTTTTCAAAAGCTCGTCTGATGAATACCCAACTTTTTGTAATTTGACTGAATATAACATCTTCTATAACTTTCTATATCTTTCTATGAAAGTAATTCAATGATAAACTTTGTAATTGTCGATTTTTAAAATATCGAAAAACCAATAAATAATTGATAATTTTTAAGGGTATTTTATCTACAAATCACGTCTGCTGTTATGTGTTTATTAATCCACTTTCTGTCACGACGTGCTGAAACCATTATAAACCTTTCTTTAAACACCCCCTTCTCATTAACCAAGTGCTAATACGACATTTCCTCTCCATAATTTAGATCAGTAGGTAATATAAACCACTGTTTTACTTGGATGATCATTTGATCATTCTTCCTCGGCTGTACCTTAAACTCTACGAGTAAAATCTTTTACACTTTTTGAACTAAAAACTCTTGTGATTAGTCATTAATTGTATCGGATAAATAACTCCAAAATGCTGTAATATTAATAATAGTTATTGATAATTGGCTTTCTTTGTACTTTTTAACATGGATCTGACGAATTCTTTTTGGATTAGACCACTTTGAATTTCGGAGAAACAGACTTGATAACTTAAAATTTTTCTTGATGCTCTGATGGATGGATTAATGACACTAAATTATAAGCTAACCTAACCCATGGTATAAGTATACATAGTATGCCATTTCGGTGTACGCAAATCGAACTTGGTCACGCATAACGCGGGTTCAGGAGGGGTCAGCACCGACGTATGCAGGCACGAACAAGTCGCATTGATTGCAGCGTTCGGTGCAAATACGAGCAAGCAAGGTAGAAATCACGCTCGTCGCTTCGTGTTGACCCTTTCTGACGTCATTAGACATCACAAAACTAGCGCAATGGCATGCTATGTATACTTATACTATGACCTAACCTCTAAATTTGTCTAAATTCCAAAGACACGTGAAACCCTCTCTACCAATATCTTATGTGAAACCCTCTCTACCAATATCTTCCGTGAAAGGCATGTGAATCGCCTACTTATATCTCACTCTTTAGGATTAAACTTTATTTTGAAATTCAGAGGGATTTTACACAATTATTCTCGTAAACATCCATGAACAAATAAAAACTGTTTTCCAAATAACTGAAAAAGACTAGAATTTTATTTTAATTTCTGGGTTTTCTAATTCAAATCTAGGTATTGTTTTACAGTTTGGTGATTAGAAGATATTGAAGGGAGTAAATTGTGAGTATTTCTTTCTATCTTTCAAAAATATTCGGTAGTTTGGAAATTTATAGGTGAAAGTTGCCTTTATTAGGCTGGACTCTTATTTTAATTTTTTTATGAGAAAAGTCAAGGTTGAGTAACGTGAAATATTTGCAAAGAAACCAAAATATTTTCTCTGATGATGGTCCAATCTAAGAACCCCTTTGCCTAAAATAAGCAGCGTTTCTTTCATTAGACGAACAATATTATAACGATATCTTTCTTCGTCTTGATTTTTTAAGAACTTTTGGGCAAAAATTTTTTTTCTTAAGGGCCTTAGTTTGTCACTCACCTCATGCAACCATGTTTGGCCTTTAAATCACAGTAGCATGTGACCTTGACCCCTTCTGTTCTTCACAAAAAAGCCCTCTGTTGTTTTTCATTTATTGATCTTACCAGTCCTTTTGGTTTCCCTGGGAATTTTTGATTTTGATTTTTTATTTTTTATTATATTTTTACAGCTTTTTATTTCTTATTATATTTTTTCCCTTAAGGGGATAGTTTTAATGTTTCTTAATGTTTTATATATTTTTTAAATATGTTTTCTAATATAAATAATAATTATATGAATTAATACTTAGGTCGATATTATCCTACCTGATGGTCGATTTTACCCAGCGGGTCGATTTTACCCCTCAAAAACTTGCTTGACTTTACTATTTATTTTTGGAGGAATGTTTTAATATATTCAATTTTTACAATAATTCTAAGAAGCATTGAAGTATACTGGACATATTAAAAAAATTTCAGATTTATTCAATAAAATTTAGAGATTTTATACAAAAAATGCATTAGGTTGGCGATATTCACCCACCTTCCCCTACATAATGCGCAGCTGTTAATAACTATTTTTCTATTTGTTCCGAAACGCCTTCCTGAGTTACTAATACACTATTTGAAATTGAACTTTAGAATTTTTTCCAACTTAACATTGGCTACTTTTGCAAGATTTAAAAACTTATAATAAAATGAAAGTCACAATTTCAAAAAGTTGAAGTTATCACAAGTTTTATAATGAGTATTTGCACAAACTCTGCAACTTTGGAAAAACGAAAATGCTCACCTTTGCAAGATCTACAAATAAACAAGCTTGAAATTTGGTTACACTCCTAATAAGAAATATTTGGACCGAAAGAAAAAAAATTAATGTTTATAACACAAAATTAAATTTTCCAAAACGCTCCGAGCAGTAGAAATTTTTTCTTAGATCCTATCTTGATAAGAGTTTAATTTCAAACCTTATCTTAATTTAATTTAACTTTTTGCTATCTTTAATATTCAATGAGGTCCTCATTGGGGAATTGTATTTAAATTGGACAATTTTTACTTAATCCTACAACTCATAATACTCCTGACACTCATACGCACGTATTTAATATAAAAAGTTTCGTACACCTTTTTAATAAACCAACCCCAATTTCTTTCCTAATTTTCAGACCTAATATAATTATATTACATCTTGTTTTATAAATGAACTTGAAACGAAAAGGAGTTAGTTTTTAAAAACAATTTCCATTAAGAAAGACCGTTGTGTTTTGACTCGCAGGTAAAATTAAATTAAAATTTCAACATTTAAAATGGTCGCAACACTTAACTGAGACTGTTAAAATAATATTATTAAAATTAATGAAAATAAGCAAGACAAACGTTTAATTCAATCTCATATTAAGTAAATTGGTAGTTTTTATTAACACTTCTTTTTCATCGTCTTGTGCTTGTGTATTTAATGTAGCGTTAGAAAATTCAAACTTAACCTTTTTTAAGAACGCTCGTGCTGGAAATTGTATGTAAAATTTTTATATGTAGGCAAAGTTGAAGGTTTTTATTTTTGCATTTTACGGATTTAATATATCACCTTTTTATAATAAGTGAAAGTTTTAATTAAGGTTGGATTTTATACTTGTAGGGGATGTTTTAGATTAAGTTAAGGGAAGTTTGTTGTTGCATTTTTCAATATTTGAATTTTACATTTATTTTCCCCTTAGTTTTAATTGCTATTTTTAATTAAAACCATAACCAAATAAATTAAAAAAAGGTTTTAGTTTGAGTTTGTTCAACTTTTGGTTAAAAAATTGGTCGTCTGTTTGCTAAATGGATTGAGAGGCACTTGATAAGAGTTTTCAAGTTTGTTCAGCCATCAGTGAGTCGTTTTTTCTTAAAGTTTACTTTATTATAGAAAACTGTAATTATAGGGAACTTTTTGGTACTACACGCCCATCAAAACTAATGAAATGGGTTTTCTGAACAATTTTTCAAAAATTGCATTTCCAATAGATCTGGTTGCTAACCTTTTAGACCATGTTTCCAAAAAGTTAAAAATTCTATGAAAAACAGCACATCCCTTCCACCCTCGACTTACGTACTTGATGTTATTCCATCAGTGAAGCATCTGTTATTGTAGATCCTTGTGTGTTTTCCAAAAGAAGCTGATGATTTAAAAATCGAGTTCTGAAACTCAAAAGAACTCAGCCTCCCATCTATAACTAACTCACAATCTCATCAGACACTGGCTTTAGGGACGTTTACCACCAAAATTAATGTCGTAGTCACTTTAAGGTCGAGATGCTCTCCAGAAACTTGTTGCGAAGATCCACGCTTGACTATTTTAACTAAATTTTAGCATCCATCGTATATGCTCTCGATCTTGCTCCCAGTGATTGCCATTTGTCCCGTCTAAAGCTTGTGCCACACACATAGGCTTGCCTTCTAGAGAGTCTAGACTGCGTTCGGGCGGCCTGCACAGGTCACACCGGAGGGTCCGTTCACATCGTTCGCATGGAAGGACTTTGAAAAGAACTTCTTTCCCTATCCTCTTCGGACATTAGCAGTTAGCATCATGGCTTCAGCACGGAACATATGGGTTGAGGTAACTCCAAATCAGCATCGAAGGTCTCTAAGTCGGGAGTGTTGCCTGTTCCTCTCTTTACTTCAATATTTCCTTTAGAATAGTTTTTTCATTGTCGTTCTCGCTTTTTCAATTCTGTAGCCCATCTCGCTTCCGTAACCCCAGCTATTATAGACAGTAGATTCCAGATAGTAGACTCTTGGCAGTAGTCCACCTGTTTGTATATTCGTTTTGCTATTTGGTTTAAGACTTGTTAGGTTAATATTTGGAATAGGTGGTATTAACTTCTTTTGTAGGACCTTCCAAACATGACGTGTTTCTCTAGCATTTAGTATTAGTGTACGTTAGTCACCCAACCGTTTGCATTCTTAGTTATTTCATTATTAATCTCAAAGGACATCCCAGATAGTCGTTAAAACTTGCCTCTTGTGTTCTCTAGAAGACTATTAGGGACCATAACCCAAAAATCGAGGTGATAGTATTTGGGCGCATCTCTTCATCTCTTGGGAGGAGGGGAAATAAGCTATTTGAGTGCCACTAAACGATAGAATACGATTGATCCCATCAGACACTGGCTTCAGGGACGTTTATCACTAAAATTAATGTCGTAGTCATTTTAAGATCGAGATGCTCTCCAGGAGCTTGTTGCGAAGATCCACGCTTGACTATTTTAACTAAATTTTAGCACCTATCATATGATCTTAGTTTTAGCTCTTAGTGATTGCCATTTGTCCCGTCTAAAGCTTGTGCCACACATATAGGCTTGCCTTCTAGAGAGTCTAGACTGCGTTCGGGCGGCCTGTTCAGGCCAAACCGGATGGTCCGTTCAACTGTTCACATCGTTCACATGGAAGGTAAGCCTGTGTGTCTTACGTGGCCCTAAAGGATAGACAATATATGAGAAACTGAAAATTACTGCCTAAAAATACAGACGTTAAGGTTTCATTAAATTTTATTGTTTCTTGTTGCTTTAGCAGTAAAATGTTTCTTACTTGTTAGACGATTCTCGTACTTGCAGAAGACTTGGATTTCTTGGAACGTTGCCTAATGTGAAGACAGGTTGTAATCGTTAAGTCCTGACTTCTGCTTGCGATGTAGAGGTGCAATTTTCTAGACTATAATAAATGCCATTTTACTTGATTTTACTCTGCTTATTTCGGCTCCAGCGCTGTTTCGTATAATGAAAAAGGTTTTCCTACTGTGTCACTTTAAAGCGCACCTCCTCTTATGCATTAACAGTTGTAGTTTTATTATTTTCTTTTAAATTACCGATCCGGTGCTTTTAAGAAATAATTAAAAGCTTTTGGAGCAGATGAGCCTGAAAAACTAAAAAAGCTCTGAAGCTACTTACGAGCATTGGAATTTTTTACACGTTTTTACCATTTAAACCAAAAAAATCAATAAAATGCCTTGAAAATATAAAAGCTGAGAGCATTGAAGTAACATTTATTTACTTGACATAATTGAGACGTCCTCATAATAAGCAAACTCAGCGAGAAATAATACCTTTTGATCTCATAAACAGTTGGGTTTCTCAATTTATTCTCAGTTACAAGAACTTTAAGATGGCAAACCTTATAATTAAATAGTATCAATTTTAAATAGAAATTTATAATTGTTTGAAAAGAAAGTTTCAATTTTGTTAAAGGCCACACGACGCTTCCTTTTTCAATCGTTAAAGCTTTTATCAAAATTTATTTAATTTACTAATGCAACATTTAAGATGGGGGCGCAAAAATAATTAATTGTTGTATAATGTAACAGTGTTATTCATTAAGTATTTTGGTTTCAATTTATTTTATCGATCGAGTAGTTCAAGCGCGATAAGACGTGTCAAGTCAAGGATGGGTGACGTTTAGGGGCTGTTTCGTGGTTTAGCGTTCAAAAAGGGGAAATTGCTGATGTCTGTCTGTTCATTGAAAATATTTCCGCTTAAATTCGATGCTTTTAAGAGTAGAACCTCTTAGTGGGAATGTCTTGTATACATAATACACGATGATAATAATAATTGAAAGTTCACGAATTTTCTTTTATATCCACGCACGGTTTACGTTTTTCAAGTGCTTTTAGTTACAAAAATAGTTGGAAACGATCAAAAGGATGTCGTATCGATTTACATTTTTTTGTCGTTTAGTGAATTAGTCTTCTTCAGACCGCTCTATACGATTATAGTTTGATGTCCCTGTATTGATGAATACAGGGTGGTACAAATAGCTTGTCAGTACTTAGGGTATATCTCAGTTAATATAAGAGTTAGTAGAAAACGAATAACACGATCTCGATCTACTTTTTTTAAGAGAAACTTAGTGGTGAAATCAAAAATCTGATGCCTTCATTTGTTTTTGAGTTAGAGGCCAAAATTAAATTATTAGTCATTTTAATTTTGATCGATATCTCAAAAAATTGTTCAGGTATTCTCTGGAAACTTTTGAACGCAGAGACGCTGACAAACAATTTGAACCACCCTGTACTCATAAAAAAAATATTATTTGTATTTTTGTGTAAATTAATTGTTTGGTAAGCACAAAAAAATAAAATTGAGGCAATTTTCATATTGAATAACTCCAAATACAATATTGTCATTAAAAACAGAAACTAATACCCTCAGAGAAAAACTATAGTCAATTATTTTGTTTAATGTTGCTTCTATCGAGTATTGATCTTCGATATTAATTTTGTAATATAATCTCATAATCTTTGCTGGAATAGAACTAATGGGAAAACATAAAATCCTTATATGCACTCATAGAATTTGTTATAATCGATGTCACTACATTACCTCAAGTTTCTACAGCTGCATTTTGAAATGGCTCAGCACTCGACAGTTCTACATTTCCCGCTTCACTCTAAAAACTTAATGCTTTATAGCACCCTATAGGAAATTATCCAACTTTAGTTAGGGGAATGAGAGTTTAATGCAATTGACCTCTCAAACACACAAGTGTGAGGTTTTAGAAATTGTTTTTTTTATCAAGAAAATCTATTCCCATTCATGTCAAAATGTCACGCTATGGTGAATGCAAATTTTTTAAGTTGAAATACACTCGATTCATTACTCGTTTTGTACTTTATCAATGACTCGCTAAATTTTTGAGCCCCCCAACCGTTGATACCAATTGTTGACTCAAATAGCTCTCGTTATGTTCATTATTTTTTTAAATTATTTTTAGTTATTTTTAACTAAGGCGGGGTTGTATTGTAAACTCTATTTGAAAGTAATTTGTTTCTCTTGTATTTCCAAACTAATAATTTTAATACAATCAGCCAACAAACCATTTATTTTGCACGTCTGATGTTACAGAACTTTCCGTTTTATTTTTTGGATTAAGTACCGTTACGAGCGCACGTTACCGTTATCTTTGCCCGTCTATTATATTACTTTTATATTCCATTGTCTTCTTTGTTTAGCATTTCAATTTTTGAACGTGTTATATCTTATATAACAATTTTTGACAAAAAAAACACGCTCCAAGTAACGTTTATTTTTTCTACGAACATATAACTTTTCAAGTACCACAATTCTCCAACAAAAATATCGTAAAGTATAATATTTTAAGGTGATATTTTTTTACTACTTTAAACCTTTAGCATACTCTAAAAAAGTTGAATTATGTAATAAGAAGAGTAAGTGTTAGAATTATGAATTATTATCCACAATTTTTAGTAAATGGTTCTCGCAGAGATAGGAAGATGATTTGTGTGGTAAAATTAAGTATTAAAGTGGAATTAATGTTAAATTACAGATTTAAATTCTTGACAGAGACAAAGGTAGAAACGTTTGTTTCAAAGTTTTGCTCAAATCAGGATAAGTTAATTAATATTGTTCTTCTTATTAATTTATTTGCTGCATCAACAGCACAAAACGAACCAATTTAAATGCAGCAACTAAAATACAGCAAATTAAAAATAAAATTCAAAATAACAAAAGTATTTTGCTCCGAGCCTTTTGTTTATTCTAATTGTTGTTCAGTTGTTCAGAATCAAAGGAAATGCATGCCTCCAATTGAATTCAATTGTTTCGTGGATTATTTTGGTTTAATTATTAAATCATTATATAAATTCCAAAACTGTCGAAAATATATCGGAGCAACCTACGTCTGTAAAATACGTATTTTGATAATGATGTAAACAAAATGGCACAAGTGGAACCAGACATTCGTGGGTGGAAGTTAGGCCACTGCAATTAGTGATCTGCAAACGTAATTATCCTGGTAGTTTCAATTTTTTAATATGTTTTATAAACTGGTCTCCTAATGTTAAGTCCACCTTGGCGCGCCGAAATCACGGCAAAATCTAAATTTTCCCATGTATCTCCTTTAGAATGCAAATTTAGGTTAAAATAGTCTTAACAAATTTTGTAGGGCATAAAATTTTTTACAACTTTTGTCTGTATACTTTTTTTCTATCTCTGATAGGTACCGAGATAGAAAGTCGTACAAATGGCCCAATAAAACCTTGGATTTTTAAAAATTTACAATAAGAAAAAAACAGCCCAACGTCTAAACCCTGCCAGGCTGATCCGAATTTTTTTCATAGTTCTAGACCAGTGTTTCCCAACCTTTTTTGTGCCATGCCCCCACCTAAGCCTTTTTAAAATTTTTATGTCTGCTATCTGACATACAGGGATTGTATTATAAGTATCAGGAAGAATTTTTTCTTGACGTGACTGTACGTCGCAGCGAGCGGGCTCTGTGGTGGCGGTCTGACCTTCAAAACCTGCCAAAGTCGCCTGCGAACGTTTGTTCAGGCTAGATCGAGTTTTTAGTGGACCCATGTGAAGCAACTTGATACAAGCTCAAAATGCAGCGAACGATTGAACAGTGGTACGCCATCAAATTTTGTGTTTGACTGTGGAAATCGGGTACGGAGACGTTGGGCATGATTTGCCAATTGTTCAAGGATGAAAGCATATTACAAACTGCAGTTTTCAAGTGGCACAAGCTGTTCAAAGATGCCGGAGATATAGTAGAGGACGAACCTCGCGCTGGAAGGCCGTCGACGTCAAGAACCGACTACAACGTGCAACGTGTGCGTGAAGCACTGAATTCAGACCGTCGATTAAGTGTGCGTATGATCGCGGATCGAATTGGCATTGATAAGATGATAATGCACACCATTAAACCACACCTGCTCCAAGGTGACCGCCTACCTGACGCAAAACGGCGTCGCCACGATTCCCCAACCCCCTTACAGTCCTTACTTGGCCGCAGCAGACTTTTTTCTATTTCCAAAAGTAAACTCTTCTTTCAAATGACACCACAATAGGACCCTAAGTTCCGTCAAAGAAGCTTGCACGCGTACCCTTAAGGATCTTCCGGAATCCGCCTACCAGGGAGCCTTCGAATCGTGGAAAAGCCGCTGCCAACAGTGTGTCGACGCTCAAGGGACGTACTTTGAAGAATTTTATGGTTTTGTAGCAGTATCTGAAATAAATCTATTTTTCCGAAACTTTTACCGATACTTTTTGTACAAACCCTGAACCATACTTTTTAGTATTAAAAAATTGAATTGTTCACTAAAGAAACTCTAAACGGGTTCATCTTCGAATTGCCCCCCTTAATGATCAAATTGCTCACCTGTGGGGCGTGGGCCCTACGTTAGGAAACACTGTTGTAAGCACAAAACAATCTTACCCTTTCTTGTACCTTTCTTAGCAAAACCTTTCATTTGTTTTCATTTATAAGCCTAGATAGGCCCTTATATTGTAGATACCACCTGTTGTATCATGTGAAGGTTTATTGTACAAGATTGTTGCTTATCTCCCTCCCTCCCTTCCTCGTGCTTCCAGGCTTTGGAGTCCAAAAAACTCTTTAGAGCTTGTTCACAACGGAAAAGGACTTGTCATCTGTCGAACATTTTAGCTTGCAGTGTTATAAGTTTCAATCGAGCATTCATCTGTGGCTAATTAATAGGAGATACGAGGTCCTGTCTTAAATTATTTTCAGTTTTGCGTAAACAATAGCTTATAAATGAAGAATCTTGAACAGAGGAAGATTGAAGAGTAGCGTGCGATATCTACGGCGTTTTCATGAATATCCTGTAACGAGTCTTGTAAGGAATTAACCGTCAAATCTGCAAATGATTTAAAAAGATTCGGAAAAATTATGTTCCTCTACTCAGCCAGGAATTTTTTTGTTCGTTTACGAAACTAGTCACGTTTTGATCGACATGTATCAGTAATGAAAAAGATCCAATAGCCAACAAAATGAAGCAAATCAACTGTTTTCTCTTATAAATGAAATGTATCCTTCCCTGACTCCAAAATATCACTCGGTACAAATTGTACTCATTAAAAGTTAAAAGTTTCCCGTTGGTTACAGAACAATAAATTGCAAAATAAAACAGAGTTTGCACACGTAAATTTTACGGAATTTGTAATAAAATTAAGTAAACATAAAAAAATTTATGGTTCGGCTATAGCTTATTAAAATAATGGCACGTTTTAAGCTCCGAATTATACATGTATTTTCAATCAGTTCCAAATTTGTTTAAAAAACTAATTTCGTAATATATTTTTATTACGAATAACTGTAAAAGTAAATTTAGAAAGGTTATGTTGGTGAATTTGTTTATGGTAAGGACAACATTTTTTGAACCTTCTATGCATTTGATGTGGGTTTGCATCAACCTACAATACAATTCTATATTTGACACGTTTCCTATATATTCAAAGTGCTTTCAAAACTGATGTTCCGTTAAACGAGCATTTGAACATGTCTAAAATTAAAAGGGAAAAAAATGTGTTTTAAATTTTGTTTAAAAATAACGATTGTTTGTATTTTTTTCCAGTTTGTTAATACTTTTGTTTGTAGTTACATTTTAAAGCTTTTCTTGAACGGCGACGCTATTTTTAATGTATAATAATAACTTAAGAAAATAACGCCCAAAATACGCTTTTCCAACACTTTCCATCAGTTTAGAAAGTAAAATGTGTTGAAAAAAAGCAATTTAAACAAAAAACACGAAACGAATGCGACTTTTATTTTTATGTGGTGTATAAAAATTGACATTTATTTATTTTAAAAAAATTCTTCAAGATTTTCACATTTATATCGAATTCTATTGCTTTTTCTTCTCTATTGTAATTTATAGTAGCAATAGGAAAATCAAAATCATCAATCTGCGGTTATTTGATATCTATTAAATTTTCCTCATCGATCAGCATTTTTACTCGACAATGTACATTTTCGTTTGTCTCGTTTCTCCTCCCACGTTATTAATAAAAATTTAAAAATCCATTTTCATTTTCAAAAGAATTTTTTTATTAACAATTTTACAATTGTATTCGCTCTTATGTAACCATCCTTATGACAGTTTATTAATCATTCATTCTCCACTGATTCTCTTCCATTACACTCAATTTCATTTGAAACAATTGATGGATAAAAATACTAAAATCGTTTAATATTTTGTATTACAAAATTCAATATTTATTTTTTAGTCTAATTTTGTTTAATTTATTTGAAATATTTAAAAGCTTTTATAAGTAGACGGCTGAATTTTATACACAACATTTTTTAAAAACACCCTAATACAGTAATTTGTCAAAATATGCAGAATTTTTTAAAGATGCAGATTTCTTAAATATGTCCAGATTTTTTAAAACTATGCCCAGATTTTTTAAAAATATGCACATATTTATTTTTTAAATATGCAGATTCTTTATAAATATGCACAGATTTTTATAAAACTATAAAGGTTTTTTAAATATGCTTAGATTTATTTTTGAATTATTTTTAAATTAATTAAATAAAATTAATTAAATTAATTATTTTTTGCGAAATCGCTGAAATTTGAAAAATTTGCACAGATTTTTATAAAAACATGAACTTAAAAGTATGAAGGTTTTTTTAATATGCACAAATTTATATTTAAATGTTCAGATTTTTTTATAAATTGCAGATTTTTTAAAAATATGCACAGAAATAAGCGCCGTTTTTTATTTAAATATGCATAAATTTGTTTTTAAAATATTGCATATTCTTTATAAATATGCACAGATTTTTATAAAAATATGAAGGTTTTTTAAATATGCTTAGAATTATTTTTAAATTAGCAGATTTTGGTAGAATGTGCAGGTTTTTTAAAAATATGCACAGATCTTTTAGAAACATGCAGTTTTTTTCTAAATATGCACATATTTTTGTATAAATAAGCAGATTTTTTTAAATACGCACAAATTTATTTAAAAAATGCAGATTATTTATAAATATGCACAGATTTTTTATAAAATTATGAATTTAAAAATATAAAGCTTTTTTAAATATGCGCAAATTTATTTTTAAATGTTCAGATAGTTTTAGAAATTGCAGATTTTTTAAAAATATGCACAGATTATTTTTTAAATATGCACAGATCTTTTAGAAATATGCAGTTTTTTTTAAATATGCACAAATTTTTGTAAAAATATGCATTTTTTTTAAATGCACAGAGTTTTTTTAAATATGCAGATTTTTTAAAATATGCAGATTTTAAAAAATATGCACATTTTTTTTAAATATGCAAAATTTTGTTTTAAATTTTCTCCATTATTTTTCAATATGAACATTTTTTTAATATGTACAGATTTTTTAAAATATTCACAGATTTTTTTTATGTGCTCTACTTTTTCATAAATATGCAGCTATTTATGCTTAAAATTTTTGAAGTGACTGTACCTACCTTCTTCTTAATCACTTCTGTTGAGTCAAACCGATTTTAGAAGGAGCCAAAAGTCACAGGCGGTCAAAGCACATCACATTACACATTGTGATAATTTATGGAATAAAACGAGACGTGTAGAATATTTTTCTCTGTGAACTCGTTTGATTGCAGTATCAAAAGCCTGAAAGCTGAAGCTGAAGCTTTTTGAACGGGCTTTATATTCAAATGAACTATGGCGATCATCAGTTATTTTTCGAATAGCCTATTTTCAGCATGATCAAATCATTTCTTCATTTTTACATTATTATTGATCATCTTTACTGTCTTCCATTTGTTGGTAGGTCCTAGCGATTGAATTTGAGCTATATTTGATCTTGAAATGAAGTTGTTTTTCTCTCACATTGCAAATATTGCAGCGCTCACGAATGATTTCTTGTAAATTATTAATGTTTTGTGCGAAATTTAATCATAGAAAAGGAAATAGAATATCCGAATCTTCTACTAGGTACGATGCGATACACAAAATGCTATCTTTAAGGTCATCGGCTTCCTGTGTACGATTTCCATAGAAAACAAAGAGGAAAACAGGGGCTTTAAACTTGCAATTTTCTTGTTAGAAATCTTTAAATTTTAAACGCTTCACTACACTTCTCGATTTTTTCCTTCTTTGATAGATGGATGCATTTAGTGTTTCTCATCTATTATCTACGTTCACAGATGTAAGAGGCATGGACTAATTTCGAAAAATAGTTTAAATATTAAAATTTGAATCACTTGGGATAAAAACAATCCATCAGACAATTAATTAATAAAGAAAATTATAAAATTTTCACAACATGAAATAATATTTTTATATTGTGTCAATATTTATTTTTATGGCAATCAATCACTTCACAAAAACTTGTTTACGTACACTTTTGTATTTTTCCTAAGTAAATGATGAAGTATGAAACTAAACGTAACGAAGCTTTATCTGATTTCTTTCATCGCTAAGGGTTACATACAACACAAGTGCTTTTGATGCTAAGAAGTACTGGTGTGGAAAATTAAACAGATAATTAATTCGAATAGGAAAGTTGCTTGTTGTTACGGATTACGTATACGTTTTGGATGCGAGACGTTACTAACAATTCTTAATTTGAAAACTTAACGAGCGTATTTTTTGAAATAAAATTATTGACGTCCTGAATGCTAAATGCGATTTTCTTCGGCGACTTTTTCAAATACGAAATAATTTTTTTTTCGACCGTCAACATTTCTATTCTTCTGTTCTGTTTGGGTTTTTATAATTTTTTTATTGTTTTTCTGTGAAAATAGTTTCTCAATGCAAAATCACTTTGGTTTTGCTTTCTAACAACAACTTTTAGGATGTTTTAGTTTGTAAAAAAATGTTAGATGTTTTCCAGATAGTGTTAGATTATAGTTGTCAGAGGGATGAAAGCGTTAAATTTATCAGCCTAAAATCCAAAGCTCGTTGACACAGCACAAAGGTTAGCAAGATTATTTGATAAGTTTTTTTTTTAAAGATAGTGATTTAGTCAACACAGTTAGTTAGGACTTACTTAATTAAAGTTTTTACTTAACATTAAGAACGTGTGATGATTTATTTATCAAAACTGTTACTAATTATAATTAGTAGTAGCATGACAATATTGTTTCATTATACATTATGTTGCTTGCTTTAGATGGCAACTTTAATTGTATAACTATTGTTAAGATGCAGGAGATAAAGTAAAAGTTTTCAGGAGATTGTCAGAGAAAAGACAACTGATGACTAGTAGAAATGCACCTTTACTTACATACGTGAGTGCAGTAAAGAATCTTGAGGTTTCTTCTCAATGTAGAAGTTTTGTAACGAAAGAAAAAAAATTAAATAATTCATCATTCCAGTTAAAGCACGTTTTACACAGTATTGAACAAGAAACCTGTACGAGTAATAAATAATGTAATAATTTTATATGAAAACGCCAGTAGTTCTTACGGCATATTAAGATATAATGAAGAGACAAATTGTTATAATGAAAACTATTTACACTTGTTGCATACAAAACCTGCTTGGGGAATAATTATTATGATGAAGAAGTATACAACTTGATATTAAATTCTAAAATGTGAGACAAAATTTAATAAACAAAATAACATTTTAATTCTAAGTGCTAAGTTTATATAGGGTTGGAAATGGAAAGTTAACCATCAAATTTAATGGTTGATAGTGTGGTTGTGGTTTTAGTATTGATTGTACCACAAACTCATGAAATCAAACTTGTTTAATTGAAATTTGTGTTCGAACAGATTGAAAAAGTATAGCATTTGAATTGCTTGCTGCTGTTGAGATTATTGGAAATGTTAACAAGCAATTGATTGCTTTTTTTGCGTTTTCGCATTTGCCAATATGAATAAACTGCTCCAACAGTTTAAGAGTTAAGTGTATTATACTGGCTTTAAATTAATTTTTTTTTAAATCAAATTAATTAATGTGTAAAAGGAAATTACAACAAATATTTTTCTAAAAGCAATTACATCGTGTATGGTGATTGGAGCTCCATGCATAATACTCTTTTAAGTGGTATTGTTAAGGCTGCTATAAGTGTCCCAACATACAAGTTTTAGAACTCGTACTTATTATTATACATGTTCGGAGCACATACGACAGTTTCCCAGTTTCTGAAGCTGCAATAAATTTATAATTTGTAGCTTAACTATGGCTTCATGTTATCTCCGTGGCTCTCTACAGCTCTACACGATTATTGGTTTCCTTTTCTGTACAGAACTCTAATAGCTGTGAGTAGTTTGGCTGGTTTAACAGTTATAGTCTTTATAATTGGAGCACAATATCTGGCTCCTCAATTTTTGTTTTGAAAATCCTGAAAAAGAAAATTTTATATCTTTTTCAACATTGTTTCTAAAATATTTTAAAATGCCCATTATGCAGTTCGTATAAAAGTCTTGAAAAATAACTCGTAAAATAACTTGAGTGCGGAAAGTTACGATTCTGATCCGACTGTACCTTTCATTTTCCCTTTTTCTTTGCGTTTTCTTGCTAGAAATAAGTTAAGAGCCAATATTCGATAGCTCTAGATGCAGAGGCAGTAATCAAGAAAGTGAAACTGCGGAGCATGTGCTGTTCTCATGTCCTGGAATAGATAGCATGATTAAGGGGATCCATACGTAGTGGCTACTGGCTGGATAAGGTCAGAATCAGAGTATCAGAGATACCCATACCTCACCCTCCAATCTGTTCGAGTTAAAAGTTTGTCTTAAAGTTGGAATGGTTCAAGGAGTGATGGAGAAGGAGGCGCCTCTGGCGAGGTGTTGCAATATGGGCCCGATCAAGCGGCTTAAGTGTAAGCTGACTTAAAAGCCAACCCTCCCACTACTAGTCCAACCCAAGAGGCAATATATTCCACTGAATACAGAAGCTTTTGAGGACGATATGCCTGCAGGATTTAGTCAAACTTCCAAGAACTGCTAACTATTTTGTGCCTGATTGACGAGTTCGTTAATTTTTGAATAACACTTTTTCTATTCGAGCAGACTATCTATTCAGGATCAGGCTGGCTTCATTTCATTTTAAGGTTAGGTAAGGTTAAGTTAGGTTAGGTTAGGTTAGGTTAGGGTAGTATAGAGTAGACGAGGTTAGGTTGAGTTTATTAAAAAATGATTAAGTAGAACTTACTTAAACACAAAAGTATGGCATCCAAACCCAATTGGCCCCGTCGACAATTGATGACATGGCCAATTCGACCCTGCATCTCTGTAATTTGGAATCTAGAAGAGATTTGAGATCATTAATAATAAACATACACTATATACACTGCATTCAACGAGGAATTATTGAACAGTCCAATATCTGGGGAACGGATAAATATTTCTAACTGAGCACAGTGTATAAGTTGTTTACAACTTCTCACAATTCTTATATCCTCTAGCCTCGTACTTCACAGTCTGGTTGTACAGTAGGAATAAAACCAGAAGGGATTTTTGGTTTGGAGCTTATATACATTTGCACAGGGTATTTTCTGTGTCGGTGTCGTAGATCTAAAGCGAAGTTTAATTTCTAGAAATTTCTAGAGACAGATCATGATCTTGGACCTAGAAGTAAAACTGCGCGAAGGAGGGATTATTTACATTAATTTATATTTACATAATGTTGATCATCAGTTTTCTAGTACTGTGACAGTCCAAGTCATAGAGCGTGAGGTGCGGAACTGCTTCTATGGAGGAGGTCAGGCTCTTTGTGGACACCTTTGCAGATACTTACCAATCTGTTGAACTTTTTGTATTTAATCTACTGTTACTAGGCTTTAAGGAACATCTATCTCGTTTCCAACAATCATCACGAACATCAAATTTTTTAAAAGTTACTTTAAAAATGTTTTTGTTTATTAAAGCCAAGCTTAAAAGGTTATACCATGAGCTTTATGTTATTTTCGTATCTTAACATTTCAAATAGACTGTAACGACTGTAACGGTGTGTATTTAAATCTAAACGAGTAGATAGGTACATACCTACTTATTATAATTAAATTTCTCTAAATTGCTTTCAATTGTTTACTTGTTAGCGTCAATTTTAATTATATATTTCCCAAATGGAGTACTTTGCAAATATGTGTATTTGTAACCACAATTACATATTATTTCATTTGTTACTCGCTGACATACCTATACTGAATGTTTCAAAAGGTATGGTTCGTATTTTAAAGGGTATTTACTGATGCAAAAGGAAGCTGAAAATGATCGATTTTCGATAATTACTGATTAATAGCAAACGAAATCAACACCTTCTTATTATTTTTTGCTTATAACGAGTCTTATTTTAAAAATAGAAAGAAAATCCTTTACATCAGCTACAAATAACTAAACAACAGTTGAGAATCACCAAATCGTGCATGTCTTTATTAAGATCGTCAGCTTATTTGGCATCACATCACTAATAACCCCTTAAAGTATGGATCATACATGTTCGGTACGTTGAGTAAACTAAAAGTACGTACAGAGTGTTTCAAAATGTATGAATCATACATTTTGAAACACTCTGTACATACTTTTAGTTTACTCAACGTACCGAACATCTACCCAACGAACAACACACGGTGGTTTGCCACACACATGATTATTATTAATCATTTTTTAATAGTTTTTGATCTAGTAGTATTTAAAAGAAGTCATTAGCCAACTCATTTAATTTATAATTACTTATTTCACACTACCTTTTACTCGATAATGTCCGCATTAAGAACTTGAGATTAATCAAATAATTTTATTTCTTTTCGTATAAGATTAAGATTTATAAGAAGGTGTGTGAAAAACGTTGGCAGATGATTGTTGACCACAAGGCGTACTTTTGAGTAACAGGAATAGTCGTGCCACTTGCTCTTCCAACCGTGTGATGATTCAACGAGAAAGGGACTTGTCACAACTTAAAGCATAAGATAATACAATTCTGCACAATGAAGTGAACGACATGAAATTTATATATTCTTAATTGTATGAAAAGAAACTTGTTTTGTATTAAGTTGCACTCACATTTTATACCTTTACTTCAAACTTGTCTGTCATTCTGTAATTTTGATCCTTGTTAATTATGCAAAATGTTCGTTATGCATAGATTCTATTGCTATTTTACTCGTTTGTGTTGGATATATTTTCAAATTATTATATCCTTTATACATTTTGTTATCGTCTCTCTAGTTAGATTTATTATGTCGTTAAATATCTTTTATAGTTGCCTCGTTAGCTATCGTTTTCAACGCTGTCTGGTTAGAGACAAACTATAAGAAAAGCAAAAGGCAAAGCTTAAATCCAAGTGCAATAATATTGCTTTAAGCATTTCAAAAGTTAAGAGTACGTACTTTCAGTGGGCTAGGTTTCTATCAAAAACTCAAAAACATTGCGAAAATGTAAATGAGAAAATAAGTGCACTTAGATATTTCGACACTCGATATACAAATGTATAATGATATTCTTTCATTTTTGGAGAGCATTCTCTTCTCGTAAAGTTTGTTTAAGAGTATTTTGCATGTAGAATGCGCCGAAATTGAGAAAAAGCTCAAAAATAGATTTCAAATATAAAAAAACTCAAAAAACAGATCGCAAATGTAAGTAAGTGAACTTGGCTATTTCGCCACTTGATATTCAAATCAAATTATCTTTGGAATCTTCATGTAATGATATTCTTTCATTACATCATTTTTGTAGAGCAATTTCTTCTCGTTAATTTTGTTAAGATGCAAATGAGCCAAAATTGAGAAAAATTCAAAAACAGATCGCAAATGTAAATAAGAAAATAAGTAAACTAAGATATTTCGACACTGGATTTACAAATGAAATTATCTTACTAATATCTTCAATGTAACATTATTCTTTCATTACATCATTTTTGTAGAGAATTTTCTTCTCGTTAAAGTTGGTTCAGAAGTATTTTGCATGTAAAATGAACCAAAACTTAGAAAAAGCTCAAAAAACAGATCGCAACTCTAAATTAGTGAACTTGGGGATTTCGCCACTTGATATTCAAATCAAATTGTCTCTTGAATCTTCAATATAGGTAATGATATTCTTTCCCTACATCATTTTAGAAAAGAATTTTTTTCTCTTTAATTTTGTTAAGATGCATTTTCCATTTAAAATGGACCAAAACTGAGAAAAAGCTCTTAAACAGATCGCAAATGTAAATAAGAAACAAAGTGAACTTAGATATTTCGGCACTCGATTTACAAATGAAATTATCTTAGTAATCTTCAATGTAACATTATTCTTTCATTACATCATTTTTGTAGAGAATTTTCTTCTCGTTAAGTTGGTTCAGAAGTATTTTGCATGTAAAATGAGCCAAAACTGAGAAAAAGTTCAAAAAACAGATCGCAACTCTAAATTAGTGAACTTGGGTATTTCGCCACCTGATATTCAAATCAAATTGTCTCTTGAATCTTCAATATAATGGTATTTTTTCCCTATATCATTTTAGTAAAGAATTTTCTTCTCGTTAATTTTGTTAAGATACATTTTGCATGTAAAATGGACCAAAACTGAGAAAAAGCTCTTAAACAGATCGTAAATGTAAATAAGAAAATAAGTGAACTTAGATATTTCGGCACTCGATTTACAAATGAAATTATCTTAGTAATCTTCAATGTAACATTATTCTTTCATTACATCATTTTTGTAGAGAATTTTCTTCTCGTTAAGTTGGTTCAGAAGTATTTTGCATGTAAAATGAGCCAAAACTGAGAAAAAGTTCAAAAAACAGATCGCAACTCTAAATTAGTGAACTTGGGTATTTCGCCACCTGATATTCAAATCAAATTGTCTCTTGAATCTTCAATATAATGGTATTTTTTCCCTACATCATTTTAGTAAAGAATTTTCTTCTCGTTGATTTTGTTAAGATACATTTTGCATGTAAAATGGACCAAAACTGAGAAAAAGTTCATAAACATATCGCAAATGTAAATAAGAAAAAAAGTGAACTTAGATATTTCGGCATTCGATTTACAAATGAAATTATCTTAGTAATCTTCAATGTAACATTATTCTTTCATTACATCATTTTTGTACAGAATTTTCTTCTCGTTCAGTTGATTCAGAAGTATTTTGCAAATAAAATGAGCCACAACTGGGAGAAAGCTCAAAAAACAGATCGCAACTCTAAATTAGTGAACTTGGGTATTTCGCCACCTGATATTCAAATCAAATTGTCTCTTGAATCTTCAATATAATGATATTTTTTCCCTACATCATTTTAGTAAAGAATTTTCTTCTCGTTAATTTTGTTAAGATACATTTTGCATGTAAAATGGACCAAAACTGAGAAAAAGCTCATAAACAGATCGCAAATGTAAATAAGAAAATAAGTGAACTTAGATATTTCGGCACTCGATTTACAAATGAAATTATCTTAGTAATCTTCAATGTAACATTATTCTTTCATTACATCATTTTTGTAGAGAATTTTCTTCTCGTTAAGTTGGTTCAGAAGTATTTTGCATGTAAAATGAGCCAAAACTGAGAAAAAGTTCAAAAAACAGATCGCAACTCTAAATTAGTGAACTTGGGTATTTCGCCACCTGATATTCAAATCAAATTGTCTCTTGAATCTTCAATATAATGGTATTTTTTCCCTATATCATTTTAGTAAAGAATTTTCTTCTCGTTAATTTTGTTAAGATACATTTTGCATGTAAAATGGACCAAAACTGAGAAAAAGCTCTTAAACAGATCGCAAATGTAAATAAGAAAATAAGTGAACTTAGATATTTCGGCACTCGATTTACAAATGAAATTATCTTAGTAATCTTCAATGTAACATTATTCTTTCATTACATCATTTTTGTAGAGAATTTTCTTCTCGTTAAGTTGGTTCAGAAGTATTTTGCATGTAAAATGAGCCAAAACTGAGAAAAAGTTCAAAAAACAGATCGCAACTCTAAATTAGTGAACTTGGGTATTTCGCCACCTGATATTCAAATCAAATTGTCTCTTGAATCTTCAATATAATGATATTTTTTCCCTACATCATTTTAGTAAAGAATTTTCTTCTCGTTAATTTTGTTAAGATACATTTTGCATGTAAAATGGACCAAAACTGAGAAAAAGCTCTTAAACAGATCGCAAATGTAAATAAGAAAATAAGTGAACTTAGATATTTCGGCACTCGATTTACAAATGAAATTATCTTAGTAATCTTCAATGTAACATTATTCTTTCATTACATCATTTTTGTACAGAATTTTCTTCTCGTTCAGTTGATTCAGAAGTATTTTGCAAATAAAATGAGCCACAACTGGGAGAAAGCTCAAAAAACAGATCGCAACTCTAAATTAGTGAACTTGGGTATTTCGCCACCTGATATTCAAATCAAATTGTCTCTTGAATCTTCAATATAATGATATTTTTTCCCTACATCATTTTAGTAAAGAATTTTCTTCTCGTTAATTTTGTTAAGATACATTTTGCATGTAAAATGGACCAAAACTGAGAAAAAGCTCTTAAACAGATCGCAAATGTAAATAAGAAAATAAGTGAACTTAGATATTTCGGCACTCGATTTACAAATGAAATTATCTTAGTAATCTTCAATGTAACATTATTCTTTCATTACATCATTTTTGTACAGAATTTTCTTCTCGTTCAGTTGATTCAGAAGTATTTTGCAAATAAAATGAGCCACAACTGGGAGAAAGCTCAAAAAACAGATCGCAACTCTAAATTAGTGAACTTGGGTATTTCGCCACCTGATATTCAAATCAAATTGTCTCTTGAATCTTCAATATAATGATATTTTTTCCCTACATCATTTTAGTAAAGAATTTTCTTCTCGTTAATTTTGTTAAGATACATTTTGCATGTAAAATGGACCAAAACTGAGAAAAAGCTCTTAAACAGATCGCAAATGTAAATAAGAAAATAAGTGAACTTAGATATTTCGGCACTCGATTTACAAATGAAATTATCTTAGTAATCTTCAATGTAACATTATTCTTTCATTACATCATTTTTGTAGAGAATTTTCTTCTCGTTAAGTTGGTTCAGAAGTATTTTGCATGTAAAATGAGCCAAAACTGAGAAAAAGTTCAAAAAACAGATCGCAACTCTAAATTAGTGAACTTGGGTATTTCGCCACCTGATATTCAAATCAAATTGTCTCTTGAATCTTCAATATAATAGTATTTTTTCCCTACATCATTTTAGTAAAGAATTTTATTCTCGTTAATTTTGTTAAGATACATTTTGCATGTAAAATGGACCAAAACTGAGAAAAAGCTCATAAACAGATCGCAAATGTAAATAAGAAAATAAGTGAACTTAGATATTTCGGCACTCGATTTACAAATGAAATTATCTTAGTAATCTTCAATGTAACATTATTCTTTCATTACATCATTTTTGTAGAGAATTTTCTTCTCGTTCAGTTGATTCAGAAGTATTTTGCAAATAAAATGAGCCACAACTGGGAGAAAGCTCAAAAAACAGATCGCAACTCTAAATTAGTGAACTTGGGTATTTCGCCACCTGATATTCAAATCAAATTGTCTCTTGAATCTTCAATATAATGATATTTTTTCCCTACATCATTTTAGTAAAGAATTTTCTTCTCGTTAGTTTTCTTAAGATGCATTTTCCATGTAAAATGGACCAAAACTGAGAAAAAGCTCATAAACAGATCGCAAATGTAAATAAGAAAATAAGTGAACTTAGATATTTCGGCACTGGATTTATAAATAAATTTATCTTAAAAATCTTCAATGTAACATTATTCTTTCATTACATCATTTTTGTAGAGAATTTTCTCCTCGTTAAGTTGGTTTAGAAGTATTTTCCATGTAAAATGAGCCAAAATGTATAAAAGCGGACGTTTCTCTTTATTGTAACCGTAAACATAATCTTTTTTAAAATCATCTGTTGCCATTTATATTTCGCAAATTAGTCAGTTCACTTAATTTTAAATAAACCAAATGACGGTTATATCGGTTTTTGAACGATTGTAAACAAAATTATGTGGTTTACACCAAATCTAGTAGGCTGGAAAATTGGTCCCAATATCTTCCATTCTCATACAGTTTACGAGATTTTCATGCATAGACGCTTCAGAAACATTTGTTGTTATTTCAAGTAATTATATGAATTTTGGTTTATGTTTATCAATTACAGCAGCTAATTTGAATACTTTAACAACAGAATGAATAATTAATTAAGTATAAACAGACAGTGGATAATTCTATTATTTTATTAGCGACGTAAGTATATCCTAAAGCCATAAACTTCAGATACAAAATTAGATATTACGAAATACTCTATTTTTGAGCTTTTAAGGAAAAATTAATTAAGAACTGCGTTCTAAAACTCTTCTTTAATATGTTATGAGAAAATTGAAGAACGTATTATCCGATGGGTAGGTTCATTACAATTAAATAAATCGCAAATGTTTCAGACGACCTTTGACATTTTACCTAGTGTTTGGTATGGGACAACTTGTTGCTAGTTGTTAAGGGAAGAAACAGTTTTAAAATAGATTTAATTAGGTGTTTATGAGGAAGATTCGGCTAAACGTAACTTAATAAGGGTAAAGTTGATGTTTTTAATTTGTTAAGCGGAAACGCTCAATTAAAGCAGTGTCTTTCAAAATAAACAAAGTGCTCTACAGATTTTCTCTAATTTTTATACATCTTAATTTATTTAATTTTCCATTTATGGCTAAAAATCATTAAATTTCTCAGTTTACGTTGCAAGAAAAAATCCTGTTTGTGTGCCAAATTTGGCCAAATGTGCCTCACTTCCTGTTGTTTTAACATGAGAAAAAATTGTTTAGGAAAGAAAACTGTATTAAATTTTTATTGGCAAACACTTCATTCGACGTAAAGTCAATTTTTTTATATTTCATCAACTACATCGCCATTTTTTTAAAACTGTCGTGTTTCAGGCATGATTTGATAACTGAAAGAAAGAGGAAAGTTGTAAAAATACAACCACAATTTCTTACGAAATGATGGAGAAATTTTGTCGATGATTTCTAATTGCTTTCAATTTTTCTAAATACGTTTTTCAAGCTGCTTATAGAAAAACAATTTTCCTTTTCTCACAGTAAATTTTCTGTGATATATTTTACTTGTTGTAGTCGATTTTATATTTTATGTCTTATTTAGAAATTTATAAGTATATATTACTACAACCACAGCCATATAATATACGTTTTTTTGCTTATTGTAAATCATTTTTCTATTTAACATAAACTCAAATGGTGGTTTCTAGTAGGTTTATGAATTATTTATATATCTAAAGCTAAACTACTAACGATAAAGAATTCTTTTTGCTTTTCTTATGCATAATCGATGGAAATTTTGGGCGTATTAGTTTACTTTTATAATATTAAAGTTTGTACAAATTTGTACAAACTTTAAAAGGTTTTGTAATATGTCAAATGAGTACAATATATTTTATATGTAACATTGATACTTTAAATCGATAACGCTTTGTCGTTTTCCATCTTTTTTCCAAACTACAGTAATGTCACAGGCGATGGAACACGTTTATTGCAACGAAAATATGTATACATTTTTATTCAAAACGACAGCATAATTTAGGCAATTTCCCAAACAAAATTTTTATGTAAAGTGTACCTAATACTTAATTAGGTCGTATCTCAAGAAACAATCCTTTAAGACCATTAAAACAATATTTTCTACTTTAAATGACTTGATAAATTTGCTTTGAAAGATGAAACTTTTTATATTTCTTCGTAGGATTCCTCCGGAATGGCTGGTAGAGATTTGAATCTTTTTTCATTACCACAGTCAACGTTCTAGATCTAGAACGTTAAGGGATACTTTTTAGTTAAAAGTACAAATAGCTTAGATTTAATTTAGATACACACGCCGAGTGATTTTAAGTTTGCACTATATTTTAAAGTTCGCTAATTATAAAATTTTAAATTAAATTTATTTATTTTGACGTTTGAAATAAATTTTGAATCAAAGTTGAAATGAGATTTTGAAATTAGGAGCGATGCGATGGTTCGATGAACTCTCTTACATTCTGCATTAACAATGAGGGATGTACCTAACCACTATTTCTCAAATTGCCTTTGCTTGTAAAAACAAAAATTTACTGAAATCTACGTTAATGTTTTTGTAAAAATGTTAGTTTTCATTGGCTACAATGTCTGTCTGTAAACACGATAACTTGAAAACGTTTTACTGAACAATTTTTAAATCATGTGAAGGTAATGTTTTACTGTATCATCACAATTTAGTGAATTACGGCATAAAACCACCAAGGAAAATGCCATATTTCTTCATTTTTAGTCACTTTTGGACAGTTTGGGAAACGAAAGGCCTGCTTGAAACGTTAAGAAAATCCAAACGTAGCTCAATTACGCAATTTATAATTGAATTGTCTATTTACCACGTTATGTAAATTTAAGTAAGTGATTTGAACGTAATAATTGGCACTAATAATGATTATTACCTGCAAGGTCATCAATTAAGATTTACAATAACTAGACACAAAACAAGGTAATAATTTATGCGACAATAACGTGGCATGAAGCAATTTAAATTAATTTCTTTTAATTGCAATTATTTGAATACGAATTTGTAGTTACATTAATTTTTAATAATTACCATGATTTATATGAGCGTTTAGTGGCTTGGAACGCGATTAGTAAGGGTTGGGAGTGTTGCATATAAAATTCGAGGTTTACCATTAATCGATTTAGCTTTTTTGAGCTTGTCAAATTACGAATTAGTATGTAATTTTAAATAGATAAAAGGGTGGTTAGATTCGAGAATAGAATTACAATTTAAGGTTCGTGTATGAAGGTAAAGAAATTAGCAAGGTTCTGAATACACTTAAAAGTACTTTGTGGGATTGGGATTCCAATGTCTTGCAGTTCTATAGTAGTCTCTAGCAGTGTTCTTCTGCAAAAAAATAGCGAAGGACGAGGGACATAATATTATGTTGTAAAGGTTACTATGATTAAATCATGTTAAGTTGTTATCTTGACATTTCATGATTAGGTATTTAGTCCAGTTACTTTAGCATTTATTATCTTATTACCTGAAGGCTAAATTTTTGCACTCGTCTTCTACTAGTAATTCTGAATTAAAAATGTTAAAAGTCTCAATTCTTCTGTCCTAAAAAACTCATGAGTGTCACAGGGAATGCGCAGTGCGGTCTTTTTAAGTCCCGCCTTCGCCTGTTTTAGTTGTCTTAGCTTAGTGTTTTCTTTCTTTCGCAAAATACGTGTAGATAATTTACATGTATTATGATTTTATACGAGAAAGAGGTGACCTCACGTAGTCGTAAAATATGAACTTATTGTTTTATGTTCGATATGGCCAAATACAGCCAGTGGGGTCAGTTTGGGCCCCACTCGATATTACGAAGAGTAAACGTCTAATTGTTCATTTATCGGTGTAACGTCCTTGTATCACCACATTATTTTTAGTATATTTTTGTTCTTAGGTCGAGTATGATCAAACCTAGTTAACCAAAGGTTCACTCATAGGTTGAAATTATATATAAACGTCAATTTCACTATTATGTCAAACTAACACAGTCTAACTGGCTTCACCCATCTACTCTACCAGAAAAGAGTCATTTAACTAATAATATGGATCCCAATGGTTTATTAAATGTAGCAATTTCCGATCAATTTCTCCAATAGAAATGGTTGCTTATACTCGGAAAGATCATCACAACCAATAATAATGTAAACTCGACGATATGAATGAGTCATCCATAGCTTCCCAAAATGTCGTTTCCGTCGCATTTTCATTTTCATTTTCTCTTATAGCTAACCTTCCTTCCGGATCTTTATATTCTAAGGTTTAACCTTCATTTATAATACTGAGCCTTAGAGCCAGTATTATAAAGCCTAGTTAACGGAAGGTTGAAATTATAAATAAACGGCAATTTTACTATTTTGTCCAATTATGTCAAACTAAAATGACAGCTAACCTTAGGTTGAGTTTCAAACGTAGGGTGAGTTTCAATTGTAGGTCGAGTTCCAACCTTCGTTTATAATACCGGCCCTTAGTAAAGTCGAAAATCCAAAGGGGGTATATTACAATAATTGTACAAGATATTCTTCATTCCTAAGGGCCGTTATTATAAAAGTGTTCGTTAACCTCATGCTCCTTAACCGGCGATTTGGATTATTTCTATATCATGCTAAACCGACACTTTAATCTTCGGTTTGTACAGACTACAGTTTAATATAGGTTTGAGCCTCCTCCTTTGGCCAACTAGTTTATATAATACCGGCCCTAAGTGAGTTGCCTATTTTCAAAACCGGCTATATCCATTTTTCACTTTTTTCAGGAGAGGCAAAAAACCACTGAAGGAAATTGGGGCAAAATTTTAAAAATGTAGTGTTACTAAAAAAATCTGTTTATTATGTGTATGAAGTAACAGTAACCACCGAAAATCAAATTTCAATATTAGAGTCTGTACCACCAAAAATTCATAAGATTTGTCCGGTTTTGAAAGTAAACGAGAAGATTACGGCTTCCTTGTCTTGAAAATGCTATTATAAGGTATTACAAAAAACGTACTCTGAATGTATTTCTTTAATAAACGTATATTAAACATTTTGGAACACATTAATGTCAAATAACACTCTCAGAATTGGATTGATAAGAACACACATCCTCTTCTTCTTGGTGATCAAGATCATCTTCCCCTATGTCTTCTCCTTCCTTATCTTCATCTCCTAGTGTTTCCAATAATCCCTTGTAGTATTCCAGATTGAGCTCCTCATTTGCTTCTTTCCATTCTGCCCCAAAATGTTTTGTTAGTAGCTCATCAATATTTTTCAATTTTTTGGGATTAATTACTACAGAATTCAATTCAATATTTTGAGGTTGAATTTGCGTTACATTCTTTCCTCGTTTACATATTCCCATTGCTTGATTAAGGTCATTGTTGTAATTTGGTTCCCCCTTAACCAAAATATTGTTTCCCTGTTTTAACGATCTAGTAAATATAAACCTTTTGCAGGAATTAATTTTGAAATGCAAGGCAGAAGTTGATTTTATATTATCTTTTGCTGCTTTTTTCCAATTTTGAACATGCCAGTCAACACCTAATTTTTTTAGAGTGCCATAGTTTTCAAAAATCTCATAATAAACTTTTGGGTGTATTATTGTGTCTAGTTTCTTAATTTTTTTCTCGATCAAAGCAAACACTCTATCTGGGGGTAAAAAGGAGTGCCCCGTTATGGGAAATATGACTTCTAATTTTTTAATGTGCTTTGGAGCTTCAATAAGCCATTTAGCGCACATTGTCATTAACGTGCTGTTCTTGTTTTGCCCACTGCACCCATCTGAAACTAACCGTATAGTTTTAATGTTTTCTGGAATTTCCATTTTATTAAGAACATCGTATACAGCCGAAGAAATTTCATTTGACCCCTTTGCCGATTCACTTTCCAGCCATGAGTGAATAAAAACATTATCTTTTGTTAAACGATCCTTAGATGTTCCAATAACCACAGTAAAATTATATAAATACATTTGCCTTTTGTAATACGTGATTTGATCAGGTATTTTTGGCAGTACTAGGTTTTTCTCACAATCGTATGATAGGGTTATCATATCTTCTCTTTTTTCTCGGAGGTTATCAAAAAAAGCTTTGGCTCGAAGCTTATGAATCCGATGTAATGTTTTTAAGTTGGTTTTAATTTCATCATCCTTTGCTCTTTTAATTTTTTCTGCATATTCGAGACATACCGAGCAAACATCTACCTGAGGGGCATTAAAACCAATATTGAAATTTTGATTGAATATTTTTCTAAAAAAACTGCTTTTGCATTGCATGTCTTCTGTTACATCATGATTGTACATTGCACTCATTTTTTCAATACTTAAATCGCTGCTTAGATACTGCCTCTCAGACTTGCCTCTACAGTAATGCTTTTCCAATACAGCAAACCTCTTAATAAATTTTTTGATGTTATCTGTTATAGCCTGTTTTATATGAGACCTATGATCACCACCTCTGTTTTCCACAGGCATGTCACCTTTTTCAAAAAATCTTTTTAAAACACCTTCTACTCGATGCTTTTTTATGTTAAGAATGCACAAAAATGCTGATCGGCAAACAGGCACCACGGTTTTATTACTTATTTTTACATAATAGGCAGCAGCTATAGTACGTGGCCGATTTGAATTTGGATTTCTTACCCTTTGTATGGGACACACAGAAACAAATTTTAAAATGAAATTATCTTGCACTATTTTGTCAGGCACCTTGTAAAAATTTTGGTAGAATTGTTGCACTTCTTCTTCTGTTAACGTACTACATTTAAATCTTTTTGAATTATGACCACAAGTTGGGTATATTGGATCATTTTTTGAAGTGTATCTGTAAATTAAACACAATTTTTAATAAACAGTATCTATCTGTATGCAATAATTGATACTCATTAAAAAATAAACGTTGAAACTAACCTTGCTTTCTTGGCTACGTTTTTAATCCAAGTATTAGGTGCGTATTTCCTTTTTCTACTTTTATTAGGTGGAGTTTCATCCACTTGCATCATTGTGGAAATTAGAATATAAAGCAATTGCACTTGATAAACAATACAAACACGTAAACAAACTTAAATCACACCTTTACACGTGACAGCATAAGCTCAAAGATGAAAATAATGCGCAGAACTGCAGGTACAGACGGACTTAGCCGAGTTAGTTAATAAAGTCAGTTCCAACATTGTGATTTAACTTGGATTCAGACGAATTTGTTTCTTTATGGGAGTTAGTCGGTTTTGGAATAAAATTCATGAGGTATTTAGTCGGTTTTGTAACTAAACCTAATTTTTAACTCCATATTAAACATGATTTGGTCGATTTTGGAACGTAACTACCTTTATAGAGTCATTGTATTGGTTATAAGCTACAAGATGGCACCACTAACTCGTTTGGCTTAAAAATGGATATAGCCGGCTTTGAAAATAGGCGACTCAAGTACGTTCGTAAGTAAAAATAAATGGAATTTAAAAATATTTGAAGTCCACTGTGCTACATGGAATAATCTAAATTAAAGTATTTGAGTAGTTTATGAAATTAGAGAGGTGGAAATTAAGAGGGAAAAAAGTTCTGTAATTTTCTTGAGAACGAATGCAAATTTTGTTTGAATGGAACCTCTGTTATTTTAGGAGCTATACATGAAGCCGATGGCCACCAGCTCAATCTAATTGCTTTGAGTGCTGTAAACCTGTGAACAAAAATTCAGCGCCTTCTTTTGTTTTTAACTAGTCACCCAAAACTTAAATTTTCTCATTTTTCACAGTGTCGTTTATCGATCATTCTTATTTTTATTAGAAAAAGTCAAAAAGTAAAGAAATAATGTATATGGACTTTCAGTGCAATAAAGTAAGTGCAAGAAGTGCAAGAAAGCAAGGGAGACTGTTTATATGCACTACTGCTAAATAAACTCGACTAGCTTGAGTAAAGTGAAAGTATAGCTGGTATTCATTTTTCTTGTTCTTTAACTATTTTCTTTTCTTTTTGAAGCCTTTTAAAATTTATTAAATGTCATTTGTCTACGTCTAGACAACCACGTTGGAAATTGAAAATACCCTATTAGCTACTGGGCGGACCACACATCATCTTGCTTTTGAAAAATCGAATAAGTTAATTATTTTTAAGAATAAAGAAAATCGAAATTAAAACACAAGATTGGAAAACGTCTTAAGTAGTTTACGAAAGACAATGTCACGCAAATGACATCCATTTTAGACCTTGGAAAATATTAGCAGTTAAGGCCACGCCACACAGGCCACCTTTTCAGTTCAGACTTTACAGTTTGACCTGTGCAGGCCGCCTAAACGGTATCGACATGCTCCGGTTTGACCTGTACAGGTCGCCAGAACAGACCAAACCAGAAGACAAGTCTGTGTGCGTGTACGAGCCATTATGGAGCAACCGGAGCAGCTGTCTGCATAGGTCAAACCGGAGCGTCTAGATAGCGTTCCGACCGCCCGCACATGGCCGAATTACATAGCCAAACCGGAGCCTGCACGATGTCCAGACGTTCCAGTTTGGCCTGTGCAGTAGGCCTGTACATTTGTACTGTACAGGCCAAACGAGAGCGTATGGACATTGTACAGACGGTCTGCACAGGCCAAACCGGAAGGTCAGCCTGTGTGTGTGCCGCAGTCTTTAGAGATCCTAATATTTCTGGGTTTACGGATCCAATTCTGGCGTCCTTAAGGTGAAGAATTGTCTAAACCGTCTGTTGTTGTACATTCGCTCTTTAGACCAACAAAAAGATTCGACTGCCGTCAAGTTGGGTAGACGTAGCGGCTCAATGATTTATCCGTATGTCAAAAAATTCCCTTCGTGTAGTGCGCAATGGCCTCGCCCTGCTAAAACTAGACATGATGTATGTTTTTTACCTCCGGACGCTCAAAATTTTAGATCATGACTTGATATCGCTCGACAGTGCACTATCATCTTCATATTCATAAAAGTAAGGTCCGATGAACCTTAATGAATTTTCTCATACACAATCTGTGAATTATTGGTAGTTCAAAATCAGCAATTTTGCTTTTTGATAAGGCCATGAAGGTGGAAATCTGCTTCGTCGCTCATAATTAGACGATAAATGAATTAATTGCCTTGCTTGATGTATTACCTCTTTAATATGGGCCGTAGGGACGTTCGAATCAACCTCAGCTGACTAGAACGTCTTCAGGTGGATGTTGTTAATTCTTCTCGAACATTTTCACCCACATGGTCACTGTTTGCTTCTGAACAAGCCTAACATGGTCTCCCAGATCTTGAAAAGTCAGTTACGGTACCATTTTCTGGAAAATGTCAAACCAACCCTTACAATCCGAAGGTAAAAATAAAGTATGCTAATGGAAAAGAATTCTTTAAATTTTTTTATCGATATAATAGTCGCAATGTCATAATATTTCAAAGAAATTCATTTTGCATTTTTTATTCAAATGCCATTGTGAATTTTAATAAGCTTCATTATTGAAACTTTTACGGAAAAGATATTAAAGTTCAAATAACTTTTGTCGAATCATCATGTGGCAATTTTTTAATAAGGTATCAAAAGTATGCTCAATTTTGCAACTTACAAGAAAAGAGTTGGGGGGAATAATTAATTTTCTTGTTTTAATTAACCCCATTAGAAGATTTGCTTTATTTACGGTAATTAAACGTCACTAAAATTTATTGACAGTCTTCTCAAAATTACAAATTGAATTAATAAAAATTTAATGGTTAACGTTAGGAAGCTTGTATGTGAAAAATTCATCTCGAGAGACCTACAATTCAACGTGTGAAATAAAAAACCATGGCATATTTTCAACATGATGTGTCAACGTAATTTGTTAAATTAATTTTTTTAATCAACTTATTACAATAGTTTTTGGTTAAAAAAACTTTTTACGTGTTCAATTTTATTTTGTGATAGTGATATATTTCGTTTTATGTTAGATGGGAAAGTTTTTGTTGTTTCTGTTTGAAAGCATATCAATAGCTTTTCAAAGAAAATAGTAAGAATTAGATTTTGTTAACATTGTTTTCTACGTCGAGACCTTAAAACTATAAGCTTTGAGAGAGAGCTTTAGATTGGTAAGGGAGGTTATTGATCTGCAGCCTATACTTAATTATATCTTGGACATAGGGGATATTCCCAAAGAAGAAAAATCCTAACGACAGTTACTTTATTAATAATTATTTAGTTTTTGAGATAAATTTTTTTTAATTTAAATTTTAGTGTGTTTCAAGAGCTTTTTATTAGAATTAAGCTTTAATCAATCACGTCGATAAAAATTTTTGCAACATATTAGAAAATTATAAGTGGCTGAACCCTAGTCGACATATCAACTACATTGTTTGGTCTATAGTGTTTAGTACCACTTGAATTTGAGTAGTATGGATGTTCACTGTGTGCATGTGTCACGTACAGTTCAAGTATGAGGGTTGAATATATTTTTAAATATGCATAGGTATACGAAGGAAGGCGAAGGATGATGTATTATCTATATTGAAGTTAATAATTTTATTATTGCTGAAAGCTCGAAATTTCAGGATGAAGAAAATTTAAGTTTAGAATTTTTGGACACGATGAGTATAAAATTAGCATCGAAGTGCTATATAAAAGTCGTAACGCAGATACTTCGCTGTTGATATACACCATCTGTTATTATAATGACTAGCCTAGTGGCACGGGTTGCTTCATTTACTTTTTCAAGTTTCTAAATTATTTGTTTTTTTTTCAACTTAAAGTATCTAACGACTATTTATAAAGCAATTTTTAACATATTACTCGAATACAAAAAAATATTTGGAAATTTCTCATCACTCAACAAAGGTCAAAGCAGCTTACTGATGAAGAAAAATGTAGAGAAGGAATATAGTTTAATTTATAACAGTTGACAGATTTTCATAAAAGGGAATCCCATTGTGTAAATTTAATAAATAACCCACACCCTTTTTATTTTATTATGTAACAATTTCTAAACACATACAAATAACGATATTGTTCGCATCGGTTAAAAGGTCAACTTTTGTTTTCTTCTCTTCAAGTTTTATAAAACAATTATTTACCTTTTTTTCGTATCGATCTAACTGGTTTTATGAAAAGTTCAAATAAAATTAATAGAGGAAAATGTTAAAAGTTGAACTTTATTTTAACCTTTTTATGCTCTAGTTAATTCTGTCAAAGTGCAACAGCTATATTATGACCAACTTCGAATTAATACTGTTTGATGCTTTTTCCCTGAAGTAATTTTAGCAATTTAAATTTTTTTAAAGATTTCCCAGGTTAAGAGTTGGAGTTTTGTAAACTAAGAGCTAACCTAATCTAACTATCGAGAAATGGTTAGTAGTTTGGTGTTGCCAAACAACGTGTAGTGAAAAATTGAAAAATGCTTCAAATCGCAGCTTTCTACCTACAATATAAAAAAATCTAAGAGGGCGTAGGTTGTTTTTTGTTATGTCTGCTATTGTATTCTATAGACTTTGACATTTTTTATCAAACAACTTTTAAAAAATAAAATATAATGAACATTATCAGGGAACTTTCTGGCTCTATTATAGTGGTCTCTCTTCTGAGTTCTGATCTGCTAATTGACTATAAGACCTTTTCGTTTGCTCAGTTTTTCATTTTAAATTATTTCTAATGAATTGTTTTGTTTTGATTTTTAGCTGCTCATACCTAAATTCCATTAGATCTGTGATGAGTGCACTATATCTCTTTCTCCGATGCTTATCATCATGCAAACTGCATAGAAAATGATAATAATTTGAAAGTCATTTCTCTCATATTTGATACTATTTCTGAACAATAATAGCACTTAAAGATAGAAAAAAATTATTGAATTTTATTATGAAAAAATATCCCACACTACATCTGTCGTGTCTATACTCATATTACATTATTAATAAATCGTAGATACTATAATCCTATTTACGTGCGTATTATTACTAATTTAACAAAAGTAACGTAAAGTTGTCAGTTTTAAAGGAACAGTTTATGACGTCATTACTTGTAAAATATCTGGAGTAGGTACAGCAAAAATATTTTATAGTGGCGAGCTGAGGGGAAGCGCCTCCCTTAAATACGATTGGTTTAAAATAAATTCATTTGTATCAATGGCTACTAAATTATAAGTAACTATATTTCTTCTTATTGATATATTCTTATTAATATATTAATATAAGTAACTATATACTCCAGTCTCACAATTATAGAGAGTGACTCATTCCTAATATGTGTTCACAAGCTTTAGCTATCTATAGACCGGCTTCTATTGAGATAGATGCAGAAAACACGTTCCGCATTAATAGAATAACGTGCTTTACTATAATTTGACAGAAGCTTAGTATTAGAAGTGGTTCCGAGTACGAACGATTGTTCGTAATGCTGTACCGAAAAATCTCGATGTAATCTAGTCTTCATTCTATAAATGACACAACTGTCTACTTTTGTGGACAAATAGTATAGGCGATTACTATTGCATAGAAGGGAAAAATACCAATTTAGGTATCTGCGCTTCCTCTCAGCTCGTCACTATAAAATATTTTTGCTCTACCTCAAAACAAACTGTGACATTAAAGGCTTAGCTATAGTCTATAACCTACATTTTACATCCTTGGCACTTGTTCCTTGTACATTTGAGTGGCAAAATGTCACAACTTAGTGTTTGGAGAGGAACGAAATTATGGGAGTAAAAAACCAATAAAATTGGTTAAGGTTAGGTTAGATTAGGTTTGCATAGGTTAGGTTAGGTTAAGTTTGCCCAGAAGTAAAGATGAGTATAAGTGTACCAGGCACCTTTATAACGTTTCAACAGTACAGATCCAGAGGAGGGGTTTAGCTGGTAGGCGCTTACATGGACCAGCTTTCCTAGTGAATTTGGCGCTACGTGGCCACAAAGGCCGGGTGTCTCTAGAAGATCCCTTCTCTTAATTTAAAAGATTAGGTTAGGCTTATGTTAAGGAGTAATTTCGAAACATCCATGAATGAGAGTATTTATGCTTCGAACTTTGTTGGCATTATGCTAAAAGATCAAGAATCATAGGATGCTATATCGTATGATATTGGTCACGTTCTGAGTACCAGGGAACATATAAGAACGTGTAAGACGAGATAGAGGCGCCTCTGACTTTAGATTTAAAATAAATTAATTACATTAATTAATTAGAAGTCAAGTGGGCACTGTACTTCGACATCTGTACATTGAGACATCGACGGAGACTATCTGCATAGTCTTTTATTCGCCCACGACCAAATAATTGTAGCCGCCGACGATTTCGATATAGAGTATATTATGCGAAAACTCGCCGAGACTCATAAGAAAGCTGGACTTAAAAAAAACTGGGAAAAGACAAAATACCTAGTAGTAGGTGAGCACGACAACGACATTAAAATAAATAATAAAACAATAAAATTATGTGATCAGTATAAATACTTGGGCGTACAAATATCAAAGGATGGATCAAGTAAAAAATTAATCAGAAATAGAGGTGGCACAAGGAAAATGTGCCATAAATAAATATAATGAACTGCTATGGTCCTCACAAATCAGAAAAAAAAAAACTGCGAATGTATGACACAATTATAAAAAGTATTATCCGTTCACTGTTTATTTGCGCTATGGTTGGCCATGTTAGGGTGACTGATTCCACCCGGTATAAATTCGAAAAAAATCAGTTAGGTTAAGTATTGTAGAGTAGCGGCTTTTATTCAATTGTGTTAATAGTTGGTCTGTCAATGGTCTGTCATTTTTTTGGTATTGTCAAGAGCTGTCAGTGAACTTAATAGGGATTTTTTATTGTGGCAAACTAAAAAACAAAAGTTCATGGCCAACCATAGCGCAAATAAATTGTGAACGGATTATATAGTGCTCAATGAGACGGAAACATGGGAAATGAGAAAAAGGACAAAGAGAGACTGGCAGTGGTGGAAATGGATTTTCTCAGAAGGAGCTGTCGGGTATCAAGACTGGAAAGAGTAAGAAACAAAGAAATAAAAAGGAGAATGAAAATTGAGAAAATGGTGCTGTGGAGACAGTTTAATAAAGGCTACTAAAATGGTTCGGTCATGTATAGGGATTGCCAAACGTAAGCAACCTTATATGCGCATAAGAGCAAGTGAGAAAGCTATAGAAAAAGATGCCCAAACATTGTTTTCATAATAGTTTTGACGTATATGTAACCTTGGTTATAAATTTTGCTTTCTGCGCAGGGAAGAGAGTTAGAAGAAGAACAATGGATGGATAAAAACGAATGGAGAAGAGGATGCGAGAGAAGGCCAATAATCTTCCAGAAAAAAAGTTCAATATGAAAGTAGATGGATTACAGATCACCATGATCTTACTGTGAACTCTTTTGATACAACCCTCTCTTAATCGTTGATCGTGAGCTATCGGTAGCTCGCAGGGATATTTTTATGATTCACGCAAACTTGACCATGCTGCATGGCTGTTTGATTCTCTGCCATGATGGCAGAGTTTGTTTACAAGTAGCCTAAGAAATTATTATTCGGTCTTTGATAGCTTACCACTTGCCTATTTTAAAATTTGTGACATAGCATCGTGACTCATGAAACTCAATGAACATTCCTATTCCTGTAGAGGTTGTTAAGTATCAACAACAAACTAGCAGCTCTAAAAATGACTATTATAGACCAAAGGTAGTTAAATCAATAAGTATTCAAAAACATGGGCATTTAAATCCTCTCAGGTGGAGGAAACAAAATAATTGTGTTAGGTAACCTTAAATGCTTAAATAAAATAAGAAAGGGATTCCGAATGGCAGCTTATGATTGATGAAAATGTATTTGTAAGCTTTATCGTAATTATGTACTCGAGATTTCGATTTCTGCAATAATAAGAGAGTATTTGAATAGGCTTAAGAAAAAATTATAACTTGACACATTTAAGTATCTCCGATTTCTGTTAATTAAAAATATCTACTTTTGGCGTTACATCTCTGATGTATCAAAAAAACATTTGTGGAGTGTCACGTCACGTTACTTTCTTAATAATTTCTTTTTACTTCTCGATTCGGATGTTCTAGTAGTAACTAAAGTGTTTAATTAAATTCATGCAGGTTGTTGTTTTTTATAATTAATTTATTATGAGCTTGTTTCTTTTAAGAGGAGCTTTGCGATAAAAATAATTAAAATTTTTTTTTCTTGTTTCAGATTAATTAATGCTGTCAATTGAAAATGGATTAAGATACTCAATAATCGCTATGGTGAGTTTGAAATATTTTTTTATCAAACAACTTTGTATTTAATCGAATTTAAACTTTTGCAAAATTTAATGTTTAAAATTAATTTTCTGTTTTCTCTTGGGCATAGTTATTTAATTTGAAATTTCAGCCATTTTACATTGGGGTAATTTTTCTCCTAGATATTTTACACCACCAACCCCGCTTGGAATTCTTACCTGCTTTTAATAAATCGATTTTGATTATATTGCAATAAATTTTTTGAACATTTTTCTATTACATGAAGAATTTTCTATTTTGCTTTTCTTTTAGTAAGCTAAAATCTTGATTTATTTTCATCTTGTGAAAATACTTTAAAAACAAAATTTATCTTAAAAATTATTGCCTTAATTCAAACCTGAAGTGGGTTTTGGTGAAAATCAATACGGAAGTAAAAAACATTTTTCCACTTTTAGTACGCATACAAAAGGTTTCTGTTAAATCGACTTTGATATTTGATAAAAGTAGAAATAAATTTACGGTGCTGCATAGTGTATTTTGTATTGTGTACACATGTCGTATCTGCAATATGTGGTACTATTTTCAACTTTTCAAATTGAAAAAAATCCTATTTATAGAGGTCACCACTACTTTATTATTTATTTAAGGAAAGTGGGGTTTTAAGAGTCATTAAACAGTTGGGTGTTGGATTTCTCATCAAATTTTAATGAGGCAAAATTTAACCTATCAATTAATCCACACATGGATGAAACTTAAAAAAATTGATTTTAATTAAATTTTAATGTTAGAAATGCGAAATTTCAAAGATGACTTTCTAATGAATATGCGCGACTTTCTAACAAATTCGATGCATGGGCGGGAATTATGTAAATTTTAATTAAACGACTTTAGATGATTCATGAAATTATGTATTTGGATATTAGTAGTGGTTTCTTTGCAATTAGTGCCTATTTATAACCAACCGTACTTAAATTAAATTATACCTTTTGGCCAACTATTTGCATGATATTATTTTTTATTTATTCTTAAACTGTAATACCGTTAAGTTGAAATAACAATGTATACAGAAGGCTTAGAAATGTTTATTATCGGTTGGCGTATGGAGCTTTTGCTTAATTCTTCTACATTTTTTGCATGATTACATGTTAAACATTTCTAAGCCTTCTCGATATAGGGTTTTTGTTTTAAAGAACCCGCATTGCTTCACTAAGTCCATGAGGGAATTTAAATGAAATACTTATCTTCTAATACTATACAGTTATGAAGTCTGGGTGGAAATCATTATTTTTTTTATTTTTTACTTCAAAGTTCTAACTCGTGCTTGCTCTAACTATTTTCATCTATCCAACTTTTAAAGTGAGATTGGAATCCATGAAGAATCTTACTATTTAAAAGTATCACTGCGTCACTGCACCCTCTAAGAGCCTGGTGAGAAGGGAAGTCAGTTTTGTTAAAAATCTTGAGAATTGCTAATTTTTTTCTTCTTAGAAGTTCTGAATTTTGATGGCTCTAAAAGTTTTCTTCTAAGATATAAAATGAGATTCGATTCGATGGAGGATACATGACACCGTTTAAAATTTTCACGTTGTGCTGCATCCTCTCTGAAGCCCTGGCGCGGAAGGAAGTCTGTCGTAGTGAAAATCTTGAGAAATGCCCATTTTTTTCTTCTTAAAAGTTCTGACTTTTGGTTGCTCTAAATGTTTTTTCCCAAGGTTTAAAATGAGATTCTACTCGATGGAGGATACAAGACACCATTTAAAATTTTCACCTAGTCGCTGCATCTTCTCTGAGACCCTGGCGGGGAGGGAAGTCTGTCGTAGTGGAAATTTGCAGTAATAATAATTTATTTCTTCTTAAAAGTTCTGACTTTTGGTTGCTGTAAAAGTTTTCTTCTAAGTTATAAAATGAGATTCGACTCGATGGAGGATACAAAACACCATTTAAAATTTTCACGTTGTCTCTGAATCCTCTCTTAGACCCCGGCGGGAGGGAAGTCAGTCGTGGTGGAAATTTTTAGAAATATTAATATTTTTCTTTTTAGAAGTTCTGATTTTTGATTGCTCTAAGAGATTTCTTCCAAGGTATAAAATGAGATTCGACTCGATGGAGGATACAAGACATCATTTAAAATTTTAAGTTTAACCAAGTTTAACGTAGTAGCTGCATCCTCTCTGAGATAGTGGCGGGGAAGGAAGTTCGTCGTGGTGGAAATCTTTATAAATTTTTTTTTTCTTTTCAAAGTTCTGACTTTTGGTTGCTTTAAATGTTTTCTTCTAAGGTATAAAATGAGATTGAACTCGATGGAGGATACAAAACACCATTTAAAATTTTCACGTCTTTGCATCTTGGTTGCTTTAAATGTTTTCTTCCAATGTATAAAATCAAAAATTTACGTTGTAGCAGCATCCTCTCTGAGACCGTGGCGGAGAAGGAAGTTCGTCGTGGAGGAAGTTTTTAGAAATATTAATTTTTTTCTTTGCAAAGTTCTGATTTTTGGTTGCTTTAAATGTTTTCTTCTAAGGTATAAAATGAGGTTAGACTCTATGGAGAACACCATTTTTAATTTTCACGGCGTCGCTATATCCTTTGAAACCTTGGCGGGGGGGGGGGGAAATCAGTCCTGGTGGAAATCTTTAAAAACCTTATATTTTTCTTCTTTAAAGTTATGACTTTTGGTTGCTTTAAAAGTTTTATTTCAAGGTATAAACTATGAAATGAGGTTAGACTCTATGGAAGTCACTTTTTAAAATCTTCAAGGCATCTTGCATTCTCTGAAGCTCTGAAAGGGAGGGAAATCAGTATTGATGTGATCTTTAGAAATATTAATATTTTTCTTCTTCAAAGTTCTAACTTTTGGTTGCTTTAAAAGTTTTTTTATCAAGGTACAAACTATGAAATGAGGTTAGACTCTATGGAAGTGACTATTTAAAATCTTCACGGCATCTTGCATCCTCTGAAGCTCTGAAAGGGAGGGAAATCAGTATTGGTGTGATCTTTAGAAATATTAATATTTTTCTTCTTCAAAGTTCTAACTTTTGGTTGCTTTAAAAGTTTTTTTATCAAGGTACAAACTATGAAATGAGGTTAGACTCTATGGAAGTGACTATTTAAAATCTTCACGGCATCTTGCATCCTCTGAAGCTCTGAAAGGGAGGGAAATCAGTATTGGTGTGATCTTTAGAAATATTAATATTTTTCTTCTTCAAAGTTCTGACTTTTGGTTGCTTTAAAAGTTTTATTTCAAGGTATAAACTATGAAATGAGGTTAGACTCTATGGAAGTCACTTTTTAAAATCTTCAAGGCATCTTGCATTCTCTGAAGCTCTGAAAGGGAGGGAAATCAGTATTGATGTGATCTTTAGAAATATTAATATTTTTCTTCTTCAAAGTTCTAACTTTTGGTTGCTTTAAAAGTTTTTTTATCAAGGTACAAACTATGAAATGAGGTTAGACTCTATGGAAGTGACTATTTAAAATCTTCACGGCATCTTGCATCCTCTGAAGCTCTGAAAGGGAGGGAAATCAGTATTGGTGTGATCTTTAGAAATATTAATATTTTTCTTCTTCAAAGTTCTGAATTTTGGTTGCTTTAAAAGTTTTTTTTTCAAAGTATAAACTATGAAATGAGATTAGACTCTATGGAAGTCACTTTTTAAAATCTTCATGGCATCTTGCATCCTCTGAAGCGTTGAAAGGGAGAGAAATCAGCATTGGTGTGATCTGTAGAAATATTAATATTTTTCTTCTTCAAAGTACTGAAGTTCTAAAAGTTTTTTTCCATGGTATAAAATGAGGTTATTCTATGGAGGATACCATTAAGATTTGTGTGCTGTCACTGTATTCGTATTCTAAATTTCTGAGTTCCTGGCGGGGAAGGAAGGGAAAATAATAATTTTTGTTAAGTTAGTGCTATCGCTTCAAATACTTAGAGGGGTTTCAGGGCTTTCTGGTTCTTTTTCTATGGAGTTTTCTTGAACATGTTTTATTCTTTAATCACTGGCACTCTTTGTGCATGCCTAGGAGTTTTAATAGCTGGCGCTAATACATGACTCATTTGCTCATTTGCGTTTTCAGTTTTCAGCGACTCCATTGATGGGACTTTATAAGAAAGCCCATGACGTCTCAGATACATCTGCAAAGATCTTATGAAAACGAGTTTTTCATTTATAACAGCTGCTTTACTTTCCCTACAGATATTCATTACGATATCATTTCATTATTTGCTTCAAATTAAACTGTTGTTGATCTAATTATTTCATTTTGTATTTCTAACGATTTGGTAATAATACCCTTCGAAGAAAAAAAAGGTTGAATTAATGACCTTCTTAGAGAAATGTGGGTTTAATAATAATTAACTTTGCTTCTACTATATGGATGTTGTATAAATTAATTAGTACACATTAACCAAGTTTGAAATTCTCCAAGGTTCGTTACATTCACCTCAAAAATATTTTACAGCTTATCTGATTTTCTAAAACTTTTACAAAAGCTTATTTTCTCTAAAATAACTTATCTGGTGTTGCTGTTAAGTTGAAAAGTCATGTAAATAAATTTATAGGCCTCAAAGTTTTTATATAATAGCTATTATCACATTTTTATTGCCAAGATTTAACGATAAACTCAAGTTTTGTATAATCGTTACTTTCTTTAGGGGAAAATTAAAACAAAAAATTTTCATCGCTTTTTTGTTGTTGTGTAAAAAAATTTTCTTTATTTTAAAATAAGCTATAAAAATGTGTTCTTTCTGGCACATACATAGAATTGTTTCCTCAAAACACCTATTTTACTATATTCTTTTGTTGCTATGAGGTGCTATGCTATAAACAAAATGTGAAATAAGGTTTTTTTTATACTTTTTGAATGTGTACGAGTGTACGAACTTCCTGTAACTTAAAGCTAACTACGGGAAATTGCAATTTCTGTTCAAGTTTACTAAATATTTACAGCTTCATTGTATTTAATCGTAATTGGAAAATGATTGACATTTCATATAAATACATAGTAAAGGGTAAAAGTTTAAAAATCTTCTGTTCGTGACGTGCTCGAAAGGATGGGTTAGAACTACTCGTTGTTATTAATCGCTTTTACTCAGTAATGTATATTATTTTCGCTGAAAATAATTTATTTACACTATTTTTCTGGTTGTGTTATTGGGAAAGTAACATTTTTATTTTGTGGTCACTTGATATTATTTTCTAAGAGCTTTTTCTTTATATTGAGACTAAAATTGGATATGACTAAAAATGATAGCGAACTGCAAAGATGTGGTAAAGCAAACACCTCATGGAGACGGATGTAAAGTTTTAGATTTATACTTTTTAGCTCCAGATATGCCTCTTTTTTGATTTTTTTAAAAATATGTTCTGTTTTGGACATTTTAGACCTACTGGAGTATTATATTGTTGGATCAACTTAGTAGCGAATAATCTCTTGTACAACAAGGTATTCCTATGTGCTTTAGACGGGTTATTCTGAACATAACAATATCAAAGTAGACTTCGGGTTAATTCTCCTTCGGTTTCAAGAAATCTACAGAAAACATGGTGATGCACTTTAGTAGGGAGTTCAAGGGACGAAAATTTTTGTGTTTTGTTTCTTCGTTATTCTTTAGTTAAATATACACTCAGGTTACTCACTAACTATTATATTATTATGAGGCAAATTTTTTTCCACATATTCACCACTGTTTTCGAGATATAAGCGAAAACCCAAAAAACGGAAACTTTTCACTTCCCTCTCCCACCCTGCTGAATATTTCCAACTAAATTGTTGAGTGCTGGAGGTTTGCTTTGTACTGTGATACACAAGTATACAAATGGAATGATTAAATGACACTTTGATGATTCTCATATCTGGATGCATTTTAGGGGTAGTTGGTTTAGCTCTGAAAATGTGCATTTTAATCATGTTTATAAGCAATCCGTCCTAAGGAAAACGGGTTCATATTAGTTGGTTAAATGGAATAAATAGGATGTTTATGATAGTTATTCTGTCAAAAAAACAATTGAATGTCGTGTTTATTAGAAATTATTTATTAAAAAATTCAAATTTCTGTCATTTCCACCAAAACCACAAACTATAAAAAATTCATGGATATTTCACGGTGGTACTTTAGATTCTGAGAAAATGGGGTTAATAGAATTATGACAAATTAATAACAAAGTGTGCCGTGAAATTCAATAGAGAATACTTGTCGCAATAATTAAATCACATAAACATGTGAGTGATAAATTAACAACTTCTTTCTACTTGATTATCTTTGTCAATTTGACATTAATTTCATGGCGCTCTATTGTTTTGCTGCTTTATTTAGCAGATTTAAAGAATGTAAAAATTAAATCTATAAGAAAACATAAGGTTGAGGCTATTTAATTAAAAGCTAACGAATCTTTCCTTCATAATTATTCAATTTAATGCTCAAGTTATTTAGTTATTTTTTGAGTTTCTTGTAAATATTTTCTGGAAGACAAATTCAACTGTTCAGTAGCCACACTACAACTGTATTCATTTAACTAACTCGCTAACTGCAGGAATGACAAAAAGCCATGGTAGCCCACGTTTCGTGAGCCATATTATACAGTGTTTTATTATTTAAAACAAGTCTAAAAGTCTTAATAAACATGGCCTCTCAAACGGACCAGGAAAGTATTTGCAACTTTGGGTAAATGAACTCGATCAATTTTTATACCTTGAAGTGTATGATCGATTGACAAATTGCCATATTTTGTATTCGAATTTAGCCTACTAGACCTGAAATTTTGCCCATTAAGTTAACTGATCCTGCATACTTCAAATTTTTAATAACACGTTGCTTATTAGGTACTTGATGAACCAGGTGTGCGATTGAACGTTGAGTTTTGGTTAATGCACGATAGTGCTCAGTGCATTTCACATTGGCTGTGAAATGTAAATATTTTAAAGAAATTATGAAGTACTGGATAGAACGAGGTATGACACTTAACATGGTTTGCTAGATCTCCTAATTTAAACAGTTAGAACACAGTCCTGAATTTTTGAGGGGACACAAAATTTCTTCCATTTTTGGTCCTTCTCGTTGCCTATGAGGGATGTACTTTTCTTAGTTAACGATTTAACCTAATACTATACCGGTGGCAAATATGGCTACTAGCGGATGCTAGACTAGCAATTTTGAAAAAATAGAATATGTTTCTTGGAGGTGCGATTCAGAACAAATACCAGAACCTCTTTTATTTACTTCGTCTTTTTTTATTTATTTATAAAATAATAAAGTATCTAAGCATTCCAATTATCTATACGTACAGTAAAAATAATTTAACTTGATGTAAGTTCGCGCAGGTTTGGCCACGCCCCTTTAATAATTTAAATACGTTGACTACTGCGTTGGTGGGGATAAATACCAATTTAGGTGTTGGCGCATTGTCACCGCTAGTCTACTTAAAATATTATTACAGTATATGGTTAGAACGATCCCCCCCCAAGTGGTTGCTTTGTTGTTATCTTTTCTCATGCAAAATTAAGGAAGAGTAGGTACAGTCAGCCTCACAATTAATGGCCACCTTAACTATACATTTATCAAGAATATGTGTGTAACATAATTGTGAGACTGACTGTACCTTATGTTTTTCATCTTTATAGCTAACTTAATTTATTTAAACAAACTTAATAATAGAAGCTATTAAACAAATAATATACAACAAAATTATGAACTGTTAAAATGTTTGTAGGTATTATTAATTTATTAAACGTTACGATAATCTTATTGTACAACCTAAGTCATGCAAATGTTGAGCAGTAGCAGCAGTTTATGAAATATAAAGCGTAACTAACGTTGATTAATGACATTTCTGTAATAACAGCTTTTACTATACATAGCTGACCTATATAAAATGAAGAATTACTCATGATATACAAGACATATTTCTCTTGGGGAAGTATAGAAATTATCACACGATCGGGCAGGATGTTAAAGTGACGGAAGGTAATTATTATTTTATGTTAATTGGATTACTTTAAAGTTTAATAGTACCAATAACAAGTGCTTTTTAAGTATTAGCATTTTCAATTTTTGAGCTAATAATCTTTTTTGTGTATTATCCATTTCCATATTATTCACTGGGGAGAATTTGGAATATTCACGAATAGGAATCAAATCCTGTGCTTAGCGAATCAATTTAGTTAGTTGCTTCTGCAAAAAAAAAGGTTTAAATTTTTTATCCACATACTTTTTGTGTTCGTTGAACTTGAATTTAAAATTATTAAATAAAAGCAAAATTCTTTCAATTATTAAGTGAAACGAATTAATTTTATTAGCTTTGGAAAGTGTTTTTTAACAAAGAAAAATATAATTGAATGGATTTGTTTAAAAACTGAGAAATTATAAATTATACTCAACCACAAAAAGGACTTATATTATTAGTAGCGAAATTACCTTTGTTCCTTTATGAAAGGTAATTTATGCAGTAGACAAATTAATGAGCTCTCTAATAAATGCTCCGCTCCAACTTGGAACAGAGATGGCTGTAATACTACAATTAAACCTATAATCCGTCATCATTTTGTCTTCAATCTTAATAACATTTCATGTTGAAAATACCATGTCCTTTTAAGTTATCCATACTTGTTAAAAATAATTGGTTCGTCACGTTCATTGAACACTGATTAGTGATGACACTATCAACACGTGTGGATAGTTGAAGGAATTACTTACCTAATTTTACGTAACACTAATTACAAGAGTTGGTCTTTTTTATATATAGACTGCTGTTAATTTCAATGAATAATTTTAAAAATAAAAGATTCATATCAAAAAGTCCAACGTAAAAGCAGCCATTGGGGGGCCATTGTTTTACTCGTTATTTAGTGACACTTTTATAAGAGCAGCAATAGGCTTTAGCAGAATCTAAACAACGGTTCGTTTAATAAGATATTTATCTGTTGCTAACGCTACATTTACAATGAATTTGCTGATGGCTTTGTCTTTTGGAGCTTTTTGACTTATAAATGTTCGTATGAAGATAAAATACAAAAGAAGGGTCAAAATTTTCTATTTGGTAATGGTTTGTTTTACTTTCACAATAAAATATCAAGTACAATTGAATATAGTACGGAAAAGGGTAAAATTAATTTGCTAAGATGGAACTCAACGAATTGAAAACAATAAATTCCGATGCATTTTTAATATCGCTTGTTTTAAAGAATTTGCTCAGAGATAAATTGCTGGAAAAGAAAAAAGGAAACTTAAGACTGTATCAATAAGCGACACTTTACGTAAAATTGGTCTTTTGATCAACATTATCACTTTGATTTCGTCTACTTCACGGTGCTTAGACGAATGCGCCATCTATTGACATTTATGTGAAATAGGTAGGGGTCAATTTTATCTGATGTTTTATGAATATTTCCTCCATTATGCCAGATTTTGTGGTTATGTGTAATTCATCAGGACCGGATCAAAGAACTTTGGAGCTTGAGGCCCAAATTATTTTCGGACCCCTACAAAACTAAACTACACTCGTTATAGAGCACATGGAAGAGGGTGGAATTTTATTTTATGAATGTTTTTGAGTTAGTTAAAAGGTAAAAATACTTTAAAAACGCCGGTTCTAGCTACCTGGCTAAGGCTCAGTATTATAAACGAACTATAAGGTTAGCTGTCATTTTAATTTGACATAATTGGACAAAATAGTGAAATTGGCGTTTATTTATAATTTCAAACTACGGTTGAGTCAACCTTCGGTTAACTAGGCTTTATAATACTGACCCTAAGGGAGGGAGGGGATGAAATGGTCCAGTTTTGGGGTTTTCTCTTATATCTCGAAAACCGTGTATCCTAGGCAAAAAATTACCCTTAGCCAAATGAAAACTTATTAAATTTCCTAGGAAATTCTTTTATTCATCTTTGTCTATTCCTTATAGTTTTTAAAATACCCGTTTACAAAAATCGTTAATGTATGATAAAAAATTTTTAATGACGTTTTTCTTCAAACCTCTAACACCTCAGCCTAACTATTTTAGGCAAAAAAGTTTCAAATAAAAGTTGTAGAGCATAAAATTCTGCATCTAAATCAATCAACAAAAATAATTATGGGTATTCTGCAACGGTGGAAATTAAGAAAACAAAGATTCGAAAATTTCGAAAATTACCTCAAAATATGAATAGAATTGTAATTTCCGACATTTTCCTATCAAATATCTGCCGTTTAGTTCAGTCATTGAACGCTAAAAGAAAGCGGCGTAGAGGACATGAAAGATGATGGAATTTTTTCCCTGGTGTTAGCTATAGGGCTAAGGGGTGGAGGGGGTGGAAAGGTCTCTCTTGTAGGACTTTTGCTTAGATCTCGAAAACAGTTAAATTAAAACTTAAAGCTTATCAAATTTCCTACAAAACTGTTTCTATTCGGTTTTTCTCTATTCATTATAGATTTTAACATATCTTAGCATATTTAGTTTAGGAAAAAAAGTTTCAAATAAAAGTTGTAGGGCGTAAAATTCTGCATCTACATCAATCAAGAAAATTAATTATGGGTATTTTGTAACGGCGGAAATTAAGAAAACAAAGAATCGAAAATTTCAAAAATTACTTTAATATATGAATAGGCATGTAATTTTCGACATTTTGATATCAAATTTCTGCCGTTTACTCAAGTCATCGAACGCTCAAAAAAGGAGTGTGAGGACATGGAAGAGGGGTGGAATTTTTGTCCCTGGTCTAGCTATATGGCTAAGGGGCAAAGGGGATGGAAAAGTCTCGCTTTTGGGATTTTTGCTTATATATTGTGCCCTTGTAGAGCATAAAATTCTGCATCTAAATCAATCAACAAAATTAATTATGGATATTTTGTAACGGCAGAAATTAAGAAAACAAAAATTCGTAACCATATAGTTCTACAACCAGGGAAAGAAATTCCACTCTCTTCCATGCCCTCTACACCCCTTTTTTGAGAGTTCGCTGACTGGACTAAACGGTAGAAATTTGATATAAAAATTTTGAAAATTACCTCAAAATATGAAAAGGCATGTAATTTTCGAAATTTTTATATCAAATTTCTACCGTTTAGTCCAGTCAGCGAACTCTCAAAAAGGGGTGTAGAGGGCATGGAAGAGAGTGGAATTTTTTCCCTGATTCTAGCTATAAGGTTAAGGGGAGAACGAGGGGAAGAAGGGGTCCCTTTTTTTGGGTTTTGGCTTATATCTCAGAAAGAGTAGGTTCTAGGGAAAAAATTACTGTTAGCAAAATTAAAGCTTATTAAATTTCCTACAAGATTTTTTCTATTCATTTTTTCTCTATTCATTATAGTTTTTGACATATCCTCCCGCAAAAATCGTTAATGTATGAAAATAAACGTTTGTCTGACGTTTTACGTTTGACGTCAAACTTTTACCTCTAACACTTCAGCCCTTCGTTTTACAGTAAAAGTCTTCAGAAAAGAAGTTGTAGAGCATTAAATTTCCTTTACTATTTAACTTTTTTTTCCGGACCCTCTACAACCCCGGGCCCTGAAACGCGCACTTCATGCCCTTCATGAATAATTCAGCCCTGCAATTTTAAATGTTGTAAAACTATGCATTCTAAAATTTATTTAAATTATTTATTTTTATTAAATATAGTTTACAGTCGAATAAAAAATACCATATAACACACGGTCATGAAACGTCCTATTTTGGTTATTAGGTAGTTTTAGTAGAAATTAAAATGAAAAATATTGAAATATTTTTTAGTAGCTTATAGTGTTATTTTCGGTACAGTCTGATTAGCGGGGAATAAATTTTAAAGGTCCAAATAACCCGTAGTGTTACCCTTAATTTTCACCCTCGGTTACAATTTAAAATCTGCATAAATTACCCTTAAACATGATTTTCATTTATTCTGAAAGCTAAATTTTTCCATTAATTCAAAAAAGCTATTTAGATGTAATTACATTTGTCGTGGAAGAACTTACTAGTTATTAATGTGTTTTTATTAGCAGTACACGTATTGTCAATTAAGACATTAAGTTGGTACGAGTATATAAGTTTTACTTAAAAGAAATGTTTCTTGTTCCGTGTGGTGTGTGGAATTTGTACAAATAAGGGGAAACAAATCATTATCAAGTAAAGTTCTTATAGGCCATTTGCTACAATGTTTTCATTTGTAGTAACGTAATCTTACATGATTTATATTAATAATGTTAAAGCTTTCTTGTAAATACATTTTAAGTTTACTTTACGAATGTAGGTGCACACCAGTGCATTTGTATTAAGAGATCTAGATTCTAATCACGCCTTTAGTTAGCTGTTAGTGTTATACAAAGTCCGATTAAGCTACCCCAACTATAGTATTCATAAAATCTCTGCTGTGGATTTCCTTTGTTGGTGCTTGATTTGTGACTAAGGGTAGATTATTAATATTTATGTATCGTTGACGTGACCTTTGCTCGCTAACTATTTATAATTTTATCCCTTGCAATAACGCTACATAGACTTAAAAACCCTCGTTTTGTATAAGGATTATCTGTCAACTTATAATATAAAATATTTACTTTTTATTTCGTACGAAGGTATGACGTGTTGTAATTTTTATTAAAATTCCGTACAACTTTTTGTCAAAAGTTCAGTTTTGATTTGATTTTTTTTTATAAATTTGTGGTCGAGCTCCACAGAAAAGTTAAACGAAAACGGATTTTGATTTAGCTAGCTCTCTTTTAAAAATGATGGTCACTAAAATCAAATACAGGTATTATTCTCTTGTTTATCATTACTTTTTGACAGCTTCTAACCATTAAATAAGTAAATTCAAACTGTTTTTATTCAAACATATACTCATGTATATGTATAACAAAACTTTTTATAAAAACTGTTGTTAAAACTGAAAAAGTCACGTTTAACATTTCAAAATGCAAATCATTTGAAATGATTTTAACTTTTGATGTATTGTATGCCGAATTTTTTATTTGGATGAGTAAATTTGTTTTTAATATCGTCTTTGAAATAATTTGAACGAACAACGTTATGTGAAAAGAAGTACGGAAGCTCCTTGTTTGAATGGTCTCCAAAACTGTTTCTAAAAAGGAGCTTATTCATCACGAAATCTGTCAGAAGCACAACCTCGATTTAAAAAAAAAGCTGTACGGATTACGAGGGATTTCTTTCGTGACGAGATGTTGTAAAATGTCACATTTTTAGCTTGTGCAGTTGATTACGGATCACAAAAAGGGTGGCGTACGTACTGCTCACTTATATTAAATGTGTTATTTCTACAATATTTCCAATAATAATAAATATTGATTTATCGTGTGAAGTGGGTGAAATTTTATGTCGATGGATGTTCTATTGAAGTAAAGTGGTGGGTTATATTTTGGACATAAATTCATCGACTGGATTCAAAATGTTTGAGAATAGTCCCGCGATAACACTTAGTCAATTAGCCAAGTTATATCTATTGTATTAGGTCAAGTCCTATTCAGGTAAATGTATAATCAGATGGTACCTTTTTTAGAAATAGCTTAAGACCTAAGGGTTAATACAGATCGCTATTGTAAACCCAAAATTATATGAAACTAATGTGATCGCCATTACTCACCAACCCTTTGTTATAACCCCTACAGGTTATATATCCTACACCTACGTATTTAATTTCATGGATGCGATGCATCTCGAACTTTACTCCGATGCACCCCAGTTTATTGGGCTTTTGCTACAACCGAATATCAGCATATTAAACACTTCTTTTTTTAAGTAAAGCGGTATGTTAAGCAGCTCATAATCAACCTATAGGTCAGATCCTAATCTTATACGTTTGGTTAGATTCTAACCTATTATGTTAGGTTAGATCCTAACCTATTATGTTACGATAGATAATATCCTAATACGTCACCTTAGAAACTAACATAATACACTAAGTCCTAAACTAATGCGTCAAGTCCTAACCTAATACGTTATGTTAGATCCGAACCTAATAAGTTAAGTTAGGCCCTAACTAAATACGTTATGTTAGATCTTAACCTAATGCGTTATGTTAGATCTTAACCTAATACAAAATGTTAGATTCTAACCTAATAGGTACGTTATGTTAGATCCTAATTTAATACGTTGTGTTAGATCCTAACCTAATACGTTATGTTTAGATCCAAGTTTAATCCGTTATGTTAGATCCTAATTTAATACGTTATGTTAGATTCTAACCAAATACGTTATGTTAGATCTTAACCTAATACGTTAAGTTAAATCTTAATTTAATACGTTATGTTACATCCTAACCAAATATGTTAATTTTGGTCCCAACCTAATATGTTATGTTAGATTCAAGTTTAATACGTTATGTTAGGTCCTAATTTAATACATGATGAGAGATCCTAACCCAATACGTTATGTTAGATCCTAACCTAATACGTTATGTTAGGTTCTAATTTTTTTTTTGTATGCTAACTAAATTAGAATAGCCATTTGCACTAATTTTGTCAGTTTGATTGCTGACAGCTGTTTCGATACACTGTATCATCTTTTTTTAACTGTTAACAGTTAAAAACCCGCTCCGAAGATGATACAGTGTATCGAAACAGCTGTCAGCAATCAAACTGACAAAATTAGTGCAAATGGCTATTCTAATTTAGTTCATACAAAAATCAATCTCGATTTGCACATAGTAAAAGCCGAATCTATTCAATAGTTAGGTTCTATCCTAGCCCTTTCATGGAATAATTGTTAAGCGAACGTAAAAGATACGTTGTGTTAGATCCAAGTTTAATATGTTATGTTAGATCCTAATTTAATACGTTAGGTTAGATCCTAACCAAATACGTTACGTTAGATCTTAATCTAAGACGTTGTTAGATCCATGTTCAATACGTTATGTTAGAGCTTAATTTAATATGTTATGTTAGATCCTAATTAGGATCTAACATAACATTAGTTAACAACAGTTAACCTACTATGTTAAGTTAGGTCCTAACCTAATACGTTATGTTAGGTCCTAACCTAGCCCTGCCATGGAATAATTAATAACATTTTTAGTAACAATAGCGTCTGTACGAATGAGAGACGACCAAATCAGAATAGTTTTTAAAACACTGAGCATGTTTACCTTCATTAAATTTATTTTCTTTAGATAATGCTTTAGGGTTTCCAAATGATAGAGTGGGATCCAAATTATACATATATGTAGGTGATAATAGGTTTTCGCACCTCGTATACTGAATCCAGTTCCAGGGTCCTCGATGTCTGGTTTCTTTGTTTTTGTCGTTTGTGATTCTTATCATGAGAAACCTCATGATCTTCTTGGCTATTGTTGTGAAGTTCTTAGGTACTGTCCGCAGTTTCTACGCTCTTTGGCCGGCGCGGCGTTGAGCTGAATCAATTTTTTAAATTTTTGGTATTGCTCATTTACTTACTGGAACCTTTTGTCTGAACAGCTAGTTAGTTCATGTCTTCTTGTACTAATGGAGCGTTTTATAATTCATCAGATATGGTCTGCGAATTTTTTAGGTACTATTGTTTTTCATTAGAAACTCTTCAGAAACTAGTTCGCCTATTTTGTTTTTTTATGTACTCATATGAGGCTTAAATGATTAATCAAATGCATTTTTGATGACATTGACGGCATGATAAGCAACATGGCAATAGAACGCTTTCCATGTTGTAGATCCAGATTAAAAAATGAAAAATAAAATCAAAACGGAGACAGAAACAACTAGTTGTCTCAAATACTAATTAATTCTTTTATATCTAGTATTATTCTTCTATAGAGATAGATAGAACATGAACAACGAAATATGACTGAGCTAAATACCTACATTTTTAATAAGCATTCAAGAACACTGTAGGGGGTTACCAAGTACGGTTGCTAATCATGACACCAGCTCTATAATGATGGTAATATGGCGAGCAGTAGGCTTCTAACCGCCTGTAGTTATTAGCACAAGTTAACCACCCATGTACTGAGATGAATACATCCCTAGTTCAAAGAAATTGTAATATTAATCAAACCATCAATGGAAGACACGCTTTGATCGTGTCCTCCACGAGGCATCGTACCCCTAAATGTAAAGATGGTCTTCAAGAAGCAGAAATCGTAAATGGTTCATTAAGTACAAAAGTTCGTTACCTTATATACAATTACTGAATTATTAATTAATTTCACTAGCTCTCATTTAGGTACTTATAATGGCTGAATTTATTTTAACGATTGCGTAGGCGTTGATTCACCCTATACATTTTGCACGTTTAAAGTCGAGTAAAAATTAAATACGATATCAGGTGGTTAGGAACACTCGAACCAATTATTAAGCAACCATTGTTATATAACTGAAGTGCCCTTCTGAAGATACATAAAGAACATCACAAGAATAGTTATTTCCCTTTATATCTTTTTTCGGTTTTTCTCTGAAGTAGCCTTTGATGCATTGTGTATTGTTAAAGAAAAAGTTACTCTTCAATTTTATTACATTTTCAATAATCGCACATTGTTTTACATTATTATAAATTACCATTTTTATAATAAAAGGGAAAAATTAAAAAATAAAAATTTCCGGTGGGGTTTAAACGTTTTTGCTAACAACGGTTAAAATGAATGGAAAATGTACTACTCGGGAAATTAAATGTTCTTAAACTACTTACATTTTCACGTTTTATTCACACTATTTTCTACTTGGTATCCGTTAAAAGTATAATTAAAGTGTAGAATTTTTAAGTGGTAAGCTCTCGGAGTTTTAATTTTAAGCATAAATTAAAACATATTTTGTAATAAACTTAAAAAAAAAGATTTGAAAAAATAAAAAATCTGGAAATATTTCATCTGAAGCACGAGAATTACTGTAAAGTTGGCACTAAGTACGCAATACGAATTTTATTGTACTGTTAAATCTTCCAATTTAAGGAAATTGCTTACATTTTGATGCTTATTCTCTTGGACATAATAAGAAAAAAGGTCGAGCTATGCATAAATCTTGAATTTTCAGAAACGGACTAGCCATCTGTACAAAATTGCTCAAACCGCTTTTTATTACTTAAATCTAACATTTTTCTTTACGTAAATTTATAAATTAATAAATTCAAATTTTTTACTTCGTCAGTCATAAAGTTTCCGTTTGCAATATTCTAATTGAAATTTACGGTATGAGCATTGAGAAATGTTCAAAGTGATGCCAAATATTTTAAAATGTAATGTCAAGTACTCGAATTCGACCTTAAAGTCGTCATTATTTCAACAAAATTTTCTTTAATTAAATTAAGAATTGACGGAGCAAAAATTATTATTCCAATATTGAAGTTGCAAGTCTTCATTAAAATTAGAATTTAGAAGACAGTCTAAGTGTCTACGCCTACTTAATGCATGTATTATGAAGTGCTTAGGTTCCTACTACTACAAAACTCATGCACCCGATAATTTAATCAGATTCATTTATAGATATTAATTGACACTTGAACTTGCGACCTAATTCAGCATATCGTATAAACTAAAGTAACTATCAAATTGAAATTATAATAGTGTTTGATGTTTCTCTGACCGAGGAGATGAATAGGTGTAAATAACTAATATTTTAAATGTTTGAAATTGAAATTATGTTCTAAATTATATAAGAGGGGGTTGTCATGACATCACCTTTCATTAAAAATTAATCTGCGGGAGTCGAATGTTAAACTCATATTTCGACAAACTAAAGTAAATTGACTTTGGCAATATTTCAACGAGTTGTTAGATTATTGCTAATCCATCACAAGTAACGAAGGATATCAAAAATTTGCATGCGCTGAAAATGCATTATGTATGTAAAATTTATAAATATATCTGGGAGGCTTGTTATAGTTTGTAAAATACAGCTACGAAGTGTTGCCAAATTTATCTCGTTTTATAGTTTTCAACCCCAGTTTCTACCCCTTTCTAGTGGGGAGATTTTGCTCAAATACAACTCGAGCCTTTCTGTTAATAACAATGTGTTCCAGTGTAGACAATGGATCTGTTCGTTTGCAAATTATTGTCGCTATACACACACAGACATCCAGACAGAAAGTTCTTTAATCTCTAAAATGACGTTTCTCACCCTGAAACCCGCCGATTAAAAAATCAAAAAAACTTCAAATTTTCAACTTCACGAAACTTAAAGCTGCGCTTTTCAAGTTCTGCTCTCTTTGGACCTTTCATTCACTTATAGACGTATTGAAATCAATTTTCTGTTACAAAGTTCAATAGTTATGTACTTTTTTGATCGATTAGCCCTAAAAATAGTTTAAAAAATAGTTAAAAAAGTTTGGACGTACACCCTTCGAAGTAGGAAGTAGGAGACGAAGTTATAAAGGACCAAAGTTGGTCAAAAACAGTAATAAAAACCTACAGATTTGATTAGGTTAGATAGGGTGGAGGTAGGCAACCCCAATATTCTAACGATTTATCTCTGAAGGTCGTTAATCTTCTCCCCTAAAAATTTCATATTTTGGGTACGCCTGTGTGAACATCATTTAGGTCTCCAGATACTGTAGATGTTTCTGTATGCATCTATCCACATAATAAAAATCGCAACCGTCATCGGTAATGCGCAGTAGGGTCTAAAAGAGACAGAGTTATAATAAAATTGATAGAGAGAGTGGGGGAAGTAGGATAGGGATTAGTTTAGAAAAATGGGGAGTGAGGGAAGTAGGACGCGGAATGGTTAGAGAAATGGGGAGTGGTCTGTCATCATAGTTAGCATGTGTTAAATGTCAATCTGTGACCATAGTTACCATATGTCAATGTCATCATGTGACATAATATGTTAATGTCAAAGGAGGGATCATCTTTTACCCAAATACGTCAATGTCATCTGTCACCGGAGACCATTAATGTCAATTTCATCACATCTGACATCCCATATGTCATCCCATTTGTTATTTCAAAGAGATGAGGAGTGGGGTAATCTGATACCTTATAATATATAAGTTACTATAGTAACTATAGTTACTATATGTCAAATCATAATCTGTCACCATGGGGCGGGTCATCTGTCTTCTCCTCTGTCATCCTATTTGTCATGACCTCATGACCCATGTTATTCCATTTCACAGATAAGTTTGCCACATAGGATCAGTGACAGATAGGATGAGATGACAGATGAGATCGACAGTTAGATGACAGAAGCGATTCACTGATTAGATTTACAGATGAGACGATATGACATAATATGAGACTGACAGTGAGATTGACAGATGATATTCGTAGATAGGATTAGATGTCAAATGAAATTGACAGATGAGACTGACAGATGAGATGACAGGTGAAATATATTGATGAGATGAGATGGCAGAGACAGACAGAGAGAAGGTTGTTCTAGATCTGTTTGAAAAAAAGTTAAACTGTTTCTTTTTCCGAGTCGATTTTCCCTAGAAATTTACTACATTTCGAGGAAACGCTTATGACAAATTTAAAAAGTAACAAAAATGCATTTTCTGAACTGCACGACGTCATGTTAGTTAAAATGATTTTAACAATCTCCTAACGGATCTTCTATTTCGTGTTCTTTCATGCTAAATGTTAAAGTACATATCATTATTTACAATGGTTGTTTTCAAGTTTTAGCCAAACTTTAAGTGATTTTTCTTACATTACCTTTGTCCTGTTGGCAGTATCAGTTGTTGCATCGCAATGTCGAGATTTGCTATCTTTTTCATTACACTTTATTTATCACTTTTTACATTTTCAACTTTTATTCAATACGCTGTGGTAAATAAAAAGCTAAGTCGAATAGTTTCAGGTGATATTGTATTGCACGTTTAACTATTTATGGTTTTCAAGTTTGTTCGTAGGAATTAAACTACGATTACGTATTATTTTCCACACAATTTGAAAATTGGTCAAGTCAAGTGAGAATAGTACAAAGATGGACCATACTCATCGTACTGATGAATTGTGGATAAAAATAGTTAGCTATTTTATTTCGGAATTAATCCTGATTTGGTATTGTTCTTAAGTTTTTATCATGGGAACTTTCAAAAAAGCTCTGCTATTGAAATTTAAATATACGCTTTATTGTTAATAAGCCCCAGCATGGTTTACAAAAACAAAGCTTTAATGTACAAAAGTATATGTTTTCGTAGAATTATTAAAAATAGACAATAGTTAAAAACACAATAATAGAAGGAAGCCTTTGTATGATATGCGATAACTACTGAATTATTTTTGAAAACATAGGATTTGAGTTAGTGGAAAATGTTAGATAACAAAAAACCCACAGAGTGCTTTTACCATCCCTAAGGAACAAATATATAGGACACACAGTTACTTTCTTTCTTACTTCCTTAGTTTTATCGTTGTAACAACAAAATTAACATTTTTTCAGAAATAGCTTCAGTAAAAAACAAAAGTTGCAAAAATTTATTTTTCTTTTTTTTACAACTCCCCAAAACTTTTTATTTTATTATCTGCAAAATTGGTCTTTGTGATTATTTTATGATATTGACACGATACAAGCGTATACTAAAATTTGTGTGGGGGAAAAACAAATGGAAAAGTTTTCATTTTGATTCAACTTTAAGTAACTAGAAAAACGAACTTTTAATTTGATTTTACAACTTACCAACCAGTCTATAAGCATAAATTAAAAAAAAAACTTTTAATGTGGCTACTGATTAAAACAAAAAGTAAATTTCAAATTGATTTAATGAGGCACAGAGCCACTACTAGGAGTAGTTTTAAATGGCGACCGTTTGTATGCCTAATTGTATTTCTTTCCTGTTTCCTTACCTTATTTCTCATCGTTTTACATATTGTAAATTGCTTTGTGTTTTTACGCTTCTTTTAAACCACGGTGTGGGCACACTTCTAAGCGAACGACTGTATCCAGCCCAATTTGAATGGGCACCCACTTAAGGGTGAACGCAGACTCCTTCCAAAAGAGCGGGTCTTTTATTTGGAGCAGTATGTTCATATCTATGATGGTACTCAACAGATGCTTTGTTTTTGTATTGTTTCAATTGTTTGGTTCGTTTTGCTTCTAAGAATGCTCCATGATTTGAACTTATTTATAGATATGAGGTGTGCTCAAAAAAATATGTTAAATGGATGTGCCAGTATTTAATGCATCAGATTCGATTTTTCTGCTCTTTAGTTTTCATTAGAAGTAAAATTACCGTCAGAACAGTCCTTAAGAAGCTAGAGCCTCGAGAGGCACAGTGAGTTTTAGAATTCGACTTTATTGAATTTTTCAAATTTGATTAATTTTCATAAATTAATAATGACAGCTAGAAGAAATATTTTTAGGGGTTTGAATAGAGAATTTTCTGCTCTACAATTTTTATTAGAGGTAAAATTACCGTCAGAACAGGCCTTAAGGAGCTAGGGCCTCGAGAGGCACAGTGAGTTTTAGAATTCGACTTTATTGAATTTTTCAAATTTGATTAATTTTCATAAATTAATAATGACAGCTAGAAGAAATATTTTTAGGGGTTTGAATAGAGAATTATCTGCTCTACATTATTAGAGGTAAAATTACCGTTAGAACAGTCTTTAAGGAGCTACGGCCTCGAGAGGGCACATTGAGTTTTAGAATTCGACTTTATAGAATTTTTCAAATTTGATTAATTTTCATAAATTTATAATGACGGCTAGAAGAAATATTTGTAGGGGTTTGAATAGAGAATTTTCTGCTCTACAATTTTTATTAGAAGTAAAATTACCGTCAGAACAGTCCTTAAGGAGCTAGGGCCACGAGACGGCACAGTGAGTTTTAGAATTCGACTTTATAGAATTTTTCAAATTTGATTAATTTTCATAAATTAATAATGACAGCTAGAAGAAATATTTTTAGGGGTTTGAATAGAGAATTTTCTGCTCTACATTATTAGAGGTAAAATTACCGTCAGAACAGTCCTTAAGGAGCTAGGGCTTCGAGAGGCACAGTGAGTTTTAGAATTCGACTTTATTGAATTTTTCAAATTTGATTAATTTTCATAAATTAATAATGACAGCTAGAAGAAATATTTTTAGGGGTTTGAATAGAGAATTTTCTGCTCTACATTATTAGAGGTAAAATTACCGTTAGAACAGTCCTTAAGGAGCTAGGGCCTCGAGAGGGCACATTGAGTTTTAGAATTCGACTTTATAGAATTTTTCAAATTTGATTAATTTTCATAAATTAATAATAACAGCTAGAAGAAATATTTGTAGGGGTTTGAATAGAAAATTTTCTGCTCTACAATTTTCATTAGAAGTAAAATTACCGTCAGAACAGTCCTTAAGGAGCTAGGGCCTCGAGAGGGCACAGTGAGTTTTAGAATTCGACTTTATAGAATTTTTCAAATTTGATTAATTTTCATAAATTAATAATGACAGCTAGAAGAAATATTTTTAGGGGTTTGAATAGAGAATTTTCTGCTTTACAATTTTTATTAGAGGTAAAATTACCGTCAGAACAGTCCTTAAGGAGCTAGGGCCTCGAGAGGCACAGTGAGTTTTAGAATTCGACTTTATTGAATTTTTCAAATTTGATTAATTTTCATAAATTAATAATGACAGCTAGAAGAAGTATTTTTAGGGGTTTGAATAGAGAATTATCTGCTCTACATTATTAGAGGTAAAATTACCGTTAGAACAGTCCTTAAGGAGCTACGGCCTCGAGAGGGCACATTGAGTTTTAGAATTCGACTTTATAGAATTTTTCAAATTTGATTAATTTTCATAAATTAATAATGACAGCTAGAAGAAATATTTTTAGGGGTTTGAATAGAGAATTATCTGCTCTACATTATTAGAGGTAAAATTACCGTTAGAACAGTCCTTAACACGTTCGCGACGCCGTGTACCACCGGTGGTACATTGTATACTTTTCCTGTGGCCGACCGTGGCCACCGGTGGTACACAGTCCATAAAAGTTTACAAATAGCATAAAATTGTCCAGTTATTATTGAAGCCTTTTATATTTGATATACGGCTGTAGGATGGTTACAAGTAAGTTCGTTTAGCACCGTTTTTTAATTGGACAAAAAAAATGAAATTTACCGAGTTATCAAGTTTTATATACAGATTACTTTAGATTTTTGATATCAGAATTATTTATTTTTGTCTCTAACTCTAAACAAGTGGTGAACACAAACACAGCAATCATTTCCGATAATACTAACTTTTATAAGTAGGTAAACAGTAGAAATAAATTAGTTTTTGAGGTGTCCACCGGTGGTACATTACGGCTCCACAATGAAAAACTTTAGTTGGAGCCGTAGTGTACCACCGGTGGTACACTCAAAAAAATACTCCAAAAAGGCACAAAAAAATACAAATATATTTTATTAACATTTACAAATGCTAAAAATTGAGAATTTTTTAAGAATTATGAAAAATTATTTTCCGTCTGCAGCGAATGTATACTATTAACAGCAACGTCGCGAACGTGTTTTAAGGAGCTACGGCCTCGAGAGGGCACATTGAGTTTTAGAATTCGACTTTATAGAATTTTTCAAATTTGATTAATTTTCATAAATTAATAATGACGGCTTGAAGAAATATTTGTAGGGGTTTGAATAGAGAATTTTCTGCTCTACAATTCTTATTAGAGGTAAAATTACCGTCAGAACAGTCCTTAAGGAGCTAGGGCCTCGAGAGGCACAGTGAGTTTTAGAATTCGACTTTATTGAATTTTTCAAATTTGATTAATTTTCATAAATTAATAATGACAGCTAGAAGAAATATTTTTAGGGGTTTGAATAGAGAATTTTCTGCTCTACAATTTTTATTAGAGGTAAAATTACCGTCAGAACAGTCCTTAAGGAGCTAGGGCCTCGAGAGGCACAGTGAGTTTTAGAATTCGACTTTATTGAATTTTTCAAATTTGATTAATTTTCATAAATTAATAATGACAGCTAGAAGAAATATTTTTAGGGGTTTGAATAGAGAGTTTTCTGCTCTACATTATAGAGGTAAAATTACCGTCAGAACAGTCCTTAAGGAGCTAGGGCCTCGAGAGGCACAGTGAGTTTTAGAATTCGACTTTATTGAATTTTTCAAATTTGATTAATTTTCATAAATTAATAATGACAGCTAGAAGAAATATTTTTAGGGGTTTGAATAGAGAATTTTCTGCTCTACATTATTAGAGGTAAAATTACCGTTAGAACAGTCCTTAAGGAGCTAGGGCCTCGAGAGGGCACATTGAGTTTTAGAATTCGACTTTATAGAATTTTTCAAATTTGATTAATTTTCATAAATTAATAATGACAGCTAGAAGAAATATTTTTAGGGGTTTGAATAGAGAATTTTCTGCTCTACAATTTTTATTAGAGGTAAAATTACCGTCAGAACAGTCCTTAAGGAGCTAGGGCCTCGAGAGGGCACAGTGAGTTTTAGATTTCGACTTTATAGAATTTTTCAAATTCGATTAATTTTCATAAATTAATAATGACAGCTAGAAGAAATAGTTTTAGGGGTTTCAATAGACAATTTTCTACTCTATAATATTCATTAGAGGAAATATTACCGTCCGACTACTCCTTGAGGCAGTGTTTCTCAAAGTGTTTATACCGCAAAATTCCGGAAATAATTGTAAGTTTCGGTTAGGATGTTCTCTTCAGTTTCTATTTTTTTTTAAATTTATTTTTCTGTATGTGCAACAAATTTTTTTGTCCTCGGAAAGTGTGCCGCGAGTAAAAAGATTGAGAAGCACTGCTCTATGCAAAACAATTTTAGTCTATTTTTAACTGTCATTGTTGACTTCAGGATTCTTTAGTCTACTCATCACGAGACTCATCAGGAAGCATTTGAGTTTTATGGATTTCCGTAGCTATTTTGCTTTGTTTTAAATGGAAATCACAAAACGCTGAACAGGGGGGCAATACTATTATTTTATTCCAATTATCTTTTTGTATCACACCTTGCATAGTATAACCGTAGTTTACTTTTAATTAGAAAGCATGTCCGATGTACAAAGTATGAGGAAACAATCCTAAGAGAATACACAAACTAAATAGTGGCAAAATATTTATGATATGCAGGCAGAGTGCGATACGGCCCTGGTGAAGCGTATAATAGACCAAATTACATTTGTTAAAACAAACTTTTATAACTGTAACTTAATTACATAAATTACATGTCGTGATGCAGGTATAAAATATAAGGTTAACGTATTTTAAGGTTAAAGTTTTTATTTTATTTTGGAAGTAGGTAGTCCACGTTTATAAAAAGTTTTTCTTTTATATTAAGAAGCCTAAAGCTGACAAATCCGTATATTTCTGTACCGAATATAAGCTCCTAAATTGCGAAATAAGCCAGCGAGGAGATAAGTCATCTAAAGGAAACTACCTGTACTATAACTTTCATTTTATGTGTTGCCCTAAAGCTTTTATTGAATGCTCTTTCAGTTTTCAATACTAAAGCAATTTTATATCAACTAAAATGAAAATTGAAGGATAAACAAATTGAGTTATGCTGATACGAAGATAACACACTACTTTCCATAAGAAGTAATCTTTGTGAAAGGGTTGATGCAATCTTTCCTTTTTTGTTTATTAACTTTTAGCTTATAAAATTTTTGCTTACTAGCTGTGAATAATAAGGAGAAAATGCACTCTAAAGCTGTTTGCTTTTCTTCTTATTATTTTCTTGTAATAATTTTAGGAATTTATTCTTTTAATTTTCGAGTTTATCCAGCGGCACAGTCTGCGACAGCTTCTGTATTGTGTTTGAGTGTTGGTATTGTGGAAGTATAATCTTTGAAAAAGCTTTGTTATTATTAAATGGTCTACACTTTTTTTTTTAAATCAAACGTAAATGTTGACTTTGTATATGGTTTGTATGTACCTATACGTTTTACTTCGCGATGATAAATCGCTAGGAAAGGCAAACGAAGTCGTACCTACCTCTTTAACAAAATATCGTTTTATATCCAGTGTCATTTAAATCCTAGTAATTAAATTCTAAAAATTACAGGTATTATTGTAGACATTTTTTATTAATTACTTCTAAAGGTAGGTACGTACTTTGTGATATTTCTAAATGTCAGGAAAAATTTTTAATTTGCTGGTATTACAAAAGATTTTACGACTGTGTAGCCACAAGCAGTTGAGTATTTTCTAGTCCCAAGCTCAGCTTGTTTGCCAGAAAGTTATTTCAATTAAAATTTGTTTTGTTTTCAGAATGTAAAGCAACAAAGTTGCTGTAAGTTTTTAAAAAAAGTAATGTTTACATCTAAACCTCTTCATTATAACATACGAAAACAAAAATTATTAAATATTGGTCAATATTTACTTATTTACTACATCAACATAAGACTAAATTATGAAGTTGGAGTTAAATATAACTTTATATCAAAAATTTAAAGAATACCCAAATAAGGGCAACAGGGAATGGAAGTCAACAATCAGGGAGTATGGAAAAAAATTCATCTGGTATAAAGCAAGGAAAGCGTTTAACTCGTCCTTCTCAAATCAGACAAGTGGTTGGACTACTTGTAGACTTTCTGCCAACATCTGGAGAACAGGACACCACTATACTGCTGACTATGCGATACAGGTGAAGCAATTCGTCCTTGATTGTATGAGATTATCATTAGCAGACTCAGCATCTTCGACTCTTTTGGCAATGAGAATGCCCCACAACTCTTGTGAATCGAGTTTTGACGTTTTTTAAAATATGGGTGATATGACTAGAACTATCAAATCAATCACCTCTTGGGCACATACAGTGAGCACAAAATAAATTAAAGGTCAGATGTGCATGCATTGGAGATCGAGCCTTGCATATCTTTTCTCCAGGTGACTGTAATGTGATTTTTATAAGTGACAGGTCGATTTTTTTTTGCTTTGGGTCCCTCGAAGACGTTTTCAGTTTTTGCCATCACCATTCTAACGTTGTGAACAATGAATATACCATCGCTGTCACCATTGTAACGTTATCGATTTAATCCGTATGCAACTCATCATTTACATTTATTCAACTGCTGACTTCTGTAGTACATCAATATTCGTTTAAACTTTTCTCTGCGTCGTTTATACTTTTTTCTGCGTCGGCACATTTCTTTCTTTATGAGGTAAACAAATTTTACCTCATACTTGCTTGCAATTAAATCAGTGCATTTTCATTTTATTCTTATTTTGTCTTTAATGACTTTTTTTAAGGCGATTACAGTGGATACAGCGAGTCTTAGATGTAAACCGCTGATTCCATGACGGTCAACATACCCTTTCAAGATATGGACAAGACCTCATCGGGTCTCACCCAAAGAGGTCTGAAACTGAAACTGTTGCACACAGCAACCTTCTACCATTGTTTCCTGAACTGGGCTGTCTGTCGTCGTCTGGAGATTCTATAGATAAGGACCAGGCTTATGGGGTCTCTTTCGAAGAAATCCTAAATTGTTTCTTACACCAACCTTCTACCATTGTCTCCTGGACTGAACTGGACTGTTTGTCGTCGTCTGGAGATTCTATAGATATGGACCAGGCCTATGGGGTCTGTTTCGAAGAAATCCTAAACTGTTTCTTACACCAACCTTCTACCATTGTCTCCCGGACTTGACTTGAATGTTTGTCGTCGTCTGGAGATTCTAGAGGTACGCGCGAGACCCTTCGGGTTTCGTTCGAAGAGATTTCAAGCTGTTGCTTACAGCAACCGTTTACTATTGTTTCCTGGACTAGACTGTCTGTCGTCGTCTGGAGATTCTATAGAGATATGGTCTATGGGGTCTTGTTCGAAGAAATCCTAAACTGTTTCTTACATCAACCTTCTGCTATTGTCTTCTAGACTGTCTGTTGTCGTCTGGAGATTCTGGAGATATACGCGAGACCCGTCGGGTGTCTTTCGAAGAGATTGCAAGCTGTTGCTTACAGCAAACCTTCTACCATTGTGTTCAGAACTGGACTGTCAAGCGTCGTCTGGAGATTCTATAGATACGGACCAGGCCTATGGGGAATCCTAAACTGTTTCTTACACCAACCTTGTAACATTGTCTCCCGGACTGAACTGGAATGTTTGTCGCCGTCTGGAGATTCTAGAGATACGCGCGAGACCCGTCGGGTCTCGTTCGAAGAGATTTGAAACTGTTTCTTACAGCAAGCGGCTACTATTGTTTCCTGAACTGGACTGTCTGTCGTCGTCTAGAGATTCTATAGATATGAACCAGATCTATAAGGTCTCGTTAGAAGAAATCCTAAACTGTTTCTTACATCAACCTGCTACCATTGTCTCTTGGACTGTCTATCGTCGTCTGTAGATTCTGGAGATATGCGCGCGAGACCCGTCGGGTCTCGTTCGAAGAGATTTCAAGCTGTTTCTTACGGCAACCTTCTAATATTGTTTCCTGTAATGGACTGTCTGTCATCGTCTGGAGATTCTGGCGATATGAGCCATCGGGGCTCGTTCGAAGAGCTCTCAAACTGTTGCGTACTGCAACCTGCTACCATTGTCTCTTGGACTGTCTATCATCGTCTGTAGATTCTGGAGATATGCGCGAGATCCATCGGGTCTCGTTCGAAGAGTATTCAAGCTGTTTCTTACGGCAACCTTCTAATATTGTTTCCTGTACTGGACTGTCTGTCATCGTCTGGAGATTCTGGCGATATGAGCCATCGCGGCTCGTTCGAAGAGCTCTCAAACTGTTTCGTACTGCAACCTTCTACCATTGTTTCCTGGGCTGGACTGTCTGTCGTCGTCTGTAGATTCTGGAAATATGCGCGAGACCCGTCGGGTCTCGTTCGAAGAGATTTCAAGCTGTTTCTTACGGCAACCTTCTAATATTGTTGCCTATACTGGACTGTCTGTCATCGTCTGGAGATTCTGGCGATACGAGCCATCGGGCCTCGTTCGAAGAGCTCTCAAACTGTTTCGTACTGCAACCTTCTACCATTGTTTCCTAGGCTGGACTGTCTGTCGTCTCGTTCGAAGAGATTTCAAGCTGTTTCTTACGGCAACCTTCTAATATTGTTTCCTGTACTGGACTGTCTGTCATCGTCTGGAGATTCTGGCGATATGAGCCATCGGGGCTCGTTCGAAGAGCTCTCAAACTGTTTCGTACTGCAACCTTCTACCATTGTTTCCTGGGCTGGACTATCTGTCATCGCCTGAAGATTCTGGAGTGTCTCGTTCAAAGAGATCCTAAACTGTTTCTTACAGCAACCTTTTACCATTTTTTCCTGGACTTGACTGTTTGTCTTCGTCTGGAGATTCTGGAGATTCGAAGAGATCCCAAGCTGTTTCTTACAGCAACCTTCTACCATTGTCCCCTGTCGTCAACTGGAAATTTTTACAACTGTTTTATTCTCAGCTTAATTTTAGTTGTATTTATGGTTTCGATCATGTTCTGTACTTATTACAAGTTTGAAAGTATTTGCAAATGTCCGGGCTATACTAAGATTTAGCAAAAAAACATCATTCATAGCTGCTCAAATTCTTCGACACAAATAATATATTTTCAAGTAAATTTCTCATACCACCAGTTTAGGTCAAACTTTTTAGTATTTTTACATACTTTTTATGTTTAAAAATAATTGATAATTATGGATATTAAAATCTATTCCAATTTATGAACATTTTTAGACCGTTATATCTCAAGTGTGTCATGGTTTTAACGATAACATGGCATAAATCAATAATAAGCTATTACAACAAACTAACCGATCGTTATTAAAATATTTATGAATTAAAAAATTTTTTGTCTGCAAATGAGTTTGCATAACATACTAAGTATTTCTTTCTCTTACCAACGAGCTCACACTTTATGCTATGATTTAAATTATGTTCAATTTCCTTTACATCGTTTTAACGCAAAATTCGATTAAACTTTTAATAAGTTGCTCTTATTAATATTAGTTTTATTTTAAAATGAGCAACAAAATTTTTAACTTTTTACATTTTAACATTATTCCGCGAGAACACATTTTCCCTTACCTTGAAAAGCGTGCTGCAGCATCGTCGAATCAAATTATATTTAATTGGATTATGACAGGGCTTCATAATAAAAATCCTAATTGATTTGTGCTGGTCTCGAATTAAAAAAAAAGTTCGTTGGAAGAATTACATTAATTTTTTAAGCGATGGTGAGGTCGATAAACTTTTTTGCCATTTTCATTATTTATTGAAAAAAATTATTATAATTTTGACGTTTACATCTGTGAAAGTTAATTTTAACAAGGTTTCGGTTTCATATTTTTTTGTATTTTATTATGTTTATGTGAGTACCGTTAGGGCGGAAAAATTTTCTGTGAATGAAAATATACTGTGTAGGTGGAGCTAACCTATAGCGGTCTCGGGCACGAACATTAACCGTCGACATGGATTTTAGCTTTATTAAATTATACGCACCCCTGAAGTTAAGAAGTTTTATACATAGTGCATTTGAAAGAGTCCCGACGCATTTACATATTGAATGTATAAGGGTATTTAGAATCTTTGGTAGACTGTGGTATTGCTATTATTAAAAAATATTTAATAGAAAAGTTTTTCCAATAGACCCTTTTTTGTTTTTAATGTATCTAATCATGTGCCTAAATCTTGGAAAATATCGGAAACCGTTAAATTTAGGTATCTATAGGGAATGTTATTATTTAAGATAGAATGAGAATAAAATTCCGCGTGACACCAAGCTAAAAATAAATGGAATTTTAGTAGAGTCAAACTAAATTTTTTTAAGAATAGATTGGGAATAACAGCTTTGCTAAAAACTAAGGCAATTGTGAACTTGTTCCTGCACGCCTGTGATCCGGAGAAATCTCTCCTATAATTAAGGACCCAAAATAATAATTATTTCGTAAAAAAATTGATATCCCTGAGTTTTCCCAAAAACGCTGTTTTTTCGATAGTTTCACTCTACCATTTGCTCCATTAAAAAAATTGAGATATCGTGTTTAGAAAATTTCAAAAATTTCTTAAATCGTATGGTTTTGACCAATGGAACGCCAAATTTTGGTTTTTTAATTCTCAAAAATAATTTAATTTTATTAGTTTTGATACTTTTGGTGCTTTTTTCAGTTTTACAGACTCTCTGTTGCAAAGTCTGACAGTGATCCCTTCATGCTACTTAATCATTCAAGAGATATTGTGTGTTGTGCAAGACAATGTTTTGCATATAAATGTTGGAGCTCTTCACCTATATTTTTAGCATTTAGAACCCCAAAGTAGGCAGTAAACAAGTGCTGTAAGGGTGACCGTGTATCGATTTAGAAAAGGAAAGGTGGTCAGGTGTTCACCCTATAAACAGAAAACGATTATGTACTTGTATAATGCGTGTTTGGAAAGAACATGAAATTTTAGTTGGGGTTTTTACCAAATATGGCTTCAAGTGCTCAAGAGAAATTTCAGAGTTTGATATTCTCTCTTTACGTTTCACTCAAAATATCGTCTCATCTAATTAGATCACTTTGTACCTCTTTGATCAACCATCTTTAATTTAATATTTTCTGTAATCATCTCATCATTTTATAAATCAATCACTTGGCATTTTGCACTTAGATTAGCAATTTAAGCTTCACGTTTATTCACAAGCTTGTTTTCTACCGGAGTGTCAGTCTTTCAAAATTGATTAATAATCGGTGACTGGTTTTAAAACGGTAATTTTATTTCCTCTCAATTTAATAGCACTTAAGTAATCAACACAGCTTAACTCAAAATTAATAAGAACCATAATAAGTGTCTTGAAATTTTATTAGATTGTATTCTACTCAGGGGTCGATTGGCTTCTAAGCCTTACAGAACTGCGACCAGTGTTGATCAGATTTCTTCACAACCCTACTCGTAGTTATGTTCTCAGGAATTCAATCTTGTCAGCGAAGCATAGAATATGTCCTTGAGAAGTTTACTTTTCACTTCTTCAGGCGTCAGATGAACGTGTTTCAGCCTAAATCGAACCAACAGACCCGTGATGAGTCTGATTTCGTTCTTTGATAATAGACGAAACTTCTTAGCATTCATGGTCAAGTACTCAATGAATTTCTTCGACTGTCTTTGTCCTGGTGAGTTGTTCCAGTGAGAATTTTTGTTCTCAGTTTCTAATTTTTGGGCCTCCGCCCTTCTATGTGTTTTAGATAGTCCACAGAATGATTCGGGTACAATCAGGAGAGCTTTTGAGCCTGTTCTAGCTAATTCATCAGCTATTTCGTTTCCTTCAATTTCATCGTGACCCGGCACCCAATGAAGGGCAACTGTGTTGTCCCTTATCAGAGTTTTGTGGAATTGCCTGCATTCCCAAGTGGATAGGGACGAAAAGCTATTGGCTTTGAGTGCCTTTATCGCAGTTTGGCTATCAGATATTATGTAGACTTTCCTTTATAGGCATTCTCGGGTACATAGATCTATTGCAAGAGAGGCCCAATGAAGGCCATCCTTCATTGGAAGACCAGTTTCAAGCTCTGTTATAGTCACAGACTACGCCCTTTTCACTTTTTTTTGTTTTAATTATATCCATCAGTTGTTTCACGTACTATACTTCTCCAGTTCTGTAAACCAAGTTTGCTCTTGATATTTCTGCGTTATGAGCCGTCGTACTCAATGTTGAGTTTTGACTTGCTCATCAGCAGTACAAAGACTAGCCAATTCCAACTAGTGGCACATCAGCTTAGAGACGGGCTTGCACTGTCTTTATCATGGGCATCGTGTGCTCAGTAACTGACAAATACATTTCTAAAAAGTGTTTCACATCAATATGCCAGGAACCAGGCATGGAACCAGACCATACCGGTGCATTCTCTCATGCGCTCTTAGTGGGAATGTCCATCGAGTTCGTCAACATCTATCCAGTTCGTCGAGGTCTATAGACATAGTGGGGATGCAGCTTTAAGTTTTCATTCTAAAACATATTTTGGCTAGTGACCTCCTTCCGACCACTCCACGTGTCGAAGCCGTCTTTCATCTTCATGTCTGTTTTAGTACAACCTTCTTACATTATGACTTATTGACACGAACTTCTCTGAATATTTTAGTTAGAAATTTTAATAAATCGTACAGTATGAGGATGTGAGTTGTCTTTGAAATACAAAGCGGTTTCCATGGAGTCATAACGCTCTTACATAATCTTTGCATGTGTCTAAAATTATCGTATAGAAACCAAAAGCACCTCAAAGCTCAGAAACTGCGTGTGTGTGTATAATACGTTTAGAAATATTCTTCAAACGCTTCTCGTTCGTAAACCATTCCTTTCATATGATATTTGTTTCTTTTACATAAATTCTTATCCGTTTAATTAATCTAATTAAGACGTATTTTATTTATTTTTATAATTTTGGGGCGAAGGTATGTTCGATTATAAACGAACTTTAATTTTAGAGTTAAAACAAGAGACAAGAATTTATTACGTGTTAAGATAAAAGGAACTTTTTGATAGCCACCATTCGTAACAAGAAATTCCTCAAATAAATTACGTTCTTGTTGATTTTCATTGCTTTTTTAACACCTATAACATTTGCCTAACACATACTTTATTTATTAATAATGAAGTCAAGACAAGAAGCGAACTATTTTATTTAAATAATTAACAACTTAATTGCAAAAATTCCAACTAGTTTGAGTATTTTAAATTTTAATTATTATCATGAGGTAAAAATACAGTTTGGATTCTTTGTTGTAATCAATAAATCAAGTCGTTGAATCTCGAATGTGTGTTATTTGCTAATTGAAACAACTTCAAATTAACATTTGTCAATATTTGCAAGTGTTGCAAAATTCAGTTTGTAAATGAAGTGTCAACGAGACGTGCTCAAACTGGGATTTGATTAAAAAATTCAGGGGAGGTCAAGCAACATTTTCCAATTTTTACGCTCCAATTGAATTTTATTTTAGTAAATCGTAGATGTTTAATCAGCAAAAATCGATATTTATTGTTATTATTACAAAAGATTACATAATTTATGCGCATCGTTGATTTTTTTCGGCGTAACAACGCCAAGATTAAATCTCATTTTTGATTAAAATTCAAAAAACTACACACTAAACGGCAAGAATATTTCTATAGGAAGTTACTTTTATTTGCAATATCCTTTCATTTTTTTCTTAATGAAAAGGAGAGTTTCCTATTGGGGGTGATTAAATAAAATGGAAGTTCTCTTCCACGTAACTTAATGAAAACCCCGCAAATTTTCCCGCAGTGTTATTTCTTAGTGGGGAAGTAAATTAATTTCTTCGATTTTATGTAAAAGATGGACCCATCGGTTAGTCGTTTCATAACTTCTGTACAGACTTTATGTACTCCCAACAAATTTTTTTTGCAGAGCAAAGAAAATTTTGACTTGAATGCTAAACAATAATTTTCTTTACTGTGACTGACTGTAGCCTAAATAACGGGTCCGCAGGACCCGCGTTGCGGGAGTGCCCCCGAATAAAAGGGGCCCTGAAAAATTCCGTAGTATGTACCATAAAGCTAGCCTTTCATCACAACTTCTACAATCCAGCTTCTTTTTTTCAAACCAATAGAAGATAAACTTGGTCCATGTTTTAGCGTCTGACGCTAGAAATACAAGGTTTCTATTGGCTTAGAAAAAGAAGCTAGCTTCTAGAAGCTGTGGTGCAAAGCTAGCTTAAAGAAGCACTTTAAAAATGTCTGTTTTTGTAATTATGTATTTAAGAATTTCTAAAAAGAAATAGGTAAATACTTTTCTTTTCTTTCTTTCTAACTAAAAGTCGGTCGGTTGTAAAAGTTTTAGAAATAGTCATGAACTCTAAATTCAGTGGCGTAAATAAAGGGCCCGCAGGGCTCGCGTACGTGTGAGGGTCTCACGATAGAAAAGGCCCCAGAAACATGTTTAGTATGAAATTTCGTTATAATCGAAACGTTTCTCAAACGCTTAGTTACGCTACTGGTGACTGAGCTGTGACTGATAATGTGAGTTGGCCTTTAGTCTACGGCGGAGTTCAACCCGCATCCCTTTAAATGGGAACTCTTCTCTACAAGCACTCGGTTCCATTTAAATTATCAACCTCTACCTAAGACGAAATCTTTTTATTTGCACAAAAAAACAATTTCTAAATATTTCCGTAAAGTTTCCTCTATTTCTTTAGTGCTCTGAAATGCGTAATTAATGCATTTTTTATTAATTCTGTGCAGCGGTTTGTAAAAAAATGCGATAAATTTTTATTATGGAAGGTATGCGTGTGTTCATTAAATTCCCCAACATAAATGCATTAAGAAGCCACGCAAAATCTATTAGCGTTTATTGATCCGCGTAAGTAAAGGAAACCCTAAATTTTAATATCAGTAACGAAGACGATTCGAAGAGCTGCCTTTCATTGAAAGTATCTTGAGAATCGTGGTTTGAGAGTTTCTTTGTTCTCGTCGTTGGAAAGCTTGCATATAACTTGGCTTTCCACACAGGCTTTCCACCTTTTGTCTAATCCAAAAGCATAGCTTTTAAAGATACAAGAACAATGCTTAGTAATTAACGATTAACCTTCGCCACAATAACTTTCACAAGAAGTCATAGAAAATGAATTAAAGAAGTTGAAAGTTTAATTGTTATGAATGATTTTTAAATGTTGGAATTATTTGTCTTTCGTTTAACTTTTTAATTTCATTTTTTAAATTACATTAATTATTCAATTTGTAGCTTTAATTTATAAATGGAATATTTTGGAGAAAATGAAAAATATGCAGTTAATTTTGATTGTTTTTATTAAAATTAATACTTTCTCTTAAATTGAAATAAAATAGAGCCTTATGCAGAGATTGTTTACAAGTTTTACAATGAAACTTATTAATATAGACCCAGTTAGGGGTTGTTTATTTTCCTGTTTTATTTTTATAAAAAATTTGAATTTAAAAAATTGCCAGTTTGATAATGCGTGGTTGCTATGGCAAGCAAACATATTTCATTAGTATTTAAATTAACCGCCATTTCTTTAAGTAAACGATTTCATTGGCTGTTATAGGGCTGTGGTCACTGGTAAACTTAATTCTTGCTGAAAAGTAGTAAAAGACGCCTCTATTAGCAGCCGTTCTACTATTTTGTCGTCTTGCCATCTTTAGACAACGCAATAATCTGTCAAAAGAAATCGATGTGGCGATTAAGGACAGTCAAAAAATAATGCAAAGATTTAAATCAATGGGTAAGTTATAGGAAGAGAGACACATTGACTCGAGTCATCCATGAACTTGTAATTCATTTCCGTCGCATTTTCTCTTATAGGAAACGGTTGTTACTTTCCTTTCTGATGTTTTATGTTCTAAGGTGACAGACATTGAATAAAGAAATACCCTCTACTCTACCAGGAAATAGGCATTTAGCTATAGTCGCATTTTTAAAAGACTACCGACACGTGACTTAAAATATTCAATAAATAATTAATTCAATTATAAATTTTCTAAATAAATATTTAACAATAATTAAAAATAAACGTATTAACTAAATTAAATAATTAAACTCACGAAATAAGTCGTTTTCATCTTTATTTATACATATCAAGGTAGTCACATGTCGGTAGTCTTTTAAAAATTCGAGTTATAATAATATGGATCGCAATGGACGTTTAAATATAGCGATTTCTGCTCAATTTCTCTAATAGAAATCGTTGCTTATACTCCCACTTATAAGGAAGGACCATGAGAGCTAATGATAATGTGAACTGGAGGGAATGAATGAGTCATCCATGGACTTCTAAAATGTCATTTCTGTCGCATTTTCTCTTATAGGCAACGGTTGCTAACCCTCCTTCCGGATGTTTTATGTGCTAAGGACTCGAGCATATACAAGTGAGATAGATTGACAAAAATAGCTATTCATGGGGCTCTATACCTGGCAGGTTATGGGTTTTAACGTAAAAATGACACTTCTACTTGATTTTTATATTAAATTAAAACTTCAGAAACTAAAACAAATTTTTGTCCACAGGCTCACTTTAATTGGACCACTTTAAGCTAATTCGAGGAGTCTTGAGGTTAGGTTAACGTAAAAGTTCCGTGATAACACATACGTATCCCTTCATCTTCCCCGACCACGGACAAACAAAATAGAGTAAGTTTTGTAACTTTTATAAATCTTTTTCAAGATTTTTCCGAATCTCCATTTTTTATGTCCTTCTGTTTGTTCCTAGGTCTCTCTTCCTGTTGATCTTTTCAAATTTTGCCAACATGTTAAAATTTTTTTGAGCAAAATCACCTTACGAGAAATAAGGAAAATTGGGGATTAAAAATTATAAATTGGGGTTTAAAACTATCTAAAGATATGAAACAAATTGCACCTATCTTGTTATTTCGTATTACAAAGATTTAGAAATAGTTTAAATTTTTTTTAAGTTTTAAAGCTATACAAGGGGTGTAAACCGTACCGAGGGAGCAATATTTATTTTTTGCAACATTGGAATACATTTGAAAAAAATTATCAAGTAGGCAGTACAAGTACCTATCTTTACCACGTAATTTTCGAAATAACAACATTTTAACTCCCCTTTCTTCCACACCAACACTCGTTGTAGGTGATTGTAGTATCACCGATGATATGTGAACATTTTTTATCCCCATTGATATTGAATTTTTCCACGATAGCATTATTTGAAAAAAAAACGTAAATCAGCATTTTTATTTGGTTTTTAATTAAAAATATGATTGTTCGAATGCAAATCATAATATTTATTATCCAGTGCTTTTAGCGATAAAAATAATAATTTTTATAAAATGAGATTATTACTCGTGGTACTTTTGACTAATTGAAATGCAGTAAAATGGAAATTTAATTACCTTTATTTTAAATCGTAAATCGTAAAAATAACAAATTAGCAATTTTTTTGCATTTAGCAAATTGAAAATTCGTACGAGCATATCATTAGTTATTGATGTGAAATTGGAAAACACGTTTAGATGATATTAGAAATACATCTTTTTGTGCGACATTCTGTAGAGGTATCAGCTCCTTCTAGGTTTGTTCAGTGTATGGAAGTAATTTCTAATTTCAAAAGATCCATTTCAGCTGTCCCCCAGTTTATTATTTTGCAACGTCATTCGTGCTGTTCTTTCAAACACAAATATACTAAATTATTACGCGTGTAGCTACTTATAAAAGTAGCCCCCTAAAAGTTGTACAAATTAGAACGTATAGACGTATTAATTTCGCTACCAGAGTGTTTACATTTATCAATCATCAGGCGTAATAGATGCTCACTCTGCTAATGAAAGCGGAAAAAATTTAGATAGGTATTTTTGAAAGCTGCATTTGATTTTTTTAAGAATAAATAAATCAAGGTCTATTGTAGAACAGGTTTCATTTTCTACATTTAGCAAATTATGTTTTAGCAATACGAAATACATTAGGGAAATTCTTAGGCTTTTGAAACTTACCATTTATGTAAGTTGTAAGTACAAGAACGCCATTTGCGCCCACTAAATCTTTTCTTTCTTTTAACGGAATGCAGATTCTTTTGCAATGTCTGCTATTCACGTCAGATATTAGCTTACTCATCAAGACAAAATAAAATGACGTCTCTTTCTTAAATTCAGGTTGTTAAACCACATGTCTCCAATCTATTGGTCAATTCTTATAAAAACTCGGTAAATTTTCCGAGACAAGGTTTCAGACACAGTTTCAGGGTAGAACAGAATTGGGACAGTTTGAGATAAGCCAATTTCTTGAGAGTAGGTATTTTTGTCTAATGAACTGAATGGAAGCTATTAGGAGTTCATCTATTTCGTCGTTGTTTTGGGTCTCAGGACCAAAAAAGACTAGTATCTTATTACATTTTGCTCTTAGTATCAATGAATTGGTTTGCACGATATCATTTGCCCTTGTATAAAATAAATCCGTCAATGGACCCGATATATTCAGCCGGAGCATGTTCATTAGTAGCCTCCTTGAAGTCGATCGTAAAGTTTTCGATTGGAGTTTTATAGCAGCATGGTGGTTCTAAAATAGTTGAGCAAAACCAAGCTCATCATACAAGTTCTTCAGAAAAGAACTTTCCATTGGTTTGTTCAAAAACGTACCCCTTCGAAGTTACAACGGCGCACCGATCATACCCTCGCCTTGACTATCAATCTCCTGCTTAGCTTAACTTATCACCTTGAAGTGGTTACATTCACATTGACACACCAACTTGTGCCGTTCTTTGTCAGTTTTATGTAAACATTTGCCCTACAAGCATGGAGTTATCAAGTCTTCTCCTTCGGATGAAGAAAATATTTTACTCGTGCCAAACTTTAAAAAGCGCAGTCCTTAAACTAGAACCAACCTTGTTATGATCTAAATCTATCTTTTAATAGATAAGAAGTATTTTGACTACATTGACTAAAACATGGAAAAACTGACATACATTAATGAACAGATCGATGGTCTAGGAAGGCCTCTATTGTTAAAATAATACATACCAAACTCAATTTCCTAAAGAAAGGTTTGCTGGGCTGAGTTCATCGAATACCGAAAAAATTCTTAATTATGTAACAGTTTGTCGTTATATTGCATCCTATTTTGCGTTCTCACATGGTGTCGTGAACAGAAAAACGATTTTAGAACTCAAAAGAAATTATAACAATTTAGGTGAAGTAGGTACCTACCACAAATACTCAGATTTGTACTTATTATTTCCATTTTTCAGGGTAGACCTGTCCTAATCCTCACGTAATTTCGAAGGCCGGCCCAAACAGTTTTTTCAAACTCGGTCATACATTAGCGCTCCTCATTAGCCCACGGTTACTTTTTTATGAATAAATATATTTTTTCTCTTTAATATTAATTTTTTGGACGTCTTTCTAAAAGGAGCTCTGTGGGCCATGGCTATTCGGTAATTTCATAAGGTCGAATGTCCGTGATACGCTTTTTTTGAAAAACTCGTTCGTTACATCCCTAGTCGTGATCTGGTGCAATTATAAGTTGATAACCCTTTTAGTCCAACGTAGGGGCCTAAATTTTTGAAACACTATGTATACATATTTGCTTATTTCGTATAAATTGAATTTTTAACTAAAGAAATAAAAATTATAACTACTACTCATTAGGTACTATTTTTATAATTTTGAAAAATATTTGATAAGAAAATAGCGCACTCTTCTCTAAAAATTGGCTTTTAAAATAATCAAACACATTTGGTTCAATGCCATCATTCATTTATATCAGGTGCAAACTTGAACGTGTTAAATTTTTAACTATTTTTAATTTTAATTTAGTTGATATTTAAAAGCGGTATGGTGAAGATTGTAGTATTTTGTTCTCGTGATAGTGTCTCTTTGGTTTTTGAAAAAAATGATCTCCAGTTCAGTAAGGTTAGTTTTTTTGGCTTTTATTATACTGAATGAGTCATAAGATAGAGGATGCATATTTTAGTTATGTAATCTCAATTAATGCTCATCAAAAATTATTACAATTGGTAAAAAAGTAGTGTTGCACCACCTTAGATTATAATCTTAAGTGATTTACTATCTTCTAGGGGAGTATTCGATCATTTTTGGAATATTTGGGGCCGTTTGTTAATTTTAATAGCAGCTTATGAAATTTGGATTCTGGTGAGATTTTTTGAATTCTTGGGAATATATTGTACAAAAGTCTCAAAATGGGCATTGAAAATCAATATTTTCGTCGATACAAATCTCTGAATTATTCAAAATGTTTTCAAAGTTGACAGATTTTTTTTGCATTAAAGTGAAAATATCTGCAAGACGGTTAGTGATAGGCACATAAAACCTTATAAATTTTTGATCCTAAGCGTTCGGGGAATTCAAATATGCAAAAATATACAAGGTGTTTCATTTAAAAAAAAACATGAATTTGAGTCGGGAATCTAAATATTTTTAAAATCTAGGTCCAATAGTCCTCCATCACCAAGCCTAAGTTGGTTTTGATATCTCGAATACTCGAATAGTTACGAAGCTTGGTTAATCAACTTTATTTATCAACTTAGTTAACTAATCAGTAATCAACTTTGGAATTATTTTTAATATGCATTTACCCCTATTTCGAGGTTCAGAGGTCTATAGCAGCGAAAGTATTGATCACTAGAACATAATTTTTCCAAACATTCAACATTTTTTTATCTAAAATCCAAATGCTATAGTTACATTAAGCTGTGTACCGCACCGCGTCTTTTAAAACAATTAATATTAAAGTATTATTGCTGACCGGAAAAATGAGTTGGTAGACCTGACGTTGTCGACCTGTTCTAGGGGTATATTTCTTAGAATATAAAGATCCGGATGGAAGGTTAGCCACCTTTGCCTATAAGAGAAAATTCGACGGAAACGACATTTTGGAAAGCTATGGATGACTCATTCATTTCGTCGAGTTTACATTATTATTGGCTGTGATGATCTTTTCTTATAAGTGGGAGTATAAGCAACCATTTCTATTTGAGAAATTGACCGGAAATTTAGAAAACCATTGCGATCCATATTATTAGCTAATAAATATAAATGGCTCTTTCCTGTTAGAGTAGCGGGAGTTATTTATTTAATGGGTATAATTATTATTATTGATTAATCTATAGTTCTGTAGTTCTATAGTTCTTAACCTATTTCAGCTGTATTCAAATGTTAAATTTAGTGCATTGTCTGACCCTTAAATCTCACAATGTCCTCCAGAAAGCGTATATTAGAATTCAAAATTGGCTTTAGTATAGGCTTAAATTTAACTTTCTTTGAAGTTACTTTTGCAATAAGTAAATAAGGGATGTGTATATAGACTTTGTACATGCAGGTCTTCGAGAAGCATTTTAAGCGCAGACAAAAGTATTATCGAGAAATTAGATATTTCGCATATAAGTACTAAAAGTACTTACTTTACGTTTAATAAGATAAAAGTACAATTTTATATTATAATAAAATTTTCCATCGTAAATCTAAATACGAAACTCGACATCAAAGCGTCTAAAACAAGACACTGCAATTTTGTACAAAATTCACAGTTGGTTTGGTATAAGTGACAAGTCGGATACAAAATTTGGTTACAAAGCGAATTTCAATGAGTTGCAAAATAAAATATTTAACAACCCAACATTGTTGCAGAGTTGTTTTTAAGTTCGTCAACTTCAAAAGTACACGAGGTTTAAAAATCTTTAGTTGACCTCTTCAAGCTTTTAACCTCTTTTATATCCAAAGGGAGAGCTTAAGATCGTCGCAGGATGCCTCACGTCTTCTAGATAATGAAAAGGGTACATCTCGGGGTTAACAAGCTTGTCTTTTAGTATGAAAATCTTTTTAAAATATTTCGAGTCATGCAAGTTTTGAATAATTCATCGAATACTCAACACTTGATAGTATTAAATATTTGTTTTGGGAATTAACAAAAAAATTAATCGATAAATTATTGATTTGGTTTTGCTTATAAATTTTTGATAATTTAGGAGATTCTAAACGTGGGAAGAAAACGAACTAAATAAATTCTAACACATATTGTTGAAATTCGATAACGTGAAAAACAAAGCAAAGTTCTTAAAAAAAGAAAAAAGTTTTCGTTGTGTATGTTGAAAAGCAGCATTGTTAAAATGTTTTCTGTATTGTTTTTATCACATTGTATGCTTGAAAATATCGACCACGATGTTTTTGGGTACATTCTCCACAGCTTGAATAATAAAATACTTTAAAACACTTAACAATTTTGTTATGTTCATGACAGTTTACCATAATTTGTAAATTTTCAGTTTTCTTCCAAACTTTTCTCCTTCTCTTCTTAAATAAAATTAAATCAAGCTTGTTATGTTTGCTGTTAACTTATTTATTTAATCGTTTTATTTTCTTTAATAAAGTCGGTTTTTCACTGTTTATGTATTCGGTTGTTCACAATTCCCTTAAGGAATATACTTCCTATACACATATCCGTTAAATTCGAAGGTTAATATGTTTCTTAGTAATCCCAAATCGTGTATTAAGTTGGTTATTTGAAACTGAACCTTTAACATTCGGAATTATATTTGTGGTGGGAATTGTTTTAAGTCATCGTAAAACGGTTAAAATTTGAAATTGTTGTTTTAGAACCACATCTAACATTTTTTGTATATAGATTTTGTTTAAGTGATTCTAACATTGGTATCTCGGAAACGGTAAGAGTTATGAGACTGGTTAAATTAGCGAAAAGTTGCATATTTTGATGAGCTTTAAGAATCCGTTTAAAATATGTCAAATTTCAAAATGGTTACCGAGATAACGCAAAAAACCTGAAAATTGACAATTTAGTTTTTCGACTGTAGTTTGAAAATACTTTCGTTCAGTACAAAATTTATCGGGAAAAATTTTCAGGAGGTTCAAGAAGCTATTAAACGATCCTAAACTCGACTTTTTATCACATCGACGCTAGGCGTCGCGACGTTCAACTTTTTATTTTCTTATTGGGGATTTTTTTTCAATAAATTACTAATAGTGTAGTCAACGAACCAAAATTTATCCTGATTTTCTGACTTTTTTGTAACAGCGAGTTTTTTTTCTTAATCGGTCGAAACTATTCCTGTGAGTTTGTGTATAAAATGTCTCAACTCAATTTTGACCGGAAGGCCCTTATTCTTCGACTTTAGTGTAAAAGTTTGATTTTTTCAAGTTTCCGTGTCACTATTTTTTGAATAACTTCGCTTGTATTAGTCGGATCGGGACCAAAAATTTTCCTTTTGTTCGTAATGAATCTCTCTTTAAAACTGCATGGGTTAAAATTATTTACATTAATTTCCTAATAGTGTAGTCAACGAACCAAAATTTAGCCTGATTTTCGGACTTTTTTTGTAACAGCCAGTTTTTTTCCTTAATCGGTCGAAACTATTCCTGTGAGTTTGTGTATAAAATGTCTCAACTCAATTTTGACCGGAAGGCCCTTGTTCTTCGACTTTAGTGTAAAAGTTTGACTTTTTCAAGTTTCCGTTTCACTATTTTTTGAATAACTTCGCTTGTCTTGGTCGGATGGGGACCAAAAAATTTTCCTTTTGTTCGTAATGAATCTCTTTTTAAAAATGCCTGGGTTAAAATAATCTATACTAATTTCCTAACCCAAAAAAAATTCAAAACTGCCATCATTAGTGAGTCGTAGTTTTTTATAGAGAACTCGAGTAATAATTAATATTACGGTATGAAACTTTAGGAAGTTGTAGCTGATATAGTAACAAATCTATATTGCAAATTGGGTCCAAAAATATTGAGAACAAAGATTAAAATTTGCATTTTGGTTCAAATTTTCTAATTCATATTTGTTGTGAGCAATTGGTGGTATCTTAATAATTCTTCCCTTGAAATGTTGGAAATTTAATGCTCTTTCAGATGAAACCAAAGACAATCACATTAGATCACGTTTTCTTCCGATTTCGTTGAAAAGAAAAATAAAATTTTTCTACTACTTACCCACAAAACCAATTTTAGTGGTCGAAATGGTTGTCTTTAAAACCAGTTTTAATGTTAAAAAATAGTTTATAGGAGTTCTTTATGATTAATTTTCAAAAATACGTAAAAGAAGAATTAAATTTCGACCACTAAAATTGGTTTTGTAGACAAACAGTTAAAAGATTTTCTTTTTATCTTCAAAGAAATCGGAAGAAAAAATGGTCTGATGTGATTGTTTTTGTTTTCATCTGAGAGAGCATTTAATTTCCTACATTTCAAGAGAAGAATTATTGCGATACCTCCAATTGCTCACAACAAATATGAAAAAGAAAATTTGAATCAAAATGCAAATTTTAGCCGTTGTTCTTAATATTTTTGGACCCAACTTGTAATATGGATTTGTTACTATATCAGCTGCAATTTCCTAAAGTTTCATACCATAACATTAATTAAAACTCAAGTTCTCTAGAAAAAACTACAACCGACCAATGACGACAGTTTTGAATTTTTTTTGGGTTAGGAAATTAATATAAATAATTTTAACCCAGGTAGTTTTAAAGAGAGATTCGTTACAAACAAAAGGAAAATTTTTTGGTCCCGATCCGACCAATACAAGCGAAGTTATTCAAAAAATAGTGAAACGGAAACTTGAAAAAGTCAAACTTTTACACTAAAGTCGAAGAATAAGGGCCTTCCGGTCAAAATTGAGTTGAGACATTTTATACACAAACTCACAGGAATGGTTTCGACTGATTAAGAAAAAAAACTGGCTGTTACAAAAAAAGTCCGAAAATCAGGATAAATTTTGGTTCGTTGACTACACTATAACCCAAAAAAAAATTCAAAACTGTCGTCATTGGTCGGTTGTAGTTTTTTCTAGAGAACTTGAGTTTTAATTAATGTTATGGTATGAGACTTTAGGAAGTTGCAGCCGATATGGTAACAAATCCATATTACAAGTTGAGTCCAAAAATATTAAGAACAACGGCTAAAATTTGCATTTCAGTTCAAATTTTCTTTTTCATATTTGTTGTGAGCAATTGATGGTATCCCAATAATTCTTCTCTTGAAATGTACGAAATTTAATGCTCTTTCAGATGAAAACAAAAGCAATCACATCAGATCATTTTTTCTTCCGATTTCTTTGAAGATTAAAAGAAAATATTTTAACTGTTTGTCTACAAAACCAATTTTAGTGGTCGAAATTTAATTCTTCTTTTACGTATTTTTGAAAATTAATCATAAAGAACTCCTATAAACTATTTTGGAACATTAAAACTGGTTTTAAAGTCAACCATTTCGACCACTAAAATTGGTTTTGTGGGTAAATAGTTGAAAAATTTCATTTTTCTTTTCAACGAAATCGGAAGAAAACGTGGTCTAATGTGATTGTCTTTGGTTTCATCTGAAAGAGCATTAAATTTCCAACATTTCAAGGGAAAAATTATTACGATAAAACCAATTGCTCGCAACAAATATGAATTAGAAAATTTGAACCAAAATGCAAAGTTTAGTCTTTGTTCTCAATATTTTTGAACCCAATTTGCAATATGTATTTGTTACTATATCAGCTACAACTTCCTAAAGTTTCATACCGTAATATTAATTATTACTGGAGTTCTCTATAAAAAACTACGACTCACTAATGACGGCAGTTTTGAATTTTTTTTGGGTTAAAAAATTAATATAGATTATTTTAACCCACGCAGTTTTAAAGGGAGGTTCATTACAAACAAAATTTTTTGGTCCCGATCCGACCAATACAAGCGAAGTTATTCAAAAAATAGTGAAACGGAAACTTGAAAAAGTCAAACTTTTACACTAAAGTCGAAGAATAAGGGCCTTCCGGTCAAAATTGAGTTGAGACATTTTATACACAAACTCACAGGAATGGTTTCGACCGATTAAGGAAAAAAACTCGCTGTTACAAAAAAAAGTCCGAAAATCAGGATAAATTTTGGTTCGTTGACTACACTATAAGTTGTTTAAATTCGGATATCAAAGGAGAACTTTATATCTTATACTTTTCTTAGTTTATAAACTTTTCTAGGTTATGTTATGTTACGTTATATTAATATGTCACTTTGTTATTTTTTATGATGAAAAATAACGACTAAAAATGTAAATACTAAAATTTTATAAATAATAATTTTGTTTTGTAATGAACTTGCGTATCTTCAACTTTAAATCCAAGTTTTAATCGTTATTTTTCATGGTAAAATATAACATAAAGTAACATCGTAACATAACGCAACATAACATAAGCTATAAAAGTTGTGTAAATTAAGAAAAGTAAAAGATAGGAAGTTCTCGTTTGGTACTCGAATTTCAACAAGCCAACTAAGTAATTTTCTGTAAAAAAAAACAATAGATGTCGATAAGAAAATGAAAAATTGAACGTCGCGACGCCTAGCGTCGATGTGATAAAAAGTCGAGTTTGGTATCGTTTGATAGGTCTTTTGACCTCTTGAAAATTGTTCCTGAGAAATTTTTTACTAAACCGACTATGGTAGTGAAATTCATTAAATAAAAAGGGCATAAACTACAATACTTATTGTAGATTATTTTGGACTGCTCAATCAATTATTTCGACGAATTAATTTTTGTTTTCCTTTTAAAATTACTTTTTATATTTTCATTTTATAAAATCGCCATCAACAAACAAAAAACCGACCCTTTTATAATCTCTAAAGTAGTATTAAATGAGTTTTCAACCAATTATTTGAAAAAAAACGCTTTAATTGTCATTCATAATTTTGAAATTTACATTTTTTGTGCAATAATTTGTAACGAATGTTTCAAGTTTTTTTTAAAGTTCGTATTAATATTGTATAAGTAGTGTGGTAATACTAATTCAAGTCATGTACATATTTAATAGTGAATCTTGGTATGACTATTTTCTATCGTTGATAGCATTATAACCTGAATATAAAGTGGGCTAAATTTTTGAACAAAACTTCAGTTGAATCGACAAATAGATTGCCTTTTTTCACGTATTTGATTGGTAAAAATTATTTGATTTGACAAAGTAATCTTATTTTTAAACTTTTTAGTTTATTTAATTTAATTATTATAAATCTTCTCTAATAGAATGTGGCTGGAAATGTAAAGAATTTATATTAAATTGAAATAGAAAAAGTTGACGTAATTTTTGCTGATGTCTAAGTATTTGGGGTCGTCTGAGGGAATTGAAGATTTACGTCCGTTTATAAGTTATATGAGGTATAATTTAAAATTCTGTTAATAAAAATGTCTTAGATGCTAAACTACGTAAGATACGATATAAGGCTTGACATAAATATCGTATAAAAGTAAAAAAAATTGTCCCAGTGGTTTAATTTTAAACATATCATTTCATGGAATTTATACATTGCCAGAAATGTACAATGATTATACACCATACAGTGAAGTATTCGGTTAATTTCACATAGCTATCGCAATTATTTTCTGCTATACTGTTCCAGCAAATGAACTGGAATTAAAAATTTTCTCTTTTGATCAAAAATGTATGTCATTTTATTTACCCGATACAGATTAATAAAGTGTTTTACGTGTTTTATATAAACTAACATACCTAATTGAAAAACAAGCATGCCAATGGAAATTGCTCACAAAACTACGTATAACTCGAGTCGTTTAGAAAAGGTTGTTTTAATTGTAAACACAATAATGTTCAGGATTTTTGTCCATTTGTACCTTTTATGAGTTTTAAGATCCTAAAATGACTATTTTAAATTAGTGTTTGAGTAACAGGATTAATCTTCAAATGAAAGAAATTGTATCGAACCACTGCTGATGGTTGTCGACACGTGACGTGCAGTCACGGCTCTCGGTCATTCTGTCGTAATTTCCTTCTTCTCTAATTACTTCAGACAGAAAAGTTTCAAATAGAAATTGTAGAGCATAAAATTCTGCATCTAAATCAATCAACAAAATTAATTATGGTTAATTTGTAACGGCGGAAATTAGAAATTAATAAAAAAAAGATTTGAAAATTACCTCAAACTAGACATTTAATTTTCGACGTTTTTATAGCTAGTTTAGTCAACGAAGGGGTGAAGAGAGTGGAATTTTTTTCTTTAGGAACAAACACATGTTTGGAGTAGTTGAGAGGTAACAAATAAAAATAAGTAGTAAGAGTCGGAAGTGCTAGCTATATATGGCTAAAGGATGGATGGGAATGGAAAAGTCCTGCTTTTGGGGCTTTTGCTTATATCTTAAACGGTGGGTCCTAGGGTCCTAGGGAAAAAACATTCTGGGCAAAATAAAAGATTATTAAATTTCCTACAAGATTCTTCGTATTAATTTTCTATTCCTTATATTTTTTGAGATATCAAGCCTGCAAAAGTCGTTTTAGTATGAAAGAAAATTCTAGCAACTCGTCTGTTCGTTTTACAGTAAAAGTCTTCAGAAAAGCAATTGCAGAGCATTAAATTTCCTTTACTATTTTATCGATCATTAATGGGCCTATTTTAACCACAATTTTGTAATTTAGAAAAGTCAGTTTCAAGCATCGAATAATTTTATTGCATCTGAATTAGCCACCCTGATGAATCAAGATCTGAATAGGGTAGTCTATAGCGTGCTAATTTCAGAAGTATCGACTGGAACGTCAAATTTAACTATTAATCGCTGAATTAATGAACGCTTACACTTTGACGACAACGTAAACAAGAACGAGACTTTGAAAAACCAACTTAGCATGTCTTAATAATTAATCCCGTTCTGGCCATTGACTTGAACTTTAACGATAGTTTTCATTCAAAAAAGAAAAAGTTATAATAGTTTCACAACATTTCTGTTGTGAACTTTATTCATGATGCTAACTTTGCATTTTGATTGTTAGTTTTGTTAAAATTATAAGTCCTCGTAGTCCTCCATTTAATACCCTTTGACTTTAGTAGATTTTCTATTTTAGATAAACTACGACATGGGCATTATAAATGACGAGCATAAAATTTTTACAACAAATTAAATTTATCCTCTAACATTTAAATACGTCAACTAATCAGAAAGTTGCGTCGTCAAGACCCTCATCAAGGCTAGATGTAACCCGTATGCTTAATTGTTTACAGAGATTAAACAAAGTATGAAATTTAGAATAAGCTACTATAAAAGTAATACCTTTAAGTACTTGGGATCTTGGGATGAGAGTTATTTGCTCCATAATTAACGTAAAACATTACACCACAGTTGTGGAACATCCAACGAACCAACGTTTATTACATAGCAGCACACTTTAAAGATTTTTGTTATTATTCTAAAATAACAGATGGGGTTCATACACGGGTCACACAAACAGTCTAGTGAAAAGGTTTTAAGACGAATGGAAAAATGCAAACTAGGAAGATGAAAATTTCTATCAATCATTTCTCGAGATGTGCCACTCTTTATATGGGCGAAACGAGAGCGTTTTCAGATATCGATGATGAATTGCCGCCCTATTGTAATATAAAACAAGAGAAAAACGTGTAAAACATTATGCATTATAACATAACCAAATGTTACTTGTTACGAACATGGAGTAATCGCAGAGAAAATGTTGAGGACATCAGTGAAGTGCTCAACATTTTAACGTAAATTAATTATGAAGTTGGCAAAGTTAATTCAATCTTTGTTGATAATAAATTACTCACGATGCTGGAATTAAGGACCTTTTTGTTACAGTTAATTTAAACATTTCAATTAACATTTGTATTGTCTCAACTTTTTCATCATCTCATCATGCAAAGTGGGTAGTTTGGCACTACAATTTAAAATCATAAATTATGTAATGGTTAAATGCACACATTTTGATGGTATAAATTTTCTATGGTTTTTAGTTGAAATTTTTTCAAAAGATTTTTGTTGTGTATCACCAAGAGTAACTAACCAGTTGAGCGATGTTTGGCAAAGTAGGCGAAATGAGGGCGTTTATAGCTCACTCACTTGTTTTCATCTTTATCAGGACATTGCTCTCCGGTTTGTATTATGTAACTTCTCATTATTCATTTATAGACAACTTTTACATAACCACTTTTTTTATAAATATTTGCGTGCTTTGTTTATGTTTTCTTTTGTTGTTTATTCGAGAAATATTGCAAAATAAAGATCAAAAGATAATTTTTCAAAAAATATGTTAAAGAAGTGGAAGAAGAGATACTTAGCAATAAAATAAAAATAACGATCACCTACAATTTTAAATTCAACAAGTAGAAGTTGAGTGAACATAAAGTGCATACTATTAAAGAAGAGAAAAATGAAAAATATGGAAAAGAAACAATGTAAGAAAATGTAATAGGGGCATTTTAAATGAAATATCCCAAGATTTACATTTTTTCTTCTATTATTTTCAAAGTGAATAATTAAACGATATAAATCTCAAAAGAGAGAATATACAGGGCGTTTAAAACTATAAATCCACACCGCCATCTCTAACAATTGCAACAGTTGAACAATACCGCAACTATAATTAAATAAACCGTTTTTAAAGAAAATTTTATTATTGCTAATAAAATTATGAAAACAACGAATTAAACAATAATTTACTCAATAATTTACTTCTTGAATGCAAAGTTATTTCTGGAAATAAATCAGTTAAGTGAAGCTGCCGCCGTCTTAAAGATTATCCGATTTCTGTTGAATAGTTTTTGTGATGTGAAAGTAAATTACTTGGTAGTTTAAAAGACTTGTTTAATTTATCTAAATTAACTTTTAAAAGCAGAGATTTATAAAGTTTTTTGAGTTAAAATGTTTTCATAGATTACCCTTAGGAGGAGATCTCAAGATAATTGCTATTGTAGTTTTAATTTTTTTGTCTATTATTTTGGCAGAGAACGTTTAAGTGATTAAGGAAGAATTCTATTGCGTGTAATTAATGAATTTAAAGGCTCTCGAGAGAGAAGTTTTCTTATTGATGGACTAAGTTGTAATTTACACGAAAACGTGTATAGCAAGAGTGACAAAGGAGGATCTTGGCGTAATTTTGATGTGATTGGACATATCGATCAGTTCTAGTTTTGTGTTCAATGTCCAATTCAAATGCATGTACTATTTCTTTTATTGGACAGGGTAATCGCTCGATCTTTGTAGTAGTAACTACATATCCATTTGTCGGTGGTAACATCGGTGTTTTATTGCATCGGAGAAAAATAAATTCTTGCCTTCACATGGAAACAATTGCAATTATATTACTAAGAACTCACTTAATTGATAATGTTGATAGTACGTAGTATTATAGGGAAGACCAATCATCTGATCAAGTTGATTTTAAGGGTTGGTAATAATTGTTAATATGTTGATAATTCAAGTAATTTCTTCTATACTTTCGTCTCTTTGTTTGTCGAAGTTTTTTATGATGTAAATTAAATGTTTATTTATCGGAAACTGAGCTACTTTTTGAGGTTTTCATAGTTTTCCAAGATGCGATATCTATTTATTTTACTATACAAGCGGCAGCTATGAGTGCGAAGTCGAAGGGGTTGGGGGACATTGCGTGGACCTTCACTGTAATCCAGTGGGTCTGAGGAAAATCTGGTAAATATTAAGCAAAATAAGCTTCTTAATTTCTTCACTTTTTTTAGTGTTTTTTAACAGCAATGTTAAGGCTGATGCTTATAGATGCTTTTGGGCGCTGAATGCCTCTTTAAATATGGGCCGGTTCTATTAAAAAAACTAAAATACTCGAAAATATTGTGGTTGATACTCGTTCGTTGGAGCTTTCGGAAGAATTTTAGACTAACCACGTTTCTGTACGTTAATTAGAACCGCCCCAAAAAAATGTTAACTGATTTTAATCGAAATTGAGCATTTTTATGGTCGTTTTACTCCGTGGATCGTTGGAGGGGGTGAACTCTAAAGAAATTTTATTAAACTGGTGTCAATCGATTGGTTTAGGTGTCAGAAATAGTATCTAATTGTAATATTATCCCTTCAATATTTTGTTCCTTAGAAAAACAGGGAAAACGCAATTTTTACCCTTTTACATCATTTTAGGGATAAGCCCTACCCTTCGCGTCTACTTTTTTCGTATTCAGTATCCAAACAATCTCTAAAACCTGCGCCACACACACAGACTTGGCCTTCTGGTCTGCACAGGCCAAACCGCAACGTCTGATCATCCTTCAGGCGGCCTGAAGGTAAGCCTGTTTATGTGGTGCGGCCTTTAGAAGCAATCTTAACATTGACGTTTCGAAAAATTTACAACCAAAATGCTTTATTGTGCTTGTTCAGACGCTCGTGCTCGTACTACAAGAGAACGTCTCTGTTAACCCTAGCAAGGATAGGGAGAGCGATCCGAGAATTATATGCCATTTAGGCTACGATCACCTTCTGATGACTCAACTGTTCTCTTATTGTTTGAACGGGTTCATTAACTGTGTTGATCAATTTGAGTTCGGAGAGCGAACGTTCACCTGATGATACAGTCAATAGACCTCAATAAAAAAAGGTTTTTTCTGGAGCCCTATGTGCTGGCGTCTCTAGCTCACTGTTGTGTAACAATCGAGGCTATTCCTAGCACAGATGTATCAATCATTGGGTGCATTCATCGGACGTAACAGTTGTGGAGCAGCTACCAAATCGTCCGGTGACTTATCCGCGGAGCGATCACCATTTTATCGAGCGCATTCCATTTGGGTTATGTTAAACTATCTCGATAGCTGCTCACTTAATAAAATTACTGCACGATAGTAGCGCTAGTGATGTCGCAGTTGGTAGCTGCTCCACAACTGTTGCGTCCGGTGAATGCGCCCATTGTCTCTTATTTACAAAATATATGTAGCGGTGTTTTTGATTTGGCAAGATCACTATTCTAGAGTAGTACCAACGAAAGAAAAGCTCATCACGTGATTACCGTTGAAGTTGCGCAGTAGTTTTGTACTACCATTGCTTAGAAACAAACGTAGAAAGTGCCGTCGTATATTTATTATAATAACTAACTTCGCTACTGAGCTCTAAAGAAACCCCTCGCGCAGATTTGGTCACGTGGTTTGCTTATCTTTAATTGGAACTACTCTACCTATCTACTCCTACCTACCTATTCTTACCCTATAGCCTTTGATTATTTCAAGTATAATTACAGGACAGGTAGCTTTACTATTATCCTGGTTGGGGCCTTTACAGGGTGCACTGATTTTGGCTAGATGAACTCTTTTTGATCGAGATTGTTATTAGACTTTGGCAGCTATCGGGAACAGTAACAAATAACATTATTGCTAAAACAGTCATATGTGGAGATACTGTGTAACTTCGTGTCTTCATTCACCCCACCCACCCCACAACATACATCGACGCTTCCATGACAAAACGACACAAGCGCCATTGACTTCATTTTGCAGTAAATACAAAAAACTAAATTTTCTCGGTTATTATAAATTAACATTATTTTAAATTTCTTTGATTTTTAGTGTTATAATCCTAACCCATCAAACCATAAATAATTAAATGTTTATTGATTAAAAATACTCTGATAAGCGTCGCTTTATGCCACGTGCACATTGTAAACCACAACAACGTTGTTACTTATGCGATTTAAAAAGGAAAACTACGCTTAACTGATATTTTGTTACATAATTCTGCTCAATTCAATCTATGATGTTTAAGCGTAGCTTTCAAATGGCATCAATAACTCATTTAAAAAAATTTTGGCGCTTGTGTCGTTTCGTCATGGACGCGTCGACATAATCCGTTTTCTAACCATCCCATATTTTTATTAATGGTTGTTTTCTTTTGGAGAGTGTTAGTTTGATATGCGGTTAAAGATTGATTTTGGCAACTAGTCCCACCTCAATATCAAAAGTATACGAGCATTGTTAAAAGGTTAAAACATTTCTCAAGATTGATTCTTAATTTTTTTTCTATAGAGCTATACTAACACTACTTAGTACAACTCGTCTTCGTTTCAATTAATTTCGAAGTTATTTCAAAAAAATCTAAAATTTGTCTTATACTCGAATTTATTTCAGGAAGGGATTCTTATAATTACATAACTTTGTCCCAATTAAAGTTGAGTCCTATCAATACACTACACAGCTGCTAATTGTGCTTTTTTCGCTAACATATTACATAAGAAAATTCCAAACTTTTTTCCAATATTGCAAAGAAACAACAGCAAAATGAGCCTTTTTATTTTTCTATTTTTAATGAAGAAATAAAAAGCTTGTAATTTTATCGGAAATAATTAATACGATTTTCTCCACTCATGTTCACATTCGGAAGCTAAAACGATTATGGCTTTTATAATTATGTGGAAATAATAAATTAAGCTCAGCTTTTAATCGTTGATAACTTTGTTATACCATAATTGTTTAAAACAAGATTTCAAAAGGTAAAAGAAAATTGTCTTTTCTCTATTGTTTAATTTATATTTACAGTCGACTTGAGTTCTTACAACAGCCACTGCTTTTTCAAAAAAAAATCTTATTTTTTAACGGGAGGTCAATTCATTTCTTATAATCTTTTGATAAAGGACACATGAGAGGATATGCATTAATTTTTAAATACAAAAAAAAATAGGTTTTTATATTATTCAAATAAATTATTAATTTATCCCTTACTGAAGACCTACATCAAGCAGAAAAGTTGGGTCATCAATTTTTGAATTTGTCACCCAAATTAAAAATTTAACACAAAAAAATCATTGACACAGAATTTTCCTTTTTCTTATTAGTCCAACAGAATTAGATATTTTGCCTAACAAAATTAGCTCCGTATTGAGACCTTTCTTAATATGTTAATTTGTACCTATACTTTAAGAATCCGATGAGTCCCGAGCTGGGTCACAGGCGCGCGCGTGAATAAATGGACTTGAAGAGGAAAAAAATGTTTGTGCGTAAATTTCTCGGAAAGGGTGCAACCCAGCGAAAAATGACTAGAGTACAATTTTATAGATGAAGCATTTTTACAAAACAAATGTTCTATAAAAAGTTTTCGTTAGAGCAATGGTGTAACCACAAAATTCCTTTTAAGAAAGATATGTTTTCAAAAATAATTTTAAGCAGGCGAATCAATGTCGTACAAAATAATTGCACGCCGATGGACGAAAAACTGTTTTACTCCTAGACGAACAATGATAAAATTACAAAAATAATTTCAATTTGAAGCTGAAGATTTTGGCTTTCATTTTTGTATATTTTTGATTTACTTTTGTTACGTCTTGTACTATTAAACAGCTAATGAAATTTTCTTTGTACCATTTATTAAATAGTTGCAGATATTTTGTTGGATGAATTATTTTAGAAATTTTTCCTTAAGGCATATCGTTCCTGATGAATCATTTTTCAAAGTTACAGCATAAAAAATCGATTATACATTATTTTATAAAAGTGTAGTGATTTAAAACTTCTGGATTTTTAAAAATTTTTATTTTTTTAAATATCTTCATTTAAAAATTTCTGTAAAATCGTTAATATTTAACGAGTTGAAAAAAACCTATGACTAATTTTGAAGGAAAGTATGTCTACTTTTTGATGCACTTATAATAATTTACTAACAATCTCAAGTTTACTTTTTATATTTAATGCAGTTGAGAAGTGGAAATATCGACGACATTTTCTTAAAATCCCTACTACATTTAAAGTACTAAAGATTTTTCAACTTTCGTTTATGTAAATGAAACATAATAACCCATCCTTTAGTCTATGAAAACCACAACGGACTCCAATGTACTAGTAATCAACAACCGGCTGTTGAATTCAGGTAAATCTGTGGAAATGTTTGGACTTAAAAATCAGTCTCACAAAAATATTTTAAAAAAAGGCTTATTATGCCTTTTAGAGCTATATACTGCGACAAGAAAATATAACTGCATAAGCGAGCACATATATATAAACAGAGGGTCCTGAAATAGCTGGTTAAAGTTAAGACACCGATTAAGCTCTATCAGATCACAATATTTATAGTGTAAACGGGGTTGTCATCTGGTCATATTGCACTTCATCTTTATTGTTATTTTTAGGACTCTATGTACAATATGTACATATACAGCCTGTTTTATACGAAGTGCTCACCATTGCTAACTTTTTTATTATTGAAACTACAAAGCTGGATGGATTAACAAAGAATCATAATTTTTACCGCTGATTACCATGGTCAACACAAAACATAATTGAACATTTAGTTTTCAAGATATTCACAAAATTAACTTTTTTTTAAATGGAACACCCTATATATTTTTATGTTTTTGAAATAAAGACTGCTTTTAGAGTATAAAATGTTGTATGAGTTTGGTCTTAAAATGAAAAAAAATTAGCCATGCATTAAACTTTTTTAGTTAAATTATAAGAAAAGTCAGAATTCTACGATAACGAAGCGTTGGGACACCCTGTATGTTCAATTGATTTTTAGTGTTGAGCATCGTAATCAGCGGAAAAAATTATGATTCTTTGCTAATTTAACCAGTTTTGTAGCTCCAATAATAAGAAAGTTAGCAATGATGCGCGCGCTTCGTTTAAAACAGCCTGTATATGTGCTCGCTTATGCAGTTATATTTTCTTATTGCAGTAAATAGTTCTAAAAGGCATGATAAGCCTTTTTTGAAAATATTTTTGTGAGACTGATTTTTAAGTCCAAATATTTCCACTTATTTACCAGAATTCAACAGCCGGTTGTTAAGTACTAGTACATCTGAGTCAGTTGTGGTTTTCATAGACTAAAGTATGGGTAATTATGTGTCAATTGCATAAACGAAAGTTGAAAAATCTTCAGTACTTTAAATGTAGTAGGGATTTTAAGAAAATGTCGTCGATATTTCCACTTCTCAACTGTATTAAATATAAAAAGTAAACTTGACATTGTAAGTAAATTATTATAAGTGCATCAAAAAGTAGACTTATTTTCCTTCAAAATTAGTCATACGTTTTTTTCAACTCGTTAAATATTAACGATTTTACAGAAATTTTTAAATGATAATATTTAAAAAAATAAAATTTTTTAAAAATCCAAAAGTTTTAAGTCACTACGCTTTTATAAAATAATGTATAATCGATTTTTTATGCTGTAACTTTAAAAAATGATTCATAAGGAACGATATGCCTTAAGGAAAAATTTCTAAAATAATTCATCCAACAAAATATCTGCAACTATTTAATAAATGGTACAAAGAAAATTTCATTAGCTGTTTAATAGTACAAGACGTAACAAAAGTAAACCAAAAATATACAAAAATGAAAGCCAAAATCTTCAGCTTCAAATTGAAATTATTTTTGTAATTTTATCATTGTTCGTCTAGGAGTAAAACAGTTTTTCGTCCATCGGCGTGCAATTATTTTGTACGACATTGATTCGCCTGCTTAAAATTATTTTTGAAAACATATCTTTCTTAAAAGGAATTTTGTGGTTACACCATTGCTATAACGAAAACTTTTTATAGAACATTTGTTTTGTAAAAATGCTTCATCTATAAAATTGTACTCTAGTCATTTTTCGCTGGGTTGCACCCTTTCCGAGAAATTTACGCACAAACATTTTTTTCCTCTTCAAGTCCATTTATTCACGCGCGCGCCTGTGACCCAGCTCGGGACTCATCGGATTCTTAAAGTGTAGGTACAAATTAACATATTAAGAGAGGACTCAATACGGACCTAATTTTGTTTTGTATACCATCGAATTTTTGCTAATTCTGTTGGACTATATTAAATCATTCATTTTTTGATTAACTGAAAGTTTGATTTCTTAAACTTTGTGAAATTTATAAGTCTTAAAACTCAGCGCGAAGATTATTGATACAGCAAATAAAAGAGCGATGGACTCTGGGAAATAGTATAAAGCATATCAACTTACTGTTTTGATGTACTTACATGATTTTGAAGCATAATTTGCTTTTAACACCAAAATAATATAATACTTAAGTGTAGAAAGACAACTTCTGATGAAATCTTGAAACGTATAAACCTGAGAAACCAACCCACTTTACATGCAATTTCCAGACCAATCGGTTTATTATCTACTCCATCGAATATCCTGGAGAATATTAACAATTTTCGCTGCACAAAAGAGATAAATAACCACAATATTGTATCCAAATTTCAATTTGGGGTTATAAATAAACATTCAGCTTGTCAAATTGTCACAAACTATAAATCGAAAACTCGAATCTAAAGACCATTCCGTAATTTATTGCATTCCTTTGTCAACGATTTTCTTGAGGATGATTAATATTAAAATGAGGTTAGTTTAAGATTTTTAAACGTTAAATTAGTTATATAACGCAATTATATTTTATCCACCGTGTATTTATTTAATTCAACATGGCAAAGTTAGCTTCAAGAGAGGAGAATTTTAAATAAAATTTCTAAAGTCTCTTGAATTTGGTAGTTCAGAAACACTTTGTATTTTTTATAGATTAGCCATCAAAAAATTCTTCCCAATTTCCTTTTTTTTATAGCAGAGTTAGAAGCAGAATGCGGTTATTATCTAAGAGATGTATTACATGTTGTGCTATTTTTCATACTAAATTTTTAGTGCCGAATTGGTGCAAAAGCATTTTTACAAGAATCTAAGCTTTAACGTAGGAGTTTATAGGTCTGGTTTCTCAGATTCAAATTTAGTATAAAAATTAACAAGTATCTTACAACTCTAATGCTCAGTTGCATAAAAGAGAATTATATTTTAATCCGAGAATTCTATTTATAATCTTTAGATATAGCAACACCACACAATAAATAAATAAATTGAAATGTCAAAGTTTGACAACCTGTGTTTTCAAATATTACCTATTTATTTATAAATCTCAAATTTTGACATTACAGTGTGTAACGTTGCCATATCAAAGGATTATTATGCAAGCGATTGATCGTTGCAAGATGGTTAAATAAAACTGGGTCGACCATGTGAGCAGATATGAAGCCAGATAGAGAAATAAGACATATTCGAATTTTTTTTATTTTTTGTTTCAAGTTACTTAATATTCTGACCCTGACTGTGTGAATATTGAAATCCGGAAAAAAAAACTCGAAAACAGCAAACTTACAAAAATCAAAAATTTTTAAGGTTTGACTTGCCTGCCTCAAGGGCGGTATTAAACAAAAAATGGAGGGGGGGGCAACGGTGAAAACCGTTGACTATTATTTGTAACAATTACATTTATGAAAATGTTAGTAAAAAATAAAAATAATTCAGGGAGAGGAGGAGATACGCTTTTGTTTATTATAGTTCTACCTAAATGTTTGAAATTTCTAGCATGGACTAAATAATTAAAATGGAACAAATATTTGTTTTTTTTACTTTTAAGTTGAAATGTGTATTCAGCATTCTGCTCACAAAAAAAGAATTTCAAAAGTAATTTTAATTTTAATAATTTAAAATTGGTGAATACAAAACAAATACTTTCGTCTAAGAAAAAACCAAGAAGATACAACAGGTCATAAATGAACGGTACCCTTTTTCAACAAGAATGGATACATATTGCTTATTTGGGTCATCTTTTATAAGGTTTTGGGACTTTATTTGCCCTTCAGAATAATAAACAGGATAAAAAAATATTTCTTTTATGGATTTTTAAAAATTTATAGTGATTTTAACGCTTATTCCTTTAAAATTGTTATATTATCTTAAAATAATTTAGAAAACTTAATACCCCCCCCCCCCCGTAAAACTGCCCTTGGGATACCTCTTTTAATCGATCTCGCCATGGAAAACGGTCGGATAACCAACAAAAGGTCGAAAAGAAAATGATTACAGTTCGATCAAGCATACAAAAGCTCTGAGTGGGCGTGTCTGTGGGAGCAAAGATCGCGAATTGTAGAGTCAGATGAAGAAGTATTTTTAATCGCCTGTAAAATAGTTATTTTTGTATAAAAGGCGTAAAATTATTGATTTTGGCTCGTACATGTAGGAGGTGCTTTTAGAGGAGCAGCCGAAGGAAGCACTTACACTAGAGCAAAAATCAAATTTTATGCAGATGGTACGAACAATATTTTTTATACGACCAAATTAATATTTCAAGTTTTTAATAATATTAACAGTTGTCAATTTAGCGTTTTCTATAAAATATTAATATCAAGTTTGTGTTTGTACCTTGGTTATACCACTTTATACTTTATGTTTATACTCACGTTTCACCGTAGAAACACTTTTTTGCCCTAGGACAAAAAAGCTAACTTTACACCTTGTTTTGAGGGCGTAAAGTAAGTACATATCAATGAGGTACAAAAATGATATTTTTTTACGAAAAAAAGCAATCTTCGATGTTTTTAAACCAAATAATTGTGTACGAGGGTGTACTTAAACGAATTCCTTCGCGCGATTGGTCAAAATTGTTCTATTCTCATAGTTTGCATATTTTTCTGGGTTTTTCTAAGCTTGGTGGCACTGTATATATTATTGATTGTTTTTGCATGCTGATAGTTATAATAAATGTAGTCTACATTTAATAAAACTTTTTTAATTTTCTTTATGACTTTAATAATCTGGATCTATCTCTATCTGAGAACATAAAAATTTAAAATGACTTATTTGATAAACAACAAAGTTGGTGTTAATGAAAAGCAAACTAAACATTTTATGTAAAAATTATTAAAATCGCCTTAAAGTAAAGAAAAACTTTTTCAGATTTTCCTTATCTCTTAAAACAACGACCGAAGTTGGAAACAAAATTAGCAAATTACACTTGTTGTTTTGAGTTATATCAGAAAATAAGAAAGGAAAAGAGGGGGTAAAATTTTTTATCTTAGGCGTAATCCAAGGATTACATACTTCCATTTTCATTTAACCGACTCTATAAACTAACTCAGTAAATATTAAACACTTTTCCATGTTAGAAAGTGTTTTTTGGAACAACCTGTATACGATTTTTACAATTTTCTTCAAGCTGCTATTTTATTGCTCATTTTACTTTTAAATATTGAAAAGAATAATTTCAGATTTTATTTACATAGTAAAATAGCTAAACTTAATTTGATTTTTCTTGACACTATAATCCTCAAAGTCATTCAAATAATATTTTTCATAAACGGAAGATCTCTTTAAAACTAAAAACTTTATTTGAACTATAAAAGCAATAAAATGCAGAATACTTAATCAAACTTTTTTTATTGAAAGAGTTTCTTTAACTTTTTTGTTAAGTTTCTTTAAGTTATTGGCGTTTTGTACTTTTGGTAAAGTTTTTAAATTAGAGATAATAGTACTCAATGCGTAAAAACTCCTTCGGACGCTTTTAATTAAGGATTCCTTTGAGTCGTCTTCTTAAATAAAATCTACTAAAATAAATTTATACCTCATTTGTTCTTGGGATTTAAATTGTTGGAGATTTTCAAAAGTTTACAAAGCCCTTTTGTTTTGTAAAGTGGATCTTTTCAAAAAAATTGATCTTTTTTGAACTATCGTTTAAATGAAGGAATCGGGGAATAAATAGTAAATTGTATCGGGAAATAGAGTTAGGTGTAACTGTGGTGGTCTAAACACAATCTTGAAATATAAGGGCGTTAGGAAATAAAATACTAATCAGTATTAGGCATCATCATTTATCTTCTACAAGATCGGGAAAGAAAATAGTGGAGCGTATAATTAGTAGCTAAAAACACAAGTGTATTGTAGGAATGAGACAAAGATAAATTGTGCGAAATTGGCTAAAACAAAAAAAATCTTTACAAAGAAGTAGAAATTTATAGTTTTATTTGATTTTCTTTAGTTAGGTGTTAAAATACACTGCCAAAGGAAATTTGCGTCTGTTGTATTTCTGGAGGAAAGTGCCAAGTGCAGTAAATTCAATTACAATAAGTGGTGCTTAGAACGACGCCTTGTCACTAGAGATATAATCAAAATACGAATGTCACCATGAGAAATTAGATTTAACAAGGTAGTGCTAGCGTTGCATAAAAAAATTCCATTAATCTTTTCTTTCTTATCGTAAATTTTTGAAGAGTTTTACAAGCAATATGGAAGAAATTTTATGAAATTAGGGTTTCAATTTTATCCAATAAGTTTCTTATCGAATTGTCTCCAAAATGAATATTTGTATTATAGGTTGGCTTATGTAGTTATTTTAAATATTTTATAGGAGATGCTTTAACCACTATTTCGAACATCCAAATCAATGTTTACGTTTCCACGAGAATTGATAAGTAATATATATGACTCCAATCTTGGATCTTGTCCAAGTTAAACATTGAATATAGAAAACTAAATTATAGTTGATTATATCAGGTTATTTTCTGTCTATACAATTGATGAAATTTTTCATTTTGTACCTCACTTGGTTAAATTTTCATTTCCTTTTAAAATTCTAGATGCACCAACATTTTTACGTGAATTTACCGAAACTTGCAACTGTAAATTTAGTAAATTTGTCTCAGTTGGAAATTATTATCAACTTGCTGACATGTTTTGGCTGCAAGTTTGTTCATAAAGTTGCATTATTGTTAATTAATGCAAGAAACACAATAATGTCACGAATAATCATCATTTGTGACAATGAGAGCAGGTAATGTGGCTTTTTCTTCATTTTGCTTTAGCTAATAACTAGTAAATAGAGGGTGTGCAGACGCTGAGTGGGGAATCGCGAAATTCCGACTTTGTCACGGATCAAACTCACTCGAATAAGTAAATGGTCGTGTCGAGGACTTTTATTTACTAATTAAGCCTAAAATTAAACAATACAGCTATACAACTCTTGTTCATCCAAAAATATATAGATTAAAAAAAATTCATATTGCTAATGAGGTAAAAAGCTCATTTTGCCATTTTTTACTGTTGAGCGAAATGATCTTAATTTTTATCTTAAGAAACTAAGATTAAAGAAATTAATCTTAATTTCCTCAAAGTACCGGATGACACCAAGCTTTAAAAAAAACCGTTATACCTCTTGATTCTAAAACATTGTACACAGGTTAGAATCTCAATTCGGAGAATTAGAGGGGAGGAGTTTTAAGTCTTTGACATGTGCCCGTACGCGTTTCCAATGGTGCTCGGGGTCTGTTAGTTCGACGATGACAGGAGAAGTTACTCCGGAGATGAGAGATGATGTGGGGTCCCGAGAATTTGGGAGCCAACTTTGCGGCAAACTTGTCTGCTATTCGCGCGAGAGCGTGCTCTTGCTCTAAACCCAATCGCCCACTTTGGGTTTATAGGCACGACGACGGAGATTATAGTGTCGTGCTTGCATATTCACGGCATTCGCCAGGTTGTCTCGTACATGATGAAGCCATTGTCGAGTTGTTGTAGCTCCTGCACCCGTTATGCAGGGCTACGCTTACCAAACGGGTGGTTGGCAACGCAGATATCTATTGCCGTTAATCGACTAGGGTACTCTGCGCTATCATTGTTTCTATGATGGAAAGTGTGGAAGTCTTCGTTCGATGGCGGCTCTTAGAGCCACCAACGAACAGCGGCCTCACAGAGACACCACTGATGGTTCAGATAGGGGCCATTCGGGCGTACGAGGAACGGTTTTCAAGCAAATGCAGGGACGTTAATAAAAAATTAACATAATAATAATCAGGGGGGCTCGAGGTAACCAATGTGACGATATATGAACCACCAGAGAAGAGGGAGGAACGATGCTGCATTTTACATATCAGAGCAAGAATCTTGATGATTCATAACTACTCTGAGCTGATAATAAATCCGCCTTGTTATAACAGTTTACCCTCTCCACAAAGTTACACTGTGAGTCGGTGCTCGACTCCCTAACGCCTCCAATGCTTCTTTGAAGGCTCGAAAGGTGAACTGGGTATAACTTTAAATATTTTTAAAACTTGCCACTATCAATCTTTGTCACAACAAGTAGTTTTAGGCAATATAATTTTACAACAGATGGATTAATCCTCACCTACATACTTGCATCGTTGGCAGACTCTGTATATTGGCATTATAACATTATGACGCTATTCATTGTAGACCAAGTAACTGTCAACTCCCTGCACTACATAAGGGCGTATTAAAAAGGCTCAGAAGAGCGGAACTGAAATAAATGACAAAAAATAACCAGTATGTTATCGTTATCACATTATTAACATTTCTAAGCCTTCTCGATGTGAACTTATTTTATTTTTTTGTACAAAAAAGTTAGTGACTTTTCCAACACGTTTTTTCTTATTCAAAAAAATGTGATTCTTTTACTAAAAATGTTTGGTTTACAAAGGGGGATTTAAAGTTTGGACGTTAGAAGTTAATCAATTGAAGTTGTTTTTTTTAGATTAAGACAAAGACTTGATAGCTGTCTAAAAAGTTTGGCAACTTGTAACATTCTTATCATTCACTGCTGTTATATTTCTTGTGGTTTGCGTGTCGGGAATAAGGTCAATGTCTATATAACCACCAAACTTAAGCTTTACAATATATTGCTAGAATAAATAAAAAAGTGAAAAAGTTGAGTTTTCAGTTTAATTTGGTACTTTTGAATGACGTACTTCAACAATTATTTATTAAAGAAAGTTATGCATGAACTTTGCAACAAAGAGGCTATAGGAACATAAATAAACAAACAATAAGTTGTGAGTTGTGTCAAAATTAGTATTTACTAAAGTTGGCGAAGAAAACAAAGAACAAAATAGTACTACCTACATTAGCTGAATTACTACAATAACTATCAGAAGTGCATATGCAAGGAAGGTTTGTTTTACAACAAACTTTTGTACCAACTTTACTCTAATAAATTTATTCTACTATTTGCATTTTGTTAAAATTTAAATTTTAGTTTGCTTATTGAATTATAAAGATATTTTAATACAAACTAATTTTATGCTTCTTCTGGTGTTTCTCCAATATGAACTTTGAGACTACATCATGACTATTTTTGTGGTCGATACAACTAAAAAGTCCCATTTTTGCTTATATCTCGAAAATCGTGGGTCATAGGGAAAATATTATTCTTAGCAAAATGAAAGCCCATCAAATTTCCTACAAGAAACTATTGTTATACTTTTACTGTATCACGAAGCGCTGAGGCGCTAGAGGCAAAAGTTTGACGAAAAACGTGGGCAAAACATTTTTTCTAAATTAACTATTTTTGCGGGCGGATATCTCGAAAACTATAAAGAATAGAGAAAAAATTAATAGCAACAATCTTGTAGAAAATTTGATAAGCTTCCATTTTTCTTAGAATAATTTTTTTAAGGATCTACCGTTTTTGAGATATAAGCGAAAACCCCAAAAACGAGACCTTTCCACCCTCCTCTCCCTCCTTAGTCATGTAGCAAGGACCGATGAAAAAAAAAGTTTCACTCTCTTTCATGTTCTCAATAACCTCTTTGTTGACTAGACTACAAAGTTTTATTTATAAAATAAATTTTGTGTCAAAAGTTTGCCGTTGTATCTAAAATTTAAATTTTCGAACCTCCGCAATCATAACACGTGGTTGCGCTAAAGTTTACATCGCCAAAGCATAACGATCCATTATGAACTGAATATTTTGTATAAAAGACCTATTAAAAGTTCTCTTTTTTATTTTATAAAAACGAAAATAAAATTCCAAGGTTATCTTTTTGTATAAAATAAAAGACGTCGATCTCGCCGATATACCAGTGTATTATTTCATCGCAAAGATTTATATTTGACACGAAATGTATGTTTGCAAATCAAATGCAGGTGCGTACAGCGAAACATTACATTTAAATCGTGTTACTGAAAAATTTAAAAAAATTAGACTACGTACAACACGTACATTCTGTTATCGTGTGGTGGATAATATAAATAAAAAAGTAATTTGCATACAAACTAGATTTTTTTCTGATTCATTTTATATGGGAGAGAGCCTGAATCGTATGTACATTACCTGAAACGACAGCATTCAAGTAAAAGAGGATATAATAGAGAGCAGATTTATTCATACATTCAATCTGCTTTTAGTTCTAAGCGAACCTTATATCGCTTTATCCAGCTTCCTTATCATCATACATTTCATTATCCTTAGAGGACCGTCGCCAAAAATGATGGATTATAGCATTAAATATTTCACAAGTTATTTTAAACTGATAGCAACTATCACGTGTTGCGATTATCTTTAAATTGCATTTAAATTTCATATTTATGTACCAGCTCGTTTCTAGTTTAGTTTATTATTGTAAAACAGGGAAAATAATGTACATGTAATAAATTGTGAAGGAGATCTTGGATTTATACAAAAGGACCTGTATAAAATTTTGCATTCGTTCTTAAAGGGATTTGCTGATAAAGAACTCTTCTAAATTCCTATTGAACGTGAAGATTGAGAAGAACTACCTTCAATTATGGAGTAAATTGAAAATGATATTACTAAAAGAGTCAGGCTTCGGCAGTCCTGGAGGTTTCGCAAAAGGGCGCAGACTTTGGTTAAACTGGCACTTAACGGCACGGAATGTAGCACTAAGAGATTAGACCAAAAAAATTTAAAAAATCCAACATATTGGTGATGGGCGTGAAGTAAAAAAGAACCCTAAGTATCTCGAAAAACCTTAAGGGTGCCGACGATGGCAAACACGGCACGAATGTAGCACTAACCATTTTTTATAGTTAGAACATTAATGCTGATACTTTTTCGCTAACTTCACGGACCCTCGATTACTATAGCTTTTTAAACAAAAAGTAAAGAGCGTGCTAATAATCATTAGATAGAGCCCGGTTACCATAAGAGAAAAATTTGGCTAGGAATTTATAATGGCTCTGTTCAGAACACAGATTAGCTCCCAGCAGCTGATCGATTATTCATACTTTCGAAAGCGATGAATGACGACAGCGTGCTATCTCAAACAACTCATCACTGTTTGAAGCAGCGAATTTCAAAAGTGTTTAAAGGGCACAAAACATGAAAAGATGGCAAAATATACACTAAGTATGTAACAGTTTGAAGACTTGACAATTTTACTCAACATCAGTTTCAAGGTGTTGACTTAAGCTCTCTTTTAAATTTTAAGCCAAGATATGGACCTTAAACAGTATCAGTTTAAAGTGAAACGGAAATACGGTGTGAGCTTAGCTTTCAGACGAAGCCAAGCTTGCTTAAGCTCGAGCTTAAACCACTACTGTGAAATTGGACATAAAGGAATGGGACCATTGCATTTGACAGACCACATAAAACTAACAGTTAGAGTTTTGTGAACATAAGTAAGGACCCAATATGAACTTGAACGTGGGTGAAAATAACGTTAAATGGGGGTCCAAGCCAAGCTTGCTTAAGTTCGAGCTTAAACCACCACCACTGTGAAACTGGACCTTAGGGAAGGCGACCATTGCATTTGACGGACGACGTTAAACTCATTCTTAGAGTTCTGTGAACATAAGTAAGGACCCAATATGAACTTCAACATGGGTGAAAATGACGTTAAATGGGGCACCAAGCCAAGCTTGCTTAAGTTCTAGCTTGAACCACCACTGTGAAACTGGACTTTAGGGAAGGCGAGCATTGCGTTTGACATACGACATAGAACTAACAGTTAGAGTTATGTGAACATAAGTAAGGGCCTAATATGAACCTAAACGTGGGTGACAATGACGTTATATGGGGGCTAAGCCAAACTTGCTTAAGCCCCATCTTAAACCACTACTGTGAAACTGGACCTAAGGGAAGGCGACCATTGCATTTGACAGACGACGTTAAACTCATTCTTAGAGTTCTGTGAACATAAGTAAGGACCCAATATGAACTTCAACGTGGGTGAAAATGGCGTTAAATGGGGGACCAAGCCAAGCTTGCTTAAGTTCTAGCTTGAACCACCACTGTGAAACTGGACTTTAGGGGAGGCGACCATTGCGTTTGACATACGACATAGAACTAACAGTTAGAGTTATGTGAACATAAGTAAGGGCCCAATATGAACCTAAACGGGGGGACAATGACGTTATATGGGGGACCAAGCCAAGCTTGCTTAAGGTCTAGCTTGAACCACCACTGTGAAACTGGACTTTAGGGAAGGCGAGCATTGCGTTTGACATACGACATAGAGCTAACAGTTAGAGTTATGTGAACATAAGTAAGGGCCCAATATGAACCTAAACGTGGGTGACAATGACGTTATATGGGGGACTAAGCCAAACTTGCTTAAGCTCCATCTTAAACCACTACTGTGAAACTGGACCTAAGGGAAGGCGGCCATTGCGTTTGACAAACGACATAAAACTAACAGTTAGAGTTTTGTGAACATAAGTAAGGACCCAATATGAACTTGAACGTGGGTGAAAATGACGTTAAATGGTGGACCAAGTCAAGCTTGCTTAAGTTCTAGCTTAAACCACCATCACTGTGAAACTGGACCTTAGGGAAGGCGACCATTGCATTTGACAGACGACGTTAAACTCACACTTAGGGTTCTGTGAACATAAGTAAGGGCTCAATATGAACTTCAACGTGGGTGAAAATGACGTTAAATGGGGGACCAAGCCAAGCTTGCTTAAGTTCTAGCTTGAACCACCACAGTAAAACCGGACCTTAGGGAAAGCGACCATTGCGTTGGACATACGACAGAGAACTAGCAGTTAGAATTATGTGAATATAAGTAAGGACCCAATATGAACCTGAACGTGGGTGACCATGACGTTATATGGGGGACTAAGCCAAACTTGCTTAAGCTCCATCTTAAACCACTACTGTGAAACTGGACCTAAGGGAAGGCGACCATTGCGTTTGACAGAGGACATAAAACTAACAGTTAGAGTTTTGTGAACATAAGTAAGGACCCAATATGAACTTGAAGTGGGTAAAAATAGCGTTAAATGGAGGACCAAGCCAAACTTGCTTATAAGCTCGAGCTTAAACCATTACTGTGAAATTGGACCTTAGCGGCCAAATATTATCTTGAACGTGGATGAAAATGATGTTAAATGGGAAAAACCTTATACGGCAAAAATTATTTTTTAATTTACAATTCTTAGCATTTCATTCATTAAAATGCAGATGTGACTATTGTTGGAGAGAAATGTAGGCAAATTATCAACTAGTAGTATTCTTGCATGTATTAAATCCGGGTGCAGCGACATCGTTAGTCAACGCTGATGCCCTTTCAAGTGGTTGTTTGTTCAGAAGGTAATAGTGTACTGTTTGGTTCTTCCCAGTATCTTTAGAATAAAACTTTGTAGCTCTTGGGAGATTAATTAACTGCATCAAAAGAGGGGTCTAGCTGTTGTGATTCCATTCACACAGAGTTTTAATTAACAATTAATCGACACTATGCTATGGATGGCTTTGTAAGAAATAATTGTTAAATCTAAAGCTAAATACAGTATGATAAAAAATTGACTTTCACCCCTTGTAAATTTTTTTTATTAGAAAGGTATAACCTTAGGGCATTGGTTTTCATATTGAAATGTATTTTATGAATTTAGCAATATCTGAATGAATTTTTCGTTAAATGAGGTCATTTTTCAGTTATTCGTAAAACATCTGTTTTTCATCCCTTTCAAGTGACGTAAAAAATTCTTGTTTTAGATTCGGATTTCGTAAGTTTTAATGAGTTGAAAAGTGAAAATGTACAATTAATCGTTAAGTCTTCCATAAATGATAATCAATAACCTTATAATTAATTCCTAAACAATAATTTTTAGCAAACTAAAATCGAACGAAAGATGCAAAATACACATTACATGTCTGAGAAAGCTTTTGTGATTTATAAGTTTAGTATGAAAATTTGACAAGAAACGTGAAAGAGTAAATTTAAATTTGGAAAGAATAAATGGAATTTCAACCCTCAACATCTTGTAAGACTTGAAGGTTTATGCTATATGTTCGTAGACCAATAATACGATAGACAGATTTCATTCAAATTATTTTTATGTTGGGTATATCAAAATATGATTTCTCTAGAGAGTATCTAGGTAGAAAAAAACTATGTATAAAATCACCAAGGAATAAGCATAATTGACAGGTGAAATTTACTATTCGTATATACCACTAAAAGCTTTCCAAATTTCCTATTGGGCTATACCGGCACGTCAACATTTTGCTTTTAACCTTATTAATTATTAATTGAATCCCACAACGTTTATAAAATGAAAATTACCACTAGGATACCTTTTTAGACTTAATTTAATGACGCGTTACCAGTTAATAACATGCTTAAAATCTCGATGTAACAGATCTGAATAAAAAAAGCTTGGAGAAAAAATAAAAATTCATAAATATCAAATTCAAATACTTAATAGTTGTGCTGTTTTCTGTCATTTTGAGAATTTGTCTCGTTCTTTATCGCAATTTATGGAGAATGCGACAAAATGCGTGAAGTTGCAAACTGGTGATAAGAGCAGCTTTTCGTCTAAATTATCCCTTTTGTGCTCATCGGACACGCACAGTGACTATTTAGTTGCTTTCCTCTTCATCTTTCTTAACTATTCATTTGTTTAGTTAAGTACTAAATATATTGAATCTATTACAACTTAATTATTTAAGATTTATTTTTAAACGTTAATAATTAATTTTTTTTATTTATTTTAGATATGGTCGGACGTATTTTTGTTTGAGAAATCATCAAAAATGGAGGTGAGTGTGTAAACTTTTAAATTTATTTAGTGTATAAAGCAAGCAAGTTTATTAGGGCCAGTTTTTACTTTTGGCAGTCATCATCTGCTCATAAACTGACAGTTGTCGACTTTGTATTTTTTGTAGTTTTCCAAAACTAGTCCATGTCTAAGTTCTTCGGGAAAGGTCAGCTTTTGAATTATTTCTCTGAAAATAATAAACTAATGGATAGCTGTAATATGGCTGTAATTTTATCTACTGTCAGATTAAGTCGGACGTTTATAAATGAACAATAAAATAGTTAATTTGTGGGTTTGGTTTAATCCGATCGGAGAAAAACAAATATGTAGGTACAACACGTAGAAAACATAAATTCGCCTAGTTATACAATTTATACTGTTTTTTATATTTGTTTTTGTTTGTTTGTTCATCTACACATCTGTTCCACGTTATTTTGTCCTACTTTTAACACTTAGAGTACCAGCCGGGTCCATCGGACCCGAATCGCACTTTCAATTCAGTTTTTCTCATTCAAATTTTAAAATTATGAGTTGTTCTTTTGTGACTTTTTCTAACTTCTTATTTTGAATAACTATTTCTAATTTTTTTCATTTAATCAACTTCCTTCCCTATATGTAATAAAAAAAGCAGCGCCGCGTACCAGCAGGGTCCGACGGACCCGTACATATAAATGGATTATATTTAATGGAATTGCCGTTATTTTTTTAAATATTTTGGATGAATCCGTATATTTCGGGCCTGCTGAATCGATCTGTGACCATACCGAATTCGTTTGAGCACCCCTTGGGTGCAAAACGCTTATTTTCCTCATCAGCGTTGTAAAAATCCTCTTCTAAAAGGGGTCCAGTAAAATGATACTGCCCCTTTGGTTAATGAAATGAAACGTGGTAGATAGTTTACTGGAACCGTATTCTGTACGATGAGATAAAAAAATATTGACAAACAATGCCTTACTGGCATGATTTCAAAATTTTTCAAAGATTGTTTTTAACAGCACTACAGAGGCAAAAATGGCGATTATAAGCCCATGGAGTTACTCAGATGGATTCCAAATGGTCACAGATCGATTCGACACCCTTAAAATGTAGGGTAACAATACTTTTCACAACAAGATGCCGCCAATATCAGATCTTATCACAAGAAAGTACGGTAAATATCAGATTTTGAAAAAAGGGGATGTGGAGCACCCCCTTGAATATTTATTTGGTCTTATTGGACAAAATTACTCTATATGGTTCCAGTAAACATTATGTATCGAGTTTCATTCCATTTATTAACAAAAAGTGCAACGTAGCTGAGGTATTCGCCATGTATAGCCCTCATTAAAGGGGGTGTACAGCAGCCCCCATCGAATATTTTTTAATTCTCATTGCAAAAAATTACCCTATATGGTTCCAGTAAACTATGTACCGAGTTTTATTCCATTAACCAAAAGTGCAGTATCATTTTACGTGTAAACCGCATTAATAGTAGAAATAAATACTCAGAGTGATAGTGAAATAAGCGAAATTCAAGAAGGGTGAAATTGAATTATCAATTTTTTTTTATCAACATATAAACAAAATAAATGCATAAAAACGACAATTAAAAAAAAATTTAAAAAAATGAAAATACACGTATTATTATTACGTTTAATGTACACTCGGGTCCGTCGGACCCGGCTGATACTTATCGCATAGTTTTTTTCTTGGTACTCTAAGTGTTAATGTGGTCTGTTGTTAAAATATGGGTCAAAATATGAAGAAGTTAAAAATGCAAAAAATAAGTCTACACGTAACTTTATAGTCGTTTACCTTTTGCTGTTAACCTGTCAATGTACAAATCACAGTCGAATCCATCTCTTTGAAAATATTTTTTATTGCTCCGTAAAAAAGCCAAATCACTTTCACGTTTATAGATAACGTGTGTTTCGTCAAAAACTGCTGAAAATCCTGCCATCAAGTCTTTCCCTTATTTATGTACTAATAGGTAAAAAGTAAAATGTAATTTAAAATTAAAATAATTTATAATGGATGAAGAGGGTAAAATGGTTTGAGGTTTGAAGCTTAAAAATTTAATATTTTGATGTGTAAATGGAACTGAGAATTTAGTAAAGCATTAAATATCATGTAAATTAGATTAATTCTAAAATTAGGGATTGAAAAGGGTAAAATATTTTTAAGGGCGGCGAAATAACGTATGTTATAAAATAAAGGGTCGAAAAGTAAATTTTTGAATTAATAATTCTGCCCAGAATACATAGTATAAACACTAAATTTTATACTAATGAATTAAATCTAAAATAAAGGCAAATATGAAAATGGCAAAATATATCTACTTAATACAGGGTGTATTTAAAATGTACCATAAATAAATCTTGAAACAGCGACAGGTTGTAAGGGTAAAACTTTTGATATAAAGTTATTCCCTTTTTTAATGCATATTTTTGCATTTTTGCTGGATGCGTTTTTGAGATAATGCGATAATGAATGTTTCAACAATATTTTAACCGTCCTTGTGTCTATAAAGGGTTAAATGACGTATATAGTAGTAACTTTTATTGGCTTTATTGCAAGCTAATAAAATAAAGCACTTCTGCTACATGTAGATATTTTAATTTTCTTCAGGACTCTTTTCATGATACCAAAGTAGGAGAGCTATTGTATTAAACTCTGTAAGTAAAATCTATCCTACTTCCTATACACAATGTTTTATACCCTTAAACTTTTCCAACCGGCGTAACTCTGACGCCAGTAGTTAAATTTTGTTTAAAATTTTTCATGCAAGTCGACACTATAAAGAAACATTTTTTCAGCGCGTATGAGATTTTTTTTACCTTAAACCGTTCTTGCGCCATTTTTAAAATTCCCGTTTTTCCTCTCACTTTTGAGGTGATGAGCACCCTTAGTAATTATTGGCAATAGGAATTGCCTATTAAAGTTTGTCGTCGCATCTCTGTAACACCCTGTATTATAACGATATTTTAATCATTAATCTTACAGTTTTCGTGTTCGTTTATTTTACTTAAGATTGGAAACAAAGCTTTTGATAATATGTAGTTGTGGTTATCTAGAGTCTAGTGGTACATTATATCGCCACCAATGAGTTAGAGCTCCTAGGTTCGAATCCCGGAAATTGAGTACCCACTATACAGCTGCATAATTAGTTTGTGGTAATGTTAGAAACGTAATGCTGAACACGTTACCTTTATTAGAATACCGGTTGCACGAAGGAAGCTTCTGCAGTATTTTCAAGCAAATAATCTAGTTTTTTTAAATATTTTAATGAGGTTTTTTCAACTGTAGAAGATATTTTTGAAGTTTGTTTTTAAATAAATTCCTTTTGAGCTTTAAAATATGAAAATAACTGAATTTTGCTTCCAATACGAACCTAAATTAGCTGTCTTCGCCAGTTAAATTATTAAAAATTTTCTCTATTTTAAGTACGTCTTCTCTACGGGCAGATTCGTGTATAATAGCTATAGCATGATCGTGCCGTTTACGAAAGTTTTGGAATAAATTTCATGTTGTGGTACCTACTTATAATTAATTGGAAATCGCCAGCTTCTTAGATAATGCTTACACCTGCTTATTATTAAGATGCTGTATATTAAGATTGTTTGTGTATAGTTTTGGAAGTTTGCATACATGGGTACATATTGTTTGTTTGGTCGAATAATGCAAATTTAATAATTCAATTATTAATATAAAGATATTACTTTGCTCTTTGGTCTCAAACGCAGAGTGGGCCACGAAACTTGTAGTTCTTGACGAATTTTTACTGCAACCCAAATAACAATAATAATAATTGCATTTCTGAGGCTGCTCTCTTCAGGTTGCATCGCGACCTCTCGGATCTATCGTGCGCTTCGGATTTGGTCTTTCCTTGTGGGAGTTCTGTGCTTTTGTCCGGAATTCTTAATAGAGAGGGAGTTCTTTTGTCTTAGGGTTTCTCTTAGAATGTCCCTGTCTAGCAGTTTCCCTCCAGTGTTTGATATGCCACGTGACGACGTGACTTTATTTCTCTCCATTTCATAAGAAATGCCAAAGGTGGGTTCTGGTCCAATTGGTCTTATTTTGCTGCCATCCTTGACCAAATCGTCCGATTTCTCGTTCCCTGGTATGTTGGCATGGGCTGGAACCCATACCAGGTTGACGAAATTTGTCCCCGCTAGCGCATTCAGTCTGCGGATGACTAGTCCAGACCTCACCTCACAAACGTTCAGCATTTTGAGAGCTGCTCCAGTAATAAGAAGTATCTACCTTCGCTTTCATAATTTTTGCCAGAAGTTTCCTTGCTAGTTTACCATGCCTTACTTTCTTCTGATCTAGACACAGCTCAATGTTTCCAATGTTAACCTCACAGGCGTTCAGCCCTTTTAGGGCTGCTTGGCTGTCAGATACTACGAAGATTCTTTGGTTGTGATATCCTCTATGTAACAGCATTTGCGCACATGTTGAGATGGCGTAAATTTCTGCTTGGAAGACGGTTACGTGCTCCCCGAGGCTTGAAATTACCCCTTGCCAAAAGTTGTTGTTGAAATTTTTTAAATAAAACACCCGGTATTTTATTGTGTCCTTTTGTAAACTTTTTAGTTTTCCTTAATTTCTCAACAATATTTTATACCTGAAAGGTCTACTGTGTAGTAATTCGACTTGTAATATTTTTTTCTCCTATGGTGCTATGGTACCAACATGGGCAGATAACCATCCTCAAACACTATTTTCTATTTTAATTCAATTTAATGAGTTTTCAGTACATTTTATTGTTTATTATCTTTAATTAACACCATTTTCTTATTTATTATACAAAAGTCGTTTTATAGCCCGTGATTAATTTTATCCATATAAAGTAATTGTTACATTTACACTTCATTTATTTTGCAAGTCGGTTAATTCGACGTGATTAAAGTTACAATTTAAGATTCTCGTTTACGAATTGCACAAAAAGATGTAAAATTTAAATACATCTGGTGCAAATCATCAATCAATGTAAAACGTGACGGAAAACACAATTATTTTCGCATCACGTTTTCATTCCCACGAAAAATGTGCTAACCCATTTAAAAATTTTTAAAACGATATACACAACAAAAATTCATTTTTCTTTGTTCTTGGCTTTTTTTAAATAAATATTAATCATCTTTAAATGGATACAATATTATGATTTATTTAATCAAGTTAGGGGAGTTATTAAGAGCTCAATTAGTGTTTAAAAAGGCTATTAATATTCTTGTTATTGAAAAAAGGCATGGATTTATTAATTCAGAAATTTTCATCTGAAGGACACATGAGGTATTTTGAGTAGTGGCCACAAACCTTGTTCAACAAGTTTGAAGAAGCCCTCCTTGAGTTTCAGTCAAAAACACGTTACACTCGAAGTATTCTTGAAACTTATTAAAATTCCTTGTGGAAAATCTGCAACTATTGATTTATTGTTTCTTCCATTTCCGATGTAGATAGTAAAAGTTTGATCAACAATTACACCAGCTATTTTCAGATGTAAAAGTAGTTGAAATTGCATAAAAATAAAAAACCTTACTTGAACATGTTTTTTTGCCTTTTAAATTTTGTCGTTTCGTGAATAATAATAACAGATCCACTTTCGTGTTTTTTCAGAATTTTTCATAAGTACTCTCTATAAGTACTCGAGAGTGGATTTGAAGAAATATAACTGGGATTATCTCGAAATTTATATCGCGATCTGTTTTTTAAATTAATTTGTAATTAAGTTATTGTAATTAATCATTAAATACGTCTTTAAGTTTTCAAATTAATTATTTAAACGTTTCCACTGAAGCTTTTCAAAGTTACGAAGCCCCTTGTCACAGTCAAATTAGTAACAGAGTTGGACACTGCATTACGACTTCTGAATAATACAGTTGCTTCATCTAACCTTTTTCTTCTTTATTAAAAATAGGTAGGGATTTAATTTTTTTTCAAATAAAATTTCAACTCTCCCTCTTTGAGAAAATTAATTTTGCACTAAAAGTTGTAATTTATTATTTTTCAATAAAAAGTGGTATCGTTTCGACATGATTTTTTAATTAAAGTTACGCTGGGAATTTAATTAAAGTAGGTAATATTAAAATCCATTCCAGTTCAAAGTAACTGGAATTGTATTTAGCTCTACATAAATAATTTTAATATTTCTTCCTTTATGTCACAACGCACTAATACAAAGTAAATTACATTTTATTAAATTCGTATTTGGATTTAATTGAGCGGGAACTATAAGTCCAAAAATAGGTACAGTCAACCTCACAATTAATGGCCACCCTAGCTATAAGCCTAGCAGGAATTGTGGATGAAACCTTCATAACACCCCCTACTTAAATTGAGGGGTAACTTTATTTTACCAACAAGTAGTAAATCATCAACTTCTATCCTTTTGTCGTTGTTGGGTAATAAACACCCAATAAATACCCAATAATTATGAGGTTGACTGTGCGCGTAAAACGTTTAGACAGCTTTGGTTTCTTTATACTTTTGTATCGTTTTGAGGACGAAGTGTTTCTCTAGTCTCTAAAGAGTTGTAATACGAAATGACTGCATTTTTGGAAAATTATCATTTATTTTGCAGAAAATTAACTTCAAAGTTAACTTTAATATATCGCTTATTTTAATCGGGTCCACTGACAATACAAAAAGAGACGAACAAAGAAAAATGTACTGTACTATCTGAAAAATCGACTGTAGTTTAAACTTCGGTTGGCGAAGGTATAAAATTCTTGGAAAAAATTTTCAGGACCTCAAAGGAGTTAACAAACGATACTAACTCCACTTTTTATCACATCGACGTTAGGCGTCGCGACGATCATTTTTTTATTTTTTTTATTGTTTATGTATTGTTTTGTTTTTGTTTTGATAATTGTTTTTGTTTGACAGATACACCTATTGTTTATTCTTGCCGAAAATAACTCTGTTGGTTATTTAAATTCGGATACCAAACAAGAACTTTCTATCTTATACTTTCCTTAATTTACAGAACTTTTCTAAGTTGTGTAATGTCTCTAAGTTTCTAACGTTATGTTAAAATGTAACTTTATGCTATTTTTTACAATGAAAAATAAAGACTAAAACTTAGTTTTTAAAGTTATAGAAAGTTAATTAGAAAATATATTTAATAGTTTGATTTAATTTTATCTTTATTTTCTAATGAACTTGCTTATCTAAAACTTTAAATACACGTGTTGGTCGTTATTTTTTATCGTAAAAAATAACATAAAGTAACATACTAACATAACGTAACGTAACATAACTTAGAAAAGTTAAAGATAGAAAGTTCTCGTTTGGTAACCCGAATTTAGACAAGTCAATGGGGAAATTTTCTGTCAAAAAAGCAATAGGTGCCCATAAGGAAATGAACGTCGCGACGCCTAGCGTCGATGTGATAGAAAGTCGAGTTTAGTATCGTTTGATAGCTCTTTTTTCTAAAGTAAACCATTTTCAAACTACACTCGAAAAACTAAATTAACAATTTTCATTTTTTTTGCGTTATCTCGGTAACAATTTTGAATTTTGAAATTTTCTTAACGGATTATTAAAGCTCATCAAAATATGCAACTTTTTGCTAGTTCAACCAATCTTGTAACTCTTACCGTTACTGAGATCCCAATGTTAGTACCACGTAAAGAATCATTCTGTACATCTAACATTAACTCACGTGTTTTTGAGAATATTTTTTCTAGTTGGAAAGTTCAGTTTGAGTTCAACATAATGGAAAAATAACAAAATTTATATTTTACAAAACGAATTCTCTTCAGACATAAACTTTCCACTTCCAATAATAAAGAAGTTATAATGACATTTTGAAACTTTTTTAAAATACTGGTATAGAAAAATTCGGTATAATTTTCTTTGATTATAACTAAAATTGTAGTATTTCCTTTTTTTGGTCAAATAAATCGTGGAATCAGTTTTTAATTCGCATCAAAAGAAATGTTTTTTACTATTTATATTTTTTGTTATACAAAAGATTTTCTAAACAGCCCTAACGAGTCTTTCCGGAAAATTAATTTTTCATTTTGCTTTACATTAGTTAACGCACAAAAAGGCAAAAAGTAACTCAAACAACAAACAACACAGTATGAGATTACTCGACATAAACTCGTCATACTCTGTTACACTATTTTTCTATCTTCAGAGCAGTATTTATTTTCGTACGTTGTGAAAATTAAAAAAAATTTATTTAATGAAAACAGAAATTATTAAGTTGCAAAATGTTTGCTCGAATTTTGTAGAGAAGTGCCCAATTACCCTCATATCTATATTCCAATTCCGCAATTATAGAGAGTGACTCATTCCTAATATGTGTTCACAAACTTTAGCTAACTATAGTCTGGCTTCTATTGAGATAGATGCAGAAAACACGTGCCGCTTTAATAGAATAACGCACTTTACTATAATTTGACAGAAGCTTAGTATTAGAAGTGGTTCCGAGTACAAACGATTGTTCATAATGCTGCACCGAAAAATCTCGATGTAATCTAGTCTTTATTCTATAAATTACACAACTGTCTACATTTGTGGACAAATAGTTTAGATCACAATGGGTCCATTCACCATTCACGTAGCGCAAACGTATACCGATCCAACTGCTACATTAGTAGCGCTACATCGTCCGGTAATTTTGAATTTTATTTAAGTTTCAATTTTATAGTGACAATTTGTGCAATTTTGATTCAACAAATTGAATTTGGTTTCCAACTGGTTTCCAACTTTATATTTTGTTATATTATTATTATATTATTGTTGGACATCATAAAAATTTAAAATAAATTTGTCAAATTTAAATACGAACAAGTAGCGCAAACGAAATGCGCTCGATAAAATGGCGACCGCTCCGCACACGTTCCCAAAGTAGCGGGTACGTCACCGGACGATTTGGTAACTGTTGCACAACTGTTACGTCCGGTGAATTCGCCCATTGCATAATATGAGCAACTTTTGATAAACATCCGTTTCTGATAAATGTCGTAATTTTAGTTTTTCTTTCCCAAATATTCTTGTTTGAGGGGTTGGAAGAGAAAAAACTCTCAATTTCGAATTTACACATGTCGACTCAGTAGTTTAGGAGCTAAGACAGATAGACACACAGATACATAAACATTTCTTCTAATGCCACTTCTGAAGGGTCGAGAGGGTAATAAAACTTTAAGATCCATCCAAAACTCCATTTTGAGTTTTTGGACTTTACACTCAAAAGCTAAAGTGTTAATGGTAGCGTTCTATTTCTGAAATTTAGATAAATCGCACTAATTATAGGTCCTGACTTTGGTAATTCTTTAGGCCAACTTATATTTTATCTCACTCTTTTTTCGACACACGACGTAAGAACTAATTTGTCTTTACATTTCTCACATTTTTGTGTGGTCGTAAAATTTCTCATTTATATTTCAACCTGCTAATTTTCCTCAATACAGAATGTTTAACTGAAAAATCTTATTTTAATGTTTATTGAAAACTCTCCAACGTACTTGGTACTAAAATTTGAATTCGAAATACTTTGGTAGTACATAAAGGAATCAATAAGGAAGTGATCAGAAGTTTGAATTCGATTCCAACATCTGTTTCTCGTTGACTTTAATTATCAATAAATCTTAATTTGTCTTGTATGTTCGGTATTCGAATAGCTTTAAGAGTATACTAATACCTACAATTAATTAATTAAACACTGAAAGCTCAACTTAAAGGTAAGATGTTGATCGAGAAGTTTGGTTCAAAACTGAAATTCAATTTAACACATAGACATAATGTATTTACGACCAAATTAAATGTCAATTCCTTGTTGAAGTATTTCCATGTTATTTTCTCGTGAAAAGTGCGAAAAAAACGCATTTCACATTTTTTTAAGAGTTTTTTTTAAAGAAAGCGATTACGTTAGTTTTATTGTTTTATAAATAATTTAAGTGTTACTGTTCGTTTAAATTTTTCCATCGTCGAAAACACACCTAGATAGATTATAAAGTGAAGTTTTGTGAGCCTGTTTATCTCCAATTTATATTCAAGGGTGAAGTGGTGCATCTGGTTCGAGCAAACACTTTCCGGTGAACATCTCTATTCACTGAAGTTTATATGAGCGGATTGTGCTTTCTCATTTAGTTACAGTATTTCCATAAAATTTATCTTTTCTCACGAAACAAATCATTATTAGCACTTTCCTCGAATTTTCTTAAAAAAATTCGTTAAAAACCGTTTCCGATTTCTAATTGTGATATTTTAAGGGTTTAACAATCAGAAAAAATTATTTATGTTCTTGATTTGGGATTTTGATTGAAAATAAAACTTTGTAATCTTTAAAATTGAATTTGTTTTCAAACAACCATAGGAATCGGATTTCCGATAAATAAAATTGAACTTTCCTAAGTTTTTTTAAAGAGGGTTCGAATATAGGATACAATATACGATTGATGAAGTGATTTTATAAAATTGCTTTTATGAACTCGAAACAGTATGATGAATTCTTTTCCAAAACAAACATGGAAAATCATTATGGAGGAATTACTAAATGTTGTGTTTGTTGAAAATTTGAATAAAATAGGTGTTTTTAGTGTGAATTTCAAAATAATCAATGTAAATGAAATAAAGGGGTTGTTTATGGATAAATGTACGTATATTTTTAAATCTTTATTGTGCTTTATTGATTTTATTGGATTTTATGATTTATTACACCCTATAAAGGGGGTTACTGAAGGTAATTTCATTTATGGATTTCAAAAAAGGTTTTTTGGCGGCTCAGTTAGTTGCCCTAGTTAAAAAATTTTTCTTATGAACAAATTGAAACGAAAAACGCAATTTACTAAGTTAACTACTTGAAGTGTTTTCATTTGCCGCTTGTGCTGTATTTTTTAACATTTTCCAGCACAACTAGTGTAATTAAATGATTTTCTTGCCAATTTACTATGTTTTCCGTTTGAATTTTGTAAACTGTATGTTTTATACAACCTCCTAAAATATACACTATACCATCGACTTTTCATATCCTTGCTTCTCACATATGGTTGATGTTCAACCATATTTTAATACTTCTAAGAGATTCCAACTGGGTCGCATCAATTTTAGTGATTGAGCCAATTTAGCTCGTGGCTTAAAACCGGATTGATAGTACAAGTCGCTTGAAAGTGAGATTCTTTAAACTCGTTTATTTCGTTACGAGTTAAGTCGGATTGAGTTAGATTTTCAATCGGCTTGAAATTGTAATGTCGTCAAAATTCATCAATTTTAAAAATACCCTTAAAATTAAACACGAATGTAAACGATCGTTTACATTCTATCTAGAAACATGCTAGAAACCATGACGATTTCAAACCTGCTTTGCTTTTGCGTTTATCTAGACAATTTCAATCGGGTTCAAAATTCCAAACCGCTTCGTCAAGCGACTTGAACCGAAAGTTTCAATCCATTTATCTCGAGGATTTCTCAACCGACTTGTACTTTCAATCCGGTTTCAAGCCACGAGCTAAGTGGGCTCATAGAGAGACTACTCGCTCCCTCCATCTGTACTACTCAAGATATTGGCTCCGCCCAGGCATCTCTAAAAATTCAAGGTCTACCTTCGGTTAAAGCAATTTTTTAGGAATTTTATAGATTTTATACATGCGTGCTTTTTTGAGGCACATAATAAACCGTCTAGATGCCAGTGCATTACGCCCCTGTTCTTTAGTGAAATTTAAAAACTTTGTTGTATTATACAATGCAGGGCATTTCTAAGGCTTTTTGTCAATTGAGAGAATTATAATGGAAAGTAAGAAAATGTGCACATTTTGGTTGCTTTATTCAAGTTACTGTAAATATGTGATTATATTAACTTTTATATCCTCGAATTCAGTGTATTCCGTGTATGTATTGAATAATGTACAGGTGTGACAGAATTAAAGGTGCTTGAAATTAACTTAATGTTTTTAGTAGTAGAATAATACTTTAACAACTGATAGTATAAAGCTCTAGATCAACTAATATCGATATTAAATTTAACCTAGACTTTCTGACTTGTTCTTCGAATTAATAATCAATTCTTATTGGCTAACAACAGCTGTGAGCAGGTCAAATTAATTTTTTCGACATTAAAATTCTATAGTACCAGAAATTACCATAAAATTGAAAAATTAGTACATTGTTCTTATGACCTACAGAGGGAATGATGTGGTGGACGCAGCATCATGAAGACATTGTGTTTCCTACCAAGGAACTACCATCTAACACCTGTTTGTAAATTCATTATTGTTTCTTGAACAAAATGACGTACGCATCATGCCTGGTCTGGCCCAAGCATGGTTCGACGCCATCAGTCTCTTCTCCATTCCCATCATATAATTTTAGGATACCTGTAGTTGACTATTTTCTAAACAAAAACGTCCGACCTCGTTCCAATCTTCGTTGGACCGGCCCTGCATTACATTACAAGCGCGACTGATGAGTAATGATGTTTCAGAAGACTTGATTCGGCCAGGCTATCAGCCTATCGCATGATGTAACCCTAGAGAAATATCAGTCAAACGATGAAGCTACACATGATCTGATATTAGGTTCCATCTGACCAACTCGGGTCCTTTGAAAACGTTTTCAAGTAATTGGTACACCTCGGTAACGCAGCATTATTTTGTTAAGATTCTGAAAATGACGACGACGCCGGACAAGTATCTTCTCCGCATCCCTCATATAATTTTAGGATACTGTAATTGATAATTGTACAAACGAAAGCGCCTTTGGCGCCCTCGGGCGATGTCTGACCTCGTTCCAACCTTCATTGGACCGACCCTGCATTACATCACAAGCTCGACTGATGAGTAATGAATGATGTTGCTTCAGAAGACTTAACTCGACCAGGCTATCAACCTCTCACATGATTGAACCCTAGAGAAATATCAGTCAGACGATGAAGTTACACATAATGTGACATTAGGTCCCATCTGACCAACTCAGGTCCTCAGTAAGCGTCTTCAAGTTATTGGTTCGCCTCGACAACATAGGATTATTTTGTTAAGATTCTGAAAATGACGACGCCACCGGACGGAGACAGAGAAGTCTCTTCTCCGCGTCCGTCATATAATTTTTGGATACTGTAGTTATCTTCCAAACGAAAGCGCTTCTAAAACTCGACGTCCTTGGGCGATGTCCGGCCTCGATCCAACCTTTGTTGGACCGGCCCTGCATTAAATTACAAGAGCGACTGATGAGTGATGCTTCAGAAGACTTGATTCGGCCAGACTATCAACCTATCACATGATCGAACCTAGAGAAATATCAGTCAGACGATGATTACGATGAAGCTACACTTGGTCTGATATTAGATCTCATGGTTGTCTGTAAGCGTCTTCAAGTTATTGGTACACCTCGATAACGCCGCATTATTTTGTTAAAATTCTGAAAATGGGACTTGCTAGGTGATACTAAAAATAATTTTTCATGGACGTAATAATCACGGTAGTAACCTTCATGCGGTAGTCTAGAGCAGGAATTCTTAAAAAATGAGTCACGACTCAGTCGTCGTGTTTACCGTCAGTCACTGATTTTGTTTGTGTACCTTTTAATTCTCTGGGAAAGCTCTGGTCTCGAGTTCAAGGAGAATAGAACACCAAATATTTTGAGAAAGCTAAAAGAGTATGGCATTTTTACGTAAGAACTATGCTGAGGTTTTAGTGCATCTGATGTAATGTCCGAGAATGAGCTCTTGAATAAAACCATCGTCACAATTTTACAATGCGGGCTAGTTTTAGATAATGACGTTGATCAAAGTCTCTTATGCCTCCTAAGAGACATCACCAACTCCCAAGACACTGAGGGTATTTTTATGAATGTTTAAAGATACAAAAGGGACTATCATCACAGGGTTTTTATTTTTGTATTCTTTGCATGAACACTATTCTCTCCCCTGTTATAAGCAAATGATATGGAAGTCGTCGAGGTGAGCTTCTTTATTTAACATTCAGAGGTTTGATCGTTAGGACTATGTATTACATTATGGATCTCGAAAACTAAAGCAGATTTTTGTTTTCTTAAAATCGATTTTTGCTCAAGACTATTTCGATACGTTTTCGTTTTTGAGATTATGAGAAGCAATTTTCAAAACCAATTTTTCAGTAAATTCTTCTCTTTTCTTGTTAAATAGCCACTGCTTTAATTAATTTCCCATCCCAATTGTTTTAATTATTTCGAGAGATTTGAGAAACAAAGTAGATAAAAATGGAGTTGAAAATTCGTCAAGTTAAAAGTGAAATTTTTACACAAATTTTACAGCACACAAATTCATGACAACGTAAAGTACCTCATTCGTAGTTTCTGAACGTAACACATATAAATTACACGAAATCAATTGAATAGAACCTTTATATTGATAGGGATGTAAAATGTAGCATCAAAAAAGTAATCTCTTTTAACTTTAGAATATAGTACATTTTTTTTCTCTTTTTCAATCTGTCGAATTTAGAGGCCACGCTCGGTTGTCTTACAATTATTTTTATACAAGGGTCACCCTCGTGGTGTGATTAAATGATAGAAGAACGACGGTATAATATAATGGTAGGTCACCCACCAATTTCCCGCCTCGTTTGCGGATTGTTTCAAGAGTCAATGTCAATTTTAGTGCTGCATTTTATCGCAGGTAGTTTATTTTAAAAAATAGTTAAAAAATTTTGAGTAATAGATAAATTTAGTGCAAATTGAAAGCGTGTGGAATAAAAGTAGTGAAAGTAGTAGTTAAAAAGAAAAATTATTACTCTTTGTGTGTATTGAAAGCAATATATTAAGTTTTTTTTTTAAAACTACCCTCGAAATTTATCAGAGTTGTACTGGAAAAGCTCGGAAAGTGCCTATTTTAAGGTCGTCGCTACTACCCTCATCCCATACTGTCTGGCGTCTGTCGTAGTGTCTAATCATAAACTTTTGAAAGAAACATTTATTATTTCTCTCTTATAAATGTAAAAAGAATCCTTTATATTGGTTATGTAGTCATTTTTACGTTTCTGTTTGTTCTTTATTAAACCCCTATGTATGAGGGGGAGAGTTTAATTTCGCATCTGTATGACGGAATATTGCCTGAAAACACGTTGTGTACATTTTGAGAGATTGTAAAGATTAAATACGCAAATAACAATTACGGATTTGCATGGAATTAGTTTTGTTCAGACGACAACCCTCCAGGTCCACTTGCACGTAAATTATTATTGTAGAATTTCATTTTCTGTGCTTATTTTAGGATTATAAATGTTTGTAGATTACAAAATATTTAGGACGTTTTTCCTCTGTGAGAAAAAAAACTTTTTACATGTTTCCCGAATTTTCACTCTTTAAACGTGTACTCACGAAATGTGTGTTCCTAACATCTTTACTAAATTGTTGTTCTTCTAAAACTATCACAAGTTGCATAATAAATTTTACTCTAGACACCAATACGTGTTCGTGAAACATGCTTTCAGCTCTGTTTAAGGCTTTTAGTAAAGAAGAGAAAGTTCTATAAGGCACCTACAGTTCTTACTACTGAAGCAAGTAATTTCGCTTTTATTAGTTCTATTTATATATAAATAAAAAAAACAACTTTTTATACCTTTTAAAATAAATTAAGCTGTCATACTCAGTACTGTAATATAAATAAAATACTCACATTAAGTTTTTATTACTGAATTATCGTTTAATTTTCCAAAAGATAAACTGCTCGAGAATTAATTGAAAACTTATTTAATGTTTAGGTAGACATAAAAATTTTCCAATGTATTATTTTTATTAAAAGCAATTTAATTTACCGCCCGTATTAATGTAAATGTACTTGACGTTTTTTTTAGTTTTTAACGAAAATTGTATTTTATCATTATCGAGCTTCCTTTATTTTTCTACGTATCAGACATTTGCACACCCAGAACGCTCATAATAACAGTCAATAACATAAATCTCGTAAACGTTCAAGAATATGTCTACCTTAACGAGACCTTTGGCCTTAATGTTGAAAAAGAAAACTAAACTGGAGATGAAAATCCATAAAGAAAATTCAGGAAAATTTTAAGAAAACATAAAAAGCACCATTTTCAGACGTATAACGGTATCGAATGTAGGGTAATTGAGGATTTTCGCAACTGTTAAAAACATTCTTTCTTTAACACATCAAAAGGAGCTAATTAAGATTCGTATAGTGGAAATTCTCGGAAAAATCAACAGGTATACAAAGTACAAAATAAATTTTCAACCATACAAAGGAGCTTTTAAATACTTTTGAACAGATGTCATACCGTAAAATGACATGGGTAATATTTGTGTGTGTGTGGCTTCTGGAGAGAATACCTCAAAAGTAGCTAATTAAGATTCGTATAGTGGAAATTATCGGAAAAATCAACAGTTTTACAAACTACGAAATAAATTTTCATCCGTACAAAAGAGCTTTTAAGTATTTTTGAACAGATGTCATACATGTCAAATGACATGGGTAATATTTTTGTGTGTGTAGTTTCTGGAGAGATTATACACATCAAAAGTAGCTAATTAAGATTCTTATAGTGGAAATTATCGGAAAAATCAACAGGTATACAAACTACAAAATAAATTTTCAACCGTACAAAAGAGCTTTTAAGTACTTTTGAACAGATGTCATACCGGAAAATGACATGGGTAATATTTTTGTGTGTGTGGTTTCTGCAGAGAATATGAGAGGGAGCTTAACATTTTTTTGAGGCTACAATTACAAATGCTCTTTCAAATAACTAAAATGTAAACACAATAACATTCATCCAACACAACTTTAAAGCTACTATTTTTTAATTTTTCAGCACACTTTAATTGTGAAAAAAATCATATAAAAAGGCGATAACTGTATTTAAAGCTTGACGTTATTTGATTCGCGAGTTCAATTTCGTTTTTCAACAAAAAATTATTAGATTATCACAGACTCATTTAGAATATGACAGATTTGTACTGGATAGTCACGATTTAAGCTATCAAGACTGTAGGAATTTAATTTAAGTATGATAAGTGTTCTTTTCAGAAATGTAATGAATCAAGCACAAACGAACGTGAACAAATAGAACGAACTACCAGACCATTAAAATACAACCTTTTTTGTCTGGAAAATATGATTTTGGCAGGAAGTTGTAGGAGAAAGCTGAATACTGAAAATGCCGTTAAACCGAGCGATCAAAATAATATGAGATTGAAGTAGTAGTTAAAACAATGGTTATAATCTGTCACTTTTGTTTTTTTAGTTTTTTCAAGTTCATAGAACAAGTTCAACTCTTAGTGGAGGAAAGGAAAGGGAAAAATTAACCAATAATAAAGCTTTGCGTTATCCTATCAAAAGAATAATTTTATTACCAGCGATCAGGTAAAAGATTTTGACTGATGATGTATAGATTTTAGAGACTATTTCCTATTTTTGGTCAATGAGACACAGGCTTTATGACTTACTCGCCACGTATTCTTAAATACTCTTCTTGCGAAAAATGCTCAAAGTCTACAAGATGTTAGCTCAGAAATGTTTCATGACGAATAAAGGAAACATCCACATCGGAAATCATAATAAAAGTTGTTTAGAATAAAATTCTGCATCTAGCTCAGTAAATAAAATTAATTTTGGATGCTTTCCATAAAGTTTATTTGAAAAGTTCGAAAATCAGGTAAAAAATTTTGACTGATGATGTAAAATTTTAAAGACTATTCCCTATTTTTGGTCTATGAGATCCAGACTTTTTGTGTTACTGGCCACATGGTCTTTTAAACACTCTTGTTGCATAAAATGCTCAACATCTACAAGATGTTAGCTCAGAAATATCCCATGATGAATAAATAGAACATCCACATCGGAAATCATACGTTTGTGATTTCCTGCTTCGAAATTTATTTTGGAACAAATATCTTCAAATAAAAGTTGTTTAGAATAAAATTCTGCATCTATAGCTCAGAAAATAAAATTAATGTTGGATGCTTTATAACTCCACTGCTTTAAATTTCAAAAAATCAGGTAAAAGATTTTTACTGATGATGTGTAAATTTTAGAGACTATTCCCTATTTTTTTGGTCTATGAGGCCCAGGCTTTTTGAGTTACTCGCAACATATTCTTAAACACTCTTCTTCCCTAAAATGCTCAAAATACACTAGATGTTAGCTCAGAAATGTCCCATGACGAATAAAAAGAACACCCACATCGGAAACCATACTTTTGTGATTTCCTGCTTCCGAATATACAGGGTTATTCAAATTCGACCGGCAGCATGGGGATCTCGCTTATTTGAAGAGATAGAGAAACGGTTAAATTGGGGCAAAGTTGGGGAATTTTATGCCGACTAATAATCTAATAAGAAAAGTGCCCTAGCTGCTTTTGTTTTTGAATTATTGACAAAAAAACAAAAAATTAGCATAGATTTATGTTTTGTTATTCCGGCTTTTGATTTAATTCTAGAGCAGCTTGATCCTAAATTTTTATTAACAAATTAGCTTATTTGAGTACAAAATTTAAAAATAAATACTCAAGTGATATACATTTTTGAAATCAGCAAAAAAGGTTCTATGAGATGGTGCTAAAACAAAAGATTGCGCGAGAAGTTAATAAAGTCAAAAAACGGAAAATAAATTTTTTGTTTTTTTGTCAATAATTCAAAAACAACAGCAGCTAGGGCACTTTTCTTTTTAGATTATTAGTCGGCATAAAATTCCGCAACTTTGCCCCAATTTAACCGTTTCTGTATCTCTTCAAATAAGCGAGATCCCCATGCTACCGGTCGAATTCGAATAACCCTGTATTTTGAAAAAAAAATCTTCAAATAAAAGTTGTATAGAACAAAATTGTACATCTAACTCGGCAAATAAAATTAATTTTGTATGCTTTATAACGTCAGAAAATTAATTTGAAAATTTCGAAAATTAGCAGAAACAGCAATTTCTTCTAAATAGTTCTAAAAATTTTCACAATTGACGTTTTCCTTGCCAAACAAGTTTTGAGGGTAATTTAAATTAAAAATAATAGTTGTATTAGGAGTAAAAATACTTTTACTCCGTATGAAACATTTTAGTTTTTCTTCAAACCTAAAAATTAATTACTAAAAATTTTTAATTTTGAAAAAGCGCCATCTTTTGACAATTACTTGTAGTTTAATTGTCAAATATTTTTTAAAGTCAACTTTTGACTTTCACTTGTAAAAAGAAGGTACCTAATTGTTGTTAAACGCAACGAACAAATTATAAAAGAAAATTGAAAAAAACATGATCTTTTTTACATTACAAAAGCTTAAAAATATCATTTTACGTTAGAATAAATTGGTTGTAAATAAGTAAGGTTAGAATTTACTTTTACATCCTAGGAGGTAAAAGTGAACTTTAACCTTACTTATTTAGTAACAAAATGTCAATTTTTTTGACGCTTGAAGAAAAAATATATTTCTAAGGCTCCTTTTACATTTTTTTGTCCCTTGTGTTCAAAAGCACAAGAAATACACGTGTGGCTGACCTCACCTTTTTAAAAATTGAACCAATTATTTGGTGTGGTATAATTCGAAATTTACTTGTGGAAACAGTTGTTTTTAAAGACCATTTAACTTAGCTTTTCCTGTAAATGTAAATGCGATTGTTGTTAGATGTTGCTTTATTAATTAGACTAGAGATGTATCTTAAGCAAGATGGCGCGTTTCCTCGTTTTGTCAGAGATTTAACCACATTTTTGGGAACACCCTTCTCTCAACCTCAACGTCGTTATAATAATGTATGCAAATTTTTGTATTTTGTGATAATGTCATCACTCTTAAGTATTTAAGATTTGCTCATATAGAAATGCTTGTAACAAGTTTATCTTGAATTTTATGTTCATTTAGATTTATTCTAAGGTGTGTAAATAAATATATTTAGTTTAATGCATCTTAACACTTCAAGCGTTGAAAGCCAGTTGTTAACCAAGCAATTTTTAAGGTATTGATGTCGTAAAATTCTACTTTTATAGTGTCTTCGGTAAGATCGACTCGTCAACTATACATTTAAATTGTCTTAGGTATCCATATATAAAGACTGTTGTTAAATAATTTTAGGATGAATGAACAAGTAAATAATCAATTTATATATTGCAATAAAGATTTATGCTGGCGAGCGGTAGGGATAAGTTCGCGCAGATTTCGCCACGCCTCTTTAATAATTTAACATAAGTTTACTACTGCGTTGGTAGGGTTAAATACAAATTTAGTGCTCTGCGCATTTCCAGTGCTCGCCAGCATAAATCTGTATTGCTGTACTTATAATTCAGTAAATTAAGTTGTTTTGCTAACAAGATGAAATTATGAGCAGTTGTCTTGAAATGCACGTCTGTCTGATATAATTTGATTCAGCAGTTGTAGCGACCGACTCGATTGTAATTTGCGGTGTGATAATTTCAATTGCACACTCTTCTTTTTTGTTTCATTTTCATTACACCTTGTAATTTCTTATAAATTAATTAATCTTATCAAGTACAAATAAACTAAAATCGTTAAAGTTACTTGTAAGTTGTAAAAGCGATTTGTTTGTTTTAAACACTTGATATAACTCGAAATTCATTAAATGGCTTAAATGTGTTATAACTGTTATAAGTAAGTTTGGTGATCATTGAAATTTGTATGTTAAACATTAACACCGTTAGCATTAAGTTCTTTACCTTAACTCGAAATTAAAGCATCTTCGTGTGTGTTTCGTGCCTTTACGCGAGTAATCCCAAATCTTCCAAAAACGCAACTCCTTCAACTTGCTCTAAAATAACTACAACATGTCCTAAATAATTAAACTGAGTACTTATAGCAAAGACGTATTCTAACACTTGTGAATTTAAGTTGGTGTACGAAACTGTATGCTAATCAATCCCTGCTTAACTAACATAGTTTAGTTGTTTACTTCGAAACTACTCTAAGCATCCTAATTCCGCATATTCACAGTAGACTGCCCTATGTGTGGATCTAAGGTGGTTATAGTGCACATTCACCTATTAAATTTTAATCCCAATTGCAAACTTTAATTTTATTTAATTCGTCAAAATAGACGAAAGTTTAGTTTATTTTAGCACCTTTTCTTAATTAAAAACAAAGTTTTTCTAATATCGATCGATTCGAACAATATTTGTCTTCTCTATTCAATTGTGAATTGCAGCGAGTAAAATGGATCAACTATTTTAAAGCTTGTTCAAATAAATTGATTGTGTCGAGCTTGGCTGTGTTTGAAGTTGCGATATCCTGATCAGCTCGAATTGACTTGATATAATTCATTTAATACTCTAAAATAATTGATCTAATGCCATTAAACTCTTGTGGGAGTTTCTATTATCGAGAAGATGCAAAACTTATCTTTCGACTTACAATTTATAATAAAGTGTTTGAATTTTCTCTAAAAACATCTTAGAAAAAATGATTAGCTATAGATATGCAGTTCTATTACCCAGTTGTAAACTTAATTTGATGCTCTGTGGTGGTTACAATGAACCCTATGAAGCCCCCACTACTTTAAAAAAAATTAGTTCTGCATGGACATTATGTAACAGCTACGCAAGAAATCTACATTTGAAAGGGTGGATTTCTGATGCAGCCACGCGACAAATTTAGTGGTTTTAATAGGGGATGAGAGGAAACGTTTAGTTATAGTCAGTACCACAGTGAATGAAGGTGTGACCAAACACATTTTTTGCTTGTCACATGTTGTGCGACGTATTTTGTTGATTGGAAAGTATAACTTCTCGTTTATATGAAAAATGTTAAAAGTGTGATGAGTGTAGACGTGTAGAACAATGAATAATCGAATAATCGCGTGACTGTAAAAATCTTCTGTACTAACTGTAAGTACAGAAAACTCAAAACTTAGGTTCAAATGTAACTGGCAAGGGTGTTTTAGAAAAGATATTGAAGCTTTTCTTAATGTAGTAACTTGTTTCTAGTAATAATGGCAGTATCATTAAATTAAAAATGTTCTGATGTTTCTGTTGTACAACAATCTCGTATTTTTATCCAATATATGATAAAGTAGAATTTTTTTTAATTTGTAAGGCTTAAGGGGGTAAGCTCCGCTAGTAATTGTAATGGATTCGGCCACCTTAAATTTCGCCGTAATTTGTTAGTTTTCAAAAAAAAATTGCAAAGTAAAGTGCAAGGTGAATTATAGTGCGGTACAAGGCATTTTTATTAGCTTTTCAAATATGAAATTAAAATTGATGAAAATTGCTTACAGGTGTCATTCTTGTGAAGCTTATCATCAAGTAAAAGAATGAAAATACCGCTGTACCGCATTACATGTTTATATTTTACATTTTTGTAAAAAAATCGTCAAAAAGTTTTCATACTTTTTCAGAATTTCAGTTAAGCTAGCCCGTATTTCGAATAATTTCGGTATACAATTGACTACCATTCAAGGACAGCTTACTTTTTTGCCAAAAAGGCAGTCGCAGGGACATCAACACTGTAAAGACGTTTCAAATTTTTTGTTTTCGTACGAAGCGTTCGTCAATGAAGAATTATGTACTAAAGCGGAACTTTCCACCTTAAGAGTAGAATTGCTTAGTCCAGCGATCTAAACGATCTGGGCAAGCTACCTACTTACTATAGGGTAGACTTTTTATATATCTTTGAACTAAGAACTATTTATAAGCTATCAGATAATAATTTTTTTCTGGAAAATGTCATATTTCCCAGACATTCAATTTCAGAATCATTGTTTTTCTTTTTATTGCGTTTAACCATTCCGGGTTTAGCTAAATGTAAGTCCGGCATTACAATGAAGACAATGTGACTGGTATTACGCTTTTAACGTCCTACTGTTACGACGCCACAGGTTATGCACCCTATACTCAACTTCAAGGGCTGAATACACCCTAAAAGATCGTAAACGCTCCTAACTGGTATATGACATGCCTAGAATTTGAAACCGGAGATCTTTTGATCTGTAGTCAAGCGTGGACTATTACGACCCTACTGTATATATTTCAAATAATCGGGAAAAATCCATAAATAAGCTATGAAATTAATAAGAAGTAAAGCAAACCAGATTTAACTTGACGAGCAGTAGGGATAAGTTTGCGCAGATTTGGCCACGCCCCTTTACTAATTTAAATACGTTAACTACCGCGTTGGTAGGGATAAATACGAATTTAGATATCTACGCATTCCCATCGCTCGTCAAGTAAAATCACCCCCAAATTCTGTGCGTCTGTCGTGCTTTAGGTACTCTCGAGAGTACTCTTTTAAAAAGCCAGTTACTCACGAACGTTTGTGTCTTAACACATTTGAGTGCATTCATTAAAGCACAGAAAATAACCTTGTCCTTGTAATCCAGCAAGCGACATCGTGAGGCACTTCCTAGTCCCATTTTAACATGCCTCAAGGTTGCTGCACTCGAGCGTGCTTGTGGAGTAAATGGTCTTTGTCTGTACTCACTACATTTTGAAATGGATCAAGAACAGTCTATTCCTATTCGATTAATTGAATTTTATCGACACTTTGGTAGAGTAATTGTCAAGTCTAAACGACCTTAAATGCGCAGAAGAGCAAATGAGAAAGCTGTAAGAAAAAGACGCCCAAACATTGTTTCCACAATGGTTTTCACGTATTATGTAACTTTGGTTATGGGGTAGTACACAATTTTGATTTCTGCGCAGGTCGTTTAGATCTGGCAATTACTCTATGTACACACAAATTGTTTGCGTGTTCATTTTACCATAAACTCACTGTTTAATGACCACTAATTTACCAAATTCCACATTACGGGACTCGTAATGTCTCTAGAGAGCCGCCTCGGTGCATTAAGTTTACCATCCCGAGGCTGCAAATACCCAACGATATCACCTCGCGAGGCTGCTTTGTTGGTTTGAACCAGACCAGTGGACCCACCTAAAAAAATGTGTGTTTAGGTATAATCTTTTCCTCAGCAATTATTATCTGTTACAAAAATTTTACAGCTCCTGCATCAACGTATAATAAAAAACACATGTCATAGGAAATGCGCATCAGTAATGTTCAAAAGAGACAGAGATATAGCCAAAAGAGATAGAGATCGAGAGGGGGAGTGGGATAGAGAGAAATGGCAAGAGTGGTGGTAGAGGGAGGGCGGTCGTATGTCATGTCATATGTCCTTTTATCTGTCATTTTATATGTCAATGGGTCATTTGTAGTGCCATTTGTCATTTCATCTGTCACTTTATATCAGGAAAGTCATCTGTCATCCCATTTATGTAATCCTGTCTGTCATCCCTTCGATCTTCTAATCTGTCATTCTATGAATTTTCTAATCTGTCATGCCATATGTCATTTTATCTATCATTTGATATGTCAAGGAGTCATTTGTTGTGCCATATGTCATTTGATTTGTTATTTTATATCAGGAAAGTCATCTGTCATCCCATTTATGTAATCCCGTCTGTCATCCCATCTGTCTTCTAATCTGCCATTCTATCAATTTTCTAATCTGTCATGCCATATGTCATTTTATCTATTATTTTATATGTCAATGGGTCATTTGTAGGGCTATTTGTCATTTTATCTGTCACTTTATGTCAGGAAAGTCATCTGTCATCCCATTTATGTAATCCTGTCTGTCATCCCATCGATCTTCTAATCTGTCATTCTATCAATTTTCTAATCTGTCATGCCATATGTCATTTTATATGTCAAGGGATAATTTGTAGTGCCATTTGTCATTTTATTTGTTATTTTATGTCAGGAAAGTCATCTGTCATCCCATTTATGTAATCCCGTCTGTCATCCCATGTGTCTTCTAATCTATCATTCTATCAATTTTGTAATCTATCATGCCATATGTTATTTTATCTATCATTTTATATGTCAATGGGTCATTTGTAGTGCCATTTGTCATTTCATCTCTCACTCTATATCAGGAAAGTCAGCTGTCATCCCATTTATGTAATCCTGTCTATCATCCCATCGATCTTCTAATCTGTCATGCCATATGTCATTTTATCTATCATTTTATATGTCAAGGGGTCGTGTGTAGTGCCATTTGATATTTTATGTCAGAAAAGTTGTCTTTCCTCCTATTTATATAATCCCGTCTGTCATCCCATCTGTCTTCTAATCTGTCATTCTATCAATTTTCTAATCTGTCATGCCATATGTCATTTTGACTATCATTTTATATGTCAAGGGGTCATTTGTCATTTCTTCTGTCATTTTATGTAGGGAGAGTCATCTGTCATCCCATCTATAATCCCGTCTGTTATCCCATCTTTCTTATAATCTGTTATTCTATCGGTCTTCTAATCTGTCATGCCATATGTCATCTCATCTGTCACCTCCTCTGTCATCTTATTTGTCATCACATGTTGTGTCATTGCATCTCAAATTCAACGAAATCCCGAAAATGTGTAACTGAAAACATTTTTTGACTTCGCCACTGCAATATACGTTAAAAAGTGTCTTCAGAATGTCTGTGCAGTTGTAAAAAATCTTGAGAACCAATGCAGAATGCAGATATCAAGCAAAATTAAAATGACGAAAAATTTAATTTTGTGCTATAATTCAAAAACACAACAAGGTATTCTCAGATTTTAGATTTCACCATTGAGTTTGTCTCAAAAAAGTAGATCGAGAACGTGTTATTAGTTTTCTCCTCTCTTATAATAACTCAGATACCCCAAACTCCCCATACTGACAAGCAATTTCAGCTACCCTGTACAATAATGAAAAACTAAGAAAAATTTCTATAGAAATAATTTAATTAGAAAAGAGACACAGCAATGTCGAATGCTTATTGAGCATATTATGATTATTATGACAACGCCCCCGTAGTGTTATGATGCAGAAAACACTTTCAAAGTTTCTAAAATTGAGCTTAAATCGTTCTTTAAAGGCTGATTTTCATATATAGTGCCGTGCTCATGCCGTGCTCGTGCCATGTTCGTGCCGTGCTCGTGTCGTGCTACGGCCGTGCGTTTAGAGCATTTTCACATATAGGGCTGTGTTGTGTTCATGCCGTGGTCATGTTGTTGTCGCTAATAATCTTGCACTAATATAATTAACCAATCCTTCGTTCATAATATAGATAGATTTATATCTAAATATGCACATTTGACACTTACCTTGTGCAGAGTTGTCACATGGAACTTTAAATTTCAAACTATAAGAAGCGACCAACGGGTTGTAGCAAGGTTGTGGTCGTGTTGTTACCATCTAAACGGCTCAGTCTCATAATAATATGGCACGAACGCAACCCAGCCCCTCATGTGAAAATCGAAAACTGCACTTCAATGTATTTTTTATGGAAATGTCAATTTTTTGATTGACATGGAAACGACACGGCATGAGCACGACACGAACACGGCATGAGCACGGCACTATATGTGAAAATCAGCCTTAAATAAGTGTTGGTTCAGGCGACAATAATTCCTGAAATGAAGTACTATTTCATCGATTTTCATGCAAATTGTTTTTAGTTTAATAAATTTATAATGCGGGCACTCAATCTATTACTGAAAATGATTTACATACTTTGAACAATTTCAACAACTCTTTTTCATCTCTCAACAGAATAACTTTTGAAAATCTTTTAATTTTTACTGAGTAAGTCGGTGTGAAATTCTATGGCAATTTCAAAAAAATAATTTGTAGGCTCTTAGCGATATGGCTTTGAAATAAACTGAGGGAATTCATTACAGAAGAGAAACTGAGAAAAAGTTGAAAATTTAGGTCAAAAAAATTTCCATCAACGTTTTTAGCCAGAGATAAAGAATATTGTTTTAAATGCAAAAATATACTGCAGATTAATTTATTTTCTAGCTGCAGATGTTCGTGATATGTGAAAAGCTTTTTTTAACGTTTTCCTTTCAGCTACATTTATTTTATGATTTTCGTTAAAGGGATATAATTTTACGTTCCCGTTGCTTTTGCTGTATGAAAGTAAAACTCCAAATGTTTCACAATTGTCTATTTTCGGCTTGTTTTTTCTTTGTTCGTTAATTTAATGGAACTCTTTTCTAGAGTTTTGGAACTTTCAGGTGTCATTGTTAAATGACCGCAGGAAAGCTCCATAACAAAAAAACAACCTTGCAGCGTGTCTAGCGTGTTAACTGAATAATGCTTTTAAGTGATTTCAAATTGATTTAGAAAGGAAGAGTAAATTGAATAAGTTGTACGTGTAAGTTGATTTGAAAAAAGTAGTTTTTAAATAATTGTAGAAAATTGCAATTTTGAGATGTTAAACATATCGTAAAGAGCACGAAAAGATAATAGAGACTAAGTTCTATAAATTCTAGAAACCTCATTACATTGTGTAATCTATGAAGCTATGAATTTCTCTCATGGATAATGTGATCAGGACTATAATCCATTAAGCACGCTATCTGTTCATTTAGGGGATTTTAAGTCTAGTTTCAACTAAACAGACGAAGATTTTCGATGATACAAATACGTTAAAAACGAGTCATTTTATTAACATTAAACTACTGATACCGTAGGCTATTATGTGGCTTAAGAAAACATGTTTTCAGGCACTTTTCACATGCACAATTTCGTTTAAAGCCTAAGTTAATTCGCTCACAAAAAAGGAAACATTAAAATTTATAAACCCAACTATTTTCTAAAGAGGTTGATTAATGTGGTGGCATTTAGAGAGTGGATTTTAGGTTATTCATTCTATTTAATAAATTGTGATTTTTTTCCTTTTAAATCCTTTTTAGGAATTTCCTTTTATTTCCAATCAATCACAATTCACAAATGTTTTATTATTATAAATGCGTTTCTATTTGCTTGTTCTAAATACTTTTTAGCACACCAGTAGTTGTAGTTTAATGTAATGGAACTATATTTCTTATTTTCCTAAATTAATAGCCACCGTTTAAATTATTTTTGATATAAACTCGAAAAAACAAATGCTTTTGTTCAATTTATAAAAGTAACGACCTAAAGATGTTTTCAAATTTTATAACGTACGACATGTTTCCTGCAAAGTCTATTCAACAATTAGAATGGTTGAACTATGTTTGAGTTTTCTTTTAGAGCGTACCAACGATGTGTTTTTCAAATTCTCTACCAATTTGTTTCTAACTCAAATAGAAAGATTATTTATTTGGAATCTCTCAAAAGATGCTCTTCTTGCACTAGACTCCATCAATCCCGGATTAAGGGCGAGGGTAAAGGGACTGTATCACAATATCATCCCTATAATAAGAGCCTCTAGAGTGTTCTAGACGATATCCGTAGATGCAACAAGCTGAGCAATTTTAATGACAATGTTTTTAACAAAGTATCCTCAGACATAGGGCCGATTTACATGAACTAAATGTCGTACTTGTTAGTTCTGAATTAACTCAAGGAGCAAAAGCACAGGAATCTAAGCTTCAACGTCGTGCGTAAAAATTTCAACGTAGTTCATGTAGTTGATTCAGTACTAATAAGTTAGTGCGACATTTAGTCCATGTAAAACGGCCTTTAGAAATAAAATATTGACAGAAATAGTAGGTAGACTGGTTTCCAATAGAGAAGAATCCACCGTGTAATTGCGCGAAAGACTTAAATTCATTGGGTGGGCCAAATTGCTATTCGAAGTACGGTCATTTGGACGCATGAACATACTGATGCATCTCAACCATCTGATCCCCTAAGTAAGTATATTTGACGCGTTCCAAATGATCGTCCCGCCATTTTCTGTGGGCAATGACGTAGGCAGGTATATTCTTTACTATTGACTCGAAGTCTGCTAATGATGATTTTTTTTAAATCAATCTTCATATTACAATTAGGGTCGGTACTTTGACTCTTGGTTAAAATTCACGACCGCCGTATTTCCTGTTCCACTAGCTAGTAAATGTTGCGGGCGCATTCGTTAGTGGAACGGGTTGTGTGCTTGCCGACCAAAATATGGCCTCCACCAATATGACAGTGACAGCTGTTGTTGGTATGTGATCCATCGAAGAAGATATGTGTCTGATAGCGACAGCTCATTAGAGTTAGGGTTATACAGGTTTAGTTTTTCTGTAGCTATTTCAAAACATCTTCAAAGCAAGACAATCACGGAATAACCTATCAACATTTGCTTCAATGCGCACGTGCGTATGTAAACGCTCACGCCGACCCACACAATTTTACGGGCGAAATGGGCGTCTTGTGGTCGTTGTCAATGATGTCATTTATGACGTCACCACCAGCAAACGCAACGACCGCGGCGTTAAGTGGAACGAGTTTGCGGGAGTTGCAATCGTTGCGATCGCTTAGTGGAACGTACTCTTACTTGTTTAATTTGCACGTTTAACTTGAATCAAGGATCAAATGACCAAACCAGGCTTCACAGAGACTCAAAAGCACTGGCTATGAGTCATCCACTCCCTACAGTCAATGATCAAAAATTGACAGTCATAGCATAAGAAGCCAACGGCTGTAATCGGCAGTCCCTCGGAACCGGCCCTTAGTGCTCTATAATAGGATGTCCAATAGTCCACTTTACTCTTTAAATATGTCACCAAAAAGTTCCTTTGAACATGTGCCCGCATTGCCGCATAAAAAGTGCCTTCTATTCTGCCTTTTGCGTCATTAAGGTCCCCGTCCTGGTCCTCGTCCTGTCGTCTTTGTAACGATGTTAAAAATATTAAATAATTTTTTTCTTGATTTTAGGAAGTAATTTAGGACGATTTTGCGCCAAAACGTTTATATTTGAGCACCCTCAGTCAAACAACCATAAGAGAGGGAACTCTTAAGTTTTTTCCATTCGTTAGAGGTCACCTCCACCCTATGTCTTATAGAAATTTTTAATTCTCATTTTACTAACCTATTTTTAACAGCTACTGCAGCTGTTCATCGTATTCTAAACACCATAACAATCTAAAAACGTTTTAGCGTGCATTATCTTCTAGTTCTTTTTATACCCACTTTCCGCTGATTTTTCCCTTTTTTCTTATTGTTGGAATTCATTACCAGGAATGTCGTGATGAATCCTTTTCCATCCAATACCTTTTTTTAATGCTGATGACAGCACTTCTCAGACTTACCTTTCTAGGAGAGAAGATTGATAATAATTTCCCCTTCTCTTCTAAGGACAAATGTTGTTAAACGAATGTAAATAAAAAGCGTCGGTAAAGAAGAAAAATTGTAAAAATATAACATTAAGGTAGAAACTTTATTTTAAATTTTCTTGAAGAGGACCACCCAGACCACATCATCAAGAAGGAGTACCCCCAGACCCATCATATCCGAAAATTACACCTAATTCTACTCTTCGCTTTTAATGCCCTCCTCCACTTGGGTTTGTATAAAATCATCAGTGCATCAATCTGTATTATTCGTTTTTATGAAACGTCTCCCCCCTCCCCCCTTTCCTCCCTTCCTCACCCACTGAACTCCCCCAGCTACCTCTTTACAAAGTCTTCAAATATCTTTGAATTTTTTATTATTCTAAAGGGGACTCGTTTTTTAGACATTACTCTGCACTTCTTGTCGTAAAAACTAGGTGCTCAATGACGTATACCAGACGATTCTTAGCACTTTTTCAACTAAAAGCTGTTACCAATGTAACATCCGCATATACGTCTCCTTTATCAACTAGGTACTTTACCTTACCAAAACTGCTGAATTGAGTCTAAGAAATCTATGATTTCAACCATAGATATTTTAATTTACGATCTCTTTTAGTGCATACCCCATCAACTTTTTATAAGAACAATTAATACTTTATTAGAAAAGTTTGAGAAAAAGTGTATTTCCTAAATATGAAATTTTGAGGAGCTAATATAATAGTGCTTTAAACTACAAACGTTTGTTTTAGTTGTAGAGCTTAAATGAGCTGAAAGTTTCCAATCTACTTTGTGTAATTTTTATACTTATTCAGAGACTACACTGAATTTGTGTCTTAGAGATTTCTAAATAGTTGAGTACCAATTTTCTATTATTTTTTCCTGTTAATTTGTGCGTGACCATGGGCCATATTCCAATGTGTATGCTTGCCAAACTTAAATGATTTTTACGTTACACGTTATTGCTTATGAAATTTATAATTTATTTTTACCTGCCCTGTGGGAGATATACAGAGTAGGTATCTTCTTCAATTAATAGACTAGAGCAGTGATGGAGCAAGGTGGGGGACCCGATTCGATACTTGGGGGTACGACGCTAAAGTGACGGAAAAATAAGCAAATTAATTAAAACTATTTTTAAATTACCCGATCATGAACTTCCAAGTAGATGAGGAATTGGCATAAGTGACACTATAGGGTACTCGTAGAAGAGGAAGACAACAGGTCTTTGTAGCTAAGTTTAGTGTAGCACTTCTCGTGCCTGTATTAGCGACTTAGGGATCCGCACTATAAATTTTATCTATTTTAGTGGTAGTTCCGTGTCTATAGAGGGGAATAAACAACAGAATGTTGAATGACCGATATTGCGAAGATTTTGAAAGAAAACTAGATAATTCCTTGGAACTCTCCACTTGTTGGACTCGGTCCACTATAAGCTATCAAAAATCAATATTTACTCTGAAATACGAAACTAATCATTTATTACAGACAAAAAATGTTAAAATTCAAATATCACAACTACAAAAGTAAAGTAAAAGAACAAACCACGCGAAATTTATTAGCGCAGTGATAAACGGTTTTCCATCAAATTAATCAAGTTACAGCTTTGTTGAATAATTAATAATATTTTGTCTAGTGAACACTTAGTTCTCTCTAATATGTTGGAATAATTCCCCCTTAAACTTTCTCTTCAATGCTAATGCTAACGCAAATGCAAAGTTCACTTTTCCTTTTCTGAAAAACTTGTACGTCTCTGATGTAAACTTTCCTTTGCAAGCTCTATAGTTTGCAAGGAACAAAAAAAACTTTTTTTTACCAAGGACTTATTTTTCACGAATTTATCTAAAGCTTGGTCTCGGTTTCGATACATTAGTTTGATACAACTTTCATTTTGTAGATAAATATGAACAATGATAAAGTGAGGATGTACGTGTATTGCGCTCCCAACGGCATACTTTTTTTTTATTATATCTACGCAGCCTATGGAACAATTTTGTTTAGATGTGAGATGTTCTTTGAGGCTTTACAAATATTTAATTTTTTAGTTTATGTTATGTTGGAGTTAGAGGTAAATTAAATTTATTTTTAAGTACTAACTTGTATTGATTTTCCTATTTCAACTCTTGTTCGTGTGGCTTTTTTGCAGTTTATCCTGAAAAACAGAAATTGTGTTATTTTCAAATTTATTTATAGTATGAAAAGTATAATAGCATCTAATGAAAGAGAAGAATTACCTATTAATATTATTACGTTCTTTGTATTTTAATGGATTTTATAATTTTAAATCCGATTTACGCGGTTTATAAACTCCTGAAGAACTATAAATAACATTAACCTGTTGTTCAAATTGTAAAATATATTGGAATTACAATATTTTCGATCTATTAAACTAATTGATTCCATTTCCACTGTTGACTGAGTACTTTCAATCAACTTAGTTGAATATAATTTCCACCTTTAAAAAGGGTTTATTTTTGTGTTTTTTCCAACACCGCAATCTAAACAAGTTTAATAATTACTTTAAACCACAAACGACCTTTTTAACTACCTAAAAAATAATTTTTAAATGTTAAAATAAAAAAGTCTTATAAACTCAAAGCCTCTCAAATTTTCACTTCAAATTAACTCCCTTCAAATTATTCGACTCTTTTCGAAACCCTTCAACATCTAATACCTTAACAAATTTCTGCTTACATAGTTGCATAATTCAATCACGAGCTTCTCTAAGTTTATTAAAGTATTTAAAAAGTATGCTTCGTAACTTAGACTTCTTTATAATTTTCGTAGCTTTCTCGAGTTAATAGATTAATTAAATTCGTAAGTGTTTAATATTCTAGGAGTAATTTTCAAAATTTTGCACAACCACACAAACTACTTAAGACATTCTCATAGTTGTGTAAATTTTGCTCAGTGGGCACTTTTGTTTAAGTCGAAATATTAATTCAAATTCGTTACATTAATTAAAATTATTATTAAGTTACAAATGGCAAAGTTTAATAATTACTTCTTGGAAGTTAAGACATGTGTTAAATTCTCATAAACACAAAATTTTCGTATTAAAATGTGGGGTAAATCAAACTACTTCACATTTTGGCCTAAAGCTTTAATTTGAACTTAACTTAATTTATGTACCTAAATTTACATCGGTGATTATAAAATAACCTTAAATAATAAATCAAGGTAATATTTACCGACAGGGGCTACTAATTGGAAAGTGTTGTTTTTAGCAACTCTCAAATTGCGAATTTTAAATTTCATTATTTTTTAAGCCGAAATTAACGAGCCTCCTGTTTGTTTCTTTCTTTATATTTGTTAGTTAGAGGCTACACGGACTTAAGTTCTCTCAGGTGGGTTCCTTTAGCAATAACTAGCAGCAATCAGCAAACAAAAATTAAAAATTAATATCTCCCTTAATACAAATACAAGCCTTTTGAAACATAGTATGTGTACTAAACATACAATAAATATTGCTACCACCCCCTTAGCCTATAAAACGAATTTGAGCGTGTCATTTCTATAGACAAGCACTTCAGCGACTTACGAGTATGTATCAAAAATCATCTCAAATCACCTCGGGGGAGAAAATTGGTAAATGTTAGGATCTATTTTACTATTGTACTCAGTGGTCGATTGGCTTCTAAGCCTTACAGGGCTACGGCAACTGTTGATCTTTAGTTCATAACCCTACTAGTAGTTATGCTCTCAGGAATTCAATCTTGCCATGGAAGCCTAGAATGTTCCTTAAAAGTTTACTTTTCACTTCTTCAGGCATCAATGGACCCCACCCTAAGTGTTTCAGTCTAAGCCGAGCCAATAACTTGCAATTGCAGAGAATCTGTTCGGCGGATTTGATCTCCAATTCACAGAGTCTGCATATGCCACTATCCTCCAGTCCCAGTTTTGTAAGGTGGAACGTCACTAGGCAATATCCAGTAAACAGACCCGTGATGAGTCTGATTTCGTTCCTTGATAATAGTAGAAGCTTTTTAGCATTAGTGGTCGAATACTCAATGAATTTCTTCGACTCTCTTTGTCCTGGTACGTTGTTCCAGTGAGAATTTTTGTTCTTAGTTTTCCATTTTTGGATCTCCGTCCTTCTATGTGTTCTAGATCCTAAAAGTCCCTAAAATGGTTCGGGTCCAATCGTAAGGACTTTTGAGCCTATTCTAGCTAATTCATCAGCTATTTCGTTTCCTTCAATTCCCTCGTGACTCGGCACCAAATGAAGGGCAACTTTGTTGTTCCTTGCCAGAGTTTTGAGGGCTTGTCTACATTTCCCAGATCGCAGCTTGGCTGTCAGACATTATGTACACTATTTTGGCCTTTAAATTCCGATTGCTACTTGGAAGGCTGGCTTTTAACCAATTTCACATAGGCCGCTTGATTGGCCCCATTGTGCAATCTTCTCAGAGGCGCCTTCTTCCCCGTCACTTCTCGAGCCATCCCAACTTTAAGATGAACTCGAGCAGCTTGGCGGGTGGAGTGTCTTTGATTCTGACCATATCCAGCCAGTAGTCACCAAGCATGGATCCTCTAGTTGCTGCTACCGCAGGACACGAGCAAAGCACGTGCTCCTCAGTTTCATCTTCCTGATTACAGCCTCTGCATCTAGGGCTATCGATTAGTCCCAGAGTGTGAAGGTGTTTGTTTAGCTTACAATGCTCTGTAACGATGCCCGTCAGTACTCGCAGATGTAATGGAGACAGGTTGAGATTTTGCGTGTGGTATCGAAGGAACAGCAATTGAAGCTTTGCTTCGTAGGTATTCTCGGGCACATAGATTTATTGCAAGAGTTTCAGCTTGCATAATTGTGGGGTGGGTTCCTACGGCTATTGATACCCTATATTTTGGGCTATAGTATAATTCCCTGTTTAGTTTTAGATCCATCTGAATACCATCCATCCATCCATCTGATGGAGGAGATTGCTTCTAGTTGTATTAGTTGACTTCTGGCCGTGTTGCGGTTTTGAATGACCACCTCGAGCGGTGTCTGGAAGTCAAACACTCTTGGAATAACATCCAAAGGTTTTTCAAACATCGGCCTCGGAAAGTCCAGGATCTTTAAATGATTTGTTCTGTCACTCAGTGTGAATTTTTTGCTCTGTGTAATTTTTATGACGGTTTGAAGACCCTCTCTCTTCACCCGTAGGTGAAGGCGTGGTAGGTCTAAAAGTACCTCCATAGCTGTCCATAGTCGTGGTTGTGCTCCATAACCCCTTAAATGTTAGGTTAGAGCATAATAGACTGATAGATGATTTATGCCAAATTTAAAAAACCTACACTTTTTAATTTTCATTTAGTTATTGGTGCTAGTTATTGCCTAGTGCTCTAATGGAACATTAGCACATAGAATCAGCGAAAATGATGTTTCAACCACAAAAGCTTTGCTGCACTGGTGCAATATTGCAACTTCTTGTATAGAAAGCTTCCACTTATTAATGATCAAAAGAATTTTAGAGAAAAAGTGCAAAAGTTGGAAACCTTAAGCGCAGTTCTTCGTCGATGCGAAAAAAGTGGAGCTGAAGCTTAAAATCTGCGGTATTTATCTTAAAACATTCATGAGGTTTAGGTTTTTAATGTATATCTGAAAAAATTTAGTCCTCTCTAAAAAGAGCGATTCACGTACGCCCATGATAATCCCAAATGCTAAGTGGAATTAAATCGTTAGTGCGTTTAGGTTATGATTAATATTCGTAAATTAAACGGATTATGGTCGTTTTTACGAATAAACCACTACCTACTATAAGAAATAAGAGGACCAAAATTGCACGTTATAATTTGTAAGCCTACGTAGTATAAGTTTTGTGTGACTTCACCTATAAATAATGTCAATCTTTTTTTGTTGAATATTCCGAACAGATCTCTATACGTTTATATTACGAATTCAGCATCTTATATATCGTTGTGCCTAGAAAATCTTCACCAGCTTTCGCTATTTCAGCCTTCAGGATGTGTTTTATTTTATGATGTTTTCCTTTCATATGGCATTGCTTTTTTTAGTGACACGTTCAGGAATTTTTAGAAGATAATTCTGTAGTGATGATCGAAGTAGTTTCCTGTTTAGCTTTACTGCTTGTTGTTGAGATTTATGCTGTACAGAGGCGTAGATGGTTTTTTTATCATCGATCAACCCCATTGGCTTTTTTGTGAACGTTGTGTATTCAATGACCACTTTAATTTGCAATTTACTAATATTTAAAAAAATTTTCCAACTTTCTTTAGAAAACAGTTATAACAATATAAATTTATAAAGTAATAAGCGAAAATATCATTTGACATAAAACTGGGCAAAGACTGTGCAAGAGATTTAGTTTATTTTTGTGTTAACATTACCCATTGTTACTTTGGTCTGACAACACCTTGCTTCTACTTCTGGATGTATGTAATTTTATTATTGCTTTCAAACTAATAGTTCATTTTTCAATATTTACTTTTATTTGGTCCTGCAAATACAGGACCAGCCCGGCCGCATATTTCTATGTAACACCGGCTATTGTAACTTCGGAATTAATTATGTAACATTCGCTACCGTACTGGAATTGCGGTATCTCTTGTACATGCTACTGTAAAATACCATCCTTGTCAGTTGTGACATTTGATATTAAATCGAAATAAATTCATTAGTCCCTAAACCTGAGCTTTAGCTCGGACTTCAAGATTTGTCTTTCCTGTAGAACGTTAGTTCGTATTATGGAGACATAGCTGACAGCTAGTTTTGTGTTAAGAAGTCTCCTGTAGATTATTGGTGACAAAAATAATAATTTTATTTTAAACGACGACGTCGAAGCGACACGTCGGGTTTTCGATAACACCTGATGAGGTGGCGAACGAATTTCTAAAAATATCTGAAAAAGAATTATAATTTAAGATTTGTAGCAAGATTTGGAAAATGATGGCTGGAAAGTCTCTAAAGAATATTAAGTAAGTCAAAAGTTTTTATCTAAAATCTTGAGTTTCTGAAATATATTCAAGTTTTGATTTTATCAAATTCTGTAACTTTTTTTTTATTTTTATCATTTTCAGTAATAGCTATTGTTATGCAGTGTATCTAATTTCTTTAAATCCATTACTAAATGAATAAAATATCAGTTTTCACGAGTATAATTTTGGTCCCCTGCTCATAAAATTGATCGTATTATAAAATATTAAAACGATATTGAAATAAAGCCAATATCAATAGAAGAGGTTAGCTTCCGCACGATTTTAAATTGTTTTTTTATTTATATGATTACGCGGATTTTTGGAGATGTTTTCTCAATTTGTCATCGGAGGGTTATATTTTCCATTAAGAAGAAATGAGCTTAGCGTTTTTCAAGTATTGACAAAATTTATATTTTTTTATTGGATACGTTATGTTATTCATATACAGGGTGCTCTATTATTATCAGTTTAAGAAATTATCTCGAAAAGTATGGAAAATACCAAAAAACGTCTCAGGCAACAGTTTGGATATTAAGGGGGATAAATGAATCTGATTTGAACTCCTTGGGGTTGAAATTTCCTCTCAAGGTTAATTTTAAATTTTGATACGGAAGCGTTTTCAAAACACTGCCATACCCGAGACATGAAGAACATGTGGTGGATATGATTGACTCTTTAATGGATAGATAATCCAATTTTACGTTTAACCAGACTTAAACCAAGCCTGAAGATCACCATTGTCAAAAGAGTCTTGGTTCAAAATAAATGTGACTTTGATGTCACTCACAAGAATCAATCTGACTCCACTTTTCACCACGTAGAATTCGATTCTCGGTTGATTTCTGATGTCGAGCATGGCTGTTTCTGCACAGGGAACAAGTCAACTTTCATGTGACCTATAAGGATTAGTCGGACCCGCTCTCTTAGTCATGGTGACCTATTTCTACGTAGAATTCCATTATCGGTCGATTTCTGATGTTCAGCCTGGCTGTTTCTGCACAGAGAACAAGTCAACTTTCATGTGACCTATAAGAATTAGTCGGACCCCCCTCTCTTAGTCATGGTGACCTATCTCTACGTAGAATTTGATTATCGGTCGATTTCTGATGTCGAGCATGGCTGTTTCTGCACTGAGAACAAATAAACTTGTATGTGACCTATAAGGATTAGTCTGATCCCCCTTTCTTAGTCGTGGTGACCTATTTCTACGTAGAATTCGATTCTCGGTTGATTTCTGATGTCGAGCATGGCTGTTTCTGCACAGAGAACAAGTCAACTTTCATGTGACCTATAAGGATTAGTCGTACCCTCCTCTCTTAGTCATGGTGACCTATTTCTACGTAAAATTCGATTCTCGGTCGATTTCTGATGTCGAGCATGGCTGTTTCTGCACAGAGAACAAGTCAACGTTCATGTGACCTATAAGGATTAGTCTGACCTCTCTCCCCTAGTCATGGTGACCTATTTCTACGTAGAATTCGATTCTCGGTTGATTTCAGATGTCGAGCGCGGTTGTTTCTGCACAGAGAACAAGTCAACTTTCATGTGACCTATAAGGATTAGTCTGACCCCACTCTCTTAGTCATGGTGACCTATTTCTACGTAGAATTTGATTATCGGTCGATTTCTGATGTCGAGCATGGCTGTTTCTGCACAGAGAACAAGTCAACGTTCATGTGACCTATAAGGATTAGTCTGACCTCTCTCCCCTAGTCATGGTGACCTATTTCTACGTAGAATTCGATTCTCGGTTGATTTCAGATGTCGAGCGCGGTTGTTTCTGCACAGAGAACAAGTCAACTTTCATGTGACCTATAAGGATTAGTCTGACCCCTCTCACCTAGTCATGGTGAACTATTTCGACGTAGAATTCGATTCTCGGTCGATTTCTGATGTCGAGCATAGCTGTTTCTGCACAGAGAACAAGTCAACGTTTATGTGACCTATAAAGATTAGTCTGACCCCCCTCCCGTAGTCACGGTGAACTATTTCTACGTAGAATTCGATTCTCGGTCGATTTCTGATGTCGAGCATGGCTGTTTCTGCACAGAGAACAAGTCAACGTTCATGTGACCTATAAGGATTAGTCTGACCTCTCTCCCCTAGTCATGGTGACCTATTTCTACGTAGAATTCGATTCTCGGTTGATTTCAGATGTCGAGCGCGGTTGTTTCTGCACAGAGAACAAGTCAACTTTCATGTGACCTATAAGGATTAGTCTGACCCCCCTCTCTTAGTCATGGTGACCTATTTCTAGGTAGAATTTGATTATCGGTCGATTTCTGATGTCGAGCATGGCTGTTTCTGCACAGAGAACAAGTCAACGTTCATGTGACCTATAAGGATTAGTCTGACCTCTCTCCCCTAGTCATGGTGACCTATTTCTACGTAGAATTCGATTCTCGGTTGATTTCAGATGTCGAGCGCGGTTGTTTCTGCACAGAGAACAAGTCAACTTTCATGTGACTTATAAGGATTAGTCTGACCCCTCTCACCTAGTCATGGTGAACTATTTCGACGTAGAATTCGATTCTCGGTCGATTTCTGATGTCGAGCATAGCTGTTTCTGCACAGAGAACAAGTCAACGTTTATGTGACCTATAAAGATTAGTCTGACCCCCCTCCCGTAGTCACGGTGAACTATTTCTACGTAGAATTCGATTCTCGGTCGATTTCTGATGTCGAGCATGGCTGTTTCTGCACAGAGAACAAGTCAACGTTCATGTGACCTATAAGGATTAATCTGACCTCTCTCCCCTAGTCATGGTGACCTATTTCTACGTAGAATTCGATTCTCGGTTGATTTCAGATGTCGAGCGCGGTTGTTTCTGCACAGAGAACAAGTCAACTTTCATGTGACCTATAAGGATTAGTCTGACCCCCTCTCTTAGTCATGGTGACCTATTTCTAGGTAGAATTTGATTATCGGTCGATTTCTGATGTCGAGCATGGCTGTTTCTGCACTGAGAACAAATCAACTAGCATGTGACCTATAAGGATTAGTCTGATCCCCCTTTCTTAGTCGTGGTGACCTATTTCTACGTAGAATTCGATTCTCGGTAGATTTCTGATGTCGAGCATGGCTGTTTCTGCACAGAGAACAAGTCAACTTTCATGTGACCTATAAGGATTAGTCGTACCCTCCTCTCTTAGTCATGGTGACCTATTTCTACGTAAAATTCGATTCTCGGTCGATTTCTGATGTCGAGCATGGCTGTTTCTGCACAAGGAACAAATCAACGTTCATGTGACCTATAAGGATTAGTCTGACCTCTCTCCCCTAGTCATGGTGACCTATTTCTACGTAGAATTCGATTCTCGGTTGATTTCTGATGTCGAGCATGGCTGTTTCTGCACAGAGAACAAGTCAACTTTCATGTGACCTATAAGGATTAGTCGTACCCTCCTCTCTTAGTCATGGTGACCTATTTTACGTAAAATTCGATTCTCGGTCGATTTCTGATGTCGAGCATGGCTGTTTCTGCACAGAGAACAAGTCAATTTTCATGTGACCTATAAGGATTAGTCGGACCCCCCTCTTTTAGTCATGGTGACCTATTTCTACGTAGAATTCGATTATCGGTCGATTTCTGATGTCGAGCATGGCTGTTTAAATTTTATCACGATGTTTTAAGGCCGCTTCAAGGTTAAGTAAATGTCATCGCTCACCTCTCTTGGAATTTTACCACTTTTGTGTGAAATTTTTTTCTGTATCTTCTATTTTTCGAGCTATTTGCCTGAGTTGATTAAAATGGACCACCCGGTACACGTTAAGCTTTTTTTATTGTATTTTAACGTTATAAGGGAAGATAACTATATTTGTTTCGAAATTGCAGTAATAAAAAAAATGTTATATAAGATATGACAATCTCAAAAATGTACTGCAGTGATGTTGCTTTTAGCAAAAACTTAAATTTATGCTTCTCCATAAAGTGAGATAAATAAAATGGGAAATTCTTGTTTAAACCACTTGACAGTGAAAATTTGTAGTTTGGTTTCTTTAATACAAACGTACTTCGTTGTATGTATGGCTTGGGAAAATATAAAGAGGAATACTAAATAAATGTGATTTCTTCAGCTTTATCTAAATGGTATTAGCATTTATAATAGAATTGGTTCTTTTTTCTGGTTTTTGTTAAATTTTTTCAGCTTTTGTAAATTACACTCTTTATATTATGTACGAGTATAATTGATATAAGCGAGAACAAAAGAAACGTCGTTAAATCCACACTTTGATAAAACCAAATTTATAAACGGTCTTGGTGTTTTATGCTACATTAACTCATTATCCCATTTCTCTTTCTTTATATGAGCACTTGACTAAAATTCAGGGAAAATAAATGGTTTTTACTGAAATTTTTACAAATTATTTCGAGTAAATTCATGATTTTTACACAAAAAATACATAAAGACTCGAAATAAATTAAGACGAGTTATTAATTATAAGGTTAGCTTAGTAGAGAAAATTTCACTATTCATAGTGGTCCATTTACTTTAAGTGATTGCATAATTAATCATTTTCTACCCTCAGCTCAAAATTATTGGCTATTTACGCAATACGGTTGGGTTTTTGGGGACATTTATGGTTTTAACCTACCCCTTTTTCTCTCTTGTGTAATTTTAACACAATTATTATTAAGCAAGCGCAATACAAAATTTAACCCCTTTCTCACGACCTTTAAATATATTAACCTGTTCAACAAGTTCGCGATCTCGTATATATCTTAAGCAATGAAATCAACACAGATGCGATCTAAAACGAGATTTACGTGCTGGAAATGTTGAAGTTTACATCTTAACGCTTCCTATATAAGATTAAAGATGTTAGATAAATATCCTGGACTTCAGAAACGTAACTGAAGTAAGTTGTGGGTAAAAAACGTACACTTACATCGTGTAACAACGTACACTGCACCTTTACATCAACTTATAAATAATCTTTTTTTGTTTTATATGAGTGAATTACAATGAGACAGTTTCAAGGTTTACTTGGTGAGTCAATATGTTAGTCATTTTATTTGGTCTTGTATCTAAGATTAGCGTTATTAGGTGTAATTAGTTGAAATTTCACGCATTGATCTGTAACCTATGGATAATAAAGTTAGTTTAGTTTCGAGTTTGTTTTTGTGTATATTTCCTGCATGCTTGCAAATGTTAAGGTACGTACCGCTTTTACCTTTATATATACTTTCCGTAAATTTCTCTAATTAAAACTTCTCGAATGCACGAAACGATCACCAAAATTAATTTCCTTAATTTCGTACCTGTAAATTCGTTCAAATTACCCACCTTATGATTTTACATACACACACAGCAACAGTGATAGGGTGAGTCCAGACGGGGTAGAAACTTGGGGTTTAAACTCATTCCCTAACGTCTGGCGCCCACTTAACTACGGTAGGGAATACAAATTCGAGGGAGGCAATTTGTGTAGCAGTAGATAGCGAAAGTAAAAGTTACGGAACTGTTATTTATATTCTGCTTTTGACATCTAAATCATTTAGATTCTTCACTTGAGTTGAGCAGATCTTATTGATCTGCTTATATAAAATTATATTATTGTTACGGTGTTACGATCGTAATATTTTTATTCGGATTCATTTATTTTAGAGAAATGTACGATTCTTACAACAAGCTTTAACAAACGTAACCTAAACTGGGTGATAATAAGTGTCGCTTTTATTGTGAGTTTTCTTGTATTTTTCTACCCGCAGAGCTTTTTAGTTTTTACCCCAGTCATAATTCAATCGAGTTTGACCCTACGAGCTTAACGACAGCATCCACGTAGCTAAGTTACGAAGGGCGTTTCAAAACAGAGGGCTTTTAAAATAGAACTAAATACTAATTTTTTTAACCGAAATTTATTTTTTCTATTTTTTATCTAATTGCCAAACTGGAATTTGCGCAGTCGTTGCACTGAGGTAGATGTTGACGCACTTTTCATATCTACTTATACAACACTAGTCCAGTCAACGAACGCTAAAAAATGGGGGGTAGAGAACTTGGAAAAGAGTGGAATTTTTTTCTTCAGGAATGTTTGGAGTAGTTGGGAGGTATTTTTACCTCCTAAATACCGCGTGGTCAAACACTTATTATAGGGGCTTTAAAATGAAAACCAATAGAGATAAACACAATGTTTAACCAAATAATTTGTTTAGGAAAGTGTCTTCCACAACATACAATGCATATCTTCATTTTATTGTTAATAGAAAAACACTGGCAACGCCAACTATAATTTTTTTTACAGATGTGCAATTGCTTTTTATCTCTACATAACAAATTTTTTTAGTAAAACGCGAATAACTGAATAAATAATATAGAGTAAGTGATTTTCCACAAAAGTCACACGTGCAACTTCTTGAAGCTTCGTGACGTAGTGCAATCTAGTTGTGAGCATGATACAAAAAGTTTCCAAAATTATGCTATGGCGCATGTTGTTACATACTTGTAATACCTACACCTAGTATAGCTCGGACTGCGTCACAAAGCTTCAGGTAGTTGCACGTGTGACTTGTGGATAATCACTTACTCAGTTATGGTGATGGAAAGGGTCCGTTTCCGGAGTTTTTGCTTATATCTCCAAAACGGTGCGGTGCGTCCTAGGAAAAAAAATATTTTTAGCAAACTGAAAGCTTATCAAATTTCCTACAAGATTGTTGTAGTAATTTTTTTCTATTCCTTGTAGTTTTTGAGATATCCGAGACATAGATACCTGCAGAATATTATAATTATTGAATGGAATATTAATTATACGATTCTCTGATCTTGAGCCTCAAGACTTGAGGTGTTGTAATTGTACAATTATACAATTTGGGCCAACTTTTGTTGCACAAGAATAGATTGTAAAAACTGATAAATTTGCCCTGTCCGCAGGCGATATCTTGGTGCGGTTGATGTAGGAGAGTGTTTTTGAAAACAGCAAACTAGTGTAATTGTTTGCATTATGGATGAGTGTCTATCATAAAAAAACTGTTCTACAGTGCTTTCAAACACGTATATGCATGTTCCAAACCGCTGTTGCACTTGTTGCACCATGTAATTTTAACAGGATTGAATTTATTCAAATGCAACAATTCCATGCGTAGCATCAGGCTCTTCGTACGTGGGGTCCAACATATTTCTGCAACTTGTAGCAGAACGGCACTACTCTGGGACACTGAATCTAAACTCTATATAAACTGCTGTCAGCATAGCGACACCCAGGAAGGATAAGCAAGCTACGTACAGATTAGAGGTCAACTTAAATAGAAGAAGGACCTCACTCAACTGATAATGATCAGAAGGAAAATACAGGTGGAATTCATGGCAATTAACGAGCTGAACCTAGGTCTTGAAAAAAATGACAAAAAGCTAGAAGAGGGCCGTGTGCCATTGCTACGCCATTTGTGTTAACGCCAGGCAGTTGCTACTGTTCCTAAAAGAAGGGGGGATTCATATGTGCTAGAACTGCTATGTGTCTGAATTGCATCTGAAGGATGATACTCGAATTATCTGCCCAGGTTCAAATTAGCTTGGCATCACGCAGCTAACGTGTTTGTGGAACAGCCTTTATTGGACAAATTGTTGGTACGTGTATGGGGACCTTTAGAGGTCGACGAATATAGGTATAGTAAACCCAACGTAAGTTGAATCCACCACGTGACCAAACTTGCGCGAGGCGTGGCTTCAGAGTTCATTGGCGGAGCGAGTTATTTGTTCTGTCAAAAAAATTATTTTTAAATGTTGTCAAAAATTAAAATAATTACTTAGTTTAAATTTTTATTTGAAGTACTATTAATAATTAATTCCTGGTTTAATACTTTGTGAATAAGATCTTCACATTATTAAAATGCTTGTAATTATTTTGCTTCGACAAAAGTAATCTATAGTATTTTTCAGATATCTTGACATGTACGTCATCCTATCGCTTGATTCAAATAATGCGCAACATACAGTAGTTCTCAATAGTTAGGTACTCACGTCATTCACGATTATTTTATAGGTTAACTTGTCAAATTCCAAAATAGATATGTTTTTAAAGCAATAAAATATTTGAAAATTGAAAAGTCAAATTGTGTCAAAACATTTTATTGACTACTCGTTCTCAAAAATTAATGTTAGACATACGTTTTTATTTAAATGACATAAAATAATGGATGGAACAAGTTTAATCTACAGATACGTAAGTCGCAAATTGCATCAACATACGTCCAGTGTTTATTCTGTTAGCATGTGAGTACAAACAACTAAAACGTAATGCGTAGATTGAAGCATACACATGTCAAGTTATTTGAAATGGACTTTAATAACTATACGACGGCACTGTCTACGTTCGTTTCTAAGCAACGACCGCACTAATCTACTGCGCAACGTTAACGGTCATCACGTGGTGGATTCACCTTACGTTGGGTTACCTCTAGCGCTAAAATAATTTAACCTGCGCCTGGGGTAAGTTCGCGCAGGTTTGGCCACGCCCCTTTAATAATTTAAATACGTTGACTACTGCGTTGGTGGGGATAAATACCAATTTAGGTATCTGCGCATGTTCACAGCTCCTCAGAATAAAATATTTTTGCTGTATATGACGTTCAAAGTTTTAAAAGTGAATTATGAGAACTCGATAGATGAGAAAGACGTTATTAGCAACTTTATTGCCTTAGAGGTGCTTAAGTTGTGCAAAATCTAAAGCCGAACCTGTAAATTAAAGAAATAATTTTCAAGTGTTATAAACAAGCTAATGTAGTCATTATTCCAAAAGTACAAATTAGTATTTTTCTTTTTAATAATTTTATCACATCTTCGCAGGCAACCAACCCTTTAGAATACAATGATTAATGAAGCAGCTTAAAAATTCAACAGTTTAACAACGGGATCGGTGGTTAGCTGCTGTGAAATATATATTGCTTTTTAAACAAGTCGCCGTTGGAAAATTAGCAAGCGATTAATTAATTTTGAATTGACGTTATATATGACGTTAGTTGTCGATATTAATCACCAATCAAAAGTTTACTTATCAAGACTCTGATTAACCTTTAATTAATCAGTAATTCTACTGTTTTTGGCATCGGTTAACGTTAAAACAGCTAAATCTTGCGTTGGTGATTGTAAAGGCTCGTCTACACACACAGGTTTGCCTGTGCAGGCCGCCTGCACAGGCAAACAGGAAGTGTGTGTAGACGAGCCTTAAGTAACCAGTTACTAAGGTAAAGACAAGTATGATTACTTGAAGGGTATAAAGAAGATAATATTATAACATACGTCTTTTGATTAGCCTATTAGTAGCTGTAAATTCGTTCGTTATTAGATTTTCAATTGTAAAATGTTTGAGGATGTTGGTTTTTCATGTTTACATTTCTCTAAATACCTTTGTTTGAATTCCTTCACATAAATTTTTTTCAATGACTTGCTTATCGTGATCTTAATGCACGTGCATAAAGTTGTACCGTATACACTGACATTCCAATATTGGTTTTCTATAACATCCATATCCGAGCTGAACCAACGATAATGATAACACACAACCAACCACTTCGTTAAAAATTGCTGAAAAAGAGTTTTCACAGCGCTTGTTACGACTCTTTAGTATTTCGAATGGCTTTTATATTTCGTGGTTGCTTTATTATTTTTCTTTTTGTATCTAACGTATTGATTTTAAATGTTTAAAAAAGTTTGACTAAATCTCGAATTTTTTGCTATTATTATAGTGCCATGTGTATCGTATAGAAAGAAGGAAATGGTTCATTTAATACAAATACAGTTTCAACAATTCGTTCCATGAACTGTTGAATCAATAAAAAGTTTTAGACAGTGCCAAACTATTGTACAACAAATAAAATCGTCTAAAAGCTTGTCAACTTGTTAAATTTTAGCTTTTTGCAGACACTTGAGTAATTTTCAGCTGTTCATCACTATCCTCTTGGAAATATTCCAATAAAAAATCAAAATTAGCAATTAATATTTTATTTGTTGTATGTTTTGGTTTTTGGTAAACAAAGTTTATTGTTGTGATTTGAGAGGGAAACCTGTAGTTTCAAATGGAAGTTGGTGTTTACTTTCACTGTGCCTCGAGATTCATCATTAACGGAGATAATTTACCCTTTTGTTCCCTCAGGAGGAGCTAGACTTGGAGATTTGCTACTTGAATAAACAAACGGTGAACAATTAAAAAAATTGTTTCTTGCAACTCCAACTTGTTATTAAACGTCATTTATCACACCTAAGGTGTGGCATTTATGTAGAATTTTGGCCTGATAACTGAATATTTCGCTTGGATATTCTTGCATTGTCCTAATTAGGAGAGAACTGAAATAAAATACCGTAGAGACGTAGAGAGCCACTCTGCATGTAAATATTGGTTTTGTATAATGAAGAAGAGCATTGTAGATTCACTTCACTATTTATCTAAGCTTAATTCATGTAACAGAAAACCAAGAAAAATGTATAAACTATTTTGGGGTTAATTTATGTAATTGTCTATCTCATAGAATTACTAGAGACGATAAGTTGGTGAAATTTTGGATAATGGTAATTTTTTTCAAAGAGGTGCACTGAAGATTTTTTGAGCCTCCATTTTATCGTTCATTTTTTGCAATTTATTGGTTAATTTCTAACAATTTCATGTTATAATAATTCATAACATGAACTAGCTTTCCTTTAACATTTAATACGTGAATTTTGATTTGAACATTTCCTTCGAAATCGTGTAGTATTATAATAAATCCAATGGTTCTCTTGCAGAAGAAGCTTATACTACAATCAATTTTTCTCTAAATATTGTCAGGCTTAGGAGCGATTTAAAACGCCCTCCTGTTACTTTATCGATTCCCACTGCACATATTTTATTATTTCTCGCATGAGTTTCCATAATTTTCATTTTATATTCTTTTAAGTCTCTCAAGACTATCAAACTAAGCCTATAACTATAGCTTTGAAATGAAAAAAATGAAAAGTTTCTACAAAATAATTCAAAACGTATAAGGGTTGACATTGAATATTTTTCAAAAGTGTTTCTTCTGTTTATTATTTTAATCAAAATTTTAAATTAAAAATTTTGCATTTTCCCTGTTAATTTATAATTAACTTGTTTTGAAATACCTTTTAGAAAATCTTAAGATGGTTTATTTACGAAAATTATTCAACGGGTGAAATAAAATGGTGGAGCTATTACAATATCAAAATAATTTTTTACCATCACTAGTAGGTCGTTAGCGTCGTAATATATATACTTTGTATACAGGGTGGTGTCCGGACCTCTCAGTCATAGGGATTTAACATGTAAACTCATACTTTCATAATTTCCTACTTTCTAATTTATTTTAGAAGAAAAATTTGTAAATAGGAGTTTCAGAGCATAAAATTCTGCATCTAAGTCAGTCAATAAACAAAATTAAATGGTAATAGATGGCGCATCCTGTCTAAGCATAATAAAGTACTACTTTACGGTCTCTAGACCGTACACCGTACAGTGATTCAGAAATCATTGCATGTTTGTGCTTTATTTTTCAATGATTTAAATTTTTTTCCTAGAAATGCCAATATGACCCTCTTGAAAAGTCAAATTGCCAACAATTTTTGCAAATGCACTAGAGTGCGAGTGCACCCGCTCTCGTGCTTTTAGAACCTCGAGCTTTGGTGATACTAACGTAAAAATTGTCGACCTAACCTAGTATACATTCGTGGTATTAAAAGTGAAAGTAATTTTAATTAAAAAAGTGTTCTAAAATAACTCGTCTGGTAAAAAAATGATAAATCATAAAATAAGCTTTAAAAAAATAATTAAAAATTCTATTTATGTCACAAAAGTTAAATTAATCGCGTTAAAGAATAATTATATTTTTAACTTATTGTTAAACGACAAAAATTTGCAAGCAAATTCATTTTAAGAAGTTTTAAAAATTAATTAAACTTATCAGATTAGGGTTTGAAATTCATCAAGATTTTAGACTTGAGTAGAAGTGGTGATTTTACTTACTTGGGGAAGTTTGAAGATTAATTAACAATGTGATGGGAGAGTTTTTATGAATTGAGGGAAACTCGGTCAATCGAATGTTTCGTTTTTTGTTTCGTGTTAAACTGCCATGCTCTTTTTACAAAGGAAATCTTTGCTTTTTTATCTCTATATTGATCGAGTTGCTCTAAAAGAAAGAAATAACGAACATTACATAGAAATAATATTGCATTGGTAAATGATCGAAATTATTGCTTTCCCTTTAACTATCATCACAATGTTTAATCGTACGTATTTAATAGATATTATTTGTGGTTGGTACATATTTAGTTGTTGAGAATTCCAAATAAACATATTTATCCATGATGGCTTCCGTCATATCAGAATGCAATATCGGAACCAACTTTATGGGCTAATAACTCCGAACCCGAACTAATTAAATAATCTGCTCGAAGTTTAACCGATACGTTAATAATTTATGAAAATTGGATTACAAAAATGAAATTGGAAAAACATAAACAGCTTCTTTTATAAGAAATTACTCTTCTCGGCTTTATAGATTTTAGAACGTAAATGGCGTATGCGCTCGTTGGGCCTATAATTGGGACCCCGTGGCATATCATGGTAAATTTAACAGGTTGATGCTTTTCCTAGTGATCCGAAATTGTGTATTATACAGAAGGTTGCTTCCAGATATTTTATATCAACTTGTGCTTACAAAGCTATACCTAAAATAATTTATTATACGAAGAATAAGATTGCGTTAGATTGAAAATTTTAATGTCTATGGAGATACCTCAGTATACATATACATACCTTTAACAAAATATATTTTCTTAATGTAATAAACATCAACATGACGAATTGAACGTATTGCTATTACTATAAACATAAACCTTTCGCAATATGTAGGCATAGTAGGTTTCTACTGAATTAGAACACGTATTTCTAAATAAATTGAATTTGAAAATTACGACTTGAATATATTAAATAATGATTTATGATGAACCAAAAGGCACGTTGAAATAAAATATTGCGATTGTGGGTCCCAAACAGTAAGGTAAATGCTACTAATATTGGTCAGGGTCGACTTCCAACAGCTTCAGTTTACAGAACCTTGGGAAGAAACTGCATTAATCTACTTTACATAATAAAACACTTTTAAAGGTACGAAGCACATAATCAAATTCAAAATAAAATAAAGATTTTTTATTTTTAAATAAATATTTGATAAAATATATCATCACACCCTTACCTTACATAAAAAGCACTGTTATAACGTAAATAAAAAGATTTCGCTTACTTCTCTAAAATTCAAGATTGTCGCTTAAAAATTTAATATTACTCACGCTGTGGTTAAATTACACAAGTGTGAGTTAACTGAATCGTCTTAAAATATTTGCTTAACTAAATTGTAAATTATGTACGGAGGGTTGTTTTGAAATATCAAATCAAGTAGACCCACATTTAAGTTTGCTTGAAGTAGGTTACACGAGTAGACACGTGCTACGATTTGCTAACGCTGGCCATTCTCTAAGCTCGAATAAAAAACAGTGTGAGAGAATACTCAAAATAATCGCCTGTACGTGTGGGTTCACTATTACATTGAAATAAAAATAAAAATAAAATGAACTTTCGTAATAGTAATAGTAAAAGCTTGCTCAAAGACTTCATGCATTCTTGGAGACGTCAGGGGTCGGAAGCAACCAACTGTGACGGACATCTTCCGCCGCCCTCGGACCTGGACACTTTAGGATCTTGTCGAACAAGTCAGCTCGATTTTCGGAGCCTATGAGGACTGAAACTCCTTCAAAAGGACGCATGTATCATGTCGTGGTGACAAAATGTACTAATTACTAGAGAAGCCTCTCAGCTAATGCAAGATCAGATCCAATAAGAGTGACAGAGTTAAAGCGCGTCCAGTCTTGACGCGTATTAACAAAGTGTTAGCTAACGAAAGCTCCCTCGATCGGTAACGGTTGGGAACCGGCCCATTTGGGACCTGTATTACTACCCACCAGCTCAATACTACTACTGGTACGTCTGGAACCGATTCTACCCCTGAGCTTTATAGTAAGCAGCAGCTAAGAAAACACCCTGGTGGTCTTGTGCTTTCTACAGTGTTAGGTTAGGTTAAGTTAGGTTAGGTTAGATTAGATTAGGTTAGGTTAGGTCAGCGTTCAGCGAAAGATAGCCTTACGCATAACATGCGCGTATCAAACCGTCTCGCCGGACGCGGCATTAGTGATGGCCTCGCTGCCACCCATTGACCTGCTCGCCATGGAGAGAGCGACGCGACGCTACGAAAAACCAACATCCCGCGCCGAAACCATGACGCAGTGGCAGCAGCGATGGACGACCACAGTGAAAGGCCAATGGACCCGCTCTCTGATCCGGAACATCCAACCGTGGGCAGAGAGGAAACACGGAGAACCGTCTTACCACCTGACCCAGATTCTCTCTGGCTACGGATGCTTCCAACTCCTAAAAGCATCGGATCGGCAATTTGGCCTCGCCCGTCCGCGAATTCTGCGAGGAGGATGAGACTTTACAGCATACCCAGTTCCACTGCTACCGTTGGAAACAGACGAGAGTCACTGCGGTCCTAACACTCGGCGTGACACCGAGCGCAGACAACCTCGTCAATATCATGCTCCGAGAAGAGGAAGGCTGGTGAATCGTAGCAGAGCTTATCCATAAGATTATGGAGACCAAGGAGCAGCTGGAGCAGGAGCAGCAGGCTGAAGCCAGAAACCCTCGGCACTAAGTACTCCGAGCCGAGGGCGTATGGAAAAAGTCTACTGAAACCATCAACATCATCTCCAGCAAACGGATAAAAAAAAGAGCAGGATTCAAAGACAAGAGGATTTTAAAAGACAAAATAAATAACAGAGACGTTTTACAATTGGAATATTATTATTATGGATTTTAAAGATGAAAACAAAGAGGAATATATTACTACTATAAATCAAAAGACGAACATAAAGAGGAATTTTATAATAATGCGAATATAAATAGAGAGTATTTACATTTGAAATCTACAGTGAATACAGAATAACAGAGGAACGAGTCAAGAACTCACGCTCATCCAACTAGTCGGAAGAAATGCGAGAGCGAGCTACCCGGCTAGTTGGAGAAGATGAACAATAGAAACATAACTCGAACCGGCACGAACACCTCTTCTGGAACAAAAAAAGGTTAGGTTAGATTAGAGATTAGAGACTATTGCAAATACTAAAATCTCCAATCACCGCCCTCCCACCATTTATGACGACAACCGGCGTTGATGAACCACTACCAGATTGATCATCTCGAGCTTTCCTTCTGCCCAGAGGCCTAGCATCGGGTGCTCAATGAGACTTTTATGTCAACTCCTCCAGTCGAGAGCGCTTCTGAGGTTAAGTTAGGTTAGATAAGAGAGATAACGCGTCTTTTAATCAGTCCCACCAGGTGGAATAGCTTATCATAAGTTAGAGGTGCGACTCGTTCTTGGTGCGAGAAGTGCACCGACCAGTTGCACAAGGCCGAATTTATAGCTCTACTTCTTTCCAAATACTGCCAGTGATATCCATTTGATCGGAGTCATCTCCGAAATTGGGTAGCCTAACTGGCAGTGTGTGGCAAAGAATTCCAACCCACACTCTTCCAAAAATTGAATCTTGAACGCTTTAATTATATTTATGAACGACATCTACCTATCGCTATTTAGTTAGGATATTTCAATTGCAGATGATGACTTTGCCATTATCGAGTGTATCTGAAAGCAGAGAGTCATCACCGGTGGTAAGATCTAAGGAGTGTTGAGAGGTTTGTTACAGTTTATTTAAATGCTACTCTCTACTCGACGTCTTTGGCACCTCTACCGTCAGGTATAAAACACTCACCCTCACACCTCCATTCCTCCGACTGTTTAAGGCAAGCGTGAAGCAAGGAACCTGGTTCCCAAGGTGACATCAGGTGACCGTAGTATCGTTACTCATCAACAGCTGGCTACACAGCTGCTCTACAGTCCTATTGAACAGTGCAAGCTATCAAAAAATCTCCAAATGCAAAGTGAGAGCTTAAGAGATCTAATACACCCTTTTACAAGTCATAGGATGTGAGCTTGAGTAATTAGTAATTCGTTTATTATTTTAAGTGTCTCTCTCTTTGTTGAACGTAAGAGACATTCCTGCATACGTTTTGTTTGAGCGTTTCAGCAATGTTAAAAAGTGGAATTAAGTGCAGACATTTTTTTAAATGACTTCGCTCTCTATTTAATTACTACCTAGAGTCCTGTATACAGGAAGAAAGAAAGTTTAAAATTGTTGTACGAATGGTAATATTGTGGAAACATTTCATTTTAGAAAACAACTTGCTATGTGTGATTGCTTGTCTGTTAATCTGGCTACTCGCCTGTTGCGTGCCTGTGTCTGTGTCTGTGGTTGTGCATCCGTTTCCTATTTGTTAATCAGTAAATTAATTTGTATGATCAATGATTAATGATTAGTCTTGACCACCTAATACTATTAATTCCTATTATAAATTTCTAGCTTTATTGAAAGCTCCAGATAAAAATGCGGTGAGACGTGAGAAAGAGATGGTTTCTAATTTCATTTTTAATTTTTGCTAGAGAAATATAACCGTAAATTAAGTCCGAGGGAGTCTTACGATCTAAAAACTCCCAAATTTTTTTTTATGATTTCTGCCTTTTTGACTCTTTTACTTCGAAAATTATGGATTTTAACAACAATTGAATTCATTGTTTTGTTAAAAATAAATAAAAAAAGGATAATTCTTTTATGGGATTTTTCAAAACTCTTTTGCCCCCTTGAAAAACAAACACACTTTTGTGGCAACGTACTTGACCTGGTCTTTTTTGTTAATTAGTTTGTTATAATTTTCAACTCTTGATGATGCTGAAAGCTTGTCCTCTACCACACAAAAAGTTTTAAAGTTTTTTTTTATTTGTAAAAGCGTCGACAGCTGAGGTCATCGGTCTGAAAGGGTGTAAAACACCCCAAGTTAAAGTCAAATATTCAAGTTATTAGAAGTCTTGTTTACGGAATTTCTTGTTAACTGTTACAAATCAATGGGCTAATCAAAACATTTGCAAACAGTTTCACTAACGACTCCTCTATAATTAATGACTTTGCTTCGAATCTTTAGGTAGAAAATTTCTTTAGAAATATTATAGGTATTAATATAAACTTGTTAGAGACTATTTACCATTTAGTTTTTGAGTAGGAAGGGGAAGCAACATTTTATTAGTTGAAACTGAGCCAAATGAGAAAACTTTATTAGGTTTGGCTTAATTTGGCATCTAAGTTACTATTCTTTGTTAGAATTTCATAACACACTATACTCGAAACTCTAAAGGGTACAATAAAACTGTGATAATTAAAGTACACATAAAATTGTGTTCATTTAAATGAAGGTTTAAAGTTGCTCCATTTTACGTAAGGGTTACTTAAAGATAACATCTACCTTTGTAATAAAAAAAATTTCAAATTTCAATTTAATTTGTTAAAACATAATTTTGAGGAAAAATTTAAGTGGAATAATGTTTGTGTTTTTCTCGTAAATTATAAAAAAGCTCTGTAATTATGAAAAATATTTTTTTGAAAAGTTTCATATCGCATTAAATACGAGCAGTTTCAGTCGTAGTTCATTAAAAATCTAAAAATGTTTATTTTGGGGTTTGTTTGTCATTAAATTAACTTTTATTTTCAAACTTTTTGACGCTTTTCACACGAGTTATCCCTAAAGGATAAAAAGAAAACTACTAAATTAGGTCAGGGAATTAGTAATGGAATTAAAAATTTTCAAATACCTACACGTTTTTCAACAGGATGATTTTCATAAGTTTTTTAAAATGCTGCAAGGGAGTACGCGTAGGAGTAGAGTTGTCATACATTTTCAAAACCATTTTCTGCTAATTTTTTAACTAGTACACTGTGTTCATAAATGATTGGTCCCAGTACGTTTGGTTGCATAGCCGCAAGGATTTTTTAGGTTGGTTAAAATCAAAAGCCTCGAAATTATTTAAATATCGTACCTGTCATTAATTTAAGAGCCTACATAGAGAATTTTTGTTAAAAGCGTGTACCAACAGCGTATTTTATTAGGTTGCATAAGAACTGTCCCCATCATTTATGAACACAGTGTACCTTAATTTTTGAATTTTTTGAATTTGCATTTAAATAAATAATAGGTTTTAAATGTAAACCTAAATATTTTACAAGAAGCCAATGAAAAATTTACTATCATGACTGTATAAATTGCTCACCTAATAGTTAATAGCTGCCTTTCACGCAATATCGAAATATTGATCATTTTATAGCCAATAAACGTTTGATGTGTGAGAAGTTAATTTGAGGTTAAAAACGTATAACTTATCGCACAATTTAAACTAAAGTTGCGTGTTTAACAAATAGCAACCACTATAATAGAGATATACAGATACAAACACGCCAATTGCTCTTCCATTTTCAATAATAAGTATATTGTGTAATAAGACATGTTGATTGACGTATTTTTTTTGTTTCAGGTGTAATGGCACGTGCAGGAATGGCATTAAGGAGAGGACCTAACCACATAAATTCAGAGTAATTTTTTTTCCTTTTATCTGGTGGTGGATTTTTTATAGGATGGGAGGGAGATTTTTATGTTATTACTTTTATTGAACTTAGTACTGATTCTTTGTAAGCAATAAGTTTAAGTAGACAACGTCCCTTTTATTTGTTCCGATATTTATGTATTGGACAATAACAATAATCATTCTTCAGCAAATTTTCCAATTTTCCTATATTCACATTAGATAAAGAGATAAAAAGGTTTGGATAGTTAGTTAAACTCGATTCGCTTTTGTGTTTCAACTTTCAACCATTGTTTTGTGTACGTTTTGCAAATAATTTTATTTTGTTGTTGAAATTAAAAATTCATTTGTTTACAAATAAAACCGAATAAACCACTTTAAGGGGATAGGAAAGATCAATCGCTCTTCTAGTGTGTGTATTTTTTCATTCGGGTTAAATTAAATTGATTGCAGTTTTTTTAGTAAAAGCAGTTCAAAAATTCAAAAGTTTAGGTTTTTTGACTCCATGGTGGTATTAAAAAAAATGCACCACCCCGAGACTTATTTGCTCTCAAACCAACTGGATATTAAATAGTGAGTATTTTATAAATTTTATGACTTTAAGCTTTCGTGTCTGTGTAGTTCTCAAAATTGATAATGATGTAAATAATATACAAAATCGAAAGGAAAGTCGGAACTTATAAGAAGCTCTTGAAGTTTTAAAAGATGTCTTAGAAGGCATTTGTGAGGGTTCAACCACACACAGATTTATTTAAATATGTGTTGTTTTTGTTTCCCTTAAAATGTTTAGGCTTTCTTGCAAAAACGTTCATTAAGGAAATGTCAACAAAAAATATGAAAACTTATTTATAACGACTGTAGAATAGCTTTTGGTACTTGGAGAAATAGGACGCAAGCACGCAAGCACGCAAGAATATATGTTTTTCCAGATTGTTGGTTTCCCTTATTGCTTGCCAATAAAAGTCACTAGAGCAAAGTGGTAGACTATCCAAATTACTCCGAACATGCTATACTTGTTATTCTAGCTTCAGTTTTTTCCTGTATAGGAAATCGACACATGAAATTTTGATTCAGGAATACCCTATATTAGATTTCTTGTATTTTTCTTCTACCAGCTGTAACTCAGAAACTGTTTAAAATTCGACGGAATTATGGTATAACTTTTTTGTTTAAATCCAGATTCTTTCTGCATAGTCAATTACGGACCTCAGAAAAAGCATCATGAGAATCCCAGTGAAGATTGATTTATTTAGAATTTTTGACAATCTTTTCCTGTAGATAAGAACCTGTCTATTTCGTATGATGGCAAAATGAAAAAAAGTAAGGAAAAAATGTTACACATCGTTAGCTCAGGAAGGCTGTCTTCTTAGTGCTTGTTCCAAAATTCCAAACTTGACTACTTCGTCGCCTCCACCTGTGACTAAAACCTAGTTCAGATTAGTCTAATAGGAAGGAATTAGTCCTAGTATCACTCTACCGGTGTGAGCGGCTGATCAAGTTAAAAGTGGGCAGTATATGACCGACTAAATAAGAGTAAATGTCTAGTGGACGCGGTCGTGTCCGCAGCCAACTAAGAGATTTTGCGATCGGCGCCTAAATTGCAGCGTACTCGCCCTGTGTGAACGCACCGGCCAAGTTACTGGGCCCTGTGCAGTGCAGTTTTATAGCGTCTTGTGTGTCTTACTGCTGAATTTTCGGAGCAAGTAAATCCAAAAGCGTGTAAGAGTTTTTAGGGGTCATTCTCAAATACGTTTTCTATTCATCAATCTCTTCTGCCGCAAGTGCCCTGAGAATATGGTGCCTATGCTCCGTGATTCTCCCTCCTGGACATCCAATCCCTAACTTAAATTTTCTTGTTGTTTGCTAGTTCTTGATCTATCAACTCAGTAACTTCATCTAATAAAGTAAGTCCGATCGCATTAACACATCAGTTCTTGAGCGCATAACGACGACATTTTATGCTTGACATTTTCATCGCAACTGGTTGCTTACCCATTTTTTTAGCTTCGTGTCTAACATCACAAGAATCACACTAGTAGCTCGGCTTAGTCACTCGCTTATATACACTGTGCCGATGCCGAGTCTCTAGAAACATAGTTTTCGCTTCACGAAGAGATATCTTATTCATAAATATCGAAAAACCTGTTTCAAACAATGTATCGGCTCATCATAAAGTTAAGTTAATAGACTATGGACCGATAACAGGAAAAATGGGGTGATCGTATTCGAGCCCATCTTTTGGAAATAAGTAATTTGAGTGCCAGCGAACACAAAAATCTGGTTGGCTTCCAAAAGCAGTGGCTTAAGACCTCGGGACTGTTAATTATAAACTTCTAATTGGTGAGGAGTTTCTCAGGAAACCCACCTGAGTAGGATGGCGAAGTAAAATCTTACTTTTTATGTAAAACGTAGTAATTTTGCCAGTGGACAATTCAAATACCTTTTAAGACTCACGAGTGTTTGGGGGTGTGTAGCATAAAGACGTTAATTTTAGTCTGACTGCCAAGTTTTCAGAGACATTGTAGAGAGTAGTCAATTTTTTTGGTCGATTATTTTTATAAGAATGATAAAATGTCAAAGTTGCATCTCGATTGCTGTCATATTTCTTACTTTTTTCCTTCTTTAAGAATTTCATTGAAGGATCCTGAGGCCTCAAGCCAGTGCTTTTAGCAGTCAAATAGCTTATTTCCAAAAGATGGGCCTGAATACGATCACTCCATTTTTTCTGTTATGGGTCCATAGTCGCCACTTCTACTCGACTAATTTACCCGTAGCTTCAGACATGGATAACATGAAATCATCAGCATACTTTAAAGGTCTCCAACAAGTCTCAGTTACATTAAAAAACACAAAAAATGGCCGGGAGGGGGGGGGGAATACATATACCTTGAATTAATGAATCACATCTCAATCTTTAAGAACTTTTTGTATGATTATAATGATAAACCACCAAATTATTTTCCGCTCGATAATATTCGCGCTCGGTTCGCGTGGTGCTCCCTTTTCTGTGATGCCCTAAGCAAGTGCTTTAGTTTTCTTATACGTTAATCCAACCCTGTTCAGTTATTAAGCTGTTTCACTAATCCGGATTACTGGGCATTATTATTCCGGACAAGCGAGCTATTGCTACTTTGTACGTTGTGTACCTACACTTGAAACTCACGTCCAACTATTGGTTTAATGCCCGTTTTCACCGACGATTCTTAAAGTTAGGCATTGCTTAATTTGACATTAGCATTTTTTAAGTCGAAATTGCGCTTCACCGCGTTTCATCATGCGTACCAGGGTTCCTAAATAAGATAAACAAAGGTATCTGTATATCAATATCGAAATGGTTAATAATTTTTATGCATCGGGTTAGGAATTATTTTAGCGTTAGGCAGTTCTTACGTAGGCAATTGCTTAGGAACCGTCGATGAAAACGGGCATAAGTTATCTAATCCCTATCTTAGCAACTGTTTTTATTGACGAGTTGTACACTTTAATTTAGTATCAAACCGATCATGAAAACTGAAGGAGAAGTTACCCTTGTTCTCGTAAATAACTTCGCAAGTCCATGAGATGTTACTGTTTAAAACCGGCACTAACTTCAAACCCTGACGTGATAAGCACTCCTGCTCACCCGCAATGCGGTGGTTGCATGAAGAAAGGGGGGCCCCACTGACTGCGTTAAAAAATAAACGAGGTATTTAATATTAAAATCAGATAAAAAAGTAAACATGTAAAAAATCCTGCAGGGGAAGGCAGTTGAAAGTTGTTAGAGTAAAATTATTTTCAGCGTTAAAGAGCAACATTTGTATAATTATTAATGTTACGTCAGTGTTTGATACCTAATAATTGAATTAAACGATGGATTAATTAAATATTTATATTATCTATTATAGTACGAACATTGCAAACATGTACAAAGCTAATTTCCCAATCGTACACTAAAATTGAAGATAAATTCTTGTTTATTTTCCTATAACATGTTTTATTTGTGTTGGCGTTTAAAATAGCGAACTAGAATTATTGAAGTGTTGTAAGTTGTAATGTTTCCTTATTTGTTTTAAAAAGTTTCAAATGTTTGCCATTTGCATTTTTCTCCGATACATTTTAAAGTTATTTTCTTAAATTATTATTAAAATTTTTTAATTCGACATATTTTCTAGATCAATACGTTATACTGAGTATAATAGGGGTAGATAATTTAAATGCGCCCTCATTTATATACCCTAATTGAATATCATGTGTCCTCAAGGTCGTAGTTCCAAATTTGTCTAATTTTTTATCTCTTCTTATTATTTTCGCGTTCATTAAAAATATTTTTGGGAGAAAATTTCATTAAACGCAAGCAGCTCAGATCATCTTTTCAGAGCGGTGTCGTTACGATGTGATTTATGAAAGTTTATCGTGGAACTTTTAGTTTTTCCTGTTTTATGTCTAGTGTGATTATGTGATGATGAGAATGCGTTTGCGATTACGACCCTAAGCAATGCAAGCTGACAGAGCTATTCAGTAGTTATTCTATTGGTTTAGGGGGAAGAATAACAAAGGAGAGAAAAGTCGTAGATCGCTTCCCTTAGACAATCAAGAGTACCTGAATTTGCAAAATCATGGCTGTTTTCCTCTTCTGCTTTTTAGTATTGTGAATTTCCATGTTTTTGATGTAAAGTACAATTTAGCTATTGTATGCTAATTATTATAGACAAAAGGACTGAAACTTGAGTGGATAATCAATAACAGTTTTATGTAATCTGTAACTGACAGCTACAGAAACCATAATGTAGTTGATTGCAAATCAATGCGATCAGACTCAAATTGGATCTGCATGCTAAGCTTAACATCAGACTACAATAATTTACATTTCTAAAACTTGTAGGGTTTAAACGCCGGAGGTCATTGCTATGCATTAAAAAGACTTAAAAAGAAGTAAAAATGAGAAAAATTTTAAAATAAATCATTTTAACATTGCTCTTGCAGATGTTGTAGTAGTTCTAAGTGTGCATACGCTTTTTATTTTTCCAAACTAAAGAATATGCAGTAGTTACACGTGTAAAGTTTTTCCAGTTTTACACCATCTTAGAATGCGAGGGTCGAGAGTAAAATTGATAAACGCTGTTCAAGGTTTAATTATTAATAAAGGGCTTAATTTTCTGTATTCAGGATAGTGCGTTCGTCTTAAGTTTGCTGACTATAGTCATAAACAACAATAATTTTAATATACCTAGTGTTTATGTTTAGGTATATTTTGTGCGAATTTTGAGCTCCTTTGGGATTGTACTAATTAATCTTGTCCAGTTCTGCTTGTTTGTAAACAAAACGAATAGTGTAAAACATGTTGTATTCTGTGTAAATTGTAAATGTACGATAAAGTTTCGTATAATTCCTACGAAGAGTTTGTCACTTTCGAAATTGACTTTTATGTTCTTTAGATTTTATTTACAAGTGTAATACTACCAGCGCTCTAGATTTAATGGAAAAATCAAATAAATCTTTATTCAGAAAATGCTTTTCGGATGAGCTAGACTTCTTTCAGATGGAATAGGTTACTCAGTATCACTTTAAGTTATCACTTCTTATAGTTAAAACTCTTTTAAATCTCTCGGGCGCGAGTTATAGACTCTTGAAGGAATAATTCTTTCTTAATTATGAAAAATAACACACAGAGTTAGTTGCTCAAGAATTCATAAGTGAATTTTCTTTCAATAAAAATGTACAAAATAATAAACCCTTTTCGACAAATCGCGGTTCTCTGTTCGGTAACGTTCGTTACAGAGAGCAATGCTGATGTAATCTCCCCCAGTGGCGTATGTAGAAGTTTAAATAATGAATTTGTATTAATTAGAAACATACGCCACTGGGATAGATTAAACTGCACTTTTCTGTACACATTGCCCAACAGTGCCAGTTAAATGACGGACACGCCTATTTTGTACATTTAACAACAATCATTGGTGTGGGTAGTAAGTGCATTGGTGCATTATAATAATTTTTGAAATTTCATTTTTCTAACACATTCATTTCTACAACTACTTCGTCTTTTCAGATAAAAGAATGGAAACTATAACTACTTTAATTAAGCTGTTCCGTATCCGATCGTTACCGATTATGTTTGCTTAGGAAACTTAGCTAACATTCGATACTGCGGAAGGGGTAGATGCCTCAAACACGGTGTGCTAGTGTCTGCTATCCCTCTTTGTTGGTGCTGGTCTCGCAGGGGCTGAAAGGTTCTCTTGTAAGCGGGACATCTCTTAATTCACGTCATGTGATGCATGACACCCTTTTATTCGAGTCTGTGAAGATTCTGATCTACGCCGAACTCCGGTGTAGAGGCGACATATGGGCGCCCTGACCCCTGAACTGAGGTGCTGAACTGAGTTGAACACCTCTCAGACAATTGATGGGAAATTACATCCGCTTACTGGCGTCGCGGTCTCAAATAGTTCCAGGTGTCATTACTGAAGAATACCACGTATGCGTGTTGAGATGTAACCGGGTATAAACCTGCAGTGTTCAGCAAGAGTTCTCGTGGTGGGCGAGTGAGTTCTGCCACCGGCACTGTCGGACTGCACGGCACTTGCTTGATAAGGGGGGGCTCCACTGGCCCAGGTTACTGTTGACTGGGTGTTATGATTGCTGATCTGGCTCGGTCTCCGTTTGCTTGTCGACGGAGGCCGGGTCACCTCTCGAGTAGCGGTTCAGGGTGGAGAGGAGTGCCAGTGTCCGGTTATGTATCTTAAGCTTAAAGGTCGTAGTCATAGTGGTAGTTTAGGACGACCCTTTTAAGACACAAAAGAGTTGCTAAATATTGCCAACACAATGTGAACACGCCTTTCATTTTAAAAAAAGTTATGGTTTTGATCTTATACATCGTGGTTCAAAACGTTTTAAGAAACGCTGAGATTTTTTAGTAGGGTAACCGATAGTCACGCACTGAATCATTTCTATTACTTTGAGCAGTACATTTAACCAAAATCACTTTGCGAGGTCATGAAAATGAGTCGATGAAGTGGGACATCTGCATGATGTCTGATGTCTTTGACTGCACACGTCAAATCAAACAAAAGCTTAGATGGTAAAAAGAAGGTAGGAAATTTTTCAGAATCCAGTAGACCGTTCTGATCTGTCCCTGCCGGAATTTCACCCCTTTGGTGCGTAGATGAACTTCTTATTTGGAAAAGACCAAAAAGCATTTCACACATAATGGAATAGTACAGAGAAAATGAGACTTTCTTCAGCATGTAGCAGGAAATCCTAATCTGGCCTTATCAGATTCACATCTCAAAGATGCGTTTATGAACTTGTTATCTGTTCATAGATTCCTGCATTTCAAAACACAGTGATGCAGTACTTCACCAGTCTTGGACGGGAAGAATATTATGAAGGTATTAGGTATAGAGATTATCTTCAAGGCCAACCATGTAATCAAAATTCATTCCTCTTCTGATATATAGCCAAAGCATTTTTGGGTCACTAAAATCGTGCAAGAAAAGTAAATTATAATTTAACGTAGCACGGGGCAGTTTGCTCATCGGATAATCGACTAGCTCAGGGCCGGACTTGCTAGTAGTAGGGTTCACTGGCTACGAAATATGTTGGTCCCGAATGTTCAATGATTTTCCATCTCTAAAATCTGCATGTCACCTACACCGGAATTGGCAATAATTGAATTCACACTATTAGAACATTATACTTTTTCATTTGATCCCAATTTCATTTGGCCCCTACCTTATACCCCATATCTGTGTCTGTCCCATGTCTCGGCGCGCTCTTGCTTTAACTTTCTGTAGTGTCTAATGGTTGACATAAAAAGCCTAAGGAGTCATTTATGCTGACCGTTCCGTAGACTTCCTAATATAGTCAACTTAAGGTTAAAGCATAAAGCTTCACGTTGAATAACGGACACGCCTATATCGTGCATTTAACAACAAACATAGGTGTAGGTTGTAGTGGGTGCATATTTTGGAAAAATTAAATTTTTCTAACAAATTCATATCTTTAAATATTTCATCGAATCTCGACGGGGGTGACCACTCGTAATTAATTGATATTCGTTCGAGGTTAAATTATTCAGTGTCGTCGTGAGTACGCTTCTAGTAGGTATAATAGTTAAACGCTTTTTATGGTTCGTCATATTGTTGTCGTGTATGTACCTACTTACTAAAGATGGATTTGTTGGATCATTTCGTGAGATTCAAGATTCCTCTCCGAACGAACAGGAAAATTTATATTTAAAAATGTCCAAGTCTATTACGAACATCAGTACGCAGTATGATTTACATTATTAAACTCACGTTCACTTAAATTTGAAATTACGGTCGCGCATAGACTAAAATACAGTGCGTCTCCCGTTAGCAAAATTATACTTCCGAGCATCCAAACCACCCTTTATTTTAAGGCAATTAAAATCAAGTACGAGTTATAAGACTTATAAACTTCCACCAGCGACAACGTGATCACGATTTTGAATTTTTGAAGTATAATCCCTCTTTTTGATCTGTTGGAATTTGTGGAAACATCCCCATTTAATTTCATTTATTGTTAATTTTTAAATAGTGTAAAGCTCCAAAAATAATTTTTGATCCGAATACAATAATTATTGATTGTATCTTTCAGCTCTTTTAAAATATTAAAAAGTTCTCTCAAAATTTGACGAGTAAACTCATCAATTAATCAGTATCAAATCTAAGTTTGTTAGTCATACCATAAATCTTGTGCACAAAATTATATTGATAGTATATTGGCATGTACGCTTTATTACCTTCCTGCTATTAATATCTATTATGAAAACCCCCATGTCGATTATCTGTTAAACTGATGCGAAGTTAATTTCGTTATTGACCTAAATATGAAACTTTCATTTTCTCCCATTTAAAATAATACCTACAGGTTAAAATCAATCCTCTAGGCAAGGAAATTTGATTAGATTATAATTTCAGTTAATTCTATTGTTCAATTTAGGTTAGGTATTAGAACAAGAACGAAGGAACATTGTGTTCGTGTGTGTTATTGTTTGTTTTGTGTAAAATGATAACAATAAATAACTTATTTGGTTAGACATTTGGGTTAGGAATCCCATTCAAGCATAAAGGATAATAATATTTCCTGATGATAAGTAGATTTCATATGTAAACATTTTACATATTCCTGTCTTGTAATTGTCATGTTTACATGTAAAATATAATACAAAAATTCTGTACTTGTTCTGGTTTGACTCCGAACTGGAAAGTGTTCTGAATTTTAAGTTTTGAATCAATCGCAACAACTCTTTTTTGTTTTTTTTTTAAAAGCTAATAAATTATTGATCTCTTGCTTTCCTACTTCAAATGGAGGATGTTTATTAGAATTTTTTTCTGTCTCTTCAGAGAGAGATCTAAAAATCTCCAGCAACTTATACTAATTTCGTAATTCATTACCCGAAGAAATGAAATTTGTGGATATTAATAATGCAATTTTTAACGATTTTTACGGACAGATATTTCGAAAACCATAAACAACAGAGAAAAAAATGAATAGAAACAATTTTGTAGGAAATTTGATAAGCTTTCATTTTGCTAAGAATAATTGTTTGCCTAAGACCCACCGTTTTTTAGATAAAACCGAGAACCCCAAAAACGAGACTTTTCTACCTCCCTCCCTCTCTTAACCATATAACTAGGACCGGGGACTATTAGTATTATTATTTTCATTTTTATATTTTTACTTTACTTTATTTATGCACTATTCAAATTTTACAAAAGGAAAATTTTCGTTTTTCTGTATCACGAATTGTAATCTTAAAGCATATTAACCAATTAATAATTTTTTACCAAAATAAACTCTGTTGTTGACAACATCAGATGTATCTATTTCAATTTACCATAAATTTACATTTTCTTATTTATTATCAACCAGTTTTCTTAGTTCTTATCGTGTTGTTGCTTTTCATCTTTTATATGGAAAATCATTTTTTTTTCTTCCTTGCTTGCTTTTCTTTTAAGATATAAATCGTGGAAGTAATCATAACTTTCTGTTTCTGTAAATATGTTTTAAATGCTAATACCGTTTTTTTATATTCATCAATCATATTTTAATAAGTTCGGTGTCAAAAGCGAGTGTTTTCTCGTTTGTTTTGTTTGAATTATGACTGTATGTAGTTAAGCCAAGTTGTTAAACTTTTCAACGTTCTTCTTATTGGTAGATAATTATTTCGCTATAGAATAAATATCTTACAAAAGATAAAATTTTAATCAATTAATGAGATCTTTTTGTCTAAAAGTCATAAGATATTCACTTACATAACTAATCGAAATACTTGTTCATCTTTGGCGGCAAAGAAAATCTCAGAAGTATTTTTCATTCTTTGTGGACTTTTGCTTTTCATCTCTACTATTCTTTTCTTCCTAGCTCCTCATCCTGTGAGATCTTTCCTATGATCTATGATGAGCTACTACTGCTCTGCCTGTTGTCACTTGAGCATCTCATTTCTTATGCCTATGAAGCTTCTCAGCTTCTCACATTTTGTAAATGCTCAAGTGTATTTTTCTTTCCTTGTTTTACTCAGGGTGAACTTTTTCTTTTATCCCTACTTTTCTTCTCTTCCTAGCTCCTCATCCTTTGAGAGCTTTTCTATGATCTATGATGAGCTACTACTGCTCTGCCTGTTGTCACTTGAGCATCTCTTTTCTTATGCCTATGGAGCTTCTCAGCTTCTCACATTTTGTAAATGCTCAAGTGTATTTTTCATTCTTTGTTTTACTCAGGGTGAACTTTTGCTTTTTATCCCTACTTTTCATCTCTTCCTAGCTCCTCATCCTTTGAGAGCTTTTCTATGATCTATGATGAGCTACTACTGCTCTGCCTGTTGTCACTTGAGCATCTCTTTTCTTATGCCTATGAAGCTTCTCACCTTCTCACATTTTGTAAATGCTCAAGTGTATTTTTCATTCCTTGTTTTACTCAGGGTGAAAAATTGCTCTTTGTCCCTACTTTTCTTCTCTTCCTAGCTCCTCATCCTTTGAGAGCTTTTCTATGATCTATGATGAGCTACTACTGCTCTGCCTGTTGTCACTTGAGCATCTCATTTCTTATGCCTATGAAGCTTCTCACCTTCTCACATTTTGTAAATGCTCAAGTGTATTTTTCATTCCTTGTTTTACTCAGGGTGATCTTTTTCTTTTAATCCCTACTTTTCTTCTCTTCCTAGCTCCTCATCCTTTGAGAGCTTTCCTATGATCTATGATGAGCCACTATTGCTCTGCCTGTTATCACTTGAGCATCTCTTTTCTTATGCATATGAAGCTTCTCACATTTTTTAAATGCTCAAGTGTATTTTTCTTTCCTTGTTTTACTCAGGATGATCTTATTCTTTTAATCCCTACTTTTCTTCTCTTCCTAGCTCCTCATTCTTTGAGATCCTTCCTGTGATCTATGATGCGCCACTATTGCTCTGCATGTTATCACTTGAGCATCTCTTTTCTTATGCATATGAAGCTTCTCAGCTTCTTACATTTTGTAAATGCTCAAGTGTATTTTTCATTCCTTGTTTTACTCAGGGTGAAAAATTGCTCTTTGTCCCTACTTTTCTTCTCTTCCTAGCTCCTCATCCTTTGAGAGCTTTTCCATGATCTATGATGAGCTACTACTGCTCTGCCTGTTGTCACTTGAGCATCTCATTTCTTATGCCTATGAAGCTTCTCACCTTCTCACATTTTGTAAATGCTCAAGTGTATTTTTCATTCCTTGTTTTACTCAGGGTGATTTTTTTCTTTTAATCCCTACTTTTCTTCTCTTCTTAGCTCCTCATCTTTTGAGATCATTCCTATGATCTATGAAGAGCTACTATTGCTCTGCCTGTTATCACTTGAGCATATCTTTTCTTATGCCTATGAAGCTTCTCACCTTCTCACATTTTTTAAATGCTCAAGTGTATTTTTCTTTCCTTGTTTTACTCAGGATGATCTTATTCTTTTAATCCCTACTTTTCTTCTCTTCCTAGCTCCTCATTCTTTGAGATCCTTCCTGTGATCTATGATGCGCCACTATTTCTCTGCCTGTTATCACATGAGCATCTCTTTTCTTATGCATATGAAGCTTCTCAGCTTCTTACATTTTGTAAATGCTCAAGTGTATTTTTCATTCCTTGTTTTACTCAGGGTGAAAAATTGCTCTTTGTCCCTACTTTTCTTCTCTTCCTAGCTCCTCATCCTTTGAGAGCTTTTCTATGATCTATGATGAGCTACTACTGCTCTGCCTGTTGTCACTTGAGCATCTCATTTCTTATGCCTATGAAGCTTCTCAGCTTCTCACATTTTGTAAATGCTCAAGTGTATTTTTCTTTCCTTGTTTTACTCAGGGTGAACTTTTTCTTTTATCCCTACTTTTCTTCTCTTCCTAGTTCCTCATTCTTTGAGATCTTTCCTATGATCTATGATGAGCCACTATTGCTCTGCCTGTTATCACTTGAGCATCTCTTTTCTTGTGTATATGAAGCTTCTCAGTTTCTTACATTTTGTAAATGCTCAAGTGTATTTTTCATTCCTTGTTTTACTCAGGGTGAAAAATTGCTCTTTGTCCCTACTTTTATTCTCTTCCTAGCTCCTCATCCTTTGAGAGCTTTTCTATTATCTATGATGAGCCACTACTGCTCTGCCTGTTGTCACTTGAGCATCTCATCTTATGCCTATGAAGCTTCTCACATTTTGTAAATGCTCAAGTGTATTTTTCATTCCTTGTTTTACTCAGGGTGAAAAATTGCTCTTTGTCCCTACTTTTCTTCTCTTCCTAGCTCCTCATTCTTTGAGATCTTTCCTATGATCTATGATGAGCCACTATTGCTCTGCCTGTTATCACTTGAGCATCTCTTTTATTATGCATTTATGAAGCTTCTCACATTTTGTAAATGCTACCTACTTTTCTGAACAGCATGTCTGAGCTTAATTATGTAATTTTATTGTCAGCCAAACTAAAATTAGCTGATGCGTGTCTTTTAATGACCTACCTGGGTGGATATCAACTATAATGATGGCTATTAAATGTCATTTGATCGATGCATGTCAATTAGAATTGGTCCCCATAATCTAGCAATATCCGAGACATAGAAATTTATTGTAGATATCTTGCAACTATAATCTTTGATTTAACAATATTCATTTATTGTTTAAAATCCAACTTTTTGCGAATCTGTTGTCATTAAGTTTTGAAGGAAATTAAATAATTTTCGCTACGCGAACAAGGTTTTCCTCTTACATCAAACAAAATAATTTATGAGTTTTTAACGTGAAACTTCATTTCGTATAACTTTTTTATTTTGCATGTTATTTTTATGTGTATTTTTTATAAATTCTAATAATATTATGCAAGCATCATTACACGTATACACATCCATGTAATTAAGTTACTCTAGAGATGGTACGTACGTACGTATAGCTTACCTTCATTAAAGTGGCCGCAGATGTTCAAAATATACTAGCAAAGCTTTTAGTGGTCTTTGCCACTTTAGTGTCGTTTTGCAACACAAGTTTTTAGTATCGTAATGATCCAATTTTTCATCGAGTCGAAAAAATTACAAGTTATCAGAAACAAAAACATACGGTACAAAATTAAGCTAATTATTTCAAAACAACTCTATCGGAGAGAGTCAACAATCTTAAATTAATAATTCACTAATTGGTTTACATATTATGCAAATAAACAGTAATTTGTTATTGTTTACAAAAGCTTAAGTAAAATTAGTCTAAACAAAGTTTTCTTTTACAGAGGAGGTGATGATGTGCAACGATCAATAGAGCTTTTGGACCGTGTGCTTTCCGAATTTGACGACGTAGAAAACGCAAATCAAGTTCAAAATGTAAGTACTTACGCCTTACCTAATTTTTCTAATACAAAATTGTTATAGAATAACCTTATTGTAGATTCAACATATGTCATCTACTATTACATCCCAATTAGAAAGTTCAAACACAACTCCTGTAAATGCTTCTTCAACCCCTGATGATGAAAGTCCTTCGTTAGGTCATCAATCAGAAGATGACGGATATATGAGTATGAACGGTCGAAAACCTAAATTTTCTCTTGCCTTTAAACCTTTAACTGAAGAAAATCCATTATTAATACAGCCTCAAATACCTCCTGGAGATCCCGACGATTTTCCACCACCGCCTGAAGAAGCAGAAAAACTAATAGCAACTCTTCTACCAAAGTAAGATAATTCAACTAAATTTACCACTAACTAATTAATTACTCTTACCAGGGTTTCGCCTGTCAAAAAAAGTGCGCCTAAGAAAACTAGAGAATTTCCGCTTACAAGATTTAATAAGCATTCTGAAACGATCCCACCTCCACCTAAATTTCAAAATAGTATAATTAATGGCTACATAGAACCCAAACACATTGCAACTCAAACTACTTTGGTAAGTTTCTATTAATTATTTAAACAAAATTTATCTTAATTTTTGTAGCCTAAAACTCGTCACCAACGACCTTATGGATGGGAAAGTAACGACTTTAATTTGCAACCACCGCCACCTCCGCCAGGTTTTAGATATGGCAGTTTACCTTTTCAACATGGTATTTATTCTTCGTCGTCACCTTCGAGAGTACCACCGAGAACTGTACCGACAGTTATAGAACGTCATCGCGAAGTTCGACGACACGGAAGCGAAGATAACCTCTCTAGTGATTTAGAAGAATCGATTTTAAGGCCTTTAAGCGAGTTAGCCGACGATGAGCACTTTTCCGACGATTCTTTAGAAGAAATTTTACCTCCACCACCTCCGGTTGCGAACAAACGAAATAGTATAGCCTGGGAAGTTCCGTTAGACGACGATGCTCTCTTAACACCAGGAAGTACTAAAGTGGTTGGTAGAAGAAGAAGAAAATCGGGATCTCATTCTAGCACGAGTTCGATACCTAACAGAATAAAAGATTTAGACGAATGGCCCGATCCTCCTCCGTACGGAACTGAAGAGGAAATCGCTTCTCCTTTCTCAGATTCTGATGATCAGATCCGTTTACCGTCAGAATTAGGTTCTGGAAATTTAAGCGGTAGCGGCACTTACATCATAAGACGGGGCAAAAAGGATAGAAAATCTCTACTTTATATGGGAAGTTCGGTAAACTCCAATTCATCTTTAAATTCACGTTTAAGCTCCGATTTAAGTATTCCACATTCGAGATTCAGTGTTGATTTAAATTCGCGATTGAGTCGTGAATTACAAACGCCTAATTCGAGATACAGTATTGACTTAAGCACTCCGCATTCTCGTTTAAGTCAAGAACTTAATTCTCCAAACTCGAGATATAGTTTAGATTTGAATAATTCGAGACGATTAAGTCAAGAGTTACTTAGTTCTCCTTCGAGGATTAGTGGTGACCTTTCGAGTTCACGTTCTAGTACGCCGCAAAGTAAATATGTTGGTGATTTTAAAAAACATAGTAGTACTTTTGATAACATAAAGTCTTTAATAAGAGAAGGAGTTATTGAAAGTTACAGCGGTCCTCCTATCGAATCGGTGGCCGATTTTATATCTCCTACGTCACCTTTAGTGAAAGTTGTATCGCTTCCTACACTTAATGGAGAAGAGTTGACCCCTAGAAGAGAATTAGCTGTAACCGTAGAAGAGGAAGAAGATACGGAGAGTCCTCAACAGAATAGTAACGAAATTTCTCCGCTTAGAAAAATAGAACAGAATATAAGTGAGTTGTTGGAAAGGCGCGATATCGAAGTTTCTAGTGTTCTGCAAAACGATCAATGTGTTTTACAAGTGAATGGTGTTTCTCCCTTTCATGAACGAAGTTTAAATGCACCGTCCAAAATACGAAATTCTGAATCCCGCCAAAAATTTAACGATCTTCAAAAGTCCAGTAGCCACAATGAAATTCAACGTTCCGAAGATTACTACAGACAACTTTTAATTGATGGTGGTAGTGTTCAGCATTACCCTAAACGTAACGGTATACAAAAATCTGAGAGTGCTAAAGAAATGTTAATTGCTCACAAGGATAAAGATCCGCGACCAATGACCAGTTCATCTTCTGCAGATTTTCCGGTTCGTGTAGAAGTTATTCAACACGAATTTCCACCATTGCCTCCGTCACCTGTGGAAGAAGACGAAGACGAATATTCAGAAATTACAAATTCGCTTAGTCAAATTACGAAATCTGATCCTCTTCCACCTTCTTCAACGCCAGTAGTGCCTCCTCATAGAGAACCGGCATCTTATAGTTTGAAAACGCGTTCTATGGATGCCGGATATAGCAGAGGTAGAAGAAGTCATTTTTTAGGTACTTCAAGGAACACTCCGCCCGAAAGACGAACTTTACCCGCCGAACTACAGGGTACTAAACGACGAACTTATCAAAAACGATCTTCTCATAATTCTAGAGAAGAACATCACTTACAAACATCATGTAGTTTACCAGAAACACCAATTTTTGCAAGAGGTTGTGATATTCCGAGAACACCGCATAGAAAGGCACCTGATATACCCTGTAATCAGTCTGTACCACGACAAAGCAATACCATGAGCAGCCTTAATACTATAGGAAACGTTTCTACGGGAGGTTATAGACGCAATTCTGGTTTGGAACAAGCTATTGTCGGTGCGGAATTATTAAGACTCGCGGGAGGTCCCGGTAGGGGATGGTACCCTAAACAGAGACACGTTCGACCCGCTTCGATAGAACATTTAGATAGATTAGCCCCAGGACATAATCCATGGGATGCAAGCAGAAAACCACTTACGTTACCTCCAAACCTCACTCCAAAGTTTTTCCATAGATCTCCAAGAGACGCCCTTCGAAGAGTTACTAGCTTATTGATCCGAAAAGGTGGGTCTTTGATTTTTATTTAGTTAATGAATGCGTTTGTTTTTTATATTTCATCGTAAATCATACATTTTTTGTTTTGACTTTGAAAATGTGAAATTAATTTTTAGTAAAGAAAATTTAATGCACATGTTCAGTTGAACGAAAAAGGTCATTTTGGAGAACTAATTTAGATTGATTGTAATGATTTTTTTGAATTATTGGCATTTACGTTTACAGCTTTGAGTGTTGGTTTTGTTTAACAATAAATTTCGTGTATACAATTGCCAATTGTATGATTTTTATTACAGGAAATTGCTGCTTTGAAAATGGTGAGTTGGCTGCTACCTTTTGGGCACTTTAGCAACAACCAAAAAATTTATTTCTCATTTTTTTCACCCCAATTTGTGTATAAAGTTCCATGTTTGATAATTTGATATGCTATAAATTGATGTCGTTGAAGAAAATTATTAATATAGTGTGAATGAGAGGGCATTAACATTCCATTTTAGTATTGATCTTTTGAATGTCTATACCTACGTGTACCGTGATTTTGAATAGATGGCAAGAAAATTTTCAAATTTATTCTCTACCATTAATCATTAATTACTTACCTTCCTTCCATATTTAGTAGATATTCGATTTCTTTTGACTATTAGATTTTAATTTATAGTTTTGGAAATTAAAAGAATATCCTTCTTTTGTCTCTAACACCGACTTTTGTCCATTTTTAGCATGCTTCGATTTTTTTATTAATATTTAAAATTTACACAAGCTTTTTATGCTAATCGTTTGTTTTGTTGTAGGAAATAATAAGGAATCGAAGAAAGATATAACACCCCAGAAGTTGCAAGATCAAACTGTAAATGGTAAGTGTAGTTGAGATAAGATAAAAAGAAGTATTTTGCTTTCATTATTTTCCCTTTACGTCGTATAAATTTCTTCACATTTTCTTTGATGATAAAGATAACCTGCTACAACTTGAGTTAGGAATTAAGGTTTGGAACACACGAATTTAACTATTAAAAAAGAATCGTTTTTCGGATGTCGATGACATTTGGGGTAGAAATAAATTAAAAATAGAATCATCAAAGGGTACAAAATATAGTAGTATTTTTTACTATATTTCTCTACAACTTCTCTACAGCTGTACTCGACTGGGAACTTTCATTGATTAAACATCACATTCAACTAAAGCGAAACTGGAGGATCAATAGAAAGCAAAAGTAGGTACGCATAGCGCAACATGGCGTTGATTCATGTTTCTAAGGCATCTCGCCTTTTTAATAAAACCAAATTTTATTTAAAATAATTTCCTTTTTTCCACTAAAATTTCATAACAATATAAAGAACAATTTTTAAAATTTTATTACACTTTCACCGACAAGCTTCTACTTAATGAAATTTTGAATTCACAAAATAAGCACTCGCCGTAAAAGTTTTGGGTGTAAAAGCATACTGATTTACACCCTAAAAAGAGCAAATGTTTGAAGTGACGACTTTGAGTTTGTAACAACCTTTAAACAAAATTATAAATGAATTTCTTTTTATTCAAAATTTCGCAATTCGCTGCAAGTTTAGGGAGAGAATAATTTCTCTGACTTCTTCATAAACATTATACAAAACAGGGTCATTTTGGATGCTCCCTTGAGCGAATTTAGTTTAAACAACTTGATTGCATTATTTATCGAATTTGAACCTGTTCAAGATCTCTCTTGTTAAATGTTGGAATTATTTATAAGTTGGAGCATCTTGTTTTACAAGTAGTGTTTTTCAAAATCAGTGTCAATAACATCCACGTACTAATAGAAAAACGTATAGAATGCGAGTTGAAATGTAAATAAACCAAGTCCTCTAATTGCGAGTTTTTAATTAATAGCGTATAATTAAATTAAATTAGTAAAGTTTTCTATTAGGTTTTTGCTGTACAACTAATCGGATGGTCAGAAAAGTTCATTAAAGCACCAACAACAGCTTTTAACATCGTTAAATTCTGGCTATCTGACTTCCAAATGACACCTAATTTGTTCTTGTAATTGAAATGGCAGGGACCTTTAATAAGAATCATTTTAATGAATTTGCCCAGTACCAACTAATTTAGTTCACGTGTGCGTAAAAATAAATTTAATATCTCTTTCTGCATTTATACGGGCCAATTTGATATTTATTTCAAGTTGTTGCTTTCACCTGCATCTGCGTCAGTAGATAAGTAGACGAAAGGAAATTATTTATAATAGGAAAGAACCTTCGTTATTTCAAGACGTCTACCTAATACTCCGTAAAAGCTCAAAGCATTTCATTTTCCGAAGCTGTCTTGCTTTTTACTTTCTTGGAACTCTTGCAAATATTCCTTCATTCTATTTTCATCATACACAATATCATTTCAAATGATGTTGACCAACGTACAATTTGAAGCCATTATTTGCTTTTACGATTCGAAGTCGGTCTCTAAGCGCATTGCATCTCAAACACTCTTCGAAGCAGAGTGAGTAAATTATTTTCTCGTACAGAGCGAAAGATTTGGTTTTGAAAAGAATTTTTTAACAATTTAGTAGATGATCCCTTTTTGACACTTTGTATAAATAAAAATCTAAATTTAAAAAAAAATAAAAGTTCCTGTCTGTCTGTCGATGGGTAGGTCTGCTTGTAAAAACGACAAGTTAGGATCGCTTTCATTAAAAAAACTTAAAAAATCCGAATTCTGAAAGCTGCGAGTAGTTTAAGGCACTTAAAATTAATTTTCTATGTAATCGTTACTTGGAACATTTGCAATTGATTACACTACTTTTGTAACATTTCTCGTTGATTTTGGAATGCCTTCCGCTCTTCAAAAAAATTAGGATTGTTAGAGTGGAAGGTAAACCGAAGTTTACTCATACTTAAAGCTATTGGGCTCATCGTACTGCCTCCTTTTAGCAACTCCTTCCATCATCAATCCATCCCAACCTTTGGACGAATTTAATGATACTGGAGAACGAAGTGTTGCTGATACTGACCATGTAAGGCTAGTATCCCCTAACGTGGATCCTCGAATTAGCGTTAACGCAGGGCAGTGACAAAGTACGTGTTACATTGTTTCGTCCGCTTCATTGCATCCTCTGCATCTGGGGCAACACACATTCTGAGTAGATGCTTGTGTAGTCAACAGTGTTCAGAGAGAGTGCCGGCTATAGCACGTAGGTTCTCACGAGGCAACCTTAGATGATATTTAGCGCTTTTTTTAGATGGCGCTTATGTAGCTGTTTTGACACACTTGCAACTACTAGTACAGTCATCCCAAGAATTTTTGTGGTCTACCAATGTGTTACTTTCAGCAGAGTGTCAAGTGTGCTGATTGAAGGGGTTATAAAATACTCGGGATATACAGGGTGATTCAAATTCGTGGGCCACTATGGGGATCTCGGAAACTGTAAGAGATACAAAGTTGGTTAAATGGGGGCAAAGTTGCGTAATTGGATAGCGAATAATATTCAAAAAATTTTTTTTAATTTCCATTAAGTCCCGAGATTTCTGAAAAAAATCGAAATTTCGGAAAATCTTATTTATTTTTTTCTGAATTTATTTTGAAAGATATCAAAAAACTAAAAACACATTTTCATTGCACCTTTTTTGTCTCTACAAGATGGCAATTTTTAGTTTTCAAAACAACGTTTCGATCTTGAATTACCATCATCAAATCAAAATTTTTAAATACGGACCTGCATTTTTTATTTTATTTTTGAGTTTATATTTTTATTATAAATGCAACTACTTATTAAAAAATGCAGGTCCGTATTTAAAATTTTTGAGTTGGTGATGGTAATTCAAGATCGAAACGTTGTTTTGAAAACTAAAAATTGCCATCTTGTAGAGACAAAAAAGGTGCAATGAAAATGTGTTTTTGTTTTTTTGATATCTTTGAAAACAACTTCAAAATAAAATAAATGAAATTTCCGGAAATTTCAAAATTAAAAAAAATAAAAAAAGACTGTTTTTGTAGGTCATTGCATTTATAATAAAAAGCTAAACTCGAAAATAAAATAAAAAATGCAGGTCCGTATTTAAAAGTTTTGGGTTGATGATGGTAATTTAAAACCGAAACGTTGTTTTAAAAATCGAAAATTGTCATCTTGTAGAGACAAGAAAGGTGCAATGAAAATATGATTTTAGTTTTCTGATATCTTTGAAAATAACTTCAGAAAAAAATAAATAAGATTTTCCAAAATTTCGAATATTTTCAGAAATCTCGGGACCTTATGGAAATTTTTAAAATTTAGGTTTTGAATATTATTTGCTATCCAATTACGCAACTTTTCCCCCATTTAACCAACTTTGTATCTCTTACAGTTTCCGAGATCCCCATAGTGGCCCACGAATTTGAATCACCCTGTATAGGGATAGTCGCCGAACCTGCTCTCGCTAACTGATTAGCTATTTCATTACCCTCGTTTCCTTGCTGACCCTGGCCCAGCAGAGTTTTAGATCATTATTTGTAGATATCTGATTCAAAACTTGCATGCATTCTAGCACCAAACCAGAGGTTACTTTGTGGTTGTTTAGTGACGTGAACTGCTGTCTGTCGATATCTGAATTTTTTTATTTACGATTTCGCTCTATATTATTATTCAAGAGCCTTCTAGTAATCCAATTTGTTCAGTTTGGAAAACTTTGGTGTGCTTGCCCGGCGATATGCTTCATCTCAGTTGAGTATATATTCGCTCCGGAGCCGCCAGGGTCGTAGCCAGGGGTACACCAGGGCAGGCTGAGCCTGTCGTGGAAAATTCTAAGTCTGTTCTAACCAGAGTTTGCTAAGGATTTCGCAATAATAATAAAAAGATAAGATTGATGCCGAAGAAGAAAACATTGATTTAGAGAAAGTAAAATTTTTGCAAACTTTGGACAAAAACTTCCATGCTCGGAAGAGATTACAGTAGTCAACAGATTTATACAAACCCAGAAGAGAGTAAACCCTAATTTTAGCTTTTCATTCTCTCTTGAAATTTTTTGAGCCTGCCCTGATAACACAGTCTGGCTAAGGCCCTGGGAGCCACTATCTATTATAGATCCGTCAGTGTAAACAGAAATGTCCGATGTGAAGGTTTCTACATCTGTTTACAAAATCTTGAATGATCTATTGAAAATGTATGTAAGTGGAATGTGATCCGTACCTAAAGTAAGTAGATGCAGCTCTTTCGTGCTGTCCTCAAAGATACTTAGATGACCTACATGTTGAGTTACCCATAGGCCCAGTTTGCGTAGCCTTAGGACTAGTTCCTTCAGAAAGAAGTGGAAGAATCAAAGTGAAATACTAAATTTTTTGTAAAAAATAGAAAATCTACAAAAACATGAAATTACGTCCAGTAATTAGGAAGGGAGACAACTTAACGATCCCTGCTTCCTTTTTTTAAATTTCCAATTTTGAACCCCGTTGCGATCATTATCCACCAGTCTGCACGCAAACCTTTAATAACGTGCAATAGCTATGTACCTACCTACTTCAAAAAAGTAATGTCTGTCTGAAGAAAGTATCTGCAGCAGTAATCGGTAAATCGCCTTGAATAGAATTTTGTATTTGAAAAATTACTTAACTCATGCTATAACCGTTCTCGTAGATTATTTCATCATAGCCAGAAGGAAATTTTAACGCCTCGCATGCATTTCCAAATTTTTATGTAGGTAAACTTATTCATATATTTAAAACGCCAAGGCTTTTCTTCACCGGTAATTATAGCATGCTTCTACTGGACCGATCTTAATGATTTTTTTAAATCGAAGCTCTCGACTCACAGATATGTCAGCACTAATTTTTTTTCAAATTATCAATTTCATACATTTTTTAAATAACAAACTGCCGCGCTTATTACTATATCCTATCTTCTCACTTTGACAAAGTTCGATCACGTAGAATGACGGACACGCCTATATCGTGCATTTAACAACAAGCAATCATCGGTGCAGGTGTAGGTTGATATAATAATTTTGGGAAAATTTAATTTTTCTAACGCATTCGTATTCGAACACATTTTGACGCGCAGATCCACTACTTTATTCTTCCAGTTATTATATTCAGTTCAGTGACCTCGAGTAGTAATTTGGACTTCCCCGACCAAGTCTTTCGCGCAATGACGCGGTGGGTTCTTCTCTATTGAATCGAGGTCTAATGCTCTATGATTGGTTTATAAAATTTTCCTATCCCTAATGTCATTGATGGAATTTCTTGACACAAAAAATAATCTCTAAATCTTCTTGCTCAACTTGAACGTATTTTTGTTCTACAGAAATGAGAGCTTTAGAAGCAGAAATAATTGACTTTTTCGTATTTTCTGAGTTCCACCTTCAATTGAACTTGTATCAGTTCTCAGAAGAATCGAAATGTACATAGTTCTTTAAAGTTTCTGAAAGAATTTTCATTCAGTTGACCAGTTGCAAACTAGGTACCTTTGTTAAGCGGATAACTCACAGAAATTTCGAATAAGCCTTGAATAGTAAACAACCATTGCAGTAAATACAAACTGTGAACTCCTCATAAAAGTGCTCTTATCAAACTATAATAATCAAAATGTAATTGGTATAGTCAAATTTTTAAAAGACTACCGGACACGTGACTTTTAAAATATTCAATAAATAATTAATTTAATTATAAATTTTCTAAATAAATATTTAATAATAATTAACAGTAAATGTATTAACTAAATTAAATAATTAAACTCAGGAAATAAGTCGTTTTCATCTTTATTTATACATATAAAGGTGGTCACGTGTCGGTAGTCTTTAAAAAATTGGAGTATAGCCACTTTAGTCTCATTATTATTCCTGATGAGCCGGGTTCACGTTTATCGTGACCATACTAAGGAACCCCACCCCCTAACGCGTTTCAAACGTTACAAAAAGGCATTATTATTTTCTAAAAATGTCAAACTTTTAAACTAAAAATAACAACTTCGAATATTAAAAACATTGACACTCAATTAACAGTAACTGGTAAAGATTTATTTCTAAATGTTTTATAAAACTTTAAAATTGTATAAACTTGTTGCTTTAGTTTTAACCAACAGTAGCAGTTTAGATGAAGTTCTCTTATTTGATATAGAGCAATAAGAGTTACATCCTCAACTTCGATGATACATAAATAAACAACTTTCACTGGACTCGAAACTTACCCTTTGTATGTAAGCTCAAATATTAAGGTAGAATTTCTTCGAGACTTTTGAAAGTAATGAAATGTGTTCCACTCCTTATTACAACTCTACAGCTCTCTGTGGTTTAATAACTTACAAGTTACACATTTTAAATCTTAACGAAATTATTAATGTGTTCAACTTTTAATTAATTTCTTGTTTTAGGTGAAGAAACTCAAAAGAAGAAGGGATTTTTCAAAAATTTATGGAAGAGATCTCGACATTATTCTTTAGAACAACAATAGTGCTAATATTATGTTAATTAGGTTATCAATTTATAACTTTTAAGTAATATTATGTTATAAATGTTACCCCTGGTCTTCCATTAATAGTAACTTGTTATTAATTTTGCTGCTAACAACGTATTATTATTAATACTAAGTTTTACTACAATTATTCGAGCCTAAATAGACTTGGTGGTAGGTATATGGAAATGTTTAATAAGACTAACTACTTGTTTGATGAGAGAGAATTGTTGATTTTTCTCTTCAGTGCTCTGTAACTACTATTGTAGATAGCAAACAATGAAGTATTATTAATTTTTATTTAAAACATTTTTTTATAGCTTCTTATACATATATAAAATACCTACATATTATGACTAAAAATACAATGATTTTGTACTGTAAACTGCCTGCACATTTGTGATTCAATTTGAAAAAAAATTGTGAAACTAAAGTATAAGAAATTTTATATCCTAATTAAGTATTAGTAACTGTGGCTCATAATTGCTCAATTGACTGCTTAATTTTTAACACTTTTATTTCTTTTAAATTACTATATCGTGATGCACTTGCACTTTTGTTCATGAGCTCAAAGAGAGTTTTTAAAGTTTTTTAAAGTTACTAATTCTGGTGCAAAAGTCCTGTTTTATCTTTTTTCTTGCTACTTATCGTGTTCATAATCTTTAGCTATAATACCTAAAAGGCTTACGATATCATTTCTCCTATTACATGTATGTAGATGTGATAACTAACAGCTATTCTAAATTAGTGCTTTTCAAACTTATAAATTTTGAAGCTCCCCCAATTTGATAGCATAAATTTCTAATTTCGTTATTTGCATTGTTTATTAGATATTTTTTTAATATTTCAATAAAAACCAGTAAAACCTCTACCCAATAGAAACTCGTGCCCCTTTGGGTTGCTTCAGTTAACACAGTTTGAAAAGCACAGTTCTAAAAACTACTTACTTCAAATTCAATAATTCTTTTGAATGAAAGTAAAGTAATTGTCAAAATTCTGTAATATCTTAACTCGAAAGAAAAAACTGTCAGTCCATTGACCAAGAAAAGTGTTATTATACTAGACCAAACTGATAAACGTTTATCAGTAAATTCTAATACTTGATAGGTAGCTCTTTAATTGAAGATCAATATCGACATCGAATGACTTGAAATGGTTGTCGATGAAAAAAATTCTAAAGTCCTATTATTATGAGAAGTGTAGGTACGTTGTAGGCACCTTTTGTATATTGTAGTTTTTCCAAAATACCATAAGCCATTGATACATTTTTAAAAATTGAAACTTGATTATGAAAATTGTTTTGGACAAAAATTATTATTTTTATGTGGAAAAAAATGTTGTAAGAGATTTATTACTTGGAAATTAAACTATAAATCTAGTCAAGTTTAAACATAAGCAAGAGTGTAAAGTTTGGTAATTTTTTTTCTACTATGTATGTATATTAAATTTTACCGAATTATAAACATTGTCCATTCATCGATGTATACACATTCACTGTAAAAAAATGGTAAACATTCTTAATCACTTGGGCACCTGAGGTAATAATTATTTATCGAATGATTCTTGTGAGATTAGAGTTTGTTAGTAAATTTTATATATTTACAATTTTACTACCGATCACAGCTTCTATACTTTTTCACTGTTCACATTGAAGTGCCCCAATTTTGTATAATATGTAGTGTATAGTTAGTTAAACCTACGTTTGAGGGAAATATGTACGCTGACTACAAAATAGTTTTTAATTCAAGTATCGTATTGTGGAAATGTAGATTGTAGTTAAATTAGAAATTTGGTATCATAAACAAATTTGTATTTTACTACAATTTATGTATACCAAATTTGCTAATTATGGACTGTTTAACAAAATTTGTGAACTTGGAAATAGATTGTAAAAATGTTTGCTATTTATTCTAATTTTATTAAGTACCGATTTTGTTTTATATTATTGTATGCCAATATAAATCTCTGAAAGTAGGTTTTTAAAGATTTATTGTAACATAGGTTTTGTAGATTTTACAAATAGATACGTGTGTGTCGATCTGTACATAAAAATAATAAATGCTTCTCCCATTTTTTCTGTTAAATATACCTACGCTTAATGTGAGCTAATTTTATTATTATATCCGCTCCTACACTTTCATTCTAAATTTTTAAGACATACAAAAAAATAAACCAAATGGAAATAACTAAAAATTAAGCGATTTTTTTAAACCTTGTACTTTGTACTTATGAGCATTACCTTACAGTTAAAACTGAAGATATTATTTGTTGATTTCATTAAATTTCCGTAGTAGTGACTGAGAGCTCATATTTTCTACCAGAAACATAAGCATTAACTTGATAAAAAAACTATGACTTGAAAGTTTTTTCTTTGTTGTATAGGTTGTGGCCTGGATCTATACCAAATACACTAAAGAGATAAATTATAGAAGAAACAGTTTTGGCAGACAGGTATGTTATACTTGTATAATTTACAACCCTTTTACTGATTTTACAAACATTTTTAGCTGTAACGAAAAGAGTAAGGTGAGCGACTACTGATGTAGTAATAAATTAATGCAAATGGGCCTATGATAAATCGAAGGAAATATCAACAAGTAATTTAATTAAAATGCTATGTCAAGAAAATTTAAATTTAAAAATATTAATAAAACAGTAAAAAAAACTGAATAAATTCCGCCCTTGTTAAATATTATTGTTAAATCGTTGATTGACGGAGTTTTATGAAGATACGCATCGCTTAGTTAAAATGTGTGCCTGTTTTCCTACCAATATTTAAAAGTTTTTACTCCCCGCTGCCTACAAACTAGCAGTTTGGGTCGAGATGCGCCAATGGCAGAGCACCATCGCCACAAGGTCGACCCTTCGTACGGCACATTTTGTTCCATAAGCTTGCGTATCTTGTAAAACTCCTTCAATCAACGGTTAAATGTTAAATATTACGCCTAACAGATAGGCAACCTTCTTAGCACGCCCCACTTCAGTAATATTGAATGTTTGATGTCATAGTGTGGGGTTGTCACGTGGTTCAAAAAGTTAATAAAAGGCCGAGTTTCGCCATAAGTCGACTTTTTTATCAGCAACACAGATCTTCAATTTTTAGAAATTTAAGGGTTACTCTTGTTGAAAATGAACTTTGATTTTCAAAATTTTTTTTAATTGGAATTTGTTCGTAATATTATTCTAAGTATTCCTACGAAGTTTTAAATTAAAAACTTCAAAATTAAGCGCAAAAAATAGAATTTAATATTGAATAATTTTCATTAAATTTTAATGTTTCAGAATTGTTTGAAACTTTGAACCGTTGAAGACAAAGTGTTAATTTTGTTAATGTAATTACTAGATACTCATTAATTATTATTTTTTATTTAAATAAGCTCAAATATTGTAAATTAAGTTTAAGAAATTGCAATTGTTAATATATTTTATTGTTTAAATATGATATAATATTTAATTATAAATATAATTAATTCGAATTATAATGTAATTTAAACACTATTTTTTGTCGTAAATAATTAAATTGTAAATACCTACTTAAAATTCTTAAAATAAATATTTTATATTTTAAAATTACTTATGACTATTTTTATCTCTTATTTATTACTTTCAGGTTAAATGTACATCCCTTAAATACAATACTTTTAACAATTATTTTAGTTTATTTAGATATAATTAGCTAGAATTATGATTATGGGGCTTCAACTACAGCCCTCAACTTCCACCTCCATATTTTATGTCCTATAAACCTTGCACAGGGTTTATTTTGCAATATTTAAGGGATGTTAATTATTTATTTGAATTAATTAATAATTCTATATCATCTACACAAATTAAATTAGTCAAAAGGGCTCTAATAGAGCTAAAAATGGCAAAAATAACTCTTATGGGATTTTAACATGGACAAGAAAATCCTCAAATATTTAAATTTTTGCAACTTCGTGACAGGATAACAGGAGTTCAAGAAGATTTTGAAATTTAATAAAAACTAAACATTAAATTTAGTTAAACGAGCATAAATGCACTGCCTTATCTTTGAACAATAGATAAGCTTTGATAAGTTTATGACAAGAGCTTTTACGTAAAGCTCTCTGCAAGTTTTATTTAAATTAATTTAATATGTTAAAGATATCCTATAATACTTCTGCTTTCCTAATACATCAACTGGTTTATACTGTGATTTATATCAAATTTTAACAAATTTTAACGAATTTAAAAAAATAACTCTTAAAAAATAACTCTTATGGGATTTTAACATGGACAAGAATATGCTCGAAAATTTCAATTTTTGCGACTTCGTGACAGGATCACAGGAGTTAAAGAAGTTTTTTAAATTTAATAAAAATAAAACATTTAATTTATTTAAACGAGCAAAATAGCACTGCCTTATCTTTACGCAATAGATAAGCTTTGATAAGCTTTCGATAAAAGCTTTTAGTAAAGCTCTCTGCAAATTTTATTTAAGTTAATTTAATATATTTAAAGATATCCTATAATACTTCTGCTTTCCTAATACATCAACTGGTTTACACACCGATTCTTAACCAATTTTAACAAATTTGGACACATTTGGACATATTTTATGTTAAAATAAGATGATTTTTACATAAATATTTTATTCTCTCCCTCTGTCTCTTCTATATCAAAAGTTTAGTGTAAAAATTAACTTATATTGACATAAAAAATGTCCAAATGTGTCCAAATTTGTTAAAATTTGCTAAGCATGAGTGAATAAACCAATTGATGTATTAGGAGAGCAGAAGTGTTATAGGAAATCAAGTATTATAAGATATTACTAAAAATAAAAATATTAAATTAAAAGAGCATTAAATGCAAGGCCTTATCTTCACATAACAAGATAAGCTTTCGATAACAGCGTTTACGTAAAGCTCTTTGCGACTTTAATTTAATATTTTTATTTTTAGTGATATCCTATAACACTTCTGCTCTCCTAACATATCAACTGGTTTATACACCGATCTTAGCCAATTTTAACAAATTTGGACACATTTGGACATATTTTATGTCAAAATAAGATGATTTTTACATAAATATTTTATTCTTTCCCTCTGTCTCTTCTATATCCAAAGTTTAGTGTAAAAATTAACTTATATTGACATAAAAAATGTCCAAATGTGTCCAAATTTGTTAAAATTTGTTAAGCATGAGTGTATAAACCAATTGATGTATTAGGAGAGCAGAAGTGTTCTGGGAAATCAAGTATTATAAGATATTACTAAAAATAAAAATATTAAATTAAAAGAGCATTAAATGCAAGGCCTTATCTTCACATAACAAGATAAGCTTTCGATAACAGCTTTTACGTAAAGCTCTTTGCGACTTTAATTTAATATTTTTATTTTTAATGATATCCTATAACACTTCTGCTCTCCTAATATATCAACTGGTTTATACACCGATTCTTAGTCAAATTTAACAAATTTGGACACATTTGGACATATTTTATGTCAAAATAAGCTGATTTTTACACAAATATTTTATTCTCTCCCTCTATCTCTTCTATATCAAAAGTTTAGTGTAAAAATTAACTTCTTTTGACATAATAAATGTCCAAATGTGTCCAAATTTGTTAAAATTTACTAAGCATGAGTGTATAAACCAATTGATGTATTAGGAGAGCAGAAGTGTTATAAGATATTACTAAAAATAAAAATATTAAATTAAAAGAGCATTAAATGCAAGGCCTTATCTTCACATAACAAGATAAGCTTTCGATAACAGCGTTTACGTAAAGCTCTTTGCGACTTTAATTTAATATTTTTATTTTTAGTGATATCCTATAACACTTCTGCTCTCCTAACATATCAACTGGTTTATACACCGATCTTAGCCAATTTTAACAAATTTGGACACATTTGGACATATTTTATGTCAAAATAAGATGATTTTTACATAAATATTTTATTCTTTCCCTCTGTCTCTTCTATATCCAAAGTTTAGTGTAAAAATTAACTTATATTGACATAAAAAATGTCCAAATGTGTCCAAATTTGTTAAAATTTGTTAAGCATGAGTGTATAAACCAATTGATGTATTAGGAGAGCAGAAGTGTTCTGGGAAATCAAGTATTATAAGATATTACTAAAAATAAAAATATTAAATTAAAAGAGCATTAAATGCAAGGCCTTATCTTCACATAACAAGATAAGCTTTCGATAACAGCTTTTACGTAAAGCTCTTTGCGACTTTAATTTAATATTTTTATTTTTAATGATATCCTATAACACTTCTGCTCTCCTAATATATCAACTGGTTTATACACCGATTCTTAGTCAAATTTAACAAATTTGGACACATTTGGACATATTTTATGTCAAAATAAGCTGATTTTTACACAAATATTTTATTCTCTCCCTCTATCTCTTCTATATCAAAAGTTTAGTGTAAAAATTAACTTCTTTTGACATAATAAATGTCCAAATGTGTCCAAATTTGTTAAAATTTACTAAGCATGAGTGTATAAACCAATTGATGTATTAGGAGAGCAGAAGTGTTATAAGATATTACTAAAAATAAAAATATTAAATTAAAAGAGCATTAAATGCAAGGCCTTATCTTCACATAACAAGATAAGCTTTCGATAACAGCGTTTACGTAAAGCTCTTTGCGACTTTAATTTAATATTTTTATTTTTAGTGATATCCTATAACACTTCTGCTCTCCTAACATATCAACTGGTTTATACACCGATCTTAGCCAATTTTAACAAATTTGGACACATTTGGACATATTTTATGTCAAAATAAGATGATTTTTACATAAATATTTTATTCTTTCCCTCTGTCTCTTCTATATCCAAAGTTTAGTGTAAAAATTAACTTATATTGACATAAAAAATGTCCAAATGTGTCCAAATTTGTTAAAATTTGTTAAGCATGAGTGTATAAACCAATTGATGTATTAGGAGAGCAGAAGTGTTCTGGGAAATCAAGTATTATAAGATATTACTAAAAATAAAAATATTAAATTAAAAGAGCATTAAATGCAAGGCCTTATCTTCACATAACAAGATAAGCTTTCGATAACAGCTTTTACGTAAAGCTCTTTGAAACTTTAATTTAATATTTTTATTTTTAATGATATCCTATAACACTTCTGCTCTCCTAATATATCAACTGGTTTATACACCGATTCTTAGTCAAATTTAACAAATTTGGACACATTTGGACATATTTTATGTCAAAATAAGCTGATTTTTACACAAATATTTTATTCTCTCCCTCTATCTCTTCTATATCAAAAGTTTAGTGTAAAAATTAACTTCTTTTGACATAATAAATGTCCAAATGTGTCCAAATTTGTTAAAATTTACTAAGCATGAGTGTATAAACCAATTGATGTATTAGGAGAGCAGAAGTGTTATAAGATATTACTAAAAATAAAAATATTAAATTAAAAGAGCATTAAATGCAAGGCCTTATCTTCACATAACAAGATAAGCTTTCGATAACAGCGTTTACGTAAAGCTCTTTGCGACTTTAATTTAATATTTTTATTTTTAGTGATATCCTATAACACTTCTGCTCTCCTAACATATCAACTGGTTTATACACCGATTTTGATCAAATTTTAACAATTTTTAACGAATTTGGACATTTTTAAAGTCAAAATAAGCTAAATTTTACATTAAACTTTTGATATAGAAGAGATAGATGGATAAAATTAAATATACGGGTAGTCGAGACGTTATAGAAAGACGCCTATAAATCTAAACTCTTTTATCACCCCCCTAAAGAAAATTATAATTTAATAAACACAATCTACTAAATCTGCAAATTCTATTTTAGGTTGTAGAGGGTTTATTTGGTAACATTTAAGGGATGTTAATGATTAAGTACTAGTAATTAACGTTTATCTATCGACTATAGTATTTAAATTAGTCAAAAAGGCTCTAATAAAGTTAAAAATGGCAAAATTAACTCTTATGGGATTTTAACATGGGCGGAAAAATGCTCGAAAATTTCAATTTTTGCGACTTCGTGACAGGAACACAGGAGTTAAAGAAGATGTTAAAATAAAACAAAATTAAAATATTAAATTTATTTGAAAGACCATAAATGCACGGCCTTATCTTCACGTAACAAGATAAACTTTGGAAAGCTTGCGATAAGCTTTTATGTAAAGCTCTTTGCTATTTGATTTAATGTTTTAAAGATATCCTAAACTCTTTCTGTTGTCATATATCTTAAGTGGCCGACAGACTGATGTTCATCAAATGTTTTAAAAGTAATTAATTTTAGTTTTTTTTACTTAATTTAGTCAAAATGGCTCTAATTAAGCTAAAAATCCCTGATTTAAGGAGTATGAAAAACTTATTAATTTGGTCTCAGCTCATCACCGATTCTGCTATTAATTACCTTTTTTGTTAAAAAGGAAAAAAACCCGATAAAAATTTAAAAGATCTTTATTACTGATTAGATAATTTGTTATATTTACATTGCTACACACATTACATAATACAAACATAACTTAACTAATGACTATCTTTAACATTTATAATAAAATTCACTTGTAATTGAGAAGTGAGAACTTTTTATATTGAAATATAAACAAGAAGTATCGACATTAATTTAATTTACAAGAGATTTATAAACAATTTACAAGATACCTTTATTTACAATATCTTGTAAGCTGTTTTATTTTCACTACTTTTTTAGCTCCACTTTAAATAAGGGTGTACTTTCTTATATTTCATTTTCAATAAGGAAGATATTTGGGCTATTATTCTTCTGTCTTCGTACAAAATTTTATTAGTTTCTACCTTCTACTTTAACGAATTAAGCGGTTCGCCCTTTGAAACTTTGAACGGCTCTAGCTCTGGTTTAGGGGTAGGTATTTGAATTTTGAAAAAAGGGTGAGTATATATGACCCCTCGGCTAGCCCGGTGTCGATTTTGAACGCTGTAGCTCCTGCGGTTCAAAAGTTGAAAGTCCAAATCAGATAATTTTGATAAAAATGCGCTAAAAATTGATAAGACGCAGTCGACGAACAAATTGAAGTGACAGGAGCACAGAAGAGTAGCGGAGTTTGTTAAAAGTAAATGATGAGATGTCAACAAAAATATAAACATAACGAACATAACCGCAAATTGTCTTTTGTTTAATAAAGTTTTGAGAAGCTTTTAAAGGATCTTACATGTTACTTGTGATTACATGAAATGTAATTTAAATTAAAACTGGGTAAGCTTATCGAGAAAAAGAAGAAATCAAACATATATTATATCGAGAATTGCTCTCCGATGCTCATTGCAGTGGTGGTAACTACAACTAAAGGTTCATATGTATGTGTTCATCGATATATCAAAATCACATTTTACAACAATCGTCTGCATTGTATTTGGGATAAAAGAGGTTTTACATCCTTACAAAGTCATTGAACAAATTGAAAAAGTTTGCTGTGAAAAAAAAAATACAATAGTTAAAAGTTTAACTGAAAAATGTTGCTCCTTGATTTGATGCATTTATTGTTAATTTGAGCTAATTTTATTTAAAAATGATTTGATTTTGTTGTATTTAACACGTTCGTTGCCGACAGCTACAATTGAAGCCAGTATACTCTGTGCATATGTGGGTGGCTCCAACCAACTTCAACTGAAGCCATATAATAGTTTACAAATTACTTAAAAAAGTAGGTTGGCCCCTGACAATAAGTACTTCTAATAAGTACGGCAACGAACGTGTTAAAGGCAATATACAATTTTATTTAAAATAATACTTGATCTTAAGAAATAACTTGCTGCAAGCAGATTTTAGTTTAGGTGTATATAAAATATAAAACGTTTGGTGTAAATTAAGAGGTCAGCCACTGTTGACCCTCGTGTCATCCACTAGGTGATTCCACATTAGTGATATCACCCTTTGGCTATGAATGAAATAAATTGAAAGCACTCTCTTGGCAAACCAGTAAAAATTTCGTGAACTCCACTACAAATTGATAGTTTTATGAAAACTGGCATTATCTAAGGCATTCATAGCTAAGAGTTCAACTTCCATGAATACAACAACTGCTATTCTTACATATCACTTTTGGAACGCTTCTACACAGAAAAAAGATAAAATTATTAGGAGCACTTCATATTCTTAATTCTAAACACTTACACATTTTTTATTTGTTGATGTAATACAGAGAAGATGCTGTGATTTAAATTATTCTCAAAAAATAGCATTCTTTTTTATTAGCAGACTATCAAAATCGTCTAGAAGTGGTCGTAAATTAAAACTTAATGCCCTAACGGTTTAACGAACGAGGGTTAATTAATTTTTCATTAAATAAAATTGGTGTGTTATTTCTTCCTGTCCATTCCTTTATATCAGCTGTTCTTACACGGTGGTATGCGTACCACTGGTGGTACGCAGAGCTTTTCAAGGTGGTACGCACGCCCCAAGTTTCAACCATGCAGCACCACTTTCACATACTCAATTACGATGTTGGTAAGTCATTGAAGTTTTGATGTTCCTGGAAAAATTTATAAATTAATAAAAATACTTGGTAAGGTATTTATGAACTTTCATTCAGAAGTCTTAATTTTAATTTAAGTTGTGATTTGAGAATTACTTTATGACAATGTTCAACAAAACAAATACTAGAAGTAACCACAGCTAACATTAGGCAAGTCAGAAATATAAAGATCTACTAAATTATATTACTTTCATAGGAATGTGAAACCTTCTTCTTTCTCCAAAATACAATGCTTTATCGAATCTTTTAAACGCTCTTGGTAAGTAATTATGAATAGATGCACATCTGGGATTTTTCTATCAATCACGTACGTAACAAGATTATTAATACATTACTACTCGAGTATCAACATTCGCGTATTGAGGGCTCCAGAGGAAATCCAAAATATAAAGTCTTAATTGTTATGTTGTAAGCCATTCCTAAAATAAAAATATACATTCGTTAATTTAAAGATTTAAAGGCACTTACAAAAACAATAATTATTAACCAAGATAATTCGATGTCGATACACATCATTTTACTACGATATTTCTAATACTTACCTACAAATTTATACAGCTGGTTTTTGAACTTGGCTTCCATGACTTTCCAATAATTGCTTTGACGTTAACATATCGACATAGCACATAATTTTGAATCTTCAGATTAGTAGCTACCACCACTGCAATTAAAAAAAATATTATTACCTGAGCATCGGAGAGCAGTTCTCGATATACCTAGGTATTGAATGCTTCGTTCTCTGAATAAACTTACCGAGTTTTAACTTAAATTGCATTTTAATTACACCTAAGATCGCTTAAAATCTTTTTAAACGCTTTAGTAAACAGACGTCAATTTAAGGTTATGTTTATGTTGACATAAGCTAAAATTTTGATAAAGATAAAATTAATTTGAATTTGAAATACCCCACCTACTCTTGCTACACTTCTGTGCTCCTATTACTTCAACTTGCTCGTCGACTGAGTGTTATCAAATTTTCTGAAATTTTTATCAAAATTATCTGATTTGGACTTTCAACTTCTGAACTACAGGAGCTGGAAGCTTCAAACTCGACACCGGGGTAGCAGAGGGGTAATATATAATGCCCTTTTTTTCAAAATTTAAATAGCTACCCCTGGAGTGAAGCTAGAGGATTTTGAAGTTTCAAAGAGTGAATGGCTTACTTCTTTAAACTAGAAGACCATAACTAATAAAATTTCTTAGTTTAGTCGCAATCAACAAAATGATAAGTGATAATGTGAGGATTTTTTCTAATTTTTTTTGATTTTGAGCTATTATCAACCGAATTGTCACAGGAGATGAATCTTGGGTTTACTTTTATGATCTGAATCGAAGCAGGAGTCTATGGATTGGCAATTAAAGAGTGGTTCAGCATCAACGCAATTTGAATTTGAAGAAAATTGTGTCTTCTGCTGGAAAAGCGATAACAACAATTTGGGATTGTGAGGAAATTCTTTTAATTGATTGCAAAAATAAAGGTACTACCAAACAGGCGCATACTACGCTGATAGTTTACATCGATTAATAGAAAAAATTAAATCAAAAAGGGGAGGAAAATTGACAAAAGGCGTACTGTTACTGTAAAACAAAGCACCTGTTCACAAGGAAGAAACAACGGATGTGGCCATACGAGGAACTTTTTCCTGTTGTATTTTTTTGAGCATTTCTTTAAAAGTTTATAGTTTCATTTATAAGATACCAAATTAATAAATTTTTTTATTATTGTTATTCTTTTTTTTCTCTCGATTATAACAACTTTTTCTTGGATTGGAAAAAGTTAAAATTGTGATAATAGACTAGGCGCAAAAGTTAAAGTATTTTATGCAAGCGGCATTTCATATAACATTTTGGTAACCGATGTTTTCCCAGTATTTCAACCCTGCTGAATACGAAAATTGCGGTTATCAAAGCGAAATCTTAACCGGAAGCGTGATATTCAAGATGACACTCAAGATGTCAGCTTTGTTATTTTTGATGGAATCATTATGGACAATTTTTATTAGAAGTAAAATTATCTTCAGATCACTCCTAAAAGAGCTAGAGTCGATAAAAGCACCAGTGTTTTATAAACCGTCTTAATACATAAAGCAGTATATGGAAGCATCTTGGTGAGTTCAGCGAGGTAGCTTTCCCAGTATCCAGCTAGGATGTATCTGTTAAAACATGATCAGAGCAAATCAAGTCCATAAAAGTCAATCATAAAGAGGATATTGCGTCTTCTGTTTTGACAACACACGGTGCTTCTCCCGACTCTCTAGACCCTTAAAGAGTGATTTTACTGTAATTTTTTGTAGGCCATAAAATTATCTATCCGAGCTAACAAAAATATTTGTCTTAATTGCCATAATAATTAATCCATCAAAATAAATAAAAAGAGCAAACATGTATATTACGACGATTTTTACGCACACGATGTCTTTAGCTGGCTTTCGCTCCTTAATAAGCAATCTTACTATACTTTTACATTTAATAATAATTGTAGAGAACCTTGTATATCTAATTCAATCAAAACAGTTGTCCAAGTTTCAATAATAATTCTCCCATCCAAATAAATCTTAATTAATAAAGAAGACAACCTAGTCGCCATCTTGAATACCGCGCTTCCGGTTTAAATTTCACTGTGGGTAACCGCAATTTTTGGATTCAGGGGGTCGAAATATTGGGAAAACATCGGTTACCAAAATGTTATATGAAATTCCTCTAGCATTTCGATACTGGGATTTTGTTCCAATTTCACGGTGCTTCTTCCGACTGTAGCTCCTGTAGTAGCACACTGTAGGAGTGATCTGAAGATAGTTATACCTCTAATAAAAATTGTAGAGTATAAAATTATCTATCCGAACCAATAAAAATATTTGTCTTAATTGTCCATAATGATTCCATCAAAAATAACAAAGCTGACATCTTGGGTGTCATCTTGAATATCACGCTTCCGGTTAAGATTTCGCTTTGATAACCGCAATTTTCGTATTCAGCAGGGTTGAAATACTGGGAAAACATCGGTTACCAAAATGTTATATGAAATGCCGCTTGTATGGTTAAGGATACGTTTTTTCCGATAACAGTCCTAGTCTATAAGTAAGTGCCATGACGTGATGCAGTTTCGAAGAAATTGTTCATCCACCCTACAGTACAGATTTGGCACTAAGTGATTATTACCTATTTCCAAATTTAAATGAAATTTTCTCTCTGCAGTCAATGTACAAAAATTGAGCTGTCGACGGTAGTCAATGGCAGCCATAGCATATGCACATGCAGTCATAGGCAGTCAACTGCAGTCAGTGTACAAATTCAGGACAGTGGTTGACCCCTCGGAATTTTGGAACATTAAAAATTAATAAAAATAATTCATTAATGAATTCGATTTTTTGTGTTCAATTTTGAAGTTTTTAATTTAAAACTTCGTAGGATTACTTAAAATAATATTAAGAACAACTTCCCATCATTAAAAAAATCAAAAATCAAAGTTGATTTTCGACAAGAGTAAACGTTAAATTTCTCAAAATTGAAGATCTGTGTTGCTGATAAAAAAGTGAACTTATGGCGAAACTCGGCCTTTTATTAACTTTTTGAACCACGTGACAACCCCACTTAATTATTTTACTTAATAGTGGGACTGCTAAGAAGGTTGCCTGAGTATTAGGCGTAATATTCAAAATTGTAGCAATTATAAGTACGCAAGTAGGTATTTAAATTAAACTTGAAATTAATAAACAATTAAGATTTTTTAACGATATTTTAAGAAGTTATTTACTACAAAGAATTGGACAGTTTTCAATTGAAATTCAAACTTCATTTGTTTGCTCTTCATTTTGCTTGTAATATATTAAAATTTCTATTTTTGTTGAAGTCCTCCCTCACTTGATAGTATCGGTTGCTGAAATGCAAAAAGGAAATTGTATGTATTAGAAATAAATATACAATTAATTAATTAGAATAATGAGTAGAACGCTTTTGTGATCTTATTACTACATTGATGACATAGTCATTAATTTAATCTAATAAGAACATCACTGTTGGAACGCTTCGCAGAAATAAAATTATTAGGAACTAATCAGTCTAAATACTGACACATTTTTTATTAATCACATAGAGATAGAGAAAATGTAGCAAGATAAAACAACATGAACAAAATGATACAAGTTACAAGGATCAGTTTTGATCTACATTGGAAGTAAGAGTTTCTATTTACTTCATACTTCTCTAATATCTTCCTGCTGAATTTGTAGACTTTTCGTCGAGGGGTCAACCACTGAATTGAATTTGTACACAGGCTGTCGATGACTACGGTAATCTGTTCAATTTTTGTACATTGACTGCTGAGAGTAGATAACCCCTCGCTTTTCGTATTATAATTTACAAGAGACTTTTTCATTTCTTTTCAAGAGAACAGCTTCTCCATCACTGTAATAATATATTGGTGATAAAAATACCGGAAATAAATAATTGATAGCAGTTACGAATTTCAATTTTGCCTATCAAAAATGTAGCGACTCCAAGATAGGGTATTTTTAGTACTAATAACGGATATTATTATTCTTATGAAATTACAGGATACCGAATTATCCGGGCGGACAGTTACGACGTTTTCACAAACAGAAGTCAAAAATTAAAATTAAATATTTTTTCATAAAAAAAGTAACCTTAAATTGACGTTCAAGTTGCCTATTCATTGAGCGTATGAAGCTCTTTACATTATTTATTTACTAAATCTCTTGATACAGAAAATTAGTAAGAGTAAAAACCGAAATTTATATTGAAATAATTAATTCTACAACAAAATCGCTAGTTGATTATTTGTCATTACAGGAAGTGCTTAGTGAGCTTGCCAACATCCTGCTGTTCAAATATTTACAAGCATAGAATACAAATTAATAAAACACATTTTATAATACAAATTTATGTTTTATTTAGGTAGACACAATATCCCTTGCGAATTATATAAGAAATTTTACAAAGCTACAGCACTCAATTTAAATTAAAAAATAAAATCAATCTTGATTTCTCATTTGGAGTTATCTGAGCATTTTGCAAAGAACAGTATTACAGCAGATTACAAAGTCTTGTAATTTTGTTTAGAAATTTTACATCAAAAGATTGATGCCATATGAGAAAATGTTAACAATTGGCGAACTGTTCTAAAATTCAAGTCACGTCTTCACAAGATATCACAAAAATCTACAAACCAAAAATTAGTGATATACAAAAACTAGTGCACTAAAATTTACATACAGAAATAAACGAGGTTCTTAGATCAGTTCTTACCAATTTTGATAGAAATAGAAATTAAAATGAAAAACATAAATCACTTATACTGCAAAGCGGTTAAAAGTTAAAAGAATTTAAAATACAAAATGTAACAAAAAATTGATACTTCGAAGACTTGTCAACTTACAGCTATATTTGTGCAAAACTCACTAAAATTGGCATAATTTAAATTGTTACTTTTACAGATAGGCAAGGAAATAAAAGAAAAAAATAAAAAAGAGTGGGACTAGAGATTTTTATTTAAAAAATCCTAACGGTAATTTTTCAGTATCAAATATTTAGAAATAGCAATGGTATAAGAAAAGCTTACATGAAATGCTACAAATTAAATTACTTTTCTTAGGTTTGTATTAAAAAGCACCGTTGATAGTCAAGTGCATTTTATTACAAACACAATAAACCTAAAAATAAACCTAAACATTATTTAAAATAACGAAATCATGAGACCACAGTCTAAAAACATTAAGAAAGGTAGACTATTTTATAAGCAATGACTATTTACGAGTCTAGCAAGTTTAATTTTAAAAATTACTACCAACAAACGAAAACACGTATAAATATGCTTATAAAATAATCCACGGCGATACCAAAATTATATGTATACAAATAATCTAAGTATTTATTATTATTTTTAAATGAAATCAATGTTCCAACATTGAAAAACTTTTATACTGATACACTCGATATACACATTGCTGGTTCGCTGTTATTGAAATAAATGTTAAAGTGCCACGTGTTGGTAGGGGCAGCGGCTCATGCTATCTAAAACAAAAAATATCAATTAATTATCAAATTAGAAATTTGCAGTGAATAAGAATTGTATGTAATAATTCCAAAATATGCAAAGTGATTAATGTTTAAATATTTCATTTCATTGTTTTCATCGAATATTTCAAATTAATCGGGTATCGATGTGAATAACGATGATTAACTGTTATTGTTTCTTTAAATATCAACCATAATCGCTTTACTAGTATGCAATAAATGAAGATGACTTACCTCTAGTAACCGCAGGTAATTAAGTATTCACCTAACTTTTCTACAACTGATGCAGCTTGTTGAGGTTGAATAGGATCTTCATAAAGGGATACGACAACGGCTAAAACAAACAGAATATTATTAGTTTATATGGTAAAAAATACTTTTTTCATTCATCAAAAAAAGTTGACATTTTGTTACTGAACAAGTAAAAGGTTAAAGTTCTACTTTTACATCCTAGGAGGTAAAAGTTTACTTAAAGTGAATGTAAAGGTAAAAGTAAATTCTAACCTTAAATATTTACAACAAATTGTAACGTAAAATGATGAACCATGAACTTTTTCCTGTCCGTGGAATATAATAATTTTACTTTTTTTTAATTAAAATTTAATCTGATATCTTATAAATGAAATACATTAAAGAAAATTTTAAATTATATACTTTTAAAGAAATGCATAAAAAAATACAACAGGAAAAAGGTCCTCGTATGGCCACATCCGTTGTTTTTAGATATAAACTAGCTAAAATCCAATTTAATTTTTTTTCAAATTTGGCATAAATTGAAGCTCAAAATATACATTATTTTATATCTTCAGAAAGTGAAGATATTTTACGAAATATTGAAAAATATACAGGGTGTTTCATTTCAATTAAGAAGTTTGATCCCATTTCCGGTTAATCCGAAAGCCAAAATATAAAGTGTTTGATATCGTTTAATAACTAATTTTACGAGCTTTTAAAATATTGGGGTTCCTAAAAAAAGTTGATATTGTCGTAATTTCCGGTTAAACCGGAAGCGTTTTGTCTACCGAAAATAGTGTCAAATAATAGATATTCATGGGATTGATAAATGTATTCATTTTCAAGTTTTCACTTTTATTACAGAAGAAATTCAAGATTTTTGAAGTTTCGACATTCAAAAATTCATTACTCCAAACCGGCTCGACCGATTTTGATAAAAATTTATATTTCGATAGAGAATTACGTTGTCTGTAACATATCCAAAAAAGAAAAAATATGGTAGAGGAAATTTTGAGAAAATCCATTTCAAAATTTTTACATACTTTGGCCCCTTAAAGGTAGGCAATTTTGAAACAATTTTGAAAATCGAATTGTGTAGGACGAAAGCCCTATATTTTGGCTGTACAATGTCCTTTTGAAATTTTTATAATAATAATTACCGGCCAAGTTATAAGGGAAAAACCACGAAATGGGACAATCGTTCTATTGGCCGCCATTTTGAATAAAATAATTTGAATTTTTTTTTCAATTGGGGCTCACATGTACTATCTTATAGCCACGTAGAAATGAATTTGCCCAAATTTGCAAATATGCGCCCAAAATAACCACATTATGTTTGGGCACCCTGTATATATTTCTTATTAAAGCTATTTTTGCCGATAAAATAATTTTAAAGTAGTGGAAATCAAAATCGGTTCGGTAGTTTTTGCTCTAGGGGGGGGGGGGGGGGGAGACATACATCCTAACATTTTGGTTCAAAAAAGTTTCTTTTCTGTTTTTTTTTGGAATCAGCGTGACTCAAAACGTTGAGAAATGCAAAAAAACATTTATTATTTTTTTCCTCGATTCTAACAATTTTTCTTGGATTGAAAAGTTAAAAATATTTGGCAATATACAAATAATTTTCAAGAGATGGTGCTTTTCAAATTTTAAGTTCTACCTACGTTTGAAGAAAAAGAAAAGTGTTTCATTCGGAGTAAAAGTGCGTTTTTTTTAACAAGCCTTACTGACTCGCCTACAAAAGTGACACTTTTACTCCTAATAAAGCAAACTACTGTTATTTTTAAAGTAAGTAAAATATCAATTTTAGTTTATTTACAACGTTGGAGGTAGTGACGTTATGTATAGCTAATTGAAGCACTATAATTACTACTTATTAGTGACTTTCTGTTGTTTTTCTACGTTATTAAAAATAGTATGTACCTACTTATTAAAGACTGTTATGAATTTTGATTTGAACAAAAAATTATTTTACAGAACAAAAGAAATATTGAGTTCATCTCATACTCAAAGGTATGTTTAAAATGGAACGAGTGGCAGTTCTGATTATCATAAATTCTTTTACATTAAAATTCGGTTTAAAATTATATCCATATCTACATGACATTGATTGGTTATTAGATGTTGATTGTAATCAAATATTATAATTAAGTTTTTGAGACAATTTTCGTTTAGAGAAATCAGAACACAAATGTGTCAATGTTCTATTTTCTAAAAATATAATTTTCACTACTGTTTGGCAAGTTTTAACCTACCCACATATTTAGTCGAAATCCCACTTTCTAATTCCACATATCGAAAACTTCATATAAAATTGTATTTACCATTTTTAGTAAGTTTTGTAAACAAAAGACTTGGTGTAATTGTGAAGCCAAACATGGATAGTTAATAGGCTTAAGGCATGTTTTACACATTTATCTGACTTTTTTTTAAATGTTCGTTAGTTTTATAAACAGTGACACAGTAATTGAATGCATTTTCCAATAAATTGAAGAGAAAACCAATTTTTACTGTATTAAATTAAAAGACTCTCACTTTGTTTATTAATTAAAATCAATTACCATGTTTAATAGCACAAAATAGACTAATTGAGAATGCACCACGCATATAATCCATCATTAAATTTTCTTTTAAAATGTACAATTAAAACTCCCTCTCTTATAGCAGCGCTATTTTAATTAATTCAAATTCTCAAAATTTGCCGTGTTATTAACCATTGCAGGTACTAAAAGTACATTTAATAATAGCTTACTCCTCTTTATTTCATACAAAACAATTTGGTTTGTTTCGACTATAATAGGCACATAATTAAAAATCTATAATTAAATCAAAGCAAATTACATTCGTGCCATCAATTACACATAAAATTGATCGTAATTATAATTAGATTTCAATTAAAAATTCTCACCTTGCGTTGTCTTCATGCAATGGACACCTACTTTACCAAGTTTGGCTCTGACAACACGGTCTGTACCAGATAGGTATATGTAACGGCTTCCGGCTAAGGTAACACCAGATGATGTGAGGATATCTTGTTTCTCAAAGCCTTGTACCAATTTTGCAAGTTCTTCTTTCGTTACCTAGAACAACAAAATGACAATGTAACTAATCTATTGCCAACTAAACCAAGCGAAAAACCATTACACATTTTGCAACACATTTTAATGTTGTAGTGGTTTTAAATTCAAGATTTGTTCAAAAAAGAAAAAAAGCTTTAACCTACATCAATCTTTATATCCGAGTTCATTATATCCTATTTAAAGTTGAGATAAACAAGGTAAATGACCCACTCTGAGATTTTAACGCTCCTGGGGAGATTACCAACCGACCTTCCTAAATTTTTGGAATCCGTTAAAAACGAACATTCGTATTTATGATTATTAGCTGTTTCACTTTTTATGTGCGTTCTTAATTAATAATATTTATTTAAATTAAATTCCGAAATGCACCAGTAAGTCAATAAATTAAGAATAACATTATCAACCAGGAAAGTGTAACACACATCAAACAAATAATTATTTAGAAAGTTAGCAAAAGCAAAAGAAAAAAATTTAAAAACCAAATTTTACCTAAATTAGCTAGTTATGGTAATATGAGATCCATATTATAGGGTTGCGATTTTGTGATATTAGCAACAAAGTGGTAGTTAAATCTCAATTAGGTACATAATGTCTATTATTGTAAATAATTCTCAAATACGTTGTTTATTTTAGTCGACGTAAATATTCCTAAACCTCAATGAGGAGCAAATTCTCCTCTTAATAAAAGTTAATTGGATTTTATATTAGTTGTTCCGTACAAAATTAATTTTATTCATAAACAGTGTCGAACTCTGAGTGTCAAACACTGTGTAATAGATGTAATCACATTTAAAATTGATTTGTTGAGTGAAATAATCACAAGTAATAAATTAATTAATAATAAATATCCATTTGGGTCCATTAACATAATACTACGACCTCGCACAATTACCACATTATCCACACAAAAAAATGTGATAAAAGAAGATAAAAGGAAGAGTGGATGTCAAGTAAAAGGATTTTTCAACTTCTTAACTTAAAAGCATCTTAAAAACATAAAAACGTAGAGTAAAATCCTACTTTACTGCAACCTTGATACACTTCATACCACTCAAGGTATCTCGTTTCAATTTGAATAAATTTGAAATTTATAGGGTGTAGTTAACTATGTACAACAGAACGAATTTCTAATTACAAATTGACGTCCGTTAGCTACTGTGTACATGTAATGTAATATTAAGCAAACAAAACATGCCGATAATTTCCCTTTCATTAAACTGCATGACATTCGTAGCACATGTTAAAACGAATAATTTTAACAACACCAAAACTATCATCATACAAGCAAGCCACTTAACTTTTCTATTCACGTATTTGCAGTCACCAGTTAAATTTATGTACACACGTACTTTTCCCACAAAACAATGAATCATCCTGGGATTCGCTTAACTAAAAAGTCAAAATAATGAATAGTTAAAAATTCAAAAAGTTGAAGAAACGTGGAAGACAAAAATAACCAAATATTTAATTAGGAGTATAATTTATGAAAAATTAATTTTTAATAAATTTTTTGGTTCAGCAGGATTAAAATTAAATCCATCAAAAGTGCTTCCTAATTGTTAGCATGCAATGGTCTACTAGGCGCTCTTAAAAAACAATTTGGGGAAAGTAAAATAATAAATGCATTTTTAATAATTCGCTTATTTCTATGTCTAAATTACTTATTAGATACAGCTAAAAATGTCTGTCATAGATCGCTATACATCCAGATTTCACTCTACATCGGGAACGTGATACACGTCTATTTATTATTCTAACAGCTTTATTAACTCGCAAACCATTACTAGGTAATTAGCGAATTGTGATTATACACTGTAATAATGCAGTAATTTAAATATTATGTTTACTCAAGCTCTTTTTTTTACTTTCGCCCATACATAATAAGCTCTCTCAGACACAACAAACTTGTAATAGAAAATTGTTTAATTAAAATCTAAATTTTAACTTATTTTTCATTGGGAAAGGATTCATTAAAAGCTTTCAAAACAAGCTTGGCGGAACCTAGCACAAGATGTCTCAATTATGATGGGCCTCACGCACTAATATATCATATACCGGGTGTTGAATGACCTACCGATACATAGGGCAATAGCACGTAAAATCACGTTTTTATAAATTCCTGATTCCCTAATAGTTTTAGAGGAAACATGAAAGAGCCAAAAATTATGCAGAATTAAAAATTAGAAATGATAAAAGTATTACATTTCATCATGCTTTTACTTAAAGAGCAAAAAAGGCTTTATAAGTTGTTAAAATTTTCGTTAATCAGGGTAGCGATTTAAATGTTGCTACGATACTCAATTAAATTATTGCTTGTTATTTAAATTGCTATCCTGATTAATGTAAATTTTAACAATTTCTAAAGTCTTTTTTACTCTTTAAGTAAAAGCATGATGCAATGTAATACTTTTATCATTTCTAATTTTTAATTCTGCATAATTTTTGGCTCTTTCATGTTTCCTCTAAAACAATTAGGGAAGCAGGAATTTATGAAAACGTGATTTAACGTGCTATTGCCCTATGTATCGATAGGTCATTCAACACCCGGTGTACCTCCTCACTACGTTCATAAAAATTAGTAATGCAGAAAATACGAGAAAAAATCTAATGGTTTCCTGAAACTTTTATTTATTTTTGTCTCTCTAATATTCCCCATTTCCAGCATATTTAGTACTTGGAATAGTGTTTCATGATATTCTTGCATTTTTGTTGCTCTTGTCTTGTTCTTGCACAAAATGCAAGACAAGAACAATTTTGCTAGTTTGTAGCAAGACAAGACAAGAAGATAGCTTACAAGAAAAGTGCAAGAGTTACAAGATTTTCTTGCATTCTTGCTCTCTTGTTAAATCACCAGGTTGCAAGAAAAGGCAAGAAAGGGGGAGCCTTAGGGAAAATATGCAAGACTAACAAGACAAGACGAGAATTTTGTTTGCAATACAAGACGAGACAAGAAATAGTTAAGCAAGACAAGAAATCTTGTCTTGTGAAACACTAACTTGGAAGGGTAACTTACGAAAAAGTGAGTGTAGGAATTATAGGAAATCTAAATTCAGTGAGCTGTGATTTTCAAGTTCGAGTAATATATGTTAATGTTTTAAAGTAAAATGTTGTGGTTCCTTTTTCTCCCTTGTAATGCCAGGAATCCAAAAGAATACAATATAAGTAGCGTACACAAGTGAAAATTCGTAGCGAAGACTAAATTTCAGTATAGCCGTTCGTGAGCATTCAGAGGCACACAGAAGTGTCGAAATTTTTCTACCGTGTAGAGGAAACGAATTATTACGAACGCTTTTGTAACTTCTTGGAGTTTACAACGCTTCTTCATCTGCAGGAGCTTCAAATCAGTAATCGGGGTCTTCTTCATTCGCTCTTCCATTTATGATATTTGGCAACTACTGTGACATTGTTCCAGCTGTGTTCTTTATCTCATTGTTTCATTATCTTTACGGTCTCCCTTTAAGGTGGAGACACCCGGCGCAGTTTTGGCCTTTTATATGCAAGGTTGCCTGAGCAAGCCAGACGAGTTTGACAGATGGGATGACAGATAAGATGACATATCAGGAAGGGTCATCTGTCATACCATTTGTCAACCCATATGTTGTTCCATCTATCATCTTATCTGTCATTTCATACAATCTGTGATGCCATGTTATCTCGTATTTCATGCCATAGGTATGTCATTTTCTCTGTCATTTCATCTAGAGAAGAGATGTGAAGAGATTCGTAGATGAGATGACAGAAGAGATTGGTAGATAAGGTAACAGATAAAGGTTACGGTCAGAGATGAACAGTTCTGGTCCCCATTGAGTTGAGGGCCTAACCATGATTAGTTTAACAGGTTGTTTAACCGCTAGTAAAAGCACCGGGCCTAAGAATAACGAGGTTTATCCACGACCGTCCAATAATACGTTCATTACTCTATGATTTTTGACCAGTAATGTGTGTCATTAGTCACTAGTTGCAAATCATTGAATAATATACATATTACTCAATGACTATTACATTACTCAATGGTTTACCGGGCGACACAGGGGATTGGAAAACTATTATAGCTCCGTTATTTGTCAACGTATCAAAATGAAATTTGCTGTGAGTTATAGTCATATAAATTGCAATTTGTTTAACTACTTTTGAAAATTCTTCCACTTCCGATTTCGCCACAAATGAGGTAAACTTTACATTTTTAAATGCAACACCATATATATTTTTACATTTTTGAATTCTACATTAAATTTTTAATACATTTCCATAAAAAATTAATTTAAAAAAAAAAAATAATTTTTTTTTTCAAAAAATACTCTCGTATTCAATGTATATTTGGTTTATAATATTTGCAGTCGTGGATAAAGTATAGTATCCTACTCGCGGGTAATGCTCATTACCCGCTCGTTGGATAATATACTATTATTTTGCTAATTTCGACTTAAAATAATCCTATGTTTTTTGTATAAAAGGATGACGGTGGTCTGTTAATTTGTTTTTGAAACGTTTTTGAATTTTAAATCTCCAGTTGCACCTCAGTTGCTTGTATTGTCCGCAGCTATAGGCTCTAAAAAAATTTTTTCTTCAAACGTCAAAAAAAGTTGACATTTCGTTACTGAACAAATAAGGTTAAAGTTCTACATTTACATCCTAGGAGGCAAAAGTGAACTTTTACCTCCTAGGAGGTAAAAGTAAATTCTAACCCAAAATATTAATAACAAATTGTAACGTAAAATGATATTTCTAAGCATTTGTAATGTAAAAAGGTAATGTTTTTATAAATTTTCTGTTATAATTTATTCGTTGCGTTTAATAATTAGCTTCTTTTTACAAGTTAAAGTTAATTTTTAAAAATATTTGACAATTGAACTACACATAATTTTCAAGAGATGGCGACACTTGAAAAAATTTTATTTTTCCTTTTTCTAAGTTTTACGTTTGAAGAAAAAATTAAATGTTTAATACGGAGTAAAAATACGTTTTTTGGCTCGTCAGTAGTTGTCAGACTAAACTTCGTTTCGTCTGACAAGCCCTACTGACTAGCCTAAAAAAAGTGACATTTTTACTCCTAATCAAACAATATACTATTATTGCATTTTTGACCTCAAAAGGCCTAATTTTAAAACTTTAAAGGACATTTTACATCATTTTCACCCACTCTCTATGCACCAGATATGTATTTAAACCATAACTAATCGTTTATTAATAGCTATCCGAATTAGGTCCGTTTGCACCAATTCTCTTTAACTTGAACTATAACCTAAATTGGACCCCGCACTTTTTATATGGAAAAACGGTTTCAGTCAAATTTGATAAAATTTTAGTAGTTGTAGATTTTGGCCCCCTGATCAAAAGACCTCGCCCTTCTGAGATAGGGGTCGTCAAAGTCGTTAAAATAGATGGAAAATAGCCAAATAGAAGCACATATTTTTTGTTACTCAGAACATTGATAAATATACATTTTACAGGCTCAAGATCCACAACTTATCAAAATTACATGAAATTTGACTGAAACCGTTTTTTCATATAAAAAGTGGGGGGTTTTGTGTGTTTTGTTTGACAGCTTTTGTGACAGATATGGTTAAGATGTACACGTAAATTAACTAAACTCCAATTCCACAATTATAGAGAGTGACTCATTCCTAATACATATGTGTTCACGAAATTTAGCTAACTATAGTGCGGCTTCTATTGAGATAGATGCAGAAAACACGTGCCGCTTTAATAGAACAACGTACTTTACTATACATACTTTGACAGAATTTGGAAGAATCCAGGTAGTAGAAGTGAATCCGAGTACGAACGATTGTTCATAATGATGTACCGAAAAATCTCGATGTAATCTAGTCTTCATTCTATAAATGACACAACTGTCTACATTTGTGTACATTTGTGGACAAATAGTATAGAAGTTAAATGTAAGAGAAAGTGGTGCAAACCGGCCTTAGTGAATAACCTTAGACTAACGGGTAGCTAGTTGTATTTAATAAGGCACCCGAATAAAAGTTGGTCTCATCAAATATGTCTCGGGTCGGTTACCGTGTTACCGATACCCAGTCCGCCCCTGCACATGGTAACTCGCGAAAAATAGTACGAGATACAAATGCTCGTTTTATCGATGTCATAGACACATATGAAAATCGTTAACTTATTGCTCTAGGACGTATAAATTGCTTTCTCGATAGAACGGAAATATTGGTCACAATATGGTCACAACTTAAAATTTTGAGTTTTCTTAGCTTTTGAAATTTCGACACTATTTGATTATTCCTTCAACTACTTCAGTGCATGTGCAATATCTTATTTTTAGTAGAGGCCGTGCGGAATGTCGTGAACGATGAGTCACACCATCGCAGTAGTCGAAAATGTGAATAACTTGCTTGTTACTAAAAAATTTTAAAAAATTTTAAATCTCTCGTCATTTATATAAATTAGTCAATGTGTTTATCTTTTAAAATTTCACTACAATAGCCCTCTTCCTTCTAAATAACCCCGTCTTTGCGTAGCTTTTTTCAAGGGGATCGTTCACGAGATACCGTACTACCTCTACTACCATCGAAATTTTTACAGTAGTGAGACTTGTTGAGACTCCCTCTACTGTCGAGCACCATAATGAAATGTTTCAAAGTCTGCATTAAATGATAAAGAGTGACTGATCAAATAAAACGGATGCATATTCATTATCAACTTACAACATTAAACGTCCCGATAAAAACTGTTTTTGATATTTTACAGTTCAACTAATAAACCAAAAGCAAATAATTATCGTAAGACATGCACATAAAATTTATAAACCAAACTATAAATTCCGTGATTAACTTAAACCATAATTTATTACAGTTTGTATCACCAAGTGCATTTAATTTAAAAAAAACCGCAACATTTTTACAATTAGGTATGACTCCACCACTCCACGACAGTAAAAGTATACACAGAACTAATTTAAATGCACGTCCTCCACAAGTTTGTATTGAGCTGTGCTCCAATAAAAAATATTCGGGCAAATGGTAAATTTGCAATGGGAACTTGTGCTAGCAAAATATTGAAGAGCTATTTGCTCGAATATTTCCAAGGAGAAAGAAGAGAAAATAATTGTAAACCGTTAAAGTTGAACATCGTTAGAAAATCTTCACGAATGATGGAAAGCCTTTAATGGCCATTATAAATCAAAGTTGAGAATTTTTTCTTTTATAAGACTTTCTCATTAAGTGTACTTAATACTACTACCAGATTTATCGACAATTTCAAGCTATAAATTTGAAATGAGAAATTTTCAAATGTTTATCGATGGCTAATTTTAGTTATACACCACCTACGTGGTTATTGTTAAATTTTACGATTTTAACAGCACGCGAAATACTATTTTATTTACCGTTCCATATAAGTAAATATTAACGATGGGTAGTTATAATTAACTTTTAAGATATCAATTGAAAATAGAACTTGAATTGACGTAGATATAGAAAATTTATTATCTTTATAAGCAGAGTAAATAAAACGATAACATTAATCCAAGTCAAAAACATTCAATCATTAGGAAATAGTACTTCACTAGTATATTAAAACCTACAGGCTACAGGTGGTAACACGAGTTAAGACAAATGACGACCAAGTTCAGTCTCTTCTACAAAAGTGTATCTTACTTTTCACTACTGAATAAATTATAAAATAAAACACGATCCGATTGATTGTTAATTATTGTTGATCCTCGCGTTTGACCGTTTGAGCAACAGGAAGATGAAAAAAATTGGAGACTGTAGCCATCCCCAGTTCCAAAGTGGGAATATGAAAATAGTCAACATGCCCTTTAGAAAGCAGTCGTTACGTCGTTAGTTTTCACAACCTGAACGAACCAAGGATAAAAATTTGCCACTTGGGGGACAGTCGTGAAGTGCATACAGACCATTGGTTTATTTCAAAAAAGGATGGTGTTAAAAAGGATTGTGTCATGTGTAAAAAATTACTCATTACATTAGAAATCTTTCGGCCGTGAATCATTGTTCTCGAATCTTCGTTAATCTAGCGTTGTTGCCATGAGTCACAAAGAATGAATTTTCTATAAAATCTACACCATTAAATAAATAAGTAAAGGTCAACCTCGATAAAGAAGATTAATTTCGGTAGCCAATAACAATTAAAAGTTTATTTCGACTAGAAAAAATTTCGGTCAGTTACAAGCTTTTGAATGAAATTAAGAAAAACACAATCGCACCACATAGTATATCATTTGCCAAATTATGCTAATTACTGTTTTCAAGTTAGGCGTCCCCAAAAAAGACACATTTATGCCATATGTGATTTAGAACGTCTACAGATAGCACTCTGAAGCTAAATTAATGACAGTAATTTTAATTCGTAAGAAGTTTAAAATGAACCATATGGTAAAATAATAGTCCTAAGATTAACATCTTTCAAGGCTACGGTACGTTACAAAAACAACCGCAATTGGAAAGAAAAATACAATGTCCAAAAGAAGTCAGTTATGTACTTATATGCTACAGCTACAATAATACAAGAGACAACTTTCAAATTCAAATGAAAATTCCAGTTATGTAGTATTTTATTTTTCATACAAAAGTAGTATCACATCAGAGCCGGATCTACCCAACCAACCCACAGTTCGAACTGTTCATTCAACTGAACCGGGCGAAAAATTAAGGGATGGCAAATTGAAGTCGTTCGCACTACGTCAAAAATTTACAGGGGCAGCAAAAAATATTTAAAATTGTACTAGAGCCGGCCCTCGTCTACCACTGCAATTCTTTACTCGTATGTAGTGTAGTGATAGTCAATAACGACATTTCTGCAGTACTCGAGACCTAAATGTCAAAAAATTCTTCATAAGGTTTGACCTTTAGTGACCTAGAAAAAACTTTGGTAAAAGTCACTGAACATTGTTTTTATTAAAATATAGGAAATGAATTAATTTTTATCTACCATATGACACAAAATTATAATTTTTGCATATCCATACATACATACTCAATTACATTCAGCTGGTCTTTTACGGTTCTCTAGACACGCGTGACCCATTGAAAGTAGACACGCAACGTCTACGTCCTAGTTGACTCACTTTACTATAACGACAAATAATCAAGTTTCAATTTGCACCCAATAAAAAATTATGAGGGTGCCAAATTTTAGCAAACCGTCGAAATCTGATGACTGATGAGCATTGCCTAATTGCTCGAATCAGTTTAAAGTGTAATTGCTTGCAAAATTAACTATTTAAGAGTGTCTCACAATTATCAAGCTAATCTAATTTTTCTTTCAAAATTCAGCCTCTGTGCTGTATTCCTACAAGCCTACAACTTCATGGTTGAATCCTCTTCAATGACCATCATTATGAAGTTTCTCACGTAGTTGGTAGTTGTGTCTATGATTAACCAAGCATTTTCTAGGCTTCAGATGAACTAATGACTAATAATAAGACCCGCATTTATTGATTTGATTGCTTGCCCTATTATTTATAAGGAAATTCATTTTCTATTCAAAACCGTGAATGGCGAATACACAACATATCGAGCACAAAGGGGAAATACGTATCTAAGAAACTGAATCGACCCTAAGTGTTTCGTCACTGACAAACTTCGTTTTTATTTCGAAATAAGTCAAAACTACCATTTCCTGATTGATTTGCTCTTATAAACTTCTTTTGATAAAAAAGGCCAACTGAGATCAATATTAAATAACGGATAGTACATATTTACTATTTGATTACTTTTTTTTATAAGAAGAAGGTTAAATAGACAAACTTAGTCGAGCGAATTCATTCGTATATTCTATTTTAATAGCACCGATGTAAAAAAAGCCATTTGGGAAATTAGGTGACAAACTTGATTGAGTCACCAGAATTTATTTTTGATAGTAGCTTTTGACAAACTTCTTATAAAAATTCGAAAAATTAGTACGATAAGTATAGAATCTTACAGCCTTTCACAATTACCAACATTTTCTTAAAAATAGGATGTCGATTTTAAAAGGAAATCTATTTTTATACATTGCAATAGCGCGGTTTCATAAAATTGTGTTATTTAAAAATTAAAATTCGTTAACTATATCGCAGTAGTTCCCTTTTAAAAATAGGAAATTGATTTATCTAATCTACTTAACCAAATTTCCTAACGTTTCAAACTATGGAAAAGTTTTAAAAATAATCGTCTACATAGGAAATAACTTTTAAAGAAAATAAAACGTTTTTCTGAGCTTAAAACAGCTTAGGGCGAGTTTCTGGTACGTTATGGTTCCATAACATTCCAAAACTTAACTTTATGATGGGCCAAAACATTGTTTGAAAACCAGTTTTTCGACATTTAGGAATAGATATCTCTTGGTGAAGCGATAACTATCTTTCGAGAAACTGGGAATTAGTATTCTAGTAGCACAACAGATCACTTCAATTTTGAATTAAATAAAAGAAATGAGTAGTAAGAAAAGAAAGGAAGATATTAAACGATCGAGTAAAGAAAAATGCCAACAGTGCAAAAATGAATGTAAGGAAGGTGAGTTTGCTCAATATCGCTTATTCCACACCATGATATACAAGATGTAGAATTGGTTCACTCATCTTGGGGGCCTATGATGGTGTATTTGAATATTTGAAGGGTAAGAAGCTTACTTGAAAGAGGTTACCGGTTAACACCTGAGTAAATGCCTACTGAAGCTCAATTGCACATGTGCGCTGTGCCTTATTTACCATAAACTCATTGGTTAATTTGAAGAAGCAAAGCATAAAATGTGCAAATAAAGTTCATTTTGAGCAAAAAGAAAATGGTTAAGATTCTATGTCTGACCAATTATCAGTTCCAAGTACTGAATTCTTTGGTGAGAGACTGATGAATAGAAGTTGCAGAGGGCACATAACGTTTAGTTAAAACATCCACTGCATTTCAATAGAAACTTTTAATTGTTGATAAAAACACTGAAGAAGCAAAAATGGAATTTTTCAAAAAAACTGGTTGTTGCCATTACCTACTACTTCTGATTTACGTTAATTTGTTAATAGAAATTTAGCAAACTAATATTGAGGATCATCAAGTAACGAGATTGCATAGACCTTGCGAGTTGTCTACAAAGGTGAAGGTTACACCAGAACATTGACCGTCACTGGCCCAAAGAATAGAGAAAGCAGATCGATAATTGCAAGAAGATGAGTTCCACAATTTTTTTTAGATAAAATTAACAAAACAATTAACGCAACGTAACATAATATTGTAAGACAGAGAACGATATGTTGCAAGGTTGTAATAAAAAAGCATATTTATCAAAATTCCTCATAACTAATGCAGTCTAAAAATAACGATTTTACGAACATACCCTACTATGGACAGACATACCTAGCGGCCGGTTCTTGGCAAGAAATTTCGACATCGTGAACCGGTTACAAAAATCAAATTATCAACAAAATTGTAAAATTTATCCACTTTTAAGCCAAAATTACTTTCAATAAAATATTTATCTATCAACCTCCAGCATCTACATCTAAACCGATCTCAATACATTCAATTTGTGTACATAATGTACACCTGTCCAAAGTTTGGAAAAAACTAAATTTCATCACCTAAGCAATGTATCTTGAACGCAATTTGTGGTTCAACAGATAAAGTACATTAAAAACAATTATAATTTGCTAATAAATTCACGAAGGCGGCTTTATCTTCAGCATAAAATTGCAAAATACTACACGTCCTCAACAACGGCGGCCATTTTGTATGAAACCGGCTGCATTGTCTTAAAAAATCCATACATTACTGAAAATCCTCAAATTTACACTTTCAAAAATTCGCGTCTTTATTAGTTTAAATAAGATACTCAATTAATTACCCACGTTTAACTCATAAAACTACAACAGGTAAAAAAATTCCACTGAAGGAGCCCAGCCCTTACCTGTGTCATTGTTCTTAAAATGAGTCAACCGCGTGCAAAGTATTGAAAATTACCAATCACTTAAAATACAAGAACACGTTTAAACACAATTAATTTTAAATTACACAAGCAAAAAAATATAAAACCAAGCAACTTACATCAAAACCGTCTGATTTCGCCCATACATTTCCGTCGTGTCCAGCAATTGCAGCTTTTGTTACACATTGTGAAGCTAAGAGCTGCTTGTCAACGTAATCCTGCCAGCTCATTTTGATTAAAATTTAATTTGTAAAACACCGCACACCCGAGATGTACTATATGAATGAACGCTAAAAATGTGTAGCAACCAAACCGATGCCGTGAGAAGAGTGAATAGCGGAAATAAAAAGTGACAGTTGCGCATGTACGATACTTCAATCAAAAACCACTAAACAATGCGGCGAAATAAAATTACCAAACTGTGGCGGGTAATTTAAAAACCATAAATCATATTAATTTTTATTTTATATAAAAAGTGCCATCGTACGTACATCATGTTTATTATAACAAAGCAGCAGAAAAACTTAACTTAAAACACTTTTTTAAATATAGCCCAAGTAAAAACTAAATTATACAATTTGAAATTTTCAAAAAGAAGTGCTAACTAACCGAGAGCACCGATTTCTATAAACATGTATAATATAAATATCGTATAATAAAAGTGCTCAATAATAGGTTAAAATAAGTTTATTTTTAAATGTAAAATGTAATCAAAATAATAAAATATATAGTAATACACCAAAGAAAACGCACAATGAAAAATTTTGGTGTATAGAAGCAAAACCACTGTAAGATGTTAAAATGGTAATTTAGATATTTATTTCCAAAATTCTCTTGACCGGAGTATTACTGCTGCCGCCTGAAAGGAGAAACTGAATCAACCATTTAAATTGTCTATGCGATTAGTCTCACAGGGTTTTGGTTCTTGGAGAGGTAAAGACAAAAATAAACTAGTCCTAAATTATCGATCACTTTTATTATTAACATTATTAGTAACGGTCATACAAAATTGTCAACCTTAAGTGAAAATAGTCAAGACTTTTCTCCTACATCTTTTAAAGTTAAAATAACCTTTCCAGAAGCCAACTAAACCCTTAAAGAGACAAAAATACAGCTCAGGGGCGACAGCCTTCAAAAATAATATTAGAAGACCGTCGCCCCGACATCGCATTAAGTGGCACTTTCTTCCCAACATGCAGCACTGTGCCATCGCACTTATAATAATTACACTATTTATAAACTAATTCTAGAGATAATTACAACGTTAACACGAAACCAGTAACTCAATAATTAATTCAAAAGTAGATAAATACAAAATTGACACACTAAATAGTTTATTATAAGACCAACAGGTCGCACAGCGCTGAGGCTCGGCGCTGACCTAAAGCAGCGTAATGGCGCACAATATTCGCATAAGACGCAGTCGGAGCACGGAACAGCTAATACTCACACCATAACAAACTCTAGGCAACGTCGGACACAGCAATATAGCATATTAGATAAGGTCCGCTACATTCATAGGCATTTCAACTATATGTGTATTATAGAACTGCTCGATATCCTTTAAAGCACGCTTATCTTCTTCTGTAACGAAGTTGATAGCAACTCCCTTACGACCAAATCTTCCACCACGTCCAATCCTGTTAAAAATCACAATTATTAGACTCGAGTAAAAACACATAATATTTTTTGTTATGAGTTAATTATTGCATAAAAAAATATAGTTTTGTAATTTTTGGCAACATCTTTCGTAATTCATTAGATGAAAGGTTATCAGTATTTTTATTTGTCAATTATTATGGTACAAAAAATAGATTTATTGAAAATAAGGGATGACGAATATTAGTTAATTAGGTTCTGTTATTGTTAATTGCTTATTTACCCATACTTCGATGATAATATACTATGTTTAACCTCAACATTATACCAAACAGTCGTCCAGCTTATGTTTGTTAAGTTTTAAGTTGTAATTGCAATTTAATTAAAATTCTTAACTTTCGAGTAAAGATTTTTTTGGAAAGCGTAACAATATCCTAATTAATAACAGACAAATAAATTGCAATAGTTATAGTGGTTATAGTTAATATGCAAATTACAAATACTTGATCTGACAATGACATTTAAATTGCCTTAAGAAGTACAAATTCAAGAAATATTTATTAAACCTTCAAGTTCAAATTCTAAATTGTAACAGGAATTAATTGCAATTAACAACTAATTAATGAATAGGAAAATTGTAATACATCTAGAAACTATCAATTATCGCAATCATATCACACTATAAACAAATAAATATTGAATTATGAGCTCTACTGATTTGTTTATCTACTTAGCAGTTATTTAAATTTCTTAAATGTAAGAGATATAATACTACTATTAACACAATTTTTCAACATCCCCAAATTATATTAAATTTGATAAATCTTGATATTTAAATAAATTCTCTCACCTGTGAATGTAGTTTTCTCTATTAGAAGGCAAATCGTAGTTGATTACAAGAGAGACCTGTTGTACATCAATACCACGAGCCAATAAATCGGTGGTAATCAAAACACGAGATGATCCAGTACGAAACTGTTTCATAATAACATCTCGTTCTCTTTGCTCCATGTCACCATGCATAGCAGAGACAGTAAAATCGCGTTCGTGCATATTTTCGGTGAGCCAGTCGACCTTACGACGAGTATTACAAAATATTACGGCTTGAGTGATGGACAAGGTATCGTACAAATCACATAAAGTATCCAACTTCCAATCTTCTCTTTCCACAAAAACGAAAAACTGTTTAATACCTTCCAACGTCAATTCTTCCTTCTTAACCAAAATGCTAACTGGATTACGCATAAATGATTTTGTTACATCTAATACATCAAATGGCATGGTTGCAGATAACAAAATAACTTGAACGTCAACGTTCAACATCTTGAAAACATCATGAATTTGATCTTTAAAACCTCGAGACAACATTTCGTCGGCTTCATCCAAAACGAACATTTTAATATGATTTGTACGAAGTGCTCTTCGACTGATCATATCAAAAACACGTCCAGGAGTTCCTACCACAACGTGCATTCCAGTCTCTAATTTTCTCATATCTTCACGAACATTAGTACCGCCAATGCAAGCGTGGCACTGAGCAGCCATAAAATCCCCCAACGCTATGACAACCTTTTGTATTTGTTGAGCTAATTCGCGGGTAGGAGCTAAAATTAATGCCTGACATTCTCGAACAGACGTGTCAATTTGTTGTAATATAGAAATAGAAAATGTAGCGGTTTTTCCAGTACCAGATTGGGCTTGGGCAATAACATCGTGACCTTTAACACAAGGCATAATAGCCCGTTGTTGAATAGCTGAAGGCTTCTCGAAACCATAAGCATATATTCCTCTCAAAAGTTCTTCTTTTAAATTCATATCGTCGAAGTTATCCACAACTTCTTCCCAGTTGGATTCGATGACTCCATCTGGCTCCATTCCTGGGGGACTATCATAGCTCTGACTTTCTTTTTCAGATGCAGGGCCATTTTTCTCGCCACCCCAGTCTTCGTTTCTACGAATAAAGTAAAATTTAAGATTAAAAAAAAATGACTCATATACTCATGTAAAAACATGATGCGCAAGATATAACCTTATTTTTGAGACATTTGACAATTACATCTAAAAAGACTTGTCTGCCAAAAGAATAACATTAGAAAGTATAAAAAATCAAATGTTTTAGTTTTAACCTCAGAAATTATATAATGTAGGATAAAATTTCACGTGGTAGTATAATTTGGCGGACATTTCATTACCGCACTTTCAAGCATTGCCTTCAATAAAATATATGTGCAATCGCCTATTTACATCACTTCGAATAAAAATACTGCAAAAAATGAACGTCTACAATGCGATTAACGATGAACTAAATATAAATATTTCGGGATAAAATGCAGCTCGCCATGTTGGCAAGTAACAAAACTCGCCGAAAATACCGCAAAAGCAGGTAAGTTTAGATTGGATGACACAATTAACGTTAAGGAGAAAAACTATCACTACCGTAAAACGTTTTTCAGTTACGTATGACTTCAAACTAACGTTAAAACAATAAATAATGCTAAACTTACCTTCTCTCTGAAGTATAGGACATGTTCCACTAGCGTATGCTCTACGGAAAAGACTTGAATAGACACTACCGCCTGTACTAATCGTTGCAAGGTTGTTATATTCCTACGCTCTCCTTTTCTATTACGAAAAAAGCACAATTATTTAGAGTTAATTACCTTAAAATGCAATTACTGGTATTGATTCTAATTTCAACTTAAATTTGAGTTACTTATGAATAGCCACACGCAAATGATTTTGAATAATCTAGGTGTTATCTCTTTGTGCGGAGTATTGTCGTTTAACTGACAGAGTTACCGGATACCAAAATATTTAACCGGGAAAATTCGAATGAAGAAATATATATTTGACACTTCAAATTTTCACTAATTGAAAATTCAATTTTTTTCCAAATGACAAAATAAATTAAATGCCAAAATACATTATAAATTAACGGCACTTTTTATATTATTTAATTACAAAAATTATTATTATTTAAATTTACAAGCAGACTGAGACATTTAAATTAAATTGAAATAATTAAATGTCACGTTTTAAAAATCTCAATTCACTGAAACCATTTTTAAATGACTTTTTTTAAATATAGTGTAGTCAACGAACCAAAATTTATCCTGATTTTCGGACTTTTTTTGTAACAGCGAGTTTTTTTTCTTAATCGGTCGAAACCATTCCTGTGAGTTTGTGTATAAAATGTCTCAACCCAATTTTGACCGGAAGGCCCTTATTTTTCGACTTTAGTGTAAAATTTTGACTTTTTCAAGTTCCCGTTTCACTATTTTTTGAATAACTTCGCTTGTATTCGTCGGATCTGGACCAAAAAATTTTCCTTTTGTTTGTAATGAATCTTTCTTTAAAACTGCCTGGGTTAAAATACTCTATATTAATTTCCTAACCCAAAAAAAATTCAAAACTGCCGTCATTGGTGAGTCGTAGTTTTTTATAGAGAACGCGAGTAATAATTAATATTACGGTATGAAACTTTACGAAGTTGTAGCTGATATAGTAACAAATCTATATTGCAAATTGGGTTCAAAAATATTGAGAACAAAGACTTAAATTTGAATATTGGTTCAAATTTTCTAATTCATATTTGTTGTGAGCAATTGGTGGTCTCGTAATAATTCTTCCCTTAAAATGTTGGAATTTTAATGCTCTTTCAGATGAAACTAAAGACAATCACATTAGACCACGTTTTCTTCCGATTTCGTTGAAAAGAAAAATAAATTTTTTTAACTATTTACCCACAAAACCAATTTTAGTGGTCCAAATGGTTGACTTTAAAACCAGTTTTAATGTTCAAAAATAGTTTATAGGAGTTCTTTGTGATTAATTTTCAAAAATACGTAAAAGAACAATTAAATTTCGACCACTAAAATTGGTTTTGTAGACAAACAGTTAAAAGATTTTCTTTTTATCTTCAAAGAAATCGGAAGAAAAAATGGTCTGATGTGATTGTCTTTGTTTTCATCTGAAAGAGCATTAAATTTCCTACATTTCAAGAGAAGTATTATTGGGATACCACCAATTGCTCACAACGAATATGAAAAAGAAAATTTGAACCAAAATGCAAATTTTAGCCGTTGTTCTTAATATTTTTGGACCCAACTTGTAATATGGATTTGTTACTATATCAGCTACAACTTCCTAAAGTTTCATACCATAACATTAATTAAAACTCAAGTTCTCTAGAAAAAACTACAACCGACCAATGACGACAGTTTTGAATTTGTTTTTGGGTTATAAAATTAATATAAATAATAACCCAGGCAGTTTTAATAATAAATAACCCAGGCAGTTTTAAAGAGAGATTCATTACAAACAAAAGGAGAATTTTTTGCTCCCGATCCGACCAATACAAGCGAAGTTATTAAAAAAATAGTGAAACGGAAACTTGAAAAAGTCGAACTTTTACACTAAAGTCGAAGAATAAGGGCCTTCCGGTCAAAATTAAGTTGAGACATTTTATACACAAACTCACAGGAATGGTTTCAACCGATTAAGGAAAAAAACTCGCTGTTACAAAAAAAGTCCAAAAATCAGGATAAATTTTGGTTCGTTGACTACACTAATAATTTTTTATTTAGTTATATTCTATTTTGAGCTAAACTCAATGGGGTTTCAACTTGAAGACAGTTTCTGTAAGCGAAGGCCTTTCTTACCAGAACATCTTAATCAATGAAGGAGTCCTCCATGCATATAAAAAATATAGTTGTACAATATTTTACGTTCAATGGAGTTTTTAGGATAGGTACTAATCTTTTGGGAATTTTCTCAAAGACATAAGTGGGTATTATAACTTTATAAATTATAACTTTTAATTATTTAACGTTTCTTAACAAATATATTTTACATATCGCAGTCAGTATTTCTTATTGCACTAGTGTATCAATTAGGTATTTATATTTATTCTAAATTATTGAACACAAAATTAAACAACCCATACTCAAATCAGTACTATACCCTGTTCAATAAGTCGAGTTAGTTAGCTTAAACAAATTAATGCACACACAGTTTATTTTAAGGATTAAAATTAGCCTTAAATATGTGCATTAAATTTTAGTTCTTTAGTTATGTAAGAATGTTATAGAAATCAGGAGCTGAAATTTTACTGAGTTTACCTACTTGACTCACTGAACGAATTATAAAAGAATGATAAATAAAAGCATCTAAAACTCTAGTACCTTTTTACACTGTGAAGATACAAATAAATACAATGAAGAAGTAAAAAGTTCCAAAATTTGAAAGAATTTTAGACGATCAGACTTAATACGACTTAAGATTAGTTTTTTTATTTTTGATCTAAATTATTGCTGAAATAGAATACGTAAATATGTATTGTTCTATAGCATAGCCTATTAAATAGTTAGCACTTCTCAAATCACTTATCAATTAGTATTACAAATACTAATTTGTATTAACTGCATAATGAAACATCTACTACACTTAAAGACCTACAAAAATACACTTTTGCAAGTCAAAAGTTTACATTTTAAGAATCCTCTAAAATTTATCTTTTGATGAATGTAATTATAGCTAAATTCATCCTAATTTAGCAATTGATATTACACTATGAGCTATTCAAAAATGCACTAAAAGTGTGTCATTTTCAACAACTTAAATCAAAATATACTCCTGTGAAAAATTGTTCTACTTTTGGTGCACCTTGATGCAATTATACAACATTTACATATACAAAATCTTTTAAAGTATTTATATAAAACGCAATAAAATTAAATAGTTTGAGCTAAAAGAATGTAATACAGTATGAATAGATAAATGCTACATAAATGCACAACCGAGAATAAGAAACATAATTGTAATTGGAAATATGATATATACAGACATCCTAGGATGACAGGTACTAAGTAAGTAAGTAATATCATCACCTTTATGTTCAATACCATCTCTCATAGGAACTTCAACAACTACAGTTTCATCCGACCAAAATGTAATTGGAAAACTACATTCAGTATTGTTGATACAAGATTTATTAGTTGTTATATTTGCAAACTGTAAAGTTGGTTTGTAGATGTCAAATAATGCGTGAATATCGTTTGAAATAAAATCATTATCTGAGTAGAAAATGTAGTAATAGTAACCATCAGAAAGCACATCATGTATTGTTTCCATACGCTCTCCTTTTTCTAAGTAATGAACATCTGTACATAACTGACTAGGAGGAAAACCTTCAGCTAATAATATTTGGCCATCATAACAAGTTATTAAATTGCTTTCAAAACTAGAAACACTATTCTCGTCGGAAGCACTCTTAGAATAATTTAGGGCATTACCACCGTGCTCAATTTTTGTATCATATAAATAACCTGTAGTATCACGTTTGTTTCTGTGCCTTAATTTATTCAAATTGTGTTTTTCGTGGCGTCGATTGTATTTCTTCATAGGACTTTTCTGAAATTTCGTTTTTATTTCCCTACTATTATTAAATGAAGTTAAATTATTGTTAGTAGAAGAATTTGTGATGCTAGAATTAAGCACATCGTCAACCGACGTGTCTTCAATAGCTGCATTAATATTTGCGAATTTCAAATTAGGCACATTTTCTTCCGAACTATGATCATCTTCGATTTCTTCGGCTGATTCAAAAGTAACTTTTACTTGATTATGTTCTTCATCATAAGTAGCGCCAAACTTATTATAATTATGTTCCATTAAACCGCACGTGCGTAAATTTCTTTCCCCTCTTACAACTAATATTCTTGAACCTTCATAGCGTGAGCAGACTTTTAAATATACAGAAGCTCCTTTGAGTAAATAAAATCCCCAATATTCTAATGTATCATCAGGTAAAGTCATCGATTTTTTTAGCCTGACATGTTTGCGTTTGGTGTTTATTACTGGAGTTTCATCTAATTGAAAAGCGTTAAAAGTTGAATTCATATGTAAACTATGCGAAGCACAAAATACTGTAGACATTCCTTCTGTAACTTCCACTACATCAGATTCTGCTACTGTATAGGTAACATCAGCAAATACGATATGACGAAGATACAATGGTATAATTATTAAAACTGTAGGAAGTACTGTAGTCATTATACAGAAGATGATAACACGTCTTGCTCCATGCATGATGCCAATATCTGTAACAGTGATTTACTTTACTAAAATTTATTACATATATTTATTTATAAGAGGTTCATGTAATAATTTAATGTGCTTGAGATCTCTTCAAAGAAGTTAAAGAAATTACGTACCAATGTCAAGTCAATTTTTGTACAAACGTATAGGTGGTTTTGAAGTTGAATAGAATAGTAATAACAATTACAAACTAACATAATTTATTTAGTTTATTATTTAGCATGTACATAATATGTGCAAACTTTTAAACAAACATAAATTAACTATTCCATTTGGTAATTTTGTATAAGTATTAATCGAAATGAATGTTTGAGAGGTTCCACATAAAATTTAAAGTGTACATTATTTATTTGATAATTTCGTAAACCTGTAAGCTGAAAATTTAATTTCATTGCCTAATAGACCTGCAAAAATTTAGAACATCTGCTACGAATAAAACCAATAGTTCCAATATTACATGTAAGTTAAAAAGACTATTAGTCCTCTATTTCTAATAAAAGAACAGTGTGACACTAGTATAAAATTCTATTACAAAGAATTATTCTAGGAACAATAAAATTATTACACAGGTAATTTACAAATTCAGTACTTTAGGTAATTGCATAATATTTACCTCGTATCCATTAGAAAAATTTTAGGAATAAAATTTAAATTAAAATGCAATTAAAACATATATTTATACCAAAACTGGTCTTGCTACATTTTATTTGGACTTGAACACAGGTAAAGTTTTTGTAGGTTATGTTATTAAAAGTCAGGTGTCAAATCTGTCAGGTAAGATGTGAACGCGGTAAATTTGAAAAATGAGTTTGGAAATAAATAACTTACTATCCAGTTTTTGAAATGAACTGTATTGCTCTCCATTGTAATAAGCAACATTGTCGTTAGATGAAATAATCATTTTTATTAAATAGGTCACTAAATATTTTTTAATTACGATTTACAATCATTCATAGTATTTTACGTAGAAAAACTTAAATATTTGTATACACGTTAATTATCATTTTGAAGTAAAATGTTATATTTAAACTTTCTACTGCTCGGATTTAATAAGTTTACTTAACAAACTACTATGAAAACTGAAGCTATTATCTATACACAAGTCAACAACTCAAAAAGATAGATAAATATGTATTGGGTGCATGTTTTTAAAAATATAAATTTAATGTTATAAACAGATTCACCCAAAAAACAAATTAATGCAGTAATTAAAAGATAAAAAAAAATATCGTTAATTTAAATGATGAATACGAATTATTTATAGTATTTATTTAATTAGTGGAGTTAAACATGGAAAATTATGTCCTTGTCAAGATGTCTGATAAGATTATTTATAATAATAATACATCATTAGAATAAGTGGCTTTTGTTTAAAAAAACGAGTCTGGCTGATACACTGACACCAGTTTAAATTTTGTTGTTTTAGCTTATCTAAATAAATACGCCTAATTCAATCCAATTGTTGTCAAAGCATCGTAATAAGCACCTTCCGAAGTAGTAAATCTCACCGACAAATGAATGAAATTTAATTGAACCAAACCAAAATAAAAGTCTTTATATTTTTCTAAAATATGAGTTGCATCAAAAGCTTCTCTTTTTTGTGGCTTGGGAGACTTCCTAAATAATGAATTTATAAGAGTTACATGAAGCTTTACTTGGTCGTATTGTTTTCGAACCAATCCTAAAATATAATTGCTACATTAGCTGAATTTTTTAGCTGATAATTTACCTTTGTTAGCAAAATAATTTACTATTCCATCATTCATTTTTTGAAAACATTCACTATACTTTAGTGGTTCAATTGTAACTTTACCATACAGAACATCAACGTTAGAAGGATCATCATTCATTATTTCTAAACCATGTAAACACACTTGCAGTGATTCGATTGAGTCAAAGATTGGCCTAATAGATTAACATTTCAATAATTAACAAAAAATTAAAAAATAGCTGCTACTACTAACTTAATTACATCTTCTTTGCACTGTTTTAAAGTTTTAACTGCTTCATTTTCTTCAAATTCATCTACCAAAACCAAAGTAGTAATAGTCAAATGCAATTTGTTAGGATTTTGAAACATAGACGAATCCAGTCCTCTTATTACTGATGCTTTTAACAGGTGATCCTAAAATAATTAATATTAATTATTTTATTAGAAATGTAAGTTAGAATGTCTACCTTAAAAACGTCAAAATTATGTTTGATCATATCAGAAATAATTGGAATTGATATGAAATGAGTTGGTTTACGTCTATCTCGTGCTTTCCAAATAATTAAATCAATTCGATTTTTGGCAGTTATCACACTTCTTTCACTACGACCAGTTATTATTACGATATTATCGTTTCGATCTTGTTTGGGTAATTTTATAACACTTCGTGTGTCTTGTTCTATTTGTTGTCTTATAGTTCTAGTCAGACTTCCACAATATGCTCTACAGCATTAAAAATTAAAAACTAAACATGTAAAATTGTAAAAACTTACAAAGACATGTAACATCGTAATAAAAACTTTCCAGTTTTAGTTACTTCTATATCGTAGTTATCATCTAGCTCCATACAGCTTACCATACTATCTAAAACATGCTACATTTAGAAAAAACTTTCATATTAGTTTCTGTTATACCATCTTCAATATAAGGAGTTAATTCAGTCGTTGTGTTTGTTGTAAAATTATGTAATTGAAAATCCCTTACTTGAAAACCGTTTATTTTTATTAAATTAGGTCTTGTAATATCAAATGGATTTCTAGAAAATAATATTGAATCGTCTCCTTGCTCCATGTTAAAATGTTCCTTTTATAAAAGTAAAAATATATCCACTATAAACAGAGGTTATCTTTTTAAAATGACGTATCCAGCACCGTTTAGTTCAATTGAATGTCGTAGTTCTAAGTTCATAAGCAAAAGAACTACTTCTGTTCGCGCGACATTTAAAAAGATTGGTAACAAATTTTTAACTGCGTTTGATCCAAAAATTAATACAATTTATGAACGATGTTTTATTCGTTTACTAGACACAGTTGTATTTTGTAAATACAACTTTAAAATATAAATAAATTACACAACTTTAAAAATGTACAGTTGATAACGGTTTATAAAACCCATCATCACCAATCGACCCCATTAAAGATATGTGTAATGTGTCAAACAAACACTCTCCAAAATTATAATCTTTATATTTCTCCATAATTTTAGTTGCATCAAATGGCAGTTGTTTAAAACTCCACCTAGAGTGACTTTTCCTAGGGCTTTCATTAGAGGCGTTTTTTCTATACCTGGTATTGAGCAAAGTTACATGTAATTTAACTGCTTCTCTGTATTGTTTTACCAGACCTCTCTCAGCAAAGAATTTCGATATATTGTTGCCTAAATTTTGCAAATTAATGTCATCACTCTCATCAATAAATTTTGCATTTGCATATAAAACATGTACTTGCTTGTGGTTGTTATTCATACAATTAATACCCGATACTTTAATTTTCAAATTTTTAAAATTTGTAATCATTGGACTAAAAAAGAGTATTTATATTATTGTTGTTTAATGAAATGAATTACATACCATATAAGTTCTGTTTTACAATCATTTAATGCTGCAATTGCTTCTGTTTTTTCCGTCTCATCACATAAAGCAAAAACATTAATAGTTAAATGCAATTTTAAACCTGATTGAAATATAGATGCATCTAATCCTTTTATTGGCCCATTTTTCAAAATACTGTCCTAAATAATAAAAAGTAATTGTAAGTCATAAAAAAACTACCATAACACCTTAAACAGTTCAAAATTTCTTTGTACTTCTTCGCTGTTGACAGGAATCGATATAAACTGAAGAGGTTTTATTCTTTCTCTAATTTCTATTAAAACAGATTGAATGATTTCTCTTGATTTAATAATATTGTCTGTACATAAACCGTTGATTGTAATATATCCATCAGCACCATTCTTAGGTATAGATATGTCTGTATTTGTTTCAGATGCTAGTTGTTGTATATTCAAGTCAGGGAACTTATGAAGATTTATGTAGTAAATCCTAAAATATAAAAATTAAACTGTCTGAAATTTCATTTTTTTTAATTTGGCATAAATTAAAGTTCGAAATATATATTATTTTATATGTTCAGAAAGCTAATTTTCCGAGCTTTCAAAATATTGAAAAATATACAGGGTGTTCCATTTAAATTAAGAAATTTGATTCTATTTCCGGTTAAATCGGAAGTCAAAATATAAAGTGTTTGTTATTGTGTAATACCAGTTAGACCGGGTTCTGAAGGGAAATGAGTATGCAAAATATGAGGACCGCGTTCTGTCAATGGATTTGGGTTTGGGAGATATCACAGTTTAATATTTTCGATGTTGCCGGACGGTCTTATGGGGCTATCATTAATGGTTGGCGCTCGAAGTCATAAAACATGTTGAAAAATCACATTTTAATTTTTTTCTACTTAACGGTTAGGTTGACGAAATTTTGCAACAGAGATAATTTATGTAAAATTGAAATACGAACAAAATGATGTATTTAAATGTTTAAATAGTAAAAGTGGTGACGAAGAAGAATAATTTTTCATAATTTTGCGAAGAGTTTGGTAACAGCAATTTTTTTTTCTTAAACGGTTGATAATATCACGGCGTATGTGCCGATAAGATTTCCGAACCCAATTTTGACTAAAAGGCACTTTTAATGTAGTTTTCTTAGACCACAAAGAGCTTAAGCTGAGAGCAACCCACTCCTTGAATGAATTTTGACGAAATTGTTTTTATTGAGTTCTCAATACCCTAAAGAACAAAGTTTATACTGTAAAAAAGTGTACATTTGCTTCATCATTTTTTTAAACCACTTCTTGTGAATTCAATTTTCAAAATTTTAAAAATAAGCTGAAAAAGAAGGTTTTTAAAAAAAATTTTTTTTTCGCTAAACTTGTTTTTTAGTTACTAATTATCAAAAGAATAAGCATTTGCTATTTGCACCCAAAATTTTGAAAAAACAGCGTCTTTGTCAGCTTATTTTTAAGATTTTGAAAATTGAATTCACAAGAAGTGGTTTAAAAAAATGATGAAGCAAATGTACACTTTTTTACAGTATAAACTTTGTTCTTTAGGGTATTGTTGGTACCATATATCCATTTTCAAGTTTTAATTTCTATTACAAAAGAGAGATTTTTGAAGTTTTGACATTAAAAAAATTATTACTCCAAAACGGCTCGAGCGATAAAATTTAAAGTGGTTAAAATCAAATTTCATCAAAATTGGTTCAGTAGTTTCTGCTCTAGGGGGGGGGCATACATCCTGACATTTTGGTTAAAAAATTCGAAAATTTTTTTTTTCTGCAAACGTCAAAAAAAGTCGACTTTGTGTCACTCAATAGGCCCCGTGCAAGTTAGCATCAGCGCCACTACCGGTAACTTCTATAAGTAACGTGGTTGGAAATACCACTTGACACACGCATGCAAATTTGTAATTTTATAAACGAGTGCGAATTTTGTGCAGGTAATAAGTAAATGACATATCAAATCCGTCATTCATGGATTAGGGAACTCAAACCAAGAGCAAATTTACAGAAATGTGCGGTGATAGTTATATTAATTGGTCAATTGTGAATTGCCTCAAGTCTGCCAAAAATGCGGATAAAAGCATTTCTTTCTACAGTTTTCCCTCAAAACTTCATAAAAAAGAACACTGAGCCTGGTCTTGCCTTATATAGCCACAGTATGCAACGAAATATGTTATTTTTAAAATAAAAATTTATTTTCATATTTTGACAATTAAAATTTTTAGGTTATGTTTGACATTTCATTTTATAGAATTTTCTTTTGATTTAAAATAATGTTATAAATAATATTAACATATTAAAAAAGCACATTAGTAAATATAAAGCATAGAAAACCACAAAATTTCAAGTAAAATCACTTGGCGCAATTGCAAAGTCCTTAAAACCCTATACTACTACTAATGGCGCGAAAATACTCTTAAAAGCAAATCTCAAGATATGGAGTTACAAACTATTTTTTTCTAACGAAATATATGCTATACTAATCAGAAAGAGTTGTTTTAGGGTTTTCGTTGCTATTTTGGACTCGAGGAGTCTAAAAACGTCCAAAAATTAAATAACAAAATAACTTATTTTTTCGATCATATGACTTTATCAAAGCATAAGGAAAAGTTAAATTATGTAAAAGGTACAGACAGGCTTATTGCTAAACTCCTTCCATATCAATTATTATAAAAATCTAACATTTCTTTGTATTTATCAATATTTAGAAAAAAATTATTTGAATTTGTAACCACGTAACTTACAAATTTGACCACTACGAGTCGCTAATTCCCATGATATGCACTCCGCCTCCCGCCGAGGCAGGAAAAATTGTCAGCAAAGTATTTTTCACTGTCTAGGCAGCGAAGTAAATTCTTAACCCAAGTTAATTTTTATAACGTAAAAAATGTTTTCTAAGCATTTTTAATGTAAAAAATTTAATGTTTTTTTAAATTTTCCTTTATAATTAGTTCGTTGCATTTAATAATTAGCTTTTTTTCAAAATTAAAGTTACTTTAAAAAAATATTTGACAATTGAACTACAAGGAATTGACAAGAGATGGTGCTCTTTCAAAAATCAAAATTTTCAGTTTTACGCTTTACGTTTGCAGAAAAAATATACTGTTTTATACGGAGTCAAAGTAGTTTTGTGTGACTCGCCTGCATTGCCTGACTCACTCGCTAAGCTCGCTCTTCAGCCAAACACAAAACGTCTTGTCACACAAAACGTCACTTTGTCTCCTTATAAAACAAATAACTATTTCTTGGATTGGAAAAAGTTAAAATGATACAAAGTAAATGTGGTAAAGCAGAGCAGTTATAGTACCTACTCAAGAAAAGTAATTCAAATTATTTCTAAAATATAATTCATTAAGAATGGTATAGAACTAATTTGCTACGATTGCTACAATGGAGACAGTACTCTTAGAAAGATTTATGTCGGTTTATACGTATAGTTCAATTACAAGTATCTAAATGACTCCATAGAAGTAATTTTTGAAATACTTTACTTTACGTACTTATAAAGACCATCTAAACACATATTATATGGTCCTTGGTACTTACGAAGGTACACGAAATTTTGTTTCAAATTTACCATCAGTAGTTTCGCTTATGACATATTCCAAAGGGTTTCCTGTAAATTAAATGCGTATTAGATGAAGTTTTATTCAAGAGACAATTCAAATATTTAAATGTTTTGTTCATAACGAGGGGGCCATCCACACTCGGCAGTAAATGTACAAAAAATGAGCAGTCAACGGTAGTCATTGGCAGTTAAAGGTAAAGCCATATAGGCAATCAACGGCAGTCGGTGTACAAGTTCAGAACAGTGGTTGACTCCTCAGTTCTCAACTTGCATAAAATATGTACCTTAACCTTTAATGTGAAATATGTACCTGCAAATCCTTCATCTCCCTTTTCAGAAATTGTTTTTAATATATTTTTATATCGTTCAATACTAAAACATTTTCCATCTATCCACATTTTTAATGCTTTTGCTGGCATTTTCACTTTATTCATTTCATTCATTTTAAAAATTCAAATGATTTTGACAGCAAAACAGCTGACTTTGACAATTGCTTCAGATTTCAGAATGTTTTTCTTCGAAGTTTCAACTTCAACGCCTACAGGATAGAAATAGAATTGTTTTGTTCTTGAAGTAAATTACGCAGTAGTTAAATTTGTTAAATAGTTAATAATGTGGCATTTTAGAAATGGCTACAACCAAAATTCCTGGTCAAAAAGTTATTTTATGTGGTGAATATGGGGTTGGAAAAAGTTCTATTTTTCGAAGATTCACAAATAATACATTCGTTACAGCGACTGATAGACAATCCACTTTAGGTTTAGATCATTTTGAAAAAGTCTATAAAGTAACGGATAAAAATTTAAAGGTAAGTTATTTTATTTTTGTAACGAGCTGATCGGTTTCATCATTTTTGTTTTATAGCTACAGTTATGGGATACTGGTGGTATGGAACGGGTTGCTTCCATTACTTCAAGCTATTACAAATTTGCTGAAGCAGCTATTCTTGTTTTTTCATTAGATAACGCTACCTCATTTCATACACTATCACAACACTTATTAGACGTTGTAACTTACGCTGAAAATGCCAAAATTTTTCTTTGCGGTAACAAGTTTGACTTAGAAGGAAGTAAACCGCAAGTAACTGATGCTGATATTGATACATTTTGGTAAGAACGACGAGAATTTTTTATTAAAAATTAATAACTGTTTCATACACCTAGTGAACAGTGCCATAATCTTATTAGTGGAATATACAAGACTTCGTGTAAACTAGGAGAGGGTATTGAAGAAATGTTTACTGACATTGCTTGCCATTTAGTTGAATCAAATAGATCACGGTTGGAATTACAAACTATGGAACAACATGGATTTAAAATTTCACCAAGGGAAGAGCCAGTTGCCGACTCATGTTTGTGTTAAAACTTTTATAATAATTATGCTTATAGTAGTCTCATATATCAGGAGAAAATTTTTAAAACAATGTATAGGTAGCTAAAAGCAAGTAAAAAATATGTAGCCTGTAAAAATGCTAACGTCCATTACTGTGATTCACATATTATACCTTAGCTTTAATTTAATATTACTTCCTCGAAATTGATATATTTTACCTAGACAAATAATAAAATAAATTTGTATAATTTAAAACTGTTCAATAATTTTCTTTTGATAGATCTAAGGTATCGGACAAGAGGCATTATCGTGAGTAATTAGTTCATCCAATTTTGCAGCTTGTTTCGACTTCAAAATTATCCAAAAATATTTACATCCCAACTTGTTTTTATTTATTCTGCTCAAGATATATAAAAATCAATTATAGTGATACAGTGTGTGTTGATACTTTACCACTTATAAAAGTTTTAAGAATAAGGATTATATCGACGATTAATGTTTTTACTACTATAAAAATATAAAAAATAATTAAGCACAAAGTTTTATGTTAAACATAAACGTAAAATGACTTTTTATACGTACATGCAATTGAATTTTGTATTCGCACATGTAAATATAGAGTTTAAGTTTATTGCCAAGTTCTCGAATATTGTATAAGTCTATTCTCATAATTTATATTTGTTAGAGCCTCTAAATTTAAAATCATAAGTAGATAAAATCTACTTAAAATCATTGTTTAACCATTTTATATTTAAAATTTTAAAATGATGTTAAAATTCTGTAATTGCAGATTTGTAAATTTACGTACGATTTTGTATAATTTTTTATTGTATGAAAATAAACTTTGAAAAATCAAAAATCATTAAATTTTAATCTAAAAATTTATCTGAAAACAAATTATTATTGTTTAACAAATTACGTATCAAGGAACGTGTAAAACTAAACATATATTTTTACAAATTTGAAAGTATTGTGTTCCGTCTTGTTTTAAATATTACTAAAATTTAATGCTGAGACCATTGAATAGTTTTAATATCTATTCCATCCTGCACCATTTCCCATAATGGGCTCATTTCACGAAGCCTTGTGACATGTTGAATACACTTTTTAGCTGTGTAATCAACTTCTTCAATAGTTGTAAATCTTCCAATACCAAATCTGCAATAGTTTTATTTAACTAGAGGAACTTTGTTAATTTTTACATACCTTATTGAACTGTGCGCTAGATCTTCATCAGCTCCAATTGCTCTTAAAACATACGATGGTTCTAAAGATGCGGATGTACATGCTGAACCACTAGATAGAGCAATGTCTTTCAGAGCCATTAACAATGACTCTCCTATTAAAAATAACAAATAAAATACAACCGTAACAATTATTGATGGGATTTTAGAATCAGCAACTATTACTCATAATTATTTTTTTAAATGCAACATTTTTCTTATGATAATATTAAACATACCTTCCACAAAAGCAAATGATAAATTAATACAACCAGGATAGGACTGAACCGGATCTCCATTTCGAATGACATTGGGTAATTTATCAAAAATTTGATCCATAAGCCTTTTACTTAATTGTTCCATCCATTTATGATCATATGCCATCTCATTTTTAGCAATTTCACATGCTTCACCCATGCCAACAACTAAAGATGTAGGTACTGTTCCACTACGAATTCCACGCTCCTGACCGCCGCCACTTTGCAATGCTTCTATTCGTACACGAGGCCGTCTACGAACGTATATTGCACCTATACCTTTTGGTCCATATAGTTTATGGCCACTGATTGACATAAGATCAATATTCATAGCATGAACATCCATGTCGATTTTTCCAACTGCCTGAGCCGCATCAGTATGAAAAAATACCTTTTTAGCTTTACAAAGTTTTCCAATTTCTGCAATTGGCTGTGTTACTCCTATTTCATTATTTACTGCCATTACAGATACTACTGAGGTATTTTCTGTTATTGAATTTTCTAAATCTTGAAGAGAGATTATACCATTTGTACCAACAGGTAGATAAGTAACGGTAAATCCTTCTCCTTCAAGAGCTCTACAAGAATCTAATACACATTTGTGTTCCTACAATAAAAAAAACTTGTAGATAAATTTTGATGCACTTGCAAACTAACCGTTTGTGTTGTAATAACATGTTTCTTTTTGGAACCGTAAAACCGAGCTACTCCTTTAATTGCAATGTTATTACTTTCTGTGGCTCCTGAAGTGAATATTATTTCTTTGGGATCGGCATTAATAAGATTGGCAATTTGAGCCCTTGCTGTTTCGACAGCTTTTTCAGATTCCCAACCATAAGCATGTGTTCTTGAATGTGGATTGCCATAATACGATGTTAAATAGGGTAACATCGCATCCAAAACACGAGGGTCCTACAAATTAAAATTTAGAAAATGTTATAAAAGGGTTGCTATATAATACCAAAGGAGTTGTAGCTTGTGCATCTAAATATAAAGGTCGTCCTTCACATACTTCTTCTTTAATATTGTAGTTCGTCACTAAAAAACAACAAATTTGAAAAATGATGGCAATATAACCTATTCACTTACCAGTTGTTAATTTTCTTGCATTATTACGCAATGACAGTTCAGCGGAATTGATTAAAGATAAACTTCTTGATTTGTTTAGGAACTTACTAATTTGTCGATACATATTTCTGTTTTTTAAATTATCTGCATGCTATATTTTGATTTAGCCGTGTTTGTAATGGAAATATTCGAAATGTCAAATGTCACTTAGATTAATGTCATCGTCACGTCATAAAGTAGATTTCTTTTATACCGACTTGTGCTAACAGTGCATTCTAGCGGAATGCGCAATTTGAATTAAAAATTTTTTGGTAAAAATCAATGAGATAATTTTTATATGAATAAAAATGATTTTAAACTATGTACTAAACACTTAAGTATTATGTTCTTGTAGATAGTTAATATACAGAACTTCGGGTAGGTAAAATGATTTAAGGATGAAGTTTGACGATTGTCGATTAAGTACATTTATCAAACGAATATCTCAAATAGATAGCGAAATTTTATTGGTGTATAGGTACAAAATTTTAATTAGTTAACAAAAAACAATTAAACTCCACATATAATTTTACAAATTTATATATTACATATCGACTATCGTAAAAACTATGATATGTTAGGGTAATACAACTATGATATAGCTACATAATAATACATATTATTCTAATAATAGTATAGAAATAGTAAGAAATTGGTCCTATGCATATAAATATTTAATTAATTGTACAAACAATATTATTATTATTAACATTTTATTATGAGAAGTACTTGAAAACGTACATAAATAGAACTATATCAAAAGGTTTAATAAAAGCATCTAAAATTAATTAAAAGAAAAGATATTGCATAATCACAATTAGTAATTATATCTAAGGCAGTTGGTGGATATTATGTCAACATTAATTATTTTATTTATTTTAGATATCTGTCTTATTATATTATCATTTAAACCACAACCCCTGCCAAACCTTTCAAATAGGTATTATTTTAAATTTAAAATTTCTAAAAGATCAGATATCTTCAACGTCATAATTAATATATTATAACTATTACAAAAATTTAACAAAAAATATATTATTTACAATAATCACATGTTATTCTAAAAACTCTTAAAATCTAAGTACTTTTATGAGCAAATCTTATTTAATTTATTTTATACGACTTCCAAATTATATCTACACAGTTTTGTAATTATTTATTAAAATATTTGATTTTTGCATTTGATTTATAATAATTATTTGTTTGTGTATCATTATTATAATTCAAACGAAAATTAATTCCTTTTCTGTTATGCATTAGCAGTTTTATTAACATTAACTATTTTATATAAGATATTAAATTTTATTTGTTTAATTACAAAATTTGTTAGTAAATTTTAGTTTTCTTTTTTATTAATCCATCCAAACGAATTTTATAGCAAGGTATGAACACTTTTGGGGCACTTTATAAATTGGGAAAAATCACTCATTGGCAAATAAAATTTGATAATGTATCTAGTTCTAAGATTAAAGCTTGAATTCACTAATTTAAATTTTATTTTATAACTATAACTAAAAATTGATTTATTTAGAGGCAAGCAGCAGATTCTTAAATTGCTCAACAATTGGTTTAAGCCTAATAAAATTGCTAATATTACTAAGCACCGTAATCAGAATAAATCTTGAGAACTGCAATTATTAGGATTCGGTCGAGGAACCAAAACGTCTTCGTAAGGTGGAACTTTTGCTTTTTTAAATTCGTCTCTAACCTTTTCAACTTCTTCGAGCACTCTTAAAAAGTTTAACCCGGCTAATTTTTTAAGATCGTCAGTACTCCATCTTCCAGTTCCTATAAGTTCTGCAAATAGAGTTGGATAAGATGAAACATCTTCTAAACCTTTCGGTACGCTGAAAAAATTGACTTGTTAAAATGTAAATTTTTTGTTATTAATTCAACGTACTAATTTATTCCATCATACCCTGCTCCTAACCCTACGTTATCAACACCGGCGATGTCACGAATGTGATTGATATGAGCTGAAAAATTTATTTTTCATTTTCGTTTTTAAATTGCTTTTGAATTTTACTTACCTACTGCGTCGCTTACAGTTGCAATATCTTTACAAGTGAGAAAATGAGAATAAAAATTGACCATGATTACTCCTTTATTGAGAGCTAGTTTTCTTAAAGTAGCATCTGGCACATTTCTAGTCGAATTACAAAGTGCATGTGCTGACGAATGACTAAATATTACAGGAGCTTTCGATACTGCTAGTGCATCTCTCATCGTTCCAACGGAAACGTGAGATAAATCTACGATCATTCCTAAACGATTCATTTCTTTCACAATACTCTGGAAAAAATTAGTATTAACGTAGGTGAATTTAACGAGTAAAGAACTAGAGTATAGGAAAATTAATTATATAAATTAAAATTATTTATGAATAATCACCAACTATTACTATAATTTGAAAATCAATTGGTTCAATAAATTAGGTACTATTATTGAATTCACGATTTGTGCTGCAGATGTTCGCTGTAATTTATTAAGAAAATTACAATGTATTAAAAAAAGGAAAAATATGTTATAAAAACATAATTCAGTATTTTTGACAATTTTCTAGAATAAAGGAAGAATTAGAAAAGCTTCTCCGTATACAATAGAGCAGTTCTTCTGGATCATTGATCAAAAATGTGTTCATACCCAGATCACTTGCTATTATTGTTAGCTATTAATTGGTATTATAGTCAAGAGCGGTACTTCATATAACATTTAGGTAATCGATCTTTCCCCTATATTTCGACCCCGCTGATTCTAAAAATTGCGGTTACCAAAGTGAAATTTTAACGGGAAGTTTGATATTCAAGACGGAGACTAGGATGTCCGCTTTATTAATTAAGATTTATTTGGATGGACTAATTATTATTGCAACTAGGACAACTCTTTTAAATGAATTAGATATACAAGGTGATCCACAATTTGCTTCTTAAGGAGCTAAAGCCAGATAAAGACACCGTGTGCGTAAAAATCTTCGTAATCTACCTGTTTGCTCTTTTTATTTAATGCGATAGATTAATTATTATGGCAATTAAGACAAATATTTTTGTTCGCTCGGATAGATAATTTTATGGTCTACAAAAAATTACCGTAAAATCACTCTTTAAGGATCTAGAGAGTCGGTAGAAGCACCGCGGGTTGTCAAAACAGAAGACACCATATCCTCTTTATGGTGGACTTTTATGGACTTGATTTGCTCTGTTCATGTTTTAACAGATACGTCCTGGCTGGATACTGGGAAAGCTTCCCCCTGAACTCACAGAGATGCTTCCATATATTGCTTTATGTATTAAGACGGTTTATACAACACCGGTGCTTTTATCGACTCTAGCTCTTTTAGGAGTGATCTGAAGATAATTTTACTTCTGATAAAAATTGTAGAGTATAAAATTATCTATCCCAACCAATGACAATATTGTTCACAATTATTTTATCAAAAATAATAAAGCAGACATCTTGGGCGTCATCTTGAATATCACCCTTTCGAATCACGAATTCACGCAGGTTAAGATTTCGTTTTGGTAATCGCAATTTTCGTATTCAGCAGGGTTGAAATATTGGGAAAACATCGGTTACCAAAAAATGTTATATGAAATGCCGCTTGCATAAAATAATTTAACTTTTGAGCCTTGTCTATTGTAAAAGATGCGTGTAGTAGGTATAGTTCATTTTTTTTACCTTTCCGAAAAAGGATTAAGAAGTTACGGTAATAAACTAGCGAGTACGTAGCTACTTTCTTTGAACTCAAAATTTAGCAATTGCAGGTATGGTCTGCAGTTCTCAAACCTTGCATTCTTTGAATTGGATTTTGTCGAGTTAAAATATAAAGTTTTAGAACTGCAGTTCATACCTACAAGAGTTAAGTTTTAAATTCTAAGCAGTAGCTACAGAGTTACTGCAAGACAGATTTATGTTGCCGAGTGGTGAGAATACTAAATTGGTATTTATCCCAACCAAGGCAGTAGTAAACATATTTTAATTATTAAAAGGGCGTGGTCAAATCTGCGCGAGCTTATCCCTACCGCTCGCCATCAGGGATCTGTGTTGCAGTATATGCAAAATTTTAAGAAAGAAAGTAGACAAACTAGCTCTTACCTACCGCCTGCTAGTTTATTACTTTCACTTTTTTATTTTTCGGAAAGACAAAAAAATTGAACTATAGTACTACCTATATATATTTCAGATCCACACTTGTTGGCACTCCAATGACGGCCAATGTGGTCTCTAATGAAATATATTATGAAACCATATTCATGTGTAATGCTGTATGTAATCTGCATAACTTTGTTGCACAAAAATGTTGTATTATTGGGTTTTAACTCAAAATTTAGAGCAAGCATCAATTCCAAATTTACCGCTTTGTTTTTAACTTTTTCCAATCCAAGAAAAAGTTGTTGTAATCGAGAGAAAAATAATAATAATAATAAAAAATTTTTTTATTGAAGTTCTCGACGTTTTGAGTCACCCTGATTCCAAAAATCGAAAAAAAAATTTTTCAATTTTTTGAACCAAAATGTCTGTGGGTGTGTATGTGTGTCCGGAACTGTGGGGCAAAAACTACTTAACCGATTTTGATGAAATTTGATTTTAGGAACTTTAAAATTATTTCATCGAGAAAATAAGTTTTTATAAGAAATCTATACAGGGTGTCTAAAAATAAGGTGGTTATTTTGGGCGCATATTTGCAAATTTGGGCCAAATTCGTTTCTACTTGGCTATAAGATAGTACATGTGAGCCCAAACTAAAAAAAAAAAATTCAAATTTTTTTATTCAAAATGGCGACCAATAGAACGATTGTCCCATTTTATGGTTTTCTCCTTATAACTTGGCCGGGAATTATTATTATAAAAATTTAAAAACGGCATTGCACAGCCAGAATATAGGGCTTTTGTCATAACCAAGCCGATTTCCAAAATTGTTTTAAAATTGCCTACCTTTAAGGGGCCAAAGTAAGTCAAAATTTTGAAATGGATTTTCTCAAAATTTCCTCTGCCATATTTTTTCTTTTTTGGATATATTACAGACAATGCTATTCTATATCGAAATATAAATTTTTATCAAAATCGCCCGAGCCGTTTTGGAGTAATAATTTTTGGAATGTCAAAACTTCAAAAATTTTTAATTTCTTTAGTAATAAAAATGAAAACTTAAAAATGGATATATGTATTAATCCCATAAATATCTATTATTTGACACTATTTTCGATTAACAAAACGCTTCCAGTTAGACCGGAAATTAGAAAAATATCAAAATTTTTCGGAACACCCTGTACATTTTTAAATATTTTAAAAGCTCGTAAAATTAGCTTTTAAACAATACCAAACACTTTATATTTTGACTTCCGGTTTAACCGGAAATGAAATCAAATTTTTTAATTTAAACAGAACACCTTGTATATTTTGCAATATTTTGAAAGCTCGTAAAATTAACTTTCTGAAGATATAAAATAATATGTATTTTGAACTTCAATTAATGCCAAATTTAAACAAAAATGAAATTAATATTTTAGACAGTTCGAGTCTAAAAATTCTTCTTACACACAGAAGTCCTAGGTTCGATCCCGGGCAAAGGCAATTTAAAAAAAAATTTGTATTTTTTATTTTTTTTTATATCATGTATTTATATTAACATAAAAATAAATTTAATAATTAAAACAACGGATGTGGCCATACGAGGAACTGTTTTCAAGCCTAACTTCTATACCCAAAAGTTTCTTTAGTGCGCTTTTTAAAGTTTTTTTGAATTTATTTTATTTATAAGATATTAAAATAAAATTTTAATAAAAAAAATAACGGATGTGGCCATACGAAGAACTTTTTCCTGTCTGTCAAATATTATAATTTTATATTTTTTTTATTAAAATTTAATTTTATATCTTATAAATGAAATACATTAAAGAAAATTTCAAATTATAAACATTTAAAAAAATGCACAAAAAAAACAACGGATGTGGCCATACGAGGAACTTTCTCCTGTTGTATTTTTTGTGCATTTCTTTAAAAGTTTATAATTTAAAATTATAAAATTAAATTTTAATAAAAAAAGAAATGCACAATAAAAATACAACAGGAAAAAGTTCCTCGTATGGCCACATCCGTTGTTTTTAATTTGCATTACTCATTGTTTCCATATAACGTACAAATTCAAAGGTAACACGATGCAGCAATAAATCTCTTAAAACTGGTCACAAATCTAAAGTAAATCTAATTACTTTCGTGTCCTCTTTACTAACCTTCTCTAATAAATGAAGTTAAGTTAAATATTTTGACTTTAAGCCAAAACTAGAATTGCAACATATACGTAATACCTAAGGTTTTTTTTTTAAATATTGAAACCGAAATACAAAAACTTTCTTTTATAACTTGACTTCTTTTAATGCAGTGAGTTAGTGAGATTGACAAACTTTTTCTACATTTTTGATTTTTGTTTCTCTAATTCAGTTTTTAATTATGTAATTTAAAAAAATGCTTTTTTAACTTTTTAAAATCTATGTAAAATTTTTTTAGGATGTCAAAAGAGCTATCAAACGATACTAAACTCGACCCTTTATCACATCGACGCTACGCGTCGCGACGTTCAACTTTTTTCTTTGGAAGCTAATGCTTTTTTTGCAGAAAATTACTCAGTTGGCTTCTCTAAAATCGGAAAACTTTCTATCTTGTATTTTCTTTATTTAATCAACTTATCTATAAAGTATGTTATATTACGTTATGTTTATGTTACTTTATGTTATCTTTTACGATGAAAAATAACTACTAAGACTTCGTTTTTCAAGTTTTAGAAACGCAAATTAATTGGAAGATCAAATTAAATCAAATGATTATTTATAAAATTAATGTAACCTAATTAAATTAAATTTTCTAATGAACTTGCGTTTCTAATACTTCAAAAACTAAGTTTTAGTCGTTATTTTTAACCGTAAAAAATAACATAAAGTAACATAAGCTCTTTTGACCTGAAAATTTTTTTAGAGAATCCTTTTTCTAAAAAGTAAACCATTTTAAAATTAGAGTCAAAAACCCAAATTGCCAATTTTTAGTTTTTTTGCGTTATCTCGGTAACCATTTTAAATTTTCAAACTTTTTAAACGAATTCTTAAAGCTCAGCAAAATATGTATCATTTTTTAAAATCGAACCAATCATAACTCTTAACAGTTTTCGAGATTCCAATGTTCGTACCACTTAAAAAAATCACTCTGTGTGAAAGTACAATTTTATTGCAAGTGCTTTCCATGGATTTAAAAAAGAGACTACGATTTGTAGTATATGTAAAGAATAAATGTTTAAAAGTTAGTTCCAACATTACTCAAGTTCTTATATTCTTGAAGAAAAATCCACAAAATAAACGTTATATCGCTGTAGTACATGATTTTGATGTACAAAAAATTTTTCACATACATCATTTTCTTTTAAGAAGAGAAATCTCATAAAATGAGATTTTAATATTAATTTAAATAAGAGCATTTTAGTTGTATTTTATAGTTAAATAAAGTTTCGTAATTGAATTTAATCCGTCAGCTGCATATAATGGTTACTCGAGTTAGTTAAAAGAATAGTTTGTTATTTATTCAACAAAAAACCCAAATAAAAAAATTTTTACCTTTCCAAAATTAGTAAGGCCCCCATGTTCTGGCTTTTTACCAGGCATATCTACGTGCGAACAATCGGCCCTGTATAACAAAAATAAATAATTAAATACACAATGCAATTAATTTTGTTCGTTTATACATACCACGGAGTATTACAAGTTGAAGTTAATGTAAGATACCTAACTCCAACATGATAAAGTGTCCTTAAAACTGCCAAACTTCCTGCTAATGAATGACCACCCTCAACTCCAATAAGCGAACACAATTGATGTTGGTTATAAGCATTTTTTATATCTAAAAATTATAATAAAAATTATTGCAAATTTTTAAACGTAGCACAAATTTTCATCAAAAGTTAATTAACTCTCAAGTTAGGTATGCAAGAAACGTGAAAACTGTAAATTACAATTTAAAATGCGACGGTTTTTTTACGGAAAAATTAAAATTACATTGGGGGTTTTGATATAAAAGTTCAAATTAGTCATTTGTTTCCATAAAAAAATTGTAATTTATCGAATATCTACAATTTTTTAACAAAAAAGTTCAAATACCTTGTGATGATGTACATAAAGTCAATGATGGGTGATAAAGTTCAGTTAATCTTCGAATTACATCAATTTGTTCTAGGGTTAGTTGAACAGCATCTTTGTGCTGAGAATCACATGGAACGTAAGCTGCCCAAAACTAAAACAAATCAGCATATTAAATCAATGTCTTATAAAGATATTTATAAAAGTTTTCCTCCTTACCACTTTCATAATAAATGGGACGTTTAAATTTTCTCGCAAATGGACACAATTTTTCGTAGCACACGGCCTACTATTGGGCTTATAATTTAATGAGCTACTAACGTTTCAGATAGTAAAAAAAAGGAGTTTAAGCATCCAATCATGTTAACAATACATAAGATATATTTTCATGTCGGGAAAATAAAAGTAGGGAAATAAATTAAGAATAGGCTGATTTGGTAAAAAGAAAAAACATGAGTTGTAGAGCCCCGAAATAACTCAGGTTTGCGTTGAGCAATAATAAAACCAGAACACGAGACTTAAAAAAATAGGAAAATGTACATTTAGAAGGTCCCACGTTTTGAATTATTTTGCTCATTCCGTCAGTTGCACATTCGCAAAACAATAAACACAAGTGCCGTAAACTTGTGAAGTAAACCATGAATTAGGTACGTTACGATCATGACAGCAGCTACTACATACGAATTGCCTAATACATTATGGAGCATCCTATTTCTTAGATCGTAAAAAACCTTTATTAGTCTTTTTAGGATAATTCAAATTTTTGTTTTTTGTAAAATTATAAAACTTATTTGAATATAAAAACTAAGAAATTTTTAAAAGTTTCCACTTTAAATTTTCTCTCAAAGTATTTTATTTTTGTTTTCTCCATTTGCTTCTTTAGACTTTAACGTGTACAATAATATAACAATACCAAAAGAGCTTTCCAATGTCAGAAAACATGACAGGATGTGAAAATTTTTGATTGAACTGAGACCACAAACTGTCTCGAGTTTCAAGTTTCAACCAATATAATCCACATCCACCCTTGTCTAAAGAAAAAATATACAATTCGTTTTGCCTTAAATAATATTTTTCTTAATTTATTCCTTCTCTTTATATTGTCTACTGTCTCTACTGATAAATTAAAAAAGCTTTGGGAAGAAGGAATTATTTGGGCATTAATTAAAAATAGTTTTCTCGACACTTTTCATAAATTTTTATAATTAATTAAGTATAATCAAATTAAAAATAAAAATTCTGAGCAAACAAAAATTTTGTAGTTTATTCCCGCAAGAATTTAATTATAAAATAATTTTGTTAAGGAAGATCGATGCTAATTGTATAAGTTTTTGTACCTACATTAAAATACAAAAACTTCGAATTAAATTTTTTTCTTCTTTTTACAACAATAAATTAATAATTAATTTCTTCAGTTTGATGCGAGTCGAATGAACTCTCAAAATATGGGTGTAAAGGCCATGGAAGAGGGTGGCATTTTTTCTTCAGGAATGTGTTTGGAGTAGGACAGTAGGAGCTAAGAGGAGTTTACCTGCTGAAGATAAAATAGTAAAAAAAATGTAATGCTCTAGGTACAACTTCTTTTCTGAAGACTTTTACTGTAAAACGAAGGACTGATGTGCTCTAGAGGTAAAAGTTTGACGAGAAACGTGAGGCAAATTTCTTTTTCATACATTAACGATTTGGCGGGTGGATATCTTGAAAACTATAAGGAATAGAGAAAAAATGAATAGAAATAATCTTGTAGAAAATTTTATAAACTTTCATTTTGATAATAATAATTTTTTCCCTAATATCCACCGTTATCAAAATATAAGCGAAAACCAAAAACAGGGACCTCTTTCTACATCCTCTCGCCTTTAGTCATACAGCTAAGATCGGGGACTTTTAGTATTTTACCTCCCAACACATTCCTGAAAAAAAATTGCCACCCTCTTCCATGTCCTCTATAACCCCATCGTTGATGACTATTCCACTCGGGACAAACAGATATTTCAGATTATGTAAATAAGCTTTCGGAAATTGACGATTGTCTAAACATGTCCCCATTCTTCAGATCATTTAAGACCAATTACAACATAAACTGAGGCACTCCAGGGTGAAATAAATCAATCTAATTTACTCAGATTGGTTTCAAATGTAAGGTAATCCAAGAAAGTTTGTCTGTGTGGCCATTGTGTGCACCAACAATGGCTCTTTAGTCGAGACAATAATGTCAAATTTGAAAAATCGACTCGGAAGGTTCATTAGTGAGCTGTGAGTGACTTTATACAGTTACAGTTTTTTGTACTGATATGACGGCTTAACGTTTCCTCCGAAAATGCTAATTACTATGCTAGTTTGATGACTTCAATTGATGACAATGGCTCTTTAGTCGAGACAATAATGTCAAATTTGAAAAATCAGCTCGGAAGGTTCATTAGTGAGCTGTGAGTGACTTTATACAGTTACAGTTTTTTGTACTGATATGACGGCTAACGTTTCCTCCGAAAATGCTAATCACTTTGCTAGTTTGATGACTTAAATTTCCACGCCGACGAAAAGAGCTCGAGTTTGGACAATCTCTAGGCTCTTAAGAAGTCGAGTTCTCGATTTCAAAAAGACCTACAATAAACGTACTGCAATAAACGATGAAGTAAGACTGAAGAGCGTTGTTGGTCACACACTACTCTAAGGCCGAGTTTTTCATTAGGAGTTTAAACTACGTTTCTTCTGAATTAAGTTCAAGCTCATGCGTCGTAACTCGTTTACGTTACAGGAAAAGTACAGCGCATGAGATTGATCTTCGTTCAGATGGAACGTAGTTTAAACTCCTAATGAAAAACTCAGCCTAAGGGCTCTTTAATATGGACTATAAATGTCATACTTAAATTTAGAGTACTGAACAGGCGCAAAAGGAGCAAAAGCACAGGAATCTAAGCTTTAACGTCGTGCCTAGAAATTTCGATGTTCGACTCTACAATTTAGAGTTCTACTATTGCAATTTATAGACTCATCATATAACGGTTAATGTCGGATTTGCTGACTAACCTGTTTAGTTTACTTTCATAAACTGCAATAGTAAAACTCCGCCGACTAAACTGTTGGACCACCGAAAGTTCATACTGCGCATCAGGACTAAAGAACTCAAATGAAGATTCCAAAGAACCTGTTAGTCCTGGAGCGCACTATGAACTTTTTCATGTCCAGCAGTTTTGTCAGCTAAGGTTGAATTCTACATTACACATTATCCCCAGAATTTCAATTTTTGTCTCAGTATAAACCGGTTCAAGCTATTGTTAAAACCTCTTCATACCGAGACAAAAATTAAATCCTGGGGATAAATGTGTAATGTAGAATTCAACCTAAGTTTTCTATTGTATTGACAACTATTATCAAAATTTAAGCTCTTAAAATTAATTGACGGTCTATTTGTATTTTAAAAAACTATTCCTTTGTTGAATATAATATAATAATTAAAAAGTCGTTTAAGTTATGAAGTCGTTTATATATAGAGCAACTCTTCGCAATCAATTAAGTGACAAATTAAACTTATCAACCAAAATGTGGTTAATTTTTGATTATTCAAGTTCTCGCATTTCCTAAAATAAAGCTTTCAGTGTTAATAAACTAACTGAAATATTATTAATTATCCTAAATTATATTCTAGTAATAAATCTCGACGGAAAATGTAATTTTAGATATAAAATCAAATTTTCCATCGTTGCATTTCGAATTAGCAAAACTAAAATTATAAATAAGAGTATACCTTATAGGGGTAGGTATGTCAGAATTTAATTATCAAATGCCAACAAAAGTTATGGCTTATGAATTTTATTTTAGTTATGAATACAAAATATTTCACTTCTCACGAGAAATCAACAATTAACATTTCAATATTGCGATTTAGATTAAGTGTAATTTTCAGGATTTTTTCCGAAAATAATGATAAATGATCTTTGGGTTTGCCAAATTAGCAGTAGCATAACTACAAATTTTATGAGAAGGCGAGTCATGGGGCCCTTCTAGAGATGATTATAACAAATGGTTTAATATAGTAGAGCAGTATTCAGAGGCGTATTTAAAAATTTTGACTAGAGAGGGCTCGATCTAAAGCCTAACATACGGCGCTCTAAATCCAAAGGGAAAATACTGGTGGTAATAAATAAGAAACGTTCTGCTGCAATTTAACGACATGGTACTTCCCACTTTATGCTTTTAGAAATTCCTCCTTCGGATATTAATACTTTCACGGTTCCACTCCTGCCAGTTGGCCAGCGAGGAGGCAGGAAAATAATGTTCTTAAGAAGACATCGGGTAACCGTGGTGTTATTACGCACCAACAGCTGGCCTCAGCAGTTATTATTATTGTTGGATAATATGTACAATAGAGAGGTGCTCAGACCTTTTGTGTCCACTCTATAAATACGTCACTGGAAATTATTCCCATTTCTATACTGATGCTGACTTATGTCTTGTCTTATTAATTCGAGCTCTCTCAAATGCAATAAATTTTGCTCATCAAAATCATCATTAGATACCTTCTTTGGGTATCAAACATATTTTTTTTTAATTTACAAATTAAATGAGCGTTAAATACTCATATCAGTACTCTGCAAGCATCTAGTCATTGGGTAGGTTGTTTATTTACATAAGGCTTACTAGGATCGATTTTATTAGCGAAATCAAGAGATTTACAAAATTTGATTTTGAAAGAGTGTAGAAAAGCCATTAATTATTTAAAATGAGTTGATGTAGATGATACCTACTAATTATGCAAATGTTTTAGTAGCAAAAAGGTTTTATTCAAAATGTGTCAATTGTGAGGACGGTTTGTTGAAAGTTTTAAAAGTAATTGAACCAATAACCCAGTTTCGAGCCAAAAACAACCAAACGAATGCAGATTTGTCAACAATGCAATGCAATGTTAGCATTTCGTAAAAAGAATAAAATTTTATTGCACTTTTCTTTATTTTGATTCTTAGATGGATTTATAACTATTGTTCTTATTGTAAAAAACAAACGATTTCTACAGAAGAAAATTAATTCGAAATCGCTTAAATTATTCGTTCGGAAAAGAATTTTAATTTAATTAAAATGATGTCTTTGAAAAGCACGCGATTGATTTTGAAATATTTTTTCTTATTATGTCTTAACATGAAAGGTATTTTACGTTTTAACTTGACAAATGATAAGTTAAGTCGAGCCTTTTTAACATTTTCAAAGGTTACTTTAGAATTTCAAAGAAGCCGTATCCTAAAATTTCGAGCATTGATGGACAGGTCGATGATATTACTGAAAAATGCCTGTAATACATTAAACTAGCCAATCTCTTTTAGATGTAAGTTTACAATTTTACACTTTTTTCAGAAGTTGGATTATAAAGAAGATTGATCATTATTTGTTAAGTTTCAAACATGAGTTGTTGAATAAAAAAATAATTTCGTTAAAGTCGCTTTACGGAAATCTCCAATTTTTCGTAGAAAAGCTTTTAAATTTATTCATCAGTTAACCAATTTAAATTAGATGAACAGAGATAAAAGTTTTATTTTTATGATTTTAAATAAAAGGAAACAATAAGAAAATAGAAGTCGTTGAAGATAATAAAATCACGTTTTCTGTTGAAATAACAATCTAAGAATTTTTCCATCATTGTTTTCTATTCCCTAAACTTCTGAGTTTTAAAGCCAAAATGTTTTCAAAACATGACTATTGCTGTAAAGCTGAAAAGAAAATTGAAAAACAATAGTAATTATTATCGACGAAATTAATTGAAAGTGATAAATTGGTGTTTTCCTGATGGAATTTCGAAGGACTTTAATATTTTTGATTGCTTACGCCATGAAACAACAAGCTTGGAAAATATTTGAATAAAATGGAGATTAGATCGAGATCGGAAAATAATATTTAACTAAGTGCTTGAACATTTAAATCCAATTACTTATCTTAAAATTACATGAACAGCCAGGGGGGAAATGACGATAGTGCAAAAACACCATCAAGTGTCTGAAAATATTGCAGCTTTACTAGGTGGACATTGAGTAATAATACTGTCTAGCGAAACGGAGTACCTCAAGATAGTATTCGAGGTCCGCGCCTTATATGTTAAACTTTTAAAATAATTGATATGTAGTTTAAAAGGTCGCTTCGATGGGATTTTTATTAATCAAAAATCGACACCTTAAATCTGACTGTTCGGAGGTTGAAATTTCAAATTGACTAAAGCTATATAAAAACTTTGGGTCAGAACGACAAACTAATTTTACTAATAGTTTGCGACTTAAATTTTGAAAGTACTTATGTCTATTTTTAATTAATAACAAATATAGGTAATCAATTAATTATATATAAAAAGTAAATATGTATGAGTAAAATGCTATAAAATAAGAGACAAAAAAATCAATTGCACCACAGGTGTGCTCAAAGTCGAAAAACAGCAAGAAGCATTTCGAAACAAAGTTGTCTTGCAATTTATGACACTGTCTATTCCCGTAGGATTCTAACTGTGATCAGAGGGGATTTATTTATTTTCACTAACATTTTTCGTTTGTTCTTGAACAAGATTTATATTTTAAGTGCATCTTAAATTTCTAGATTTTACGAACATCAATCCAACATTATTTAGAACATAAAATGACTACTACATCACTCTAGTTTTTTTAATAGCAATAAAATTATAGGAGACAACCAGCTTTAGCTAAATAAAACCCACTTTCTTACTACTAAATTGGAAATAATTGACAAATTTCATGGTGAATTGTGATACAAATAATATGTAAATGCTGCGAATAAGGGCTATTTGACATGGACTAAAGTCCAATTCCACAATTATAGAGAGTGACTCATTCCTAATATGTGTTCACAAAATTTAGATAACTATGGCGCGGCTTCTATTGAGATACATACAAGAAACACGTGCCGCTTTAATAGAATAACGTACTTTACTATAATTTGACAGAATTTGAACGAATCCAGGTAGTAGAAGTGGATCCGAGTTCGAACGATTGTCCATAATGCTGTACCGAAAAATCTCGATGTAATTCTATAAATCTTCATTCTATAAATGACACAACTGTCTACATTTGTGGAAAAATAGTATAAGTACGTCTAATACGTCTAATTTAGTATAGTAAGTCGTCTTCTTTAGAACTCGTCTTCTTTAGAATCTAAAGAAGACGAGATAGTGTTGGATGCGATGTTCACGTGCACGTGCAAGTTCTCACGAGCGCGGTTTTACGTAAACTTAAATTAAATACGGTGTAAATTTTTCAAAAATTATTAATAACAGCCGGTTTCATAATAATTCCTAAAAGCTCCTTTAGTTAAAGTTGTCTCAATCATTTAATTATTTATAATCGATTTCATTTTTCCTGTAATCGTCCCAGCTCTAATTGCCACTATAATATGAGTTATCCGCATCAACGCAGTTAGGTAACCATGCAACAAGCTTAAAATAAGTTTATACGTTAGAGCCAATCACAGCGCTAAATAGAAGTGTTCACGTGCACAACACGCGGGTTGTTTGTTTACATTCACTATCTCGTCTCCTTGAATGAAGTATAGGTACTTTGAAATGAATTAAATGTGATATTAAATCCTTTTAAAAATAAAATTTTGAAATTTCGACCAGTTTTAGTTCTTTACGACTCGGTCACGTGCAGCCCATGAGCTTTTCCTCGACCTATAACGGAATCAACTCAAAGAACCAAAGCACGGGAATCTAAGCTTTAACGTTGTGGATATGATAACGTTGTTAGTATGATATTTAGTCTATCTAAAACGACTCTATTGCATTTTTTATTTGCATTTCTTGACATTTTGGTCCCCAGATTCCAAAATTGCAAAAAAAATTTCGATTTTATCATGTGAAGATAACATTTTGTCGCACGATGCACGAAAATGCCTGAGTTGGCTGATTTTAGCCACCTTAAAATTATTTCATCGGTAAACTAAGCTTTTATAAGAAATCTATACAGTGTGTCCAAAAATAAGATGGTTATTTTGGGCGCACTTGGTTATAATAGGTTTGTTCGTACACAGCTCGAACTAGTTCGTAACTGGGCGGAGCATGCGCAAATTGAAATTTGCATTGGCAATTTCAATGTGCGCTTGCGCTGTTCAGTTCTGAACCGTTCTGAACTGTTTCGACTGTTTGTAGGAACAAACCTAATATAGTACATCTGAGCCCCAATTGAAAGCAAAAATTTCTAATTTTTATATACAAAATGGCGGCCAATAGAACGAGTGTCCCATTTTGATGTTTTTCCCTTATAATTTGGCCGGTAATTATTATTATAAAAATGTCAAAAAACATTGTACAGCCAAAATATAGGGCTTTCGTCTCAACCAAGTCAATTTTTAAAATTGTTGCAAAATTGCCTACCTTTAAAGGGCGAAAATAAGTCAAAATTTTGAAATGGATTTTCTCAAAAACTAGTCGGGCCGATTTTAATAAATTTGAGTATATTATAGACAACGTAATATTCTCTATGAAAATTTTTATTTTAATTTTTATCAAAATTGCTCGAGCCGTTTTGGAGAAATGATTTTTTGTCAAAACTTCAAAAATCTCTAATTTCTTTTGTAATAAAAATCAAAACTTGAAAATTGATACGTGTATCAAGCCCATGAACATCTATTATTTGAAACTATTTTTGATTAATAAAATGCTTCCGCTTAAACCGGAAATTACAAAAATATCAGAATTTTTAGGAACACCCTGTATATTTTTTAATATTTTGAAAGTTCATAAAACTAGCTGTCACATGATACTAAACACTTTATATTTTGACTTCCGATTTAAGCGGAAATGGGTTCAATTTTTTTAATTTAAATCGAACACCCTGTATATTTTTCAATATTTTGAAGGCTGGTAAAATTAGCTTTCTGAAATTACAAGATTTTACGCGAGGGAAAAAGTTCCTCATACCTATGCCCACATCCGTTGTTTTGTGTTTGAAACTGTCCGAGGAAATTGTATTTATTTGCTTTACTGGGTAGTTATGACTTAAGTTGGGGGGGGGGGGGGCGGTATAGTTAATCTGGCCTTGGGTAATTAACCATTAATTAATATTGAAATTAAGTAAGGCGATTAACATTGAACATTAACAATTAATTTATTATAGCAGCATATGAATTGTAAATATGTCTTTAACGGTATCATGGCCAACTTTGTATTAATGTAAAAATATGAATTGGTATTAATTTATTCCAATTAAATTTTTAAACCAATTTGGTGTTTTGCTGTGTACCAAAACGGAAGGAATGGAGGATTTGGGTTCCATCTCGTCACGATCTATTTAAATAACTAAATTATTATTTTCAAATAAATAGTTGACATAATAATAATAACGCCATTAAAATTAATAGTTTAAAATTAAGATTGAAAAAAATTATTTAAATTTTGAAGTTGTGGCATCTGTATTCGAACGAGCGACACTTCCCTTTCGCGGGTACGGCAGCTAACGAGTAGATAGCGCAAAGCATAGTTCTGCGCAATGTCGGGTGGTGGAGCTATTGATTTACGAACGACCACAACCTATTTGTCATCATAGTCAAAGTGTGTGTCCAAAACAATAAAGCACATTGTTTAAATCGTTTAATTTGCTCAAATTACGAGTTTTTGCAAATTATCAAATAAAAATTAATAATAGTTTTGGTAGTTTTTAACAAATTACTACGACGCTTATACGTTTACGCTTGCGCACACTTATTGTCAACTTGACATCCTAGTTGTACTTCTCGTCCGTTAGTTGATGTGAACGACCCAGAAACAAAATTGCGTGAATAGCGGTTGCGCTTTAACGTAAAATAATTGTGAAAACTTTAAATAGGTGCTGGATGGTTTTGTACGTTGTCAATCGGGTCCGGTTTAAAGAATTTATGAAACGTAAGTGGATATATTATGACAGTTGATTTCCCGCCTTGAGTATAACTGAATGAACCGTAGTATGAAATATGGTGAATTGTGTAGTACGAAGTAGTGGTGCTCGTTCACTCGATTCTACAAACTATATTAGAAATGATAAAAATTGCTCTCGAGAAACTCGAGTAATGACGCCTGATTTAAATACTAAAAATACAGGAAGACACACGAATTTATACAGGGAGGAATTTTTAAAGGTATCCAAATGTTTGGCATCCACAAGATGGCGGGAAATAGTTAAACGACCAGTACTCGCCCCTTTGGCTGTGAAACAAAATACTGATAACATAATCGCCAATAACGTAGTTATGAGCAAGAAACGTAAGTCGGACATGAAGAATATTTTACTTCCACCAAAACGTATGAAATTGATGGAATCTGAAAAAACTGATGATGAATCAAGAAAATCGTCACGACGAGTCTTATCAGCAAAATTTAAATGTATGCTTAACAAGTCTGTCGTTAAATTATTCGACGTCTTTAGAGAAATTCCATTTACTCCTGAAGTAGAAAAAACTGTTCCTAAAAACGAGTTTATGGGATTTTTAGGGTTGGGTAACCCACCTAAAGTCGTTAGCGAATTAAAAGTGAGCCATCCTATAAACTTATCAAACTGTACAGGGATTCCATTCTCGTCCGATTGCGGACGACAAATATTACTTAAACGTCATGGCCTATCAGAAGAAGCTGCCCTAAAGAAGTTAGAAAGATGTGAGTGGTACCTCAAAGAATCGGATACAGTAAAAAAAGAAAGCAATTTTGAAATTTTACCTGCTAAAGATGACAGTGGTAAATACGTTCGCACTTATTCCTTCCCAAAAAGACAATTTTCACAAAATCACCAGTCGTTAGCACAAGCATTCATGAGGTACGCATGTAAGCCTTTAACCGTAAAGGTAGAACGATCGGATTTTAGTGCTTTAAATAATAAAATTAATACCAAAGAAGTGAGTATAATAGAAGAAGTTGCCCCTGCCAAATGTGATGCAGAAGAGAAGAGTATGAATTTTTTAAGTGTAAATTGTGCAATTATAAAAAATGGATATTTAGATGATAAAAGTAGTGATAAAAGCAGTAGTGATTCAAGTTTAATCTCACCGATAATGTATAATAAAAGTACTAACATGTTTCGACAAAACGACGAACTAGAAAAATTAAAATTAAGTCTTTCAAATTCAAAAGTGCTCATATCGAAAAAACAAATATTTCGGAGATCGTCTCGACTAAATCAAACTTTATGAAATAAATTTTTGAAAAAATATCTTTAAGAAGCAACTTTGTTGCCATGTTGCTCCTCATTGATATTATTAACTTGGTGCCTATACTTGTAAATATTAATTTGAATTTTAAGTTTTGTTAAATTATTGTAGAAACACATGTATAACTATAGCTTTAGTAACGATGAATTATAACGACTGTTTTACATATCGCTTATTATAAGTTATTTACATAAAATTTATTTCATGCGTGAATTTCATTTCTTTTTAAAAGAGGTGGATAAGAATTATATTTTGTTTGAGAAGAATTTAAAGACGAATTGTAAAAATTGTTGATAAAATTAGTTCTACGAATTTAATTTAATTTTTAAGGTCCTGAAGTAGTATTATTTTTAAAAGTTTAAAATTAGTTGAAAAGAATTGTAAAATATACCAATGTATTACCTCTTTTAACAATATTCAAATCGATCTTTTACTATACTTATTTATTTTGTTTCTACTGTTAAATTTAAATACCTATTTGCCAAAGTTGGAAATTTTATAAATACTTTAATTACACAATTACAATTTAGTAGTACAAAAATTTCTAAGTTTAAGCGATTTATATTGTTATTTATTATAATATTGAAAGTGTAAATAAAAATATTTTTATATTTAATAAAATTAATATCAAATAGCAAATGGTTTTTGATCCTAAAAAGAAATTTAAGAATTATCACGAGACAAGATTGTTAGCGAAACAAACAGCAACCTAAGTACGTAAGTATACATGCAGGTTTAACTTAAGTCCTCGACGTGTAGGTAAGCTAAGCAGACAAGGTAAAAATGCAAAAATAATATAGCACTATGTAGGAGTTATTCAAGAGCAGAACAATAGTTACAACTAAGGTCACAGATAATGTAGGCAGTTAAATCTGATAATCTGAATTAAAAAAAATTAAATAATCGCCTACCCTTAAAGATTAATTTTATTACTATACATTTACAACTTCAAATTGAGACTAAACAATTTTAAATTCGGAATAAACAATTGCAAATTGGGATTAAACAATTTCAAATTGAGACTCAATAGCTCAAATGTCAATTCATTTTTTCCCAATTTGAAATTGATTAGTCCCAGTTTGAAATTGTTTAGTCCCAATTTGAAACTGTTTATTCCCAATTTGTTATTGTTTAATCCCAATTTTGAATTGTTTAGTCCCAATTTGAAGTTGTAAAGGTATAGAGTGGTAACGGAACTTAAAATTCCAGTATGTACTTTTGATTTTGAATTTGTCACTTAGATAGGCATTAAAGTAGAGTAAGTAATATTAATTACCCATTGAACTAAAAAGCTAAATATTGAGGGTTATTTTTAAGAGGTCAAAACTAAAGGCTAATAATATCCGGTGACCCCACACCAATAGAAATACAAAACTGGTTCATTGCTAACTCCTATTGATACCAACTGTTCGACTAATAATTCATTGTTTGCATGAAAAATTCATGGTCAATGTAAGAAAATACAAAGTTACTTTTGTTTGCAGACTTCAGTTGTAGAAGTAACAGCAACTTTCTTTTAAAATGAATGTCAAGTTCGGTGAAAGTTAATTGACATAGGATAAAACCAAAAAAATTATATCAAAGAACTTTGTCAGTTCACTGTATCACTCGAGTCAGTGAAATTTGTGTGAGTTAACTGAAAGATATTCAAATACTCCATTCAATGGGTTTCAACGGTTTTAGTTAATTTCCTAAACTTTTGAGTTTTTTAATATTTTTTTGGTCTCTTTAGGTACATACTTTATAGTTTACTTAAAAGATCTTTACCTAATGCAATATTAATATTTTTCAATATTTTCATATTCCATATCTGCAAATATTACATTTCTGAGATCAAAGAAAAACCATTTTTTAGAAATGAAAGTAGTTCAAAACGGTAGGAATAAAAATTAAGGAAATATTTCTCTTCACTTTTGGTACCTGAATTTAGACAACCTCACTGAATAATATTGTGCAAAAAAATAGGCACTCAGAAGAAGATAAAGTTGAAGGTCGCGACGACTAGCGTGGAAGCAATAAAAGGTCAAATTTAGTATCGTTTGATAGCTCTTTTGACCTGAATAATTTCCGAAGCGTTTTTTTTTCTTACAGTAATCAATTTTCAAGCTGTAGTCAAACACTAAAATGTGTATGTTGTACGTGCTTCTGAAATTTTATTTTTTCTTGAAGTAGGCACCTAATAGCTAATACCATTGGATCTTATGAATAAAAATGAGTTTAAACTCCGAGTTTATACTCATGAGCATGAGCATTTGATATTAGTTTAAACTCGTATTCGTATGAATCAAAATTATTTCGTCTAGGCAAAATACATGCTCGCCGTAATGTGAGTAGATACTCAGCATTATACTGGGTGACACAGGGGTTTGGAACACTCTTATAACTTCGTTATTTATTAACATATCAAAATGAAATTTGGTGTGGATTATATTTACATAAATTGCAATTGTTTCAACAACGTGTGAAAATCCTGTCACTTCCGATTAGGCCGGAAATGAAGTAAACTTTTGATTTTTAAATGGAACACCGTATATATTTTTACTTTTTTAAAATCTACATTAAATTTTGAATACAGTAGCATCAAAAAAATTAATTTTATAACCAAAAATAAATTTTTTTTTCAAAAATTACGCTGGTTTCAAGAGTGCTGTGATGTGGTATAAAATCATCCGTGAGAGGTACTTGCACTATGAAAATTACTTTTACACCACAAAAGCTGGAGGATGGTGTTGTGGAGCTTTCAGAAGGTAATTTTGTCACATTTCCTTCAATATCTTCATTTTTTCAAATGGCAACATATCGGAACAATTCTACCTCAGATAAAGTAATTTTTTCTAAATACAACGATGGAGTTGTTCCGATATGATGCCATTTGAAAAAATGAAGTTATTGAGGGAAATGTGACTAAATTACTTTCTGAAAGCTCCACAACACCAACCTTCAACTTTTGTGGTGCAAAAATCACAGCACTCTAGACAACTAATTATTTTTTGAAAAATAAATTTTATTTTGCTTATAAAATTAATTTCTTTGATGCTACTGTATTCAAAATTTAATGTAGGTTTCAAAAAAGTAAAAATATTTATGGTGTTCCATTTAAAAATCAAAAGTTGACTTCATTTCCGGCGTAATCGGAAGTGACAGAATTTTCACAAGTAGTTAAAACAATTGCAATTTATGTGAGTATAATCCACACCAAATTTCGTTTGGATATGTTGTTAAATAACGGAGTTATAAGAGTGTTCCAAACCCCTGTGTCACCCGGTATGTATACAAAAATAATTCCAGTTTGCAGGTTTTCGAATACAAGTCGACCATTAGTTGCTAAATTATTTTAAGTTTACTTTTGGAAGTCGTTTTGAATAGTGCTCGTAAATACGATTATTATTTCAAATGTATCCTATTGATAAGATAGTCAGTTCTCTTTGAAGCATCTTCTCTTTCCCTGTGAAAGAGGGACATCCTCTGCATAGTGGGCCTTTTTCTAGTCTCATCGTATGCTGATAATTATTATTGCCGTTACCATTTGTAGTTCCTCTCTGCTCATTCTGAGTAGAGAGCGAATCCTTTTGTCAGAGGGTTCCTCCAGTAAGGCTTTAGCATGTCGCTGTCCAGGAGTTTCCCTCCAGTGTTTAATATGCCACTTCCCTAGAAGTGACTTTATTTCTCTTTTTGCCAATTCAGAAGAAATGTCAAAGGTTGGTTCTGGTCCAATGGATGTTGTTTTGCTGCCCTCTTTGGCCAGATCGTTCGCTTTCTCGTTCCCTGGTATGTTGGCATGAGCTGGAACCCATACCAGGTTGGCGAAATTTGTCCCCGCTAGCGCATTCAGTCTTCGGCTTCAGTCCGTTACTAGTCCGGACCTGATGTATGTTACGAGAGAAATTCGAGAGTCGTGAACGGAACCCTGGCCAAGAAACATCGACGCTTGTCGATGGCGTTGCACGTTGCTTGCACGTCGATGCTCGGATAACATTTTCTGTTGATGTATTCATCACCATGGATAGGTGGTTTTATGATTCTCACGTGAGAATTCATACCGATTGGAGTTTAAACTTAAAAAATACGAGTATAAACTTCTTGCTTACTTTTATTCATAAGACCCATTATCTTGTGCTGCAACTTTTGTCCTTGTTTTTTCATTTTGTCGAAAAAGAATTACGATGTTTTGAGTCCTACTCACGATTCGGTGTCAGTTTGAATGTTTTGTCCCTGTTTGGGTAAGCAGTTTTCTCTGTTAAAAAATTCTTAATTATAGTCACACGAATATCGTTGTTAACTTCATTTTTTACCTTACTGGATGCACAGATTAATCATTGTAGGTAATTCTTTACCATCCACTTATTATAGCAATCACCATGTTTCTTTGTCTTGCCTCCTGGTACCGTCTTAAGAAAAGTAGCAATTGTACCAGTTCCAGTAAAAATTCCTTTGTTGTGATATTATTCTCAGAAGTAATTGGCCAAACATATTTTACAGTTTCTCTACGATTACGCCACGCTAATTCATGCATTATGCATTTACAATTTCTTCTGCGCTCCATCCAGTGTACCTATTTTCATCATACAATCTTATCTTATTATGATGTATTAAACGCCAAATCATCAAATGAATCGATCCTTACTTAATTTTTTATGGTAGGTAGAGTATCTAAACGACCTTAAATGCGCAGAAGAGCAAGTGTAGAAAAAGACGCCCAAATGTTTTCACAATGGTTTTTACGTATTATATAACCTTGGTTATGAGGTAGTACACAATTTTGCTTTCTGCGCAGATCGTTTAGATCTGGCAATTACTTTACCTATGTTTTTTAAATTTGTTTCGCAACAGAATTCCACATAATATTCTTTACGACTACCCATTTGTGATTCTAATGAGATCAAGCTTCGCGCTTGGAGAATTCTCGGTGCAACAAGGCCAACAAGCACTCAGCATGAAAAAATTGTCAGTTTTATTTGAAGCACTATAGATATTATACGGGTGTACAGTCGGCCTCACAATTATTGGCCACCCTGGCTATACTCCAGAGTGTTTATTAGCCAACACCGACCAAAGGACAGGAGGAGAGGTTGTTGATTTACTACTGGTTGGCAAAATAAAGTTACCCCTCAATTTAAGTAGGGGGTGTTATGATGGTTTCATCCACAATTCATGCAAGGCTTATAGCCAGGGTGGCCATTAATTGTGAGGGTGACTGTACCATGAAGGTTAGGCATAAAATTATATGGTCCAAAGCGCCAAAAGAGGAATTTCAGATAGATATATCTACCCACTATATCTATCTGAAAATGTTTTAAGAAAGTTACAGGGGATGAAAATATGATAACTATACTTTTTTATTAGGTATTAAAAGGTTTAAATTCAGGATGTATTTTTTGAAACACAAGCATAGGGATTTTAATGGTAAATTTATAATGTTCAATTATTTCCTCTCCAAATTATTTTGCAGAGTTCATTAAGATTTTTTTTCTGCATCAATCTTCTATTATTTTCTATGTCATCCCTGTTTTTTTTTTGTAAAAATTGCAGTTTTTAATTTCCTTATTTTTACGGTTACAGAAAATGGAAAAACATGTAAGTAGATGTGGTATTTTATTCTCTACAAAAAATATAGACACTTGAGCTCTAAAGTAATTTGGGAGTAAATAATTAAACTGCGTCGCGCAAGTTACCACTCTGTATAAGGTAAGTCGGGGGAAGACGCCACTGTGGGGCGAGATGCCACCCCAGCTTTTTTCAAAATTCCTCCAACCTATCTCCGGAAAATTTTATGTATAGGTTGCTTGTGATTATAAGCTACTAGCAAACATCGTTGAAAACGAGTTTTCGCAAGTCATCGAAAAGTTTTCTAAAAAATTAAGTTTTTATGTTTGACGAAGTTTTCGCTACATCTCAGCTTTTAAATTTTATTAGGCGTTTTTTTTGTGTTATCGATATCAACGAATTGTTAGCTGAAAAGACGACACTTTTCACGTTTATTGTAATTTTTGCAAAAAAATTCGCATCAAATTTGATTTAGTTAGCGAGTTTTGCATTTTCACCCATACAATGGGGTAGGACGCCAGATTACTGCAAAGTATGTAACTTAGACTCATTTTATTTAGATTTATAGTAATAATACGACAATAAGGCTGACAATGATGAAAATGTGTAATGAAAACTATTACGATAGCAATGGGCTTCGTAGATTGGATTTGCTGCATAATTTGCAAGAAGTGGTTACACGAAAGATGTACATGGATTGATGACACATGTAACGATTGAGGTCAATAATATATAAGGATAAAACAGTTTTTTTTCGTTTAGTACCGTTCCCGACTTTCTATTCGGGACTAAAACTCACTATGGCATCTTACCCCATGCATTTTTGTCAAGATTTTTTTGTCGAAAAGTACAAAAAATTTTTTTTAACTATGTCAACCTATAATTTATGTTGATTTGATATTGCTATCTAATAGTGTATTCTTTGAGGGATAAACACATATTTTTAAATTAATCTAAATGTGTATAATAACGTTTTTATAAATTAATTAAAAAATGTATGGCTTCTTCCCCCGACTTGCTTTATATGATTTACCCACCTACACCTAGCAAACTGTGATCATGTTTTAATGTGTTTGTACACAGGAAAGGAATTTCGAAAAAATCGATGATTCATCGATAAATTCGCATTTTCAAGGAGTTGTCTCATAGCTAAAGAACTTGTGAATAGCGAAAACATTTTACAAAGAAATTAATAAGAACCTACTAAAATTGTAAAACTCCAGGCTCAAATATAATTCGTTTGATCTTAAATCTTGATTAAATAACGTTTTTAAATAAATAATTCAAACGATGATAAAAATATGTCTTTTTGTCCCTTAGAACAAAAAGATTTTTTAATAAGCTAAATTTTTTAAGGTTTCCTCTTGTCATGCTTGCTCTGGATCGAGGAAGCATGATTTGTATTTATTTTTTCGTAATTCGACAAGTTTAATTAAGTTGTATAAATACTTTCTATATTTTTTGTATTTACTACTCTGACGTATGTAAATAACATTAAAATTAACGAGTCAAATGTGTAATACAAATAAATATCTAAATTTACTAATTATTTGCTCTAGAGATAGTATGTGATTTTACTGATTAGTCGATTTTCAGTAACTAAATGGAACATAAAAACTAAATCAAAAATGCAAATATCAAATATCGACCTAGTGTAGGACGTAGAGCACCTCGTCGGCGGGTATTATTTTGTTGGCGAGTTTTCTTGATAAACGGTATATTCGATCAATTGTTCACAAAGTGCAAGTCCATGAGTTACCGTTTATCTACATAAAATAAGATAAATTTTTCTACAGGGTGGTGACCGGACCTCTCTGTCATACACATTTAACATGTAAAACATACTTTAGTAATTTCCTGCTTCCTAATTTATTTTAGAAAGAAAATCTTCAAATAAAAGTTTTAGAGAATAAAATTCTGCATCTAATGAATAAACAAAATTAATTTTGGATGCTTTAAGGCTGATTTTCATATACAGTGTGTCCCCGGATTGAGTTCACTATAGGTGTAATTGACAAAAAATTTCGGAATTTCATTTTGATGTTCTGGAATTCAGCCCTGCTTGGTCTGAAATGAATTTTAAGCATATTTTTAGTTTTTAAAAATGAAGGCCCCCGTGAAAATTAAGAGAAATCTATTTTCTATTCAGGTAAAGTGTCGTTTTACTCAACAATATAGCAAAATGTCATTAACAAAAGTTGTTCAGAATATGAAATTATGGCTCTATACAAAATTTCAAAATGATAGGCACACTTTGATTAAATCGGTTTTGATTGTATGTATCAACGAAAAATCGCATCGTACGTATAGACTATATGGGCCCATAACAGAAAACTGGTGGTAATATTTTTTTATTGGGGTGTCACCGAACAAGAAATGAATCTTAATTGCATTGTAAATTGAGATAAAATTTTATTCAAAATATTTAAATAAAATTAATAATGAATTGATAGATCTGGCGTGGTTTGCTCTTATTATTTTGAGCGATATTGATATTTAGAGTGAAAATAAATAAGAAATAAGTAACTGCATGGCATTTTTGTATGTTTCAAAAATTATTTCCTAGAATGTTGACTGTAGAACAACATGTTAATCAAAGTGTGCCGATCATTTTTGAATTTTGCATAAAGCCATAATTTCGTATTCTGAACAACTTTTGTTAATGACATTTTGCTGTATTGTTGCCAAAAAAGACACTTTACCTAAACAGAAAATAGATTTCTCTCAATTGTCACAAGGGCCTTCATTTTTAAAAATTGAAAATATGCCTAAAATTCATTTCAGATCAAGCAGGGTTGAATTCCCAACCATCAAAATGAAATTCCGAAAATTTTTGTCAATTATACCTATAGTGAACTCAATCCGGGGACACACTGTATAGTGCCGTGCTCATGCCGTGCTCGTGCCATGTTCGTGCCGTGCTCGTGTCGTGCTACGGCCGTGCGTTTAGAGCATTTTCACATATAGGGCTGTGTTGTGTTCATGCCGTGGTCATGTTGTTGTCGCTAATAATCTTGCACTAATATAATTAACCAATCCTTCGTTCATAATATAGATAGATTTATATCTAAATATGCACATTTGACACTTACCTTGTGCAGAGTTGTCACATGGAACTTTAAATTTCAAACTATAAGAAGCGACCAACGGGTTGTAGCAAGGTTGTGGTCGTGTTGTTACCATCGAAACGGCTCAGTCTCATAATAATATGGCACGAACGCAACCCAGCCCCTCATGTGAAAATCGAAAACTGCACTTCAATGTATTTTTTATGGAAATGTCAATTTTTTGATTGACATGGAAACGACACGGCATGAGCACGACACGAACACGGCATGAGCACGGCACTATATGTGAAAATCAGCCTTTATAGCGCCAGAAATTTAATTTGAAAATTTCGAAAATTAGCAGAAATAGCGAAATACTTTAGCCCAGATACCTAAAGAAGTTACAGACCTTTTTGGAGCTATGAAAAAGGGAGAAGCGATCTCTGTATATTTTTACATTCTTTTTTCTATTTTAAAATGTTAAGAGTGGTCTTTTCAAATCTTTGAAAGGATTTAAAAAAATGCATAATAAACGACTTGTCAGGACCTCAAGGCTATTGTAGAGCAATTGCGAAAAGTTCGGCAATTTTCTTCAGTTTATTTTACTGATAGCTTCTGATGTCTATCGGTTCTAATTTCCCCCTGATACCTACGTCAGTAACCATTTTTTAGACACAAAGTCATCGATGGAGCTAATAAAACCTATCAAATTTTTGGCATTCGAGCTAGTTTATTTTCCTGATTTATTATTACTGACAGATTGGGTCGTGCAGAGAGAGTTGCCCCTATTTTTCTGCTTTAAATTGATCTCTGCGTTACAGATCGCCATGTGTGTAGAAACAATATTGTCAAATTAAATAATGTCAAAGGGTATTTTGCCATATTACATTTCTATTTACGCTTTCTCAATATAGTTTAATTTTAATTGTAAGGTATTAATTGTGTTTACTATGTATTCGTTAAATAATTACCTTAGCACTTCTAAATTAATGACGACCAAGACATTTTTACGTTTATATGGCTTCTTTTTAATTTAGACATTGAGGAAATATGTGGACACACATTATTTATAATTGCTGACTGAAATTTTAAGGTAATTTTAATGCTTGCGTAACAAATAAATTGTTATCATGCAGCTCGTGCTCGTGCGAGCCTTGCCAATTTCGCATACCTATTAAATGAAATGTATATAAAGGTGCACGATATTAAAAAATAAAAATTAAAACAAAAACAAAGGCCATTTTAAATAAGAAAATTTGCTATTTAAACCTTAATTTCAGCTTAAAGAAAACTATCTAATTAAAACTTTTAAGGCGTAATAATTGAGCAACACGGATTGTTTAATTTTGTAAAATAATTATTCAAAGACAATGCTTAAAATTTGCTTTACATTTCATATTTACATAATTTTCGCATTTACCCTGGATGTAATCATTTCCCGAGAACATAAATTTTGGAAAATTATAAGCCATATTGGTCGTTGAACAAAACTTTGGATTTTCTCGGACTATTTCTCAGTTATCAAGCAGCTGACTGCTCGCTATAAATTGTCTTAGTTTCAAACTTTTCTTTTAGAGATTAATTTGTTTAAACAAGAAAATTCAAATTGGTTGCCGTAATTGGGACATAAAAAATATTAATATTTAAAATTTTTTTAGGGGTTGGATTTTTGTAAAGATGTATATCTAGTTAGCTACGTACGCCCTTAATAAATCCAATCGTTAATTTTAAAAACGAGTGGGTAGGTGCTTTGATTTCGTTCTTTATAAAATTTGATAAAAGCAAAAAATACGTCTTTTTTACAAAGAAAATTTTTAAGGAAGAGTAATTCTTTTATAAATAAAAATCTTTTCGTTTTATAAAAAAAGACTCTGATGTGCCCTTAACAAGACTTTTTTGTAGATGCATGTTAAAGCTTATTTTATAAGGTTTAATATTTTTATAATCTCGAAAATTTCCTTTACTCTTCAGTAAATATTGGAAATAGCTTTCTTTAGGCACAAAAATCTAAACAAATCGTATCAAATAACATTTTTTTCAATCGAAAATTTTATCTACTAGCGTATCATAGACGAAATTGAATATGTTTAAGAAATTGAACTCTTTCAAGGCGATGATATGAAAGAATTTGCCTGAACTATTTCTGATCAATATCGCATACCATTTCCATGTCTTGAGTTTACTTATGATCAAAATATAATTATTTTCTACATTAACATGTACATTTAAACTGAATACGTAATAATTCTAAAGTCATTTGCTATTGAAATGTTAATAATTAGAGATTTAAAAGTAATAAACTAGAATTGGTAGTGTAGTTACAATGCTTGTTTATAGATGACGCCTCACGCATAAATTGCAACTTATTAATACGTTAACGCGCTACGAGTTGTTTTAGTTATTTCAATTTTTAAACAAATAATGTAAATAATTCTTTTGGCCCTTCTACTTATAAATTACTCGTAAATGTTATTTAAATAATTAGAAGTAGATGCTCCTTAGATTGTTCCAATAAAAAGCAATTTTCAAAAAATAACAAGGAGTTGCCATTAGTTGAAACATGAAAAAATCCAATTTTTATCGCGTTTTTACAGGGTGTCTCCGAAAAGTCTGTACAAACTGTACACCCAAAAAATGTCAAAAAAAGCCTACTTTAAAACGGTGAGAGATATAACAAAAAATTCAATTAATGTTATTTATAGAGCCTTTTGAAGGGATTAAAATGTCTTTTTATTTTTCTACTAACTCAAAATACAAAGATGCTACAACAGAAACTTAAAAATCTCAATGTTAGTCCGGGAAAATTACTATACAGATTATACAGGAATTAGAACGAGTGGAAACAAGTAAGAAATATTACGCAATAGGAGGTGGGAAACGGGGAGGACTATTTATTTACTATTTTACGAACTAAATGGCCAACATAAAACCACTTAATAATTTGAACTTTTTCAGGAATTTCGTACCTGATGGGCATTTTTAATTAATTTTTTAATATTTGAAATCAATAAAATAATTTAAATTTTAAATAACTACTGTAATAACCCATCAGTAAATAGAATTATTTTTAAATTAAATTACTTTGTTTAAAGATTATAGGTAAGGTGTGGTTTGTGATAATAATTGTTTTCACCTCTAAGGAAATATTTATGTGAAATATTGATATTTATTGCATTTATAAATAAGTGCATGGTATTTCTGTATGTCTCGAAAAATTTTCCCCAATCTGTATATGCTAACTGGAACTATTCAATCTGTATAAAAATCAGCAGTAATTCGAACAAATTTATATCTAGCAGTTATAGGTGTAAATGTGCCCCTACTACCCAATATGTGTAACATACTAAAAGTCCCCACTATAGAGGTGCCGAAAGCACTCCAAATTTGGCGCCCTATACCATAGAGGTGCCGGAAGCACTCCAAATTTGGCTCCCTACCATAGAGGTGCCGGAAGCACTCCAAATTTGGCCACCATTTTTATACCATAGAGCACTCCATAGAGCCATACCATAGAGCACTCCAAATTTGGCTCCCTACCATAGAGGTGCCGGAAGCACTCCAAATTTGGCTCCCTACCATAGAGGTGCCGGAAGCACTCCAAATTTGGCCACCATTTTTATATTTCCACATTTTAATTTTTTTCGGTTGGGTTTTCGAAATTTTTGCAAGAGAGGTAATTTATGCAGAATTCAAATACGTACAAAATGACGTTTTTAAGTATTTAAATAGTAAAAGTGGTAGCAAAGAAGCATAATTTTTCTTAATTTTGAGTTTGGTAACAGTATTTTTTTTCTTAATCTCTGCGTGTGTGGATAAAATATTCCAACTCAACTTCTACTGGAAGGCACTTTTTCTTCGACTTTAGTGTAAAATTTTGAGTTTTTACCATCACTCACATTAGGAAATAACGAAAATTATTAGTTTTAGTGAAACATTCCACGCTGTAAACTTTCGCCACCTCCTGTTATACCCTATATTTAAGGGCAAAATATCTGTTGATGATGAAAATGATAAAAATAATGGTCATTTCAATTATTGTTACTTTAAAACGAGTTAGTATGTGAATGTTACTGATAAAGTGATACGCGAATTTTCTGCTTCATATAGAATAAAATGTAGTGACGTAACAAGAACTCCAGGAGCCCGTGTGCAAAGTCAATTGTGGGGGCCTCTATTTATTAATAGTTTTTTATTAATATTTTTTGATTCTCTTGGATCTGTAAAACCAGTGGCTCCTGGGATGTTTTTAGGCTTTAAGGTGCCTTGGGTTAAAAGTTAATCGGCGCCTCTAAAATTACGCGTATGTGGATTTGGATTTTAAAATTTTTGTCATCTCAAGGTCAATGCGTTTTAAGAAGAGTTAAGAAATTTTATTATTTAATAATTTAATTTTCAACTATACAACGACTGCAGTCAAATTTAATTTAAAAAAAAACTACATTTTAGAGAAAATTACAACGGTCGGAGGCCCTTCTTGGACGGAGGCCCGTGTGCCTTGCACCCACCGCACCCCGGTAGTTACGCCTCTGATAAAATGTGCCTACTCGATGTATCAAGTGAAGGTTTTTTCGTGGAATTTACGTAAATCTTGTGCAATTGTGATTAAATTTTAAAGCATTTCAAATTCAAACATAGGTAATAATTGACGTGGAAGAATGTCTTTTCTAAGCCCATTTTATATTACACTTAAGGATAATAAATAATATGCCGTAAAGTTGTTCATGATTTCCTATTTTTAAAATATTTATGGAAATTGGATACATTTCCATTACTAACAGTGGTAAGTAATACAGTAAAATATATCACCTTGTGAGTGCAAAAAAAATCAAATCACTCAAAAAATCTCGAAAATGGGATTATTGAGAAAATGGATTGTTTTAAGGTTGATTTATATTTATATTGTAAATATAATTATATTATAAATATAATTATATTATAAATATATGTTATTTATAAACCAAAAAACAAAAAACACAAAAAATTAAAATAATGTCGATTTTTAGTAAATAACTTGGCGGAACATTAAGCAAACGTCCTAAAATGTTTTTTAAATCAATTTTGGTCTGAGGGAAAAAAATCCATCTCTTTACATATTCAAAATGACTACTTCAGTTGTCACTTTAAGAATAATACTGATAAGATATCGAATTTTCAACAATACTTTAATTTAGAGATAGCGTAGTCTTGAACTCACAAGGCGAGATGAAATCCCTCAAGTAAAATATAAGCCCTATACATTTGTCTGTGTATTCATTGTCTCAAAATATATTTTATTTCATAAAACGTTTTATCGTTTTATGTAGAAATCTAATATTTTTTTGCCAAAAATTGAAAGATTACACGAAAACTAAAAAAGCTAGAAATTTGTTATCTTGCTTTTCGCTTCTATGATGATGACTCTTAAAAGATTCAATATAAACGGAAGACTTTGTGAGAAAAGTCGTATTTTTATCAACGTACCATTTTATCAACAATACTCGAAAACCAATAATAGATGAAAGGTAAAGCTGGATTAACTTAATTTGTACTTTTTGTGTTTGTTGATTTCAAACGAGTAAACAACCACTTTAGGACAATACAGGTTGTAAAGTCGAATCGCAGCTCTAGGGATGTTTGCTATTCAGCTTTACACTAATGTGTAACGTACAACATGGATGTAGGTAATAATTAATTGTATACAGATTTCATTAATTACATTTAGTATCTTCTCATAATAAGTTGACAAATAGCCCACAAAAACTACAAACTTTTTCATCAAACTTCATAAATAGCTTCAAACAAGTCGATTCAATTCTATCGAAAAAAATTTGAAAAGTTTGAAGTAAGTTTTCAAATTCTCTAAACAGGCTAAAGTAGCAAGACTTTTATTTTAAACTGCATATGTTTCGCTACATAGGATGAATTCAAATTAAGGTAAAAGAAGAGATTCTGAATAAAAATGTCAGTTTCAGTTTTCCATTGCGTTAGCGTAAATTTACCTTCGTTATAGTATAAAAGTGGAAAAACAAAATTCAAACTCTTATTCCCGACTTTACAATTTATTATATAAGTGCTATAAAACTATTTCAAAATAAATAAAACTTATGAGTTTATAGAAATAAGTTGTTGCTTTGTTAAATTAAAATAAACGACTATAGTTATGACAAGTACATTATATATTATGAATTTATGAACATAATTAATCCTAAATGCAGTTCTACTCTTCCTTTAATTATGGAACTGCTCATTGTGGTTCTGAGGGTAAAGTATACTCAACTTGAACAAATGGAATATGAATATTAAAGGACAAAACTTTTGTTTTGCCAACCCTACTAATTCCGTATTTCGACTACACTTTTTATCCCTCTTCAATCAAAAATTTCTATTGAACTGAAATTAAGCTTCATATTTACGAGTAAACGATTTTCGGCCATACATAATATTTAATTCAACACAAATTGTGAAATAACAATTTTTTTTTATTTACCTGCTTTATATTTTAGAAAAAAATTAAATGTAAGTATAAAGTATTATGAAATTATGAATCCGTACAGTCGAACAGTTAGTACAAGTTTAATGAACAAGGAGAGTAGAGGTCTGTTGAATGGAGAAGAACCCACCGCGTTATTGCTGAAAAATTTCAATTGATGGGGCGGGTACAAATTGCTATCAGAACTAATGTCTCTACACTCATGGGCAAGGGTTAATTGGGTTCTAAACAAAAAGTGGGGAGTGAGGGGGAATCAACAATGAAAAGTGTGACTATTTGCTATTTCTAACATTGAGGGGGGGGGGTAATATAAAAAAAAATACGTGGGGGCGCTTTGGGGGTAGGTAATCTTATAGTTCTACGTTCTACCTAATTGATTATAATCTCTAGCATGGGCTAAATTAAAACTAAACAAAAATAAAGCATTTTGGTCTGCTCACAAAAGAAGAATTTTAATAGTAATTTTGGGCAAATTTTAATTGTACTATCACATGTACTTTTTCTACAGACTAAACCAGAGCTATTTTTTAATATTTATGTTAAAGTGGTGAATACAAAATAAATACATCCGCTGAACAACGAAACAAGAATATACCTACAATAGGTCATAAATGAACGGTATCTTTCTTCAATTACAAGAATGGATATATTGCTTATTTCGGTCATATTTTAAAATTCTTTGGGACTTTATTTACCCTTCAGAATGATAGATAGGGTTAAAAAAATATTTTTTTAATAATATTTAAAATTTTATAGTGGTTTTAACACTTATTCCTTTAAAAATGTTATATTCTTTTAAGATAATTTATAAAATTTAGACTTCTGGGAGAGGCAATTAACACCCCCCTCGTAAAACCGCCCTTGCTCATAGGTGTACTGATCCACCTCGGTCGCCTGACCCAGAGTCGGACTGGCCTCATTTTGCCCCCTGTCGAACAACTGTAATTAGGCCCCATATTCGACTCCGTTTGGCCCCAAAAAGTATTTGGCCCCGTCGGCAATTGCCGACCTGTCCAGTCCGACCCTGACCTGACCCCTTAACCCCAGTTTTCATAATAAAATTAAAGTGAACTTCAGTTAAAGGTCCTAAGGTATAGGGAATTTATACATGTTGCCATAGTTACCAAGGTCTTTAAGTTTAAAGCCTACATAAATTTATTATGAAAATGGGGTTAAGTAATAAGTATGTTAATTTGAAGGCGCTCCTAAATGATCATCCGACCACTTTCAAATGTTGACACTTTCACACTTTCGGTGTGCAATGACGTAGGCAGGTGGGTTCTTCTCTATTCAACAGGACTCTACTAATACGTTTCGTTACATTGTTATACAAAGTGCTTCAAAATTGTCTGTTCTTCAACTTTTGCGATAGGTATATTACTAAGAGTCGATTACACAATCATGGCTTAAGCTGGCCCCAGCTATACCGGGTTTGAACGATCATGAGCGCATGCGCTGTAAATCTATCGTAACGTAAACGAGTTACGGCGCATGTGCTCATGCGGGTTCATACCCGGTTTAGCTGGGGCCATCTTAAGCCATGATTTTAAAATCGACCCTAAAAGATACATCAAATTTTGTCATCTAAAACGGTGGATGCCACCTATTTTATAAGAGTGGGTATACTAAAGAAATGTCCCTAAATACCACCGACAATTTCTACAGCGAGTGCCTAAAACCAAGATAAGGCATTTGTGTCTTTTAAAATGATATATCTAAAGATTTGCATTCTTCCTTGCACTTGCAGTGTGTTCTAGGATTAAGTGCAACAGAAAAAGATTTTTTTGATTTATTTCTCATATTTGTCAATAAATTTTTGACTATACTTGGTTATAAACATCACCAATGAATACAGGGTGATTTTTTTAAGTGGTACTAACATTGGGATCTCGGAAACCGTAATAGTTACGAGGCTGGTTAAATTAGCAAAAAGTTGCATATTTTGATGATCTTTAAGAATCCGTTTAGAAAATTTCATAATTCAAAATGGTTTCCGAGATAATGCAGAAAAACTAAAAATTGGCAATTTCGTTTTTCGACTGTAGTTTCAAAATGGCGTACTTTAGAAAATAAATTTTAAGAAATCTTTTTAGGAGATCAAAAAAGCTATCAAACGATACCAAACTCGACTTTTTATCACATCGACGCTAGGCGTCTCGACGTTCAACTTTTCATTTTCTTATGGGGGACATATGATTTTTTCTGTAAATATTACTCAGTAGGCTTATCTAAATTCTGATACCAAACGAAAACTTTCTATCTTGAACTTTTCTTAATTTTCACAACTTTTCAGGTTATGTTATGTTACGTTATGTTAATATTTTACTTTATTATAATATTTACGTTATTTTTTATGATAAAAAATAACGAATGAAACTTACTTTTTAAATTTTTAGAAAAGTAATTTGAACTGGAAATAAAAATAAATCAAATTATTATTTATTTATTAAATCTTAGTAATGATATTTTATTTCTTGAATAAATTACTTTTCTAAAAATTTAAAAACTAAGTTTTAGTCGTTATTTTTTATCGTAAAAAATAACCTAAAGTAAAATATTAACATAACATAACATAACCTGAAAAGTTGTGAAAATTAAGAAAAGTTCAAGATAGGAAGCTGTCGTTTGGTATCCGAATTTAGATAAGCCTACCGAGTAATATTTTCAAAAAAAATAATATGTCCCCCATAAGAAAATGAAAAGTTGAACGTCGCGACGCTTCGTGTCGATGTGATAAAAAGTCGAGTTTGGTATCGTTTGATAGCTTTTTTGATCTCCTAAAAAGATTTCTTAAAATTTTTTTTCTAAAGTACGCCATTTTGAAACTACAGTCGAAAAACCAAATTGCCATTTTTTTGTTTTTCTGCATTATCTCGGAAACCATTTTGAATTTTGAAATTTTCTAAACGGATTCTTAAAGATCATCAAAATATGCAACTTTTTTCTAATTTAACCAGCCTCGTAACTATTACGGTTTCCGAGATCCCAATGTTAGTACCACTTAAAAAAATCACCCTGTATATCCTCGCTTAAAGCACGAATAAAATCAGAAACAAAATATAAAACTAACCTTAAAGGAAATTGACAAAGTGTTGAATTTGAACACCATCTTAAAAATCCAAAAGGCACAAAACGATATTACAAACAAACGCAACTTGACCACTACGCGTTTCAAACTAGACTGACGCTGTTCAAAAATTTTATCTCAATGACTAAATGTACTAACATAAGCTTTTATTTTATTTTATAATTTTTAAAATGGAATTAAAATATTATAAAATATTAATCCGCAAAATAAATCGAATATTTTACACGGTGATTTAAAAATGACGCATTTGTTATTGAAGAGTTATTATGGATAAAATGGCGAATAAGTGTTTATGTGAGGGAAACTTACTACTTTCATGCCATTTTAACTGAAGATGGAAAAAACTATTAATTATATTAAAAAAAGAACGTGATACGTATCTGTAGCTATAAGGGACAAAATAAGACATTGGAAGATTGTTATCAAAGCTATCAGCAAATCTATTTTACAGTTACAAAACAATTTAAAGCACAAGCATTCGATGATAAAAATGTGTCGGTTATATCAAAGGGAATGAAAGAAAAAACTCCGACCTAAAGATTTTGAAAGTCAAAAACTAAAAGATTGAAGATGGAGCTTAAACAATGAGCAAAATGATGGGCGTTCTAACCGCATAAACCATAAACCTCAAATACTAGCAGTAAACTTGTACCAAAATAAAACAATCATGCAAGTAATAACCAAAAAAATCAAATTGTTGTAATAAAAAAGTAAATAAACTATTAAGGCCGCGCTGACAAAGCGGCAAAAGTTGGAGTTAAAATAACGTTAAAAATAAGCCTTTAGTTTGTCTAGCCGTCTAGCGGAATTTTAAAACTAAACGTTATATGAACTTAATTTTTTTGAAATTTTAATAAGTAAAGATCAATGAAGGAGATGAACAATTTTCATTTCTTTATATTATGAATAAATAGGTTAAATTAATTTTTGAAAACAAGAAACTTTCAAATTTTGAAGCAACCAATATTGATGAAATTCCGTTATTTCCTGGTGGAGATCGTTATAAGAACAATACCTAATTTTTAAGTGATTCCATCGCTAATTAAACGAAACAAGGAAGATAATACTGAATCGAAATATGTCCTTAGCGGTCTTTTCAACCAAATCTTTCGACAATAGTTCAGGCATTGCCTTTTAGATGGCCCAAGCAAAATTTTAAAGTTCCAGGTATAAATTTTTAACTTTACTATTCTTTTGTAACAATATACTCATTACAGCATCGAAAACCGTCCAAAACGATGTTGTAATGTTCTACTTTTAAGTACTATTTCTTGTTTTTTTTAGTTTGAGATTGGTTGACATTGGTAATTAAAATAATTATTTTGACAGTATGTTGGCACCATCTATATTTTTTTTTCTTCAACTTAAAGTGGTAAAAATACACGCTATGGCAAAAATGTCTCCCCTCCACTTTAGCAGCGCGCCCTTAAAACACTAGAATCAAAGTTAAAAATCTTTTATTTTTCTCAGGATAAGATATTTTATAGTACGGAATATAAAATTTTACTGTTGTTTGCTTCATTGACTTATTTTGAGCCACTTGATGCAGTTGAGCTAAAAGTCAAGTATTTTATTACTTTCTTCGATTGCATTTATTTAAAATATTCGTTTCGAGTACCGCACATAAAAGTTGTAAAGGCAAATAAAATAAAGAACAAAAATTTAATAAAAAGTCCTACTGGTGTAAACATCGAATTACACAAAAGATTTAAGAGCTCACTTTTCTACGTATGATGGAAGCATGCATTGTTAACATAATATCCATATTGATAAAGTGAAAAGATGAAATGGGCGGTTTAGAGCTTAATTTAGTTCTACTGATTAATTCTGTTACAAGAGGACTATTCAAAACATTTAATTTTGAATTAATTAGTTCTTATACGCGTAGATGAATTTTAAGGGTCGAAAGAATCAAATAAAACAATTAGTTTGGTACTAATTAATTCTGATAGTACAAAACAATCATTTTGTAAACAATATTGAAAATTTGCATTTCAAATATTCAATGGATTATTTAAATCCACGTAGAGATTATGCCCAAGACTGAATATAAATTAAGAATAATTACGTTAATATTTATGTTTAATATTAATATTTTAATACTGATGTTTAAAGCGATTTTTCAGCGTTATTTTTTATTGGTACATTAGTAATTATAAATTATAATAATTGGCAATATTATACCTACAGAGGTTGTCTTTGTCTATTGTAAGAAGGCTATTTAATAATATCGTAATTGATATACATCCTAAGCAAAAAGTGGTTGAATATTAAAGTTTATATTTTCTAGGGGCTACATGTTTATAAAATCAAATTTGCAATCCATCAACAACAAATTACAAAAGTAACAGTTACTCCAAGATTTTGTAAGGTTTTTATTTCTTGAGTTTCATAAAACTTCCTTTAATGAAGTTTGACGACAAAATGATTCTCTTTTCACCCCATGGCAAATTAACAGATTTTTAAAATTCTTGACACATTATCCTACACTCTCTATGGATATTATAAAAGCCATCGCATTCGCAGTGCGAATTGCCTATTTTTCTTCAGATGCATAATTTTATGCCCTACAACTTTTATTTGAAAATTTTTTACCTAAAATAACTAATGAAGTAGAAAATTACAGACAAAATTATGACTTTAAGTGACCAAAAGCGAGCAAAGTACTTGCACCACTTCTCTAACACTTTTCTTTTTTTTTATATACTTCTAGTGCTAGAAAAGTGTTTAAACTTCATATTCAAAGCCTCTAGCATTATGTTTTGGGTTTGAACAAATTTTAAGCAAAAAACTCCTTCATAAAAGTACCTATTACCTATAGCATTTCTCTTCTAAATAAAACCAAAAATAAAGGTGTGTCTATAGAAGTAATGCTGTTTAAAAACGAATTAAAAAACCGTTAAAATGCAAAAACTTTGAGTATATTTAAGTGGATCTTAAATTATTAATAGGAATTTAAAAAATATGTAAATATTTATGAAAGAGACGGAAATTTGCTTTTAAAGCTTTAAATTTCATATGCTTCTGTAAGGAATGAGTTTTCTCTACTTCATATGTACCGAAAACCCAACGTAGAAAAATAAAATGTTTTTCAACTATTGCAAAAATGGGGACTTCAAATAAAAAGCATTGTTTCGAAACTGCGCTCCAAGTAAAATTAACATGTTTTTATTATTTAGACTTTTCATTTTACTAAAGGTTTGTATAATAAGGTGGAAAAGTGATAAATTCTTGAACAAGACAGTGGTAATTATTGGCGGACGACCCGGGCGAGGCGAAAGCCGAGTTTAGTAACCACAGGAGTCCAGGAATTTATCACTTTTCCATCTTATTATACACATACTCGTATTAGTTCTTCTACGATTACCAGATAAAATGCATTTAATTAATTTAGTTTTTGGAAACAAAGGACTATAAAAAAGAGCGTATGCAAAATTTCTCTCTGCCTCGACATAAATACCTAAATTTATTCCAGTAATTATTTCTTATTGTTTAGCAACTACATAATTATGACACGCGAGATTCGTGAATTTTCCGAACCAAAAAACGCCGCAAAGTCATCTCTTTTCCATTGGTCGGAGAAAAAGGTATTTATTTTAAATGAAAAGCAGACCTTTTCTTAGTCTTCCCAAAGATTAATTAGAGACGGTCCTAAACATACACTGTTATAAGCTCATAACTCATAAGGAATATGCGAATAATTTTCAAAAGTTTGTTCAACGTTCAATGTTAGAGTTTTGTATCCGGATGAAGACGAGGATGGACAGGTGTAATAGTCAATTTTTGTTTGATTACCGAAAAACAGCGTCGATCATTTTGTCATGCTTGCGTGCTTGCTCTTAAACTAACTTTTATTGAACTAAACATTTCTTAATTACAACTCGAAACAACAATTTCGACATAAGAGAACGGATAAACGTGTCAATGAAGAATTTGGATTTTAACATAAATAAATTGCATTTCTTAATCTGATTTCAACAATGTATAGTAATACATTTAAAAAAAAAGGATGGCGGTTTATTTGATATTATTTTTATTAAATCGAGGGGCCATGAAAAAACAATAATTGAGTGAGTTAAAAGAGGGTGTAAATATAAAAATTAGAGTTGTAGTATAGGGAATTCTAAGAACAAATTTTTAAACCGCACATCTCTGTGATCACCCGTTCAAAAAATATAACGTTTTCAAGTAAAAATGCGTGACGTCACACAGCCGTATCCGCTTATCGACGCATTGGCCGCATACCGCATAGCACAGTAGTTTCGTAGCAGAGATGCATCGGTCGCATAGCAGCTAGCCTAGCAGAGTAGTTTCGTTTAAACAAAATTGAGTGTGCTGCGCGCGACGGCTAATATTGCATTTGTCCAATGTCAGCTACGCGTTTGCCGGGTGCTTGCATTCGGCAGTGTGACGTCACACGCTTCAAATTTTTTTCTGGGTTAATATTTGTGCTAAAGATGTGCGGTTTTTACAGTTGTTCCTAAGATATTTTTTAACATTTTTCTACGAAAAAGTTTTTTGGTTTACACCGCCTTTAAATAAACAACAAAGAGTATCTTTTGTTTAATAAGCTTTGTTAGACTTTTATTGCTTTTTCATGGCTACTTGATTTAAGTTGATTGGAAATTTCGAATATTTTGAGCACACAACATTTAAATTAAAGAAATGCAGTTAACAAAATCAGACTTGGTGTTGATTAAGTCGTAACATCGAAGACTTGGGAGTAGACTTCTTCGAGATCAAGACCAATATCAAGTCTAGTCCTTGTTTTACGAACCATTATTCTTAATCAAGACCTTAAAAATTAAATTTTGGGATGTAGTTTAGAAGTGATTACTGCAACACAGATCACTGATAGAGAGCGGTAGGGAAGTTCGCGCAGATTTGGCCACGCCCCTTTAATAATTTAAATACGATTACTACTGCGTTAATGGGGATAAATCCCAATTTAGGTATCTGCGCATTCCCACTACATTAAATGTCACTTTGACATAACATATAATATGGTTCATGAGTTAGCTGTCTTTTATACCTACCTAATAATAGTAGCTACAGAGTAAGCATATACGTGTTTTTGCGATTAATAGTTGTTTTAAATTAATTTGATTATACAGTAAAAATATCTTATAGTGACGAGCTGAGGGGAAGCGCCTTCTTTAAACACGATTAGTTTAAAATAAATTCGTTTGTATCATTGGCTACAAAATTATAAGTAACTAGGGGATTACTATTGCATAGAAGGGAAAAATATCAATTTAGGTAGCTTCCCCTCAGCTCGTCATTATAAAATATTTTTGCTGTAGACAACTATATAAACTATTAACATATTCGGATCCAGTAGTAACAAAAACAATTGTATTTAAATTACGCTAAGTAGGGAAGTAGTCGAAGTTTGTGTTCCCAACAAATTCAAATAGATTAATTCCATTACAAAAGTTTATCAATTATTATTTAGCCTTAGTCTATCTTCTATAAACGTAACTTTATATAAATTTAGAATTTTATGATTAGATTAGTGAAAACAAATTTTATCCATCATCTTGTTTTTATACAAAAACTTTCAAGTTTCCTTCTTCTGCAATATTTATTTTTAACTTACCAACTTCTTTTGTTAACTTTAAAACTCACTTATGGAACTGATCAATTTAAGTTATTAGATTACAATACTTTTTACTTTAAAGTTGTAGCTTTTATTTATAGTTTCAGTTTTAACAACAATAACTGATTATTTGAGAACAGACGGATATCTATAATATTTTTGAGCTAAAAGTTGAACAACTGAAGTAGTCGCCACAATACAATAGATATGCACATGCACTGTAGGAAATACTAAAATGAAAACATTAAAACTCATTTTTCTTATACGAAATTATAAATATGCTTTTCAGGAACTACTGTCTGAAACGCACTCAAGAAAGTTCTCCGAACTAGAAGAATCATGAACTCAATAATTTAATTTTCTCAAAATGAAAAATGAGAAACGAGCACGGGACATTGTGGGGCTTCTGATACTTTAAACCGAAGGCTATTTAGATTGGGTATGCAAATTTTCATCCGGCATCAATTTGTTCGAAGTAAAATCCTCAAATACCAGCGCTTAACATTCAACAGCAAAACAATTAAAAATAATTCTGGTGTATTGTGAAATCGATAGATACACCATTACTTGTATTTATTAAAAGTTTGAGTTTATCAATTAATATTAATGCTTTCTTATTAAAATTAATTGAATATCAGTTTAAAATTAATTTATTTCCCAAACAGCAACCTCAATTATTGTAATTGCATTAGTAAACTTCCTTCAATTTTAGCAAAAGCTCGAGTTGTGTTTAATCCTAAATTTAGCTGAATCTAAAATCTCAAAGGTATTTAAATTTTAAATTTAAATCTGGGGCTAATATTCTTGTTAAGCCGTAATTATTTAGAATTAATGTAAATTGAAATTTTGTCGAATTTATAAAATTTGCAGTGTTTGTCATAATTATTTGGTTATTGCTTGCAACTACTAAATGTACTTCGGGGTTGGGTGAAGTAGGAGAAATTAATATCTACAATTAATTATTTCACCGAAATTAAATGTGGGTTTAGTGCGTCTTTCGATATTCGATTTTCCAAATCTACAGAGTGGTCTTAAAACCAGAAGAAATTATTAGAAGTAGGACAGAAGAGAGAACGATTTTCAAAATTGATTTGCACCCATTAATTTCCTACTTTGATCTTTAATGGTTTCAAACAGATCTTAATTTTAATACCTATAATTAAATCAAAATAAAACGTGAAATCTTAGTCTTGATTTAATCCGTTTGGTGTGGCAGGGGTAGGTCCTATTATTTCAATAGCGATTAAAATACAATTATCGACTTTTGAACAACTGCATTATTTAATTCGAATCAATTAACCCTTTTACAAGTATTTTTATTTCACGCATTTCATTTTAATTAACACGTAAAAAATTCCTCCCACTTAAAAAGAACGATAATTAAATTAATTTTTAACGAGTTCACTTAAATAATTAATTTAAATCATTTTAACTAAATCCATTACGTTTAATATAAAGTTGAAGCGGTTTTGTATAAAGTTTTAAGTGTACAATTGTGTAAATAAATATAGCAAACGCTAACAAAGAATATTAAGGTGTAGTATAATACTTATGCAATAAATGCCACAGTAGAACAAACTTTAAAGGAGCTACTCGTTAAGGGTAGCGAAACGCCAGGTGCAACTTACGATCTCATTTTCAAAATTTTCTCAATTGATGGAGCTTTAAATTTTAATCTCTTTTAATGTAATGATCTTATTTGGAAATTATGCAATTGTACAATAAGGGTCTAATAAAAAAGTTTAAACGTAAATAATTAATTATTGATTAATTTATATTGGTGGTGACACAAAGAAACTGGAGGAAATCGACAGAAATTTTACGATCGATTTTTTGTTCAAAATATTGGGAAATAAATAGACCTTATGTTTAGCGTTTTAGATTATTAATAAATAACCAATATATTTATGTAAAGTAATTGAAAATTGCTGCCTTAAGTGTTCGGAATTAACGCTAAATGAAGATATAATGGAGTTTACAAGTTTCCACAGTTTTTTGTTTAGGTAAACTATACAAATATAGTTCGTTTCAAAATTAGTTAAAGTGGCTTTTTATTATCAAGTTTGAAGTTGTTGTAAAAAGCTTTTGTGTTAGTTAAGCTTAAGATGTCATGTCAAGCTTGTAATGAAAATTTATAGCTAAACTAGTTCTAATGATGATAATTTTACCTTTGCTGCTACTTTTCTATTAGTGATAATTCTAAATAATTAAATTAAAAAAATATAAGAATAAGGATAAATATGCACAATTTTTTCCTTGTAAAGAGCATTTGCCCCTGCCTTGCGAGATAGTCTGCTATTCAATATACAGACTGATGCATCACTTATTATCTCATCTTTCATTTGTAAGCTTACAGCTGAACATTTCAAAAAAACGGTTATCCGAAAATCTCAATTTTAATTCATCTGTATGAGAAAAATAAAAAACAACGGATGTGGCCATACGAGGAACTTTTTCCGTCCGTCACATCTTGTAATTTTGTATTAAATTAATTTTTATGATAATGTAAATTACATAATATTAAAAAGATATTTTTTTAAAAATTAAACAAAAATTTTTTTTTAAGTTGCTTCCGTCAAGGATTGAACCTCGGACTTCAGTGGGTAAGCAATTTTTCCGGTTAAACCGGGAGTCAAAATATAAAGTGTTTGGTATCGTGTAATAGCTAATTTTACAAGCTTTCAAAATATTTAAAAATATACAGGGTGTCCCTAAAACTTTTGATATTTTTCTAATTTCCGGTTTAACCGGAAGCGTTTTGTTAACCGAAAATAGTGTCAAAGAATAGATATTAATAAGATTTATAAGTATATCCATTTTCAAGTGTTCATTTCTATTAAAAAAACAATTAGAGATTTTTGAAGTTTTGACATTCAAAAAATCATTATTCCAAAACGGCTTGAGAGATTTTTATAAAAATTCATATATCGATAGAGAATTACGTTGTCTGTAATATATCCAAAAAAGAAAAAATATGGCAGAGAAAATTTTGAGAAAATCCGTTTCAAAAGTTTGACCTACTTTGACCCCTTAAAGGTAGGCAATTTTGAAACAATTTTAAAAATCGACCTACTTAGGACGAAAATCCTATAAGTTGGTTGTACAATGCCGTTTTGAAATTTTTATAATAATAATTACCGGAGAAGTAAAAAGGGAAAAACCACAAAATAGAACAATCGTTCTATAGGCTGTCATTTAGAATAAACAAATTTTAATTTTAATTGGGGCTCAGATGTACTATCTTATAGCCAAGTAAAATTGAGTTTGGCCCAAATTTGCAGTTTGTTCAGCATCTCTGCTCTCTTAAGTGTACAGACAGGACAGACATTTCAGTTCAAAACATTAAAAAATTTTTTTTTTAGATTTTTAGCATCAAGGTGACTCAAAACGTCGAGAACTTCAATAAAAAGAAATTATTATTATTTTTTTTTCTCGATTATAACAACTTTTTCTTGGATGGAAAAAAGTTAAAACGGGCAAAAAAAGGTCATGTACTAAATTTTATTTTTACTAAAAAATACTACTCTCTCTCATAAATGGCAGAGATCTCATATAGACGGTTATAGAAAGAGCAAAAAGGGCTATTTATTATCAATTTTTGAATTTTGGAATCAAGTATAGCCATAAAAAACAATAGAAGTTTAACAAAATTGATTAAAACAAAAGCTACCCCGAGTTGTTATTTTAAACTGTATTATTTGTTTTTTATGGCTACTTCATTTAATAAAAATAATATGGAGTGTTATGTTATGGGTGAGTGAATTTAGTTACAGCAAAATCCAATATGGAACCCATATCTAGTAGGCTTAGAAAATGTTTCATTCGTTCAATCGGTAACCCGTGTCAAGTTATGTAAACCTACCAAATTTCAAATCAATCCTTTAAATAAATAATAAAAGAGCAATGTAATAAACAAGAAAGTTTTCAGTTTTCTTAAGACATTTCAGAAACAAGCAAGCTATGACAATTTTATTTTGAAATTCTTGTAAGTTATAAGACATAAAATTGGGCAAATTTTCCCTAAATCGACCTCGTGTAGCTCTCATCGTTACAGATTCTAAACTTTAGAAGATCCCAAAAGTGGGCACAAGAAATAAAGTGACCACCTTGTATAAATTCGATAAATTATAGGAGGCTTGTGTGCCTCGCACCCATCGCACCCCGGTAGTTACGCCTCTGCAAATAAACTATATTTTTACAACTTATCCGCCAGATAAACTATCTGTCAGATAATCTGTAAGCGGTGCAAACGGCCAATAAAATGAGAAAAATATTTCACAAAAAAGTTTAATCGCTTTTCTCCTTAATTAAGGAAAATAAACATTTTCTTTTGTCTTACAAAATGGAGAAATAAATTACTATACGAATTTAAACTTCCACCTTTTTGGGGTTTTAAGGAGGAATAATTTAAGACATTTTCAATCTCACTACACCTTAACTATTATAATACAAAATGTCGTTGTTTAATGCTAATTTGTATAAGGACGCGAAATGCACGGAACGCGACAACCGTAACTGCATCACTTTATTTATAATACGAGTTATGAAAATAGACGTAATATTAAATTGTCTAGAAACAAAATTTAATACGTAATAAAGGAATTCATTTATAAAAAAAATAAATCTTAAAATGGTGCATTCTAGGGTAGGCAGTTTGTAATCAAATTGTACGACTACTGGTCACATAATGCTCATAATAGGGGGGTTCAATGTAATTAAATTGACTTTAAACTTGATGTAATCAAGACTAGTGGTCCGGAACAGCTTCAAAGTCGGGATAATAGATAGGTGTTATATTAATGTATGCTATATAAATCAAAGGCATATTACAAAAGCAACTGGAAATAATAATCACTAAAACAATCACAACACCACGGAATTAATATATTACATCTCATATCAATTCTAGGAACAAAACACGTACTCATAAGTCACAACATGGAAGGAAAAGCTCAGCCGCAGTGTGAATTGCGTGCGGTTTGGTGAGTTATTGCTATTTCTTCCTAAGGTACCTTGAATAATCGACAAATAAACCAATATAACATTTAAAGCAATAATAAATGACTTTAACAGTAGTTATTATTGATTTACTGTCAAATTAATAATATTTATAAAAAAACCTTAAAAGAAAGTTAAATTAACTGTTACTGAAAAGTTATACCGAGTGTAACCGGCCAAAGGTGTACATAGGGATTTAACATTACTTTCGAACTTAACGCAGATTCTTGCTCCCCATTATAAGGTAAAGGGGTGTTAATGATGTCAATGGATAGAGACTTTTTTTCAGCTTTTGATGACATGGAAAATTTAAAGACGCAAAGGCTCTATTAAGTCGAATTTAAAAAATAAAATTACACGTTTTGAATGATAATCTGTCTTGTCATGGAAAAAAAAGTCAAACAAAAGCTATGTCAAAAATAATAACTTTTGTTTTATTAGTTTATTACCTACTGTTATAAAAGATCCTACTATCCTAGTTGTTTGTTTCGATTGTCATTTGCGATTTTATATTGTTTTCCATGGCAAGACAGATTTTATTTAAAAATTGTTTCAAGAGAGAGGGGAATTATCTTTGTTATCTTGAAAAAAATTAATATTTTTAGCATTGATTCTTTTTACAAACAGCACACTAATTTAAACTTGACATTTTAGAATCGTCCAAAAGTTTTCTACGGCCTATATTGATAAAATTACTTGACCCGTATTTCAGGATTTTGCTGAAAAAAATTTTCGCACACGAATTTTCGATAATTTGCTGACGACTCTTCTCGTACTCGAAATTCATTATGTCCAGTTGTACTGATCGGATCAATGTGTTTTTTTTTCATTTTACACTTTATTACCTTAGCTTTCCAAGTGTAAAAAAAGTTTTTACTGTGAACAAATGAAAAATAATAACAATTTAATTTGATAAATAGTTTTAAAATGCTCGCCCCCCAGCTTGAATTAAATGGAAAAATTATCATTTTGTTCCTTATTCTCTTATCTATAAAACTCATTTTACAAAAAGTGGGGTCTCCATTTGATCGGAAGTTATGAAATATTTTCGAGCGCAAGAACTTGTAATCGAGCAATTGTTGTCTCTGAAATCTCTGACGCTCCCGCATGTGGAGCGTGCTGGGTGACTTGCGCTCGGAAATATTTAATAACTTCCGATCTAATAGAGACCCCACTTTTTTGTAAAACGAGTTTTATAGATAAGAGAATAAGGAACAAAATCATAATTTTTCCAATTAATTCAAGCTGGGGGCGAGCATGTTAAAACTATTTAAATAATTATATTGTTATTATTTTTCATTTGTTCACAGTAAAAAATTTTTTTTTAATACACTTCGAAAGCTAACGTAATAAAGTGTAAAAAAACGACATTGATCAGATCAGTACAACTGGAGATAATGAATTTAGAGTATGAGAATACTGGGGGAAATCCAGCAAATTGTCGAAAATTCATATGTGAATATTTTCGAAATTTCTTTTTCATCAAAATCCTGAAATATGGATCAATTAAATTTGTTGAAAGATGCAGAAATTTTTTTTTATTGCATTTGAAGAAGTCAATTTTTTTCCTGAAATTCGTGCGGTTTGTAAAAGAATGACCCACTGGCATAAGTCACTTGACATAAAGGTTCTACGACTATAATATTAGGGTATGAACTTTTGAAATACTCTGTATAAATATGAAAAAAATTACTAATCTGAACTTTTCTTTAGAAGTAAGGTAGTGGTAGATTTTTGAATTTCATTAATTATAAAATATTCCAAAATTTATTAGTTCAAAAATTTTGTTTGTCTACAATGAAAAACTCAAAGAATATATCTCTTTTAATGTAAATTTACGTTTGAAAATTGAGTAAACTAATAAGAAAAGAACGTTTTTAAATTAATCAAATTTTTTACAAATTGTAGACACGAAATAAACATTTTTTTCTCTAACAAAGTTACATTTGAGTTTTAGTGAATATCTGCGTAGTTTCGTACAAATTTTTCAAGTTTCAAGTACCTTTGAAGTATGCTAGGAATTTTATCTACCAATTTTCTTTCTGAAATAGTACCCTATTTGTGAGGTCCAAAATAAGATTTTAAAGAATTTATTAAGTAAGTTGCAAGTTGCTAGAAAAATAAGAATAATTTACACTTCAGCGTTCGAGCTTTTATAGTAACACCATAAACATAAACAACATTGTATAGCAAAAAAATTTAGGGTGCACATTACGTAATAAACTGTAACTGAAAGCGTCGGAAAATCATTTATGATTATGTAAACTGCCATTTTGTTTCACTATTGGTTTTAATTATTTTTCAGCAAGATTATACACCAAAATGACGCCGTTTGGTGTTAAAAATAAAAAACAATTCATGTATTCATTCCTTTTAGGGCCGTATGACATGTACTAAATGTCATACAAAATTTTTAATACTGAATTGGTACAAAAGCATTTTTTACGGGAATCTAAGATTTAAAGGTGTGCGTTAATAAATGCTTTTGAGTCGACTAAGTACTAAAATTTTAGTATGAAATTTAGCTCATGTCATACGACCCTTAGTTGTCACGAAGTTCATTTGCAATATATGCGTAAACTTTTTAAATATTATAAATACATTTTTCACATACGTAGGGTATTGAAGAATGTAAACTTGATTTTTTTTTCTTTACCGACACGTGACTTTTAGAATACTCAATAAATAATTAGTTTAATAATAAATTTTCTAAATAAATATTTAATAATAATTAACAATCATTGTATTAACTAAATTAAACAATTAAACCCTATGAATACATCGTTGGTAAATAAAAACAAATTATAGTATATTTAAAGTAGTTACACAATAGTAAAACTTTGTCAGGCTTCGGAAGCTTTAACGTATACAAAATTTTCATGGCAAACCACAAAAAAGAAAGTAATACTGAAAGTTTTAAACAATTCAGTATTTTTACATAAATTTAGAATTCTGTAAAAAGTTAATTGATATGTAAATGTGCAAATTGCAATAAGCTTAAAAGTGATCAACGTTGCTGTTGAAAAGCTAATCAACGTTTCATACTATCTACAGTAAAGTAACTAGATTAAATGACGAAACTGAAGCTATTTTTTATTAAATTAGAAACAAAAATATTTGTAAATTTTGTAATCGAATATTCCTAACTAGATAGCTATGTAATTATTACAAAAATATGGATTTATTCGTTTTGGACTTCTCTTCAGCATAACCAAACCACTACAACGTTACAACTAAAAATCCGTTGGGATTGAAAATTGAACAGGTTTTTTAAATTTTATCGTAACAACGTTATCTGCTTTCGATAGAAAAGTTCTAAAACCCTAAAACTAATCTCTTAAATTTAAGATCCTTCGTTTTGCTTTCTTAAAACTTAAGAATTAAAAGTAGACATCTGACTACACTTGCAAATTGTAATTGTAAACACTCAAGATGCAAAATACAACATTGCAACATAGATATAAGGTATGTATGTTGCAATGTTGCGGTTAGTTCTGTGTGTTTAACGGAAATCCTACCCGGATACCAAGAGCAGCTGAATAGATTATAAAAAGCTCTTCTTCATAAGTTGTGCAATAACTATTTCGTTGCATTAAAATAACAGGCATATGGAAATCTCGTAGGTAAATTGCAGAGATAAATTTATTTTTTTATGCAAATGAAAAAAAAATTTAATGATGCTACAACTGTTCCCTACCAATCCAAATTTTAAAGGAGCAAAAATCTGTGCTTTTAATACAAGAACAACTAATTTAGAAATTAATATTATTATGCGTTTTTCGAATCACAGGTCAAAAATTTTGAAAATTGAATGGCGGAAAATAATTTTCCGAAGCAAGCCAAATCGACAAACAGCAGAGAGCTATGCTAAATATTTGACACTATAAAGAATAACTAATTACGAGGTTTACAAGAGGGATTATTAAGTCATTTCGGAATACTGTGTGGCGGGGACTTTTAGTATGATAATCAAAGCTATAAGTAGTACAAAATAGCAAAGGTTTCTGTTTTAGGCTATTTTGTCCCGGATTCACCACATAAAATTTCATAACTGCGCCGGACTATAGGTCTTTGTAATGTCATTTAAATTAATGACAACTGACAATACAGTTAAGCCACTCCCAAAAAAAGCGTGCGATATTCGCATAGAATTTTTCTATTTGTCGAATTTTAAAAATACGGTTTATAACACTCTCAAGAATTTACATAAGTCTGACAGAAATTTGTGAGGAGTGGCTTAGCAGTTTCTGTTCGCTGAACAGAAACTGATAATTTTAAGATTTGTGTTTTTGGCCACGTTAATAGATGTAGAAGGTATGCCGGCGGGATATCTACCACTATAGTAGCGAAATGAGCAGTGCCGAATTTACGTATAAGCTACACAAGCTATAGCTTAGGGTCCCACTTTCTTGGGGGCCCCCAAAAGGCTCTTCTAGATATCCGAAAATCATATTTGGCAATGAAATATTATAATATTTAAATTATTTAAGTTATAAAGGGCCCCATATCTCAAATAGCTTAGGGCCGTATCAAGTCTAAATCCGGCCCTGGAAATGAGGTCACTTGTGAACGACTTTATAAGACAGAGAAAGCACATTAAGTGATATTGTTGTACCAATGTAAGACAGAGAAAGTACATTAACGGATATTCGCGGATATTTAATGTGTTTAATAAGTCATCAAAATTATTAATATAGATTTATTACATTAAAAGCTGTTAAGTTATTACAAAAATGCGTTAGTTAGCCGGGGTAACCTACATATTAATCCTCTTAACTTGCTTTCTCTTTCGCCGGTAGTGTTCGAGTTTTGCTTCAACTTAAAATGTCCGTTAGCATACCTTTTTATCTACCATCGTGTTTTTGGCTAACGTAAAAACTCCTGGCGGGTATGCAACCAAACGCACACAAACCAGACTTTCATGAACATGCGGTAGCATAAACACAAAAACTAATTTTCTTCTTCTGAATTTATTTAAAAACTCACTCAAATAAACGAGTAATAAATTGAGCTTTTTAGGACCACTTTTTCAGAAAATGTTATTATAAATCTCTTCATACAAAACATTTTCTATTAGTTACATTCAAAAACATAACTTTTTCTACAAGAAACAAATTTTAAACAAAAATGAGTTTTTTCATTTAAAACATTTGCAACAGTTGAAATAAAATGGAAAGGACATTAACGATCATTATTTATCTTTTATCAAGCAAGCAAACGTTGAAAGCATTTTCGAAATCGTTAAGGAATTCTTTTATTTACTTAAGAAGTATTTTGAAACCTCTAAATGTATCTATTGCCAAATGCGACGCGATATATCATTAGCTTGAAGTTTGTGTGTTCTATCTATGTGCTAGACTATGTCCAGAGTAAAATCTCGAGATAACGAGTTGGGTTTGGCACTGCTGCCAACAAGTCCTGTTTAGTATGACTAGAAAAAGAAAACACGTTAAACCGCAGCAGTAGTATCAATTTGCACTACTAATGAACTGTTTTAATGTTTAAATTGAAAATAAATCATCAATATTCAATTTTTTTAAAACTTTCTTAAAATGTGAGTGAATAACCACCGCTAATTTTTAAATATTTTGATTGAAATAGAGAGATTTGAAAACATTTCTAATCTAAAATTTGCATTAGTATCAAATCGGGTAGGTTGTGCAATCTTTAATTGTCGATCATTTGGAATAATAGGTGGCTTAATTAAATTATCTACAGGATTACACTCATTTTACAGCTAGTCGTATAATTTCATTTGATGAAACGTTTAATTAATTTTAGTATTATTATGGTGATATCAATAATTTTTATATTATAGAGCTACGAAAATAAGATATTATCTAGAACGTCTAGAAATGTTAATGACGTAGACGTGCATGGAAACTACCAACTTTATGTCCCTGTTATTTAACTACACGTAGGAGTAACGCAAGGATTGTGTGAATTAGTACTTAATACCACAAATTTGATATAAGTTTAATTCTTGCTTAAACGACGCATTTAATACAATAAGGAAATTGTTTACAGAGACGCTAGTAGTTGCCATGCATTTGACATATTAAGGAAGTTAAATGGATCTCGTTTTGCAACAATGATCTAACCCACACCTTGTTTTCTAGACATTTTCGTTTTAAAATGTCATTTTATAGTGTCTTCTAGATCAAACAAAATTAATTTAACTAACATTTGGTGATGGTGAAAAGGCGATGTCTTCAAAACGCAAATTTATTAAAGCGTTTTCAACTGTTTTATTAATTTGTGGAAAACTACATAATTGTGGGTTAGATCATTGTTGCAAAACGATATCCAAATATCATCTGCGCTCAAGTGACACCACCGTCTAGATTGAATGAAAGACAAAGTATACAAATTAAATTATATCAAACATAGAAGATAATTGTTATGTCAAAATCATAAATATGTTGTATTTAAACTTTGGTGTCAGTGCAGTGCTTACGAAATAATTGAACGCCAACGGAGTTTGGTTATTATTTCCAAAGTTCAATAGGCGGAGTGCGGACGATGGGAATTAGCGACTCGTAGTGGTCAAATTTGTAAGTTTCGTGGTTGGGCAGTTCAAATAATTTTTTTTTAAATATTGATAAATACAAAGAAATGTTTGATTTTTATAATAATTGATATGGAAGCAGTTTAGCAATACGCCTTTCTGTACATTTTACATAATTTAACTTTTCCTTATGCTTTGATAAAGTCATATGATCGAAAAAATAAGTTATTTTGTTATTTAATTTTTGGACGTTTTTAGACTCTTCGAGTCCAAAATAGCAATGAAAACCCTAAAACAACTCTTTCTGATTAGTATAGCATATATTTCGTTAGAAAAAAATAGTTTATAACTCCATATCTTGAGATTTGCTTTTAAGAGTATTTTCGCGCCATTAGTAGTAGTATAGGGTTTTAAGGACTTTGCAATTGCGCCAAGTGATTTTACTTGAAATTTTGTGGTTTTCTATGTTTTATATTTACTAATGTGCTTTTTTAATATGTTAATATTATTTATAACATTATTTTAAACCAAAAGAAAATTCTATAAAATGAAACGTCAAACCTAACCTAAAAATTTTAATTGTCAAATTATGAAAATAAATTTTTATTTTAAAAATAACATATTTTGTTGCACACTGTGGCTCTATAAGGCAAGACCAGGCTCAGTGTTCTTTTTTATGAAGTTTTGAGGGAAAACTGTAGAAAGAAATGCTTTTATCCGCATTTTTGGCAGACTTGAGGCAATTCACAATTGACCAATTAATAGAACTATCACCGCACATTTCTGTAAATTTGCTCTTCGTTTGAGTTCCCTAATCCATGAATGACGGATTTGATATGTCATTTACTTATTACCTGCACAAAATTCGCACTCGTTTATAAAATTACAAATTTGCATGCATGTGTCAAGTGCTATTTCCAACAACGTTACTTACAGAAGTTACCGGTAGTGGCGCTGATGCTAACTTGCACCTATTATATTGTATCTATGCAAATTGATAGTTAACGTAATATTGTTTGCAATAATCAAAACAACAATGTACAAACAAAATTACTTTGAGAAATCCTAATTATTGTAGGAAATCAAATAAAATTGATGCTAGTGCTTAGTAAGCATTATTGGTAATATATTATAAAGGTTGTTCTCGGGAAAATTAAAAATAATTAATTTAAAAAAAAAACAGCAATATTCGGAACCTATTCATAACCTTATAAGGATAAGTTTTCTCTTTTAACACTCGTTCCAGTGGTGTAAATAACGAGCCCAGGGCCCGCGTTGCGGGAGAGCCCCCGAAAAATACCGTAGTTTGTACCATAAAGCTAGCCTTTCATCTAAAATAAGGAATAGACTTGGCCCATGTTTGAGCGTCTGACGCTAGAAATGCAAGGTTTCTATTGGCTTAGAAAAAGAAGCTAGCTTCTAGAAGCTGTGGTGCAAGGCTAGCGTACAGAGGCACTTTAAAAATGTCTGTTTTTGTAATTATCTATTTGAGAATTTAAAAAAGAAATAGGTAAATACTTTTCTTTCTTTGTAAAGTTACACAGATGTTTCGACAATAAATAACTAAAAGTCGGTTGGTTGTAAAAGTTTTAGAAATAGTCACAAATGAATAATAGGACCTCACTCTGAATCTTGCGCGGAGGCCCCCAAGTTCTTAGTTACGCCACTGAATCGGCCTACCAACCTATTTTCTACGCTTAGTATCTATCAAGTGGGTCTAAAACAATCTCTCGTTTGTATCTGTTTTAGACCCTTATTGACACTATTGAGTAATAAGACGAACGGTTTGGATAGGCGTTCATGAACAAGTCAGGCGGTCAGTTAGGTCTTTAATTTTGACACAATTATTTAGATAATAAATGCATCAAATTGCTTAGGGCTTCTAATGTTGTTAATCCGAACCCGAATCAACCATTCATTGTTTTAAAATGTATGTCATTAGAAGTTCGCGTTATTTGATTGCAGGGTTATCCTATCGTAGATAAATGAGTAGTTATTCTTGTTTGTAGGCCACAAATATTTCGGCGAGCCGACATCATGACTAATATTTAAAAATTGCATATTTTGAATGCTAAAAATATGGTAACAATTTAAGTATATTTCAACTAAATTTAGCGAAATGCGAGAATTGAGCTAGCAATGTTATTGTATAAGTACACAAATTATAACTAGTGCAATAAGAGATAGAATTGTTGCAATTTACTAAAAGGTATTAAACGGTTCCAAGTTACAACAAAGACAAAGCCACATGCAACGAATCAGGTTAAAACGTTGACAAAACAGTCCTGAAATTACTGAAACCTAAAGACGTCTAAAATGGAAAGCTCGTTTATGAAGTTACAGCACGCTTAACATGCAATTGTACGTCTGTACTTATATCTAAGCTAAAGACAAAATGGGTGGTTACGTATTCATGTGAAGACAATCTCAAATACGCTCAATTTTGTCAGAATAGCTTAAACAAAAATGGTTACCGAGATAGCGCAAAAAAATTGAAAACTGGACAATTTAGATTGTCGACTGTAGTTTGAAAGGGTTAACTTTGGGAAAAACATTCTAAACATTTTTTTCAGAAGGTCAAAAGAGCTATAAAACGATACTAAACTCGACTTTTCATCACATCGACGCTAAGCGTCGCGACGTTCAACTTTTCATTTTCTCAACGTTTTGAAAATTCCTGTAAATTAAAAAAAGTACAAGATAAAAAGTTCTTATTTAGTATCAATTTAGAAAAGCCAACTGAGTAATATTCTGCAAAAAAAACAATGTCTTCCTAAGAAAATGAAAAGTTTTGAACGTTGCGACGCTTAGCGTCTATGTGATAAAAAGTCGACTTTAGTAGCGTTTCATAGCTCTTTTGACCTCCTGACAATTTTTCTCGCGATTTTTTTCTAAAGTAAACCATTTTCAAACTCCAGTCGAAAAACTAAACTTGAATTAAGATGTTGCAGTAGTACCATACAGAAGTTGAATGATCGTCTTAGAAATAAAATACTTTTGAATGGAATTTATTGAAATAAAAATAATTTTAGAATAATTATTTTATGTCACATTGTAAACTTTTCAATCAACAGTAGTAAGAAAGTAATCCAAAATCCATCCACATAAATATTACGTCAACATCTTTTAAGTTTGTTACTTGAGAAACTTAAAACGTGTAATGTGAAAAACAATAATTACTTTGTACTTTTACCATTTTAACTATTCTCGCAGAGGAAACTTCAAAAGCTTAAGGAAAATAGTTAACTTACGATAAGAAGTACAAATAACAAAAACTTTACGTACCGTATCATCGTTAGTGAAATTGAAAAGTGTTTCACAATTTGCATTATAATATTGTATAGTGAAGTAGAATAAAGGGCGAGGGTGAATTGTAAGTCGGTAAATACATACAGCGCAACAATCAATTTTCTCGGTTAATAGCACTGTATTTAAGTGTACTTTAGCATTTACTGCAAAGAGCAATATTAATACAACGCGGTTTGAATAGTACTTAAAGTACAATTGGTACAATTCAAGTGGTACTGTTTCATGGAATTGATATAAAATATAACAAAAGCGAGAGCTTGATTACATTTTCGAGTATATACTCAATGGATGAATGTGTTTCAGTATATCTGAAAACTACACTATAGTGTTTTTTTTTAATTTGGTCAATACAAAAAGATAGAAATAAAATAGTAATTGGAACTTTTTAATTCAAATACACACATAAAAGACATCATTGAGTATACATAATTTTAGATTCTCCAGTATGAAAGCCAACTACTTTGTATCCGGAATACTATGATATGTGGGCAAGTTCAAAAAAGCTGCTGCAAATATCAATTTTTAACGTATCGAAACTTACTGAACAAACTTACTATTACGGCCTAGGGCGGGAATAATTACCTGTATGATCGTTTGTTTCCATGGCAGCTGTTATTTTATCTAGGATCGAGTCTGAAGTTTATAAATTAACAATTCAAAAATAATAAACGCTGCTTGTGCCTTGTCCAGCAGTTAGTCACGGAATACAGCTGCCGTTTTAATACTTATTATAGTATTTTTTTTAAAAAACTTATAAATTTATTTCGTACAATTATTTAATTTAAAATTTCTAAGTTTTGTGTCTGAGATAGATGGTATAAAAAACCTGTAAATTAATAGTTACAGAGAATTAAAAATACTGGCCAGTGGCCACCGACAGAAAAAAAATTAAAAAGAAGGGTATTGGAGCAAACCAATCTAAACGATTGATAACACAGATAGAGATTATTGGTTCATTTGTAAAGGCGGTTACTTAGGACACAGACATTTGTACAAATTAAAAAATTAATGCCTTTTTTATCATTTTTGTCAATTTAAATTAGTAGGGAGGTACTGATTTTGTTCTTGGAAATTGTATTATATTAATTTAGCATTTTAGTTTAATGAAGCTTTTAGTAAGTAGGGGAAGATTGGACAAAACCGGGTACTTATTACATAGTAAAAAAAAAAGAATTTTCAAACAAATATGGCAATTTAAGACATCCGAAGCACCTGTAAAAAAATTTAAATTGCTGTAATTTCAGCTAAAAACTCATTTCAAGGTCAGCGACTATTGCTCACGAAACTAAATTCCACCAATCATATTATACATATATACAGGGTGGGGAAAAGTAACGCAATAAGGCTATAACTTTTTTATTACCGTTTTTTCAAAAAAACATTTTAAACAAAAGTTGCTAATCTAAAAGCGCCTTACACGGACATGACCTTGAACAGTTAGTACCTTACCACGCTTAGGTACACCAGCACCTAACCCTAATTTTTTAAATAGTAACATATATGTTTTTTGCATTTTTAGAATCCTCACATGTTTCTTCTTCTGGTGCCATAAAACTTTTGGTGGGTTACATAAAGAAATTTTTATTAAAAATCGACAGTAAGTTCTCAATTTTGTTAAATTTGCTAGAGGATCGAAGTCAGGGTACCGCCGTGACCATTCTATTTCACTCCCTCTTTCTAACCATCTTTGGGGAAAAACGCTATTTAAATAGGCCCTAACCTGGGCTTTGTAATGTGGAGGGGCGCATCTTGTTAGAACCAAATTAATTTTAAAACAATTTCAATAATGTTTAATATAAGGATTAAAAGCTTAAAATAGAAAAACCACGAGATGAGACAATCAGTCGCCATTTTGGAAATAATTTAGGTCTAAATACACACAAATAAATATTCATATTTTGGGCCACCCGGTATCGATTTTAGTTAACGAACTCAAACCAAATTTCATGAAAACTGGCGAGTAATTTAAATTTTTGCTTTACGGCCGTGAATCGATTTTTCAAGTTTTTTTTGCATTGCATAATCTCAGGGGGACTCAAAAGGTCAGAAAAGAAAAAGGGTAATTTGTTTCGATCATATTATACTTTTTCAAAGTCCCTATGAAATATTAAAAAAAGTAAAAATAAATAAATATTTTACGTTTACCTAAAAGCCACTCTATTTTAAACGGTAAACTAATTTTGTTCTAACAGCAATCAACTGAGATTTTTAAAAAGAGTCATTTCGTATTTGACAAGATGTCATTTGCGTTGTGCTCTTAAGGCACAGGTAATTGTCTATGTACCTTTATTTGCCTATCAAATAATCTTACAACTGAGAAGTATTTTTGTTTTAAGTATAGTCTATAACAAGATAATTTGAAGTCGTAAATCAACCGCGGCAGATATTGTAGTGATTGTTAGGTAGAAGTAGAAGGCAGTGATATTATTGTTATTAGTGAATTTTTAATTTTTTTTAGTACGCTCCTGATGCAATATCTTCCCTGATCGTTTCATAAAGCGATAAGTTGAGATTAGAATATAAGTGTAATGTTATATTCTTAATTATATCTACCGCGGTTGATTTACAACTTCAAAATATCTTGTTATAGACTATACCTACATAATAATTAGTGTCCATTTGTAAGAAGTTTAAGTATAAAAAAATACAAGAGAAACATAAGAAAAGTAAATATTTATTTATGTACTCACCTGAGCAGCCACATGTCCTTGTTTCAGTCTCGGCAAATCCGTGTGACTCCAGGCACTATTTGACCAAGGAGTTACGTTTCTTAAATCTTCTCCAAATTTAAAATCCTTAAGACGATTATGTAAAAACTTGCGTATATTCCAAGGCAAATCATTATGGCCGTCGATTAGAGGCACTTCCTGTAACAAACGAGAGGCAAATTCCAAACGTTCTTCCAACGACGCTCCGGCGCTTATCTTTAATGCTATGGGTACACCGACACCAGCTGCGGCTGCTAATAGCAGAACTGTAAATATTATCCACCAATGCCGCGTTGATAGATCCATTCCTAAAACAAATAAAGTCCATCTTAGCTCTTTCGTTATTATTATTTTATAAGCTGTAAGTCGGAAACAATTTTCTTTTCACTTTTCTCACCTTTTTTTTATCGTTTATGTTGTCTTTTACAATAAAAATAAATTGCTTGTCATAAATCTAAGTAATTACGAGAAACGGAAGTGGAAATTTGTTTTTCCAACGTTTAATAAATCGTCAGTAAAAGAATACTTTTTGAAACATCTACTATTTTTGTTTGCCAACGTTGACATAGAATATTGTAACGTATTTTTCTTGTCATTTTAAATAAATCTCTAGAAGCGATATACAAGATTCAACGCTTTTCTCACCTACGTTTTTCGATTATTGTTCATCATGAGACGACGACGTAAGGGTTATCTACTTATGTGAGAAAATTTAATTAAAACGTTTTATATTGAAATTTTAAGGTTCAATTTAAATAAAACTGCTTTCTTAGTTTAAATAAACAACAACTTGTTGCTACCTATTTTTTTTTTGCAAAAAAATATTCTCAAAGATAGGAATTTTGGCAACGTGAGTGCTATGGCAAAAAAAATGTTGTAAAATAGGGTGAGAAAGGGCAGGGCGTTCACATAGTAATAGCCTTCCTTATCAATCACCAACTGTCTGTTAATAACACTTTTTTGCTTTTATCAAATTTTAGCGCGTTTCGTGTTCACAATAACGTTAGAAATATAATTTAGGAAACTCTTTTCCTCATTTTAGTTATTAATTCAAAAGATTTTTCATAATAACGTAAAGACGTTCGCTTTATAGAGGGTGCTTTCATTTAGGTTTTTTTTTAAAATGACAATAGAAATATCTGACAGTCAGAACAAAGCCCATTTAAAAAATAAAAGATAGAAAAGCCCCTGTAGTATTGGCAACCCTGTAGAGACAGTTTCCAATAAAAAAATTCAGAAAAGTTTGCTCCTATAAATTAACAATAAAGTGTTCACTTAAATTTATAATACGTCTCTAACAGCAGTTACTGTAGAAAGTTACTAGCCACTAATTGTATTTGTTAATCAATTTGTTCATTCTGCTGCTACTGTTAAGTCGTAGACGGCAGTGTTAACACAACATATTATACGAAATCGTACCGTCGCGTGACGTAAGTAAATCCAACAATAAAGCATACAAATCAAAATATTTGCATAATTTAGCGAATTAATGATTGTGACTTGGCAAAGTACGGCGTATTGCAAGTACACAATTTAAATGCACTTCTTTATCTACTCGGATGTCGACGTGAACTTCCTGAATCCTAACAAGCGCTATAATTATTACCTTGCTATATCACTTATTTACGGTAAAGTATTATTATAAAAGCAACGGATGTGGCCATACTGGGAACTTTTTCGTGCGTACTACTTCCATTTCCAGTACATAGTTAATTTTACGAGATTTCAAAGTATTTAAAAATATACAGGGTGTTCTCAAAAAATGTTTTTCTATAATTTTTTGATTAAGCGGAAGCGTTTTGTTAATGTCAAATAATAGATATTACCGGGATTGATACACACATGAATTTTCAAGCTTTCATTTTTATTACAAAAGAAATGAGGGATTTTTGAAATTTTTACATTTAAAAAAATCATAACTCCGGTCCTGACTCCAAGAAGGAATTAAAAATGTAGAATTCGATAGAAAATTACATTGTCTGCTATAACACATCCAAAAATAAAAAAATGCTCTGACCAGGTTTTGAGAAAATCGATATTTAAATTTTGACCTATATTGGCCCCTTTAAGCTTTAACCTTTAACCTAGGTAGAGAATTTTGAAACAAAATTTAAAAAATCGATTAGGGTAAAACGGAAGCCCTATATTTTGGCTGTACAATGCCATTTTGAATTTTTTATAATAATAATTACCAGCCAACTTATAAGACAAAAACCACAAAATGGCACAATCGTTCTATTGACCGCCATTTTGAATAAAAAAAATTGAATTTTTGTTTCAGTTTGGGCTCAGATGTACTATAGGATTATTTTTCTAAGATTGCGATTTTGAAGTTTCATAATGACAGCACAGGGTTGCCACATACCAACAAATCAAGCTAAAAAACATTGAATTTCAAACAAATTAAATTGTAATGTGACAACTCTGTACAGGGATGCCAAATTAAAATAGTCCCTAACTGCATTGCCTTTTCACATATCTAACTAACTTTAGGTTTGCTCCGGTAAGTGCCAAAATCGCAATCTTAGAAAAATAATCCTATATCTTATTACTAAGTAAGTATAAAGACCCAAATTTGTAAAAATTTACCCAAAATAATCACCTTTTATTTTATTTCTTTGCTTTTTTGGAATCAGGGGGACTCAAAACGTTGAAAACTGAAATAAATTATTTTTTCTTCAAACGTCAGAAAAAGTCGCCTTTGTGTCACTCAATAGGTAACGGTGAAGTTTAACTTTCCCGCCGAGGCAGGAAAAATTGTCAGAAAAGTAATTTTTGTCTGTCTAGGAGGGAAAAGTAAAATCTTAACCGCACATTATTTTTATTTTTAACGTAAAAAATGTTTTTTAAGCATTTGTAATGTAAACAATTTAATGTTTTTTAAATTTTCCTTTATAATTAGTTCGTTGCTTTTAATAATTAGCTTTTTTTACAAATTTAAGTTAATTTTAAAAAATATTTGACAATTGAACTACAAGTAATTGACAAGAGATGGTGCTCTTTCAAAAATCAAAATTTTCAGTTTTACGCTTTACGTTTGCAGAAAAAATTTAATGTTTTATACGGAGTCAAAGTAGTTTTGTGTGACTCGCCTGTATTGCCTGACTCGCTCGCTACGCTCGCTCTTCAGCCAAACACAGTCTTGTCACACAAAACGTCACTTTGTCTCCTTATAAAACAAATAACTATTTTTTTTCGACTAGTTAAAATTACCACTATTAGGTAAATATTGGACTTTTTAACATTAAGAGGAATGTCATTCATATTTTTAAACAGTGACCCCTATTAAATTTTAGTCATACTTACTCCCGCCATATTATTTTTCTCTAAACGTCAGATTGAATAATCGTAGTGGCCTCCTGTTTGCACTATTATTATTCTTTTTTATCCTTTTAAACTAGACTCAACTTAAAAAATGTCGATGGTCTCTTTCGCAAGTCTCTAAAAAGAAACCTGGCGTGAAAATCGATACAACTTTTAAATTATCTTGCCCGAGCTATCTTAATACATCGCTAAATGATTTGAATACATGGAAACATTTTTAAAATTTAAATTTTTTGCCCAAATCAATAGTAGAGAGAGAAAAAAAGTGGGAATAAATTAGTAATTAAATTAAAAAATTTTCATTTTTTTAAAATGAAAAAGAAAATTATTTACGTTTGAAATTATCGATGATATCGAGAGGCTTATGGATGTTTGAATCGTTTTGAGGTGTAAAGGTGTGTTTACTACCAAAAAGGAAGATGCGTTGACTGTGATTGAAAGCCCTATATAAGTTATGATACTTTTTTATGTCATAAAAAATCCCATTTGAGGCCACATATGAGTTTTTATCAGCTGTTGCCTAGAATATTTTAAAAGAAAGTTTATTTATTTCGTGTTGGTTATACATAAAAAAAAACTTATACTAAACACCTAAATGCTCTCTGCTATCCAATTTTTTTTACGTTTTTAATTGACACTAACTTTGTTATTTTATTAGCGAGACATCAGTTTCAAAACTAAAAAACATTTTAACCAATTTAGTAAATATAATTTTGGCAGTTTGTTGTACTAATTTGCGCAAATAGGAAACGTATTTGATAATGAACAGGACAAGGCTACTAAAATTGGCAAAATTACGACTTTATTTAGAAAATTATTTTTTTAAAATGAATTTACTCTATTTTGTGTCATTATTGTACTTCAATCTTACAAGCCAATATGGAGACTATGGAAACTTTCTTTGGTTTTTGTCCTAATTTTAGAGAAGCGAATTTAATAACAAGTGTATGACTTTAAACATTTTAGGAAGCACAAAAAGATAAGGTAAAGGCAGCTCTATTAAAAGTATGCTGAGCTCACTTGTAAAGAAGCTTTTGGGAAGCTACATACTGAAAACGAAAAAGTGTTAATTGGTTCAACTTTTGAGACACCTTCCAGAGAGAGTTTTCTATTACCTCACAGCAATATAATTAATTAAAAAAAACAACCATAGAATATTTTTGCTATAAACGACCCCATAGATTTTCCTAGAGCAAAGCAAATTATCTAAAACAGCAGTAACACTTCGGTAGTGCAAATTCTAGTAATATTATTAAATTATGTATTCTATTTTAGCTTGATAGTCTTTAAAGTACCTCTTTAAAAGCAATTAATGTGTTGCCTTAATGGGCACTTTATTAACAACCGTGATAAACTAATGTTGCATTTAATGTTAACAACTAAAAAAGAAATAACGTACTACTTTAAACAAGTTCATTTAAAAGTTTGTAGTTAATTACAAAAGAAAATACAAAAAATTTCTGCAAATAATGAGTTTTAATTATAATTATAAAGAGCCACATTTAGTTAAAATTTATTTTGATTTTAAGCATAGTTGCTTGCTTTAAGTAAACGTTATCTTCTCGTGATTTACATTAAGAAACAAACAGTTGTTATACAGAAGCTACGAATTTCTTCTCAAAATACACACTTAAACGGAAGGACTTGAATTTAATTTAAATTAAATTAATTTGATTTGTAATTGTAAATTGGTTGTAGGTGTACAAGTGGTACAAAAGACCAGTTAAAAAATAATGTCCTATCATTTATAACCGGATCTTATGTAGGTATTAATTTTCTTATAATTTTTTTACATTAAGGATTTTTCACATATTGGCTTTAAAAGGCCCTCTGAACACAATATGAAAGTCATAAATAGGTCCAGAAAATCATCCATGTTAAGATGCTTTAAATAAATAAATATTTGAATAGTTTTTTTGTAAAACAAATACCTAATATGCTTTAGATCCCCTCTCCTCCTCCTCCTCCTCAATTCTAGGTAGACGAAGTGGTGCTTTTCCATTTTTACGCAATCTTTGTCCTTTGGAGATTGTTTTATGGCAACATTTGTTTAACATTCGTATTCAATCGATTCAATAGAGCTTCAATAAAGGCCTCAGTGCTCCAGTTCTCTGGAGCTATCTTTCTCTAATATTGTACAGTACGTACCCGGATTGAGTTTGGTTTTGGATTTGGTTTGCTAGTGGGAGGGCTGGATTTTAACCAGCTTACACTTAGGCCGCTTGATCGGGCCCATTCTGCAACCTCCCCAGAGACGCCTCCTTCCTCGTCACTTCTCGAGTCATCCCAACTTCAAGATGAACTCGAGCAGCTTGGCGGGTGGAGTGTCTCTGATTTTGACCATATCCAGCCAGTGCTCCGCAGTTTCATCTTTCTGATTACAGCCTCTGCATTTAGAGCTATCGATTAGTTCCAGAGTGTGAAGGTGTTTGTTTAGCTTGCAATGTCCTGTAACGATACCCGTGGTTGAGGTAGTACTTTGCGTGTCGTATCAAAGGAGCAGCCATTGCTGTTTTGCCTTGTCTACAGCCCACATATGTCTATGTGAGCTTAATGTGTTTTGTTTTATGAGACTGCTGAGAGTGCTGATCGCCAGAGTTAGAGTCTGTTCCGGCCCATTCGGGTAGGAGCCCGAGCCCTGCCAGCTCATCTGCCCTCCCATTGCCTTCGTTACCTTGGTGCCTTTTTAACCAGCAAATTTCAAGAGCATTTCTAGTCGAAATGTCGTTTAGTGTTGCTATGCAGTCCGAGACCAGCTTCGAAGTTATTCTGCAGCGGTTCAGGGCCGCGATAGTAGCCATACTGTCCAACAGTATCTGTATGTGTTGTCCTCTTACTAGACTCATTAAGTTCAGCTTAGAACACCGACGTGAGTCTACCTATAATGGTATACTGATATTTATTTCTATAATCCGTTCAGTATTTATTTGTGCTATTTAATTTATAGTTGGCCATAAACTTTTGTTTTTTGATTTGCCAAAATAAGAAGTTCCTATTAAGTTGACTGACAGCTCTTGACAGTACCAAAAAATTGACAGACCAACTATTAACGCAATAGGGTATTTTCTAATTTTTTAAAATGTATCTAGAAAGTTACCTTATTGATAACGTAATCTCAAAACCACATTAAAGAAAAATTGCGACTGTAGGTTTTGCCAAAAAAATTATTTTAAATTCAAACTATAAAGTTTCCTGCATAAAAGCGGCATGACGTCACGAGTCGTTGCTGTCAATATTCGTCAATATTCAACTAATGAGCTCCAACTTATTATAACCTTGATTACACATTAACTGACATTTAATACATGTAACTAAGCAACAAACGTGATGTGTATGACTCGTGACGTCACTTCCGTTTTAATTTTCACTTTGAAACTGTAACTTGGAAACTGTAAATTGGAAAATACCCTATTGAATAAAAGCCGCTACTCTACACTACTAATCTAACTGATTTTTTTCTAATTTATACCGGGTGCAATCTGTCACCCTAACATGGCAAACCATAGCACAAATAAATAGTGAACGGATAATAGTTCAGGTGAGAGGATTCCTGTCTCTGAGTCAGATTCAGTTTTTGATTCATCGGTAAAGATATGGATATCAGTAGTACCGGGGTTTCGTGCATGTTTTTAACAAGCTTATAAACCTTTTGTTAAATATATATTTCGGTGAAATACGGTCAGATGAAATACGGTGAAATACAGAGTTCTAGTAGAATCAATTTTTTTAGAATTGACCTCTATGACATTCGTGTGACCTACACTCCCTCGTTTGGTTGTCCACAACCATAAATCACGCAGTCTTAGAGCCGACCTCAGTGCCATTTCCTGCATGTGTAAGTCTAGTGGATGCAGACATAGAAGAGTCTCCATAGCGGTGGTAGGTAAGGTTCCCAGTGATTGATAGACTTGCCAATCTTTGCACTTGTCGGAGTTTGTTTTTACGGTATTTATTGTGGTTCTGGGCCACCACACTATGGCTCTATGGCACAGCCGCACAGCTCTGCGACACTGGCAGAACGCGATACTTGCTTTTTCCACTTAGTTGTCGAGGTGGCTTCTCCAGTCTAGCTTGTAATCAAGCGTGACACCCAGATACTTGACCTGATGAGCCAGACTTCGAGGAGTTCCAGAAAGACCAAGAAAGTTTAATTTTCTTCCTCTTACGTTCCCTGGTGAAAAGTACAAGCTCCGTTATTGATTGATTTTATAATAATACTTATAATACTTGTTCACGGATCTTCTTCTAATTTTGCTTTCCTTTAGCCATGTCATATTCATGACGCTATTGATATTCACAGTAGGAGGAGCACTCCTTGAACTAAAATTTCGCTTTAAGGACATAATGCGAAAACCTAAGCTGAAGAACCTTTCAGTAGTTAGTTTTATTTCAAATAATTTTAAATGCTTCTTGCACCCAGTGCAAGTATAGATGAATAGGTAGATTAGTCCAATCAGCTTAGTGATTTTCATAGGGGTCAACCTCTAACTAATTAGTAACAGGACGGGACCACTTTTAAAAATTTTCATTTGGTGAGTAAAAACAGGGGGAAAAAAGTCTACCGCTTTTTTTTGCATACATACAAAGTTATAGGCCATTGAAGAAAAAGAGGGTGTTCTGCAGTGCTTTTTTGCAAAATACTTGAAAAGGAAACCAAATATCGATAAAATGTAAAGGACCAATCTTGTTGAGCATAAAATTACTAACATAAAATATGTTACATGTTTTGAGTTTTGACAATCTATTAAGGTGGTACGACCGTTTTCTTAAAGTAGTCATTTTTCCAAATTGTTAATTAACAAAATAATGTTTTAACCTATTTGCAACGCAATTACAATTCTGAAAAAATTCACCTGTTATCTGACATTGTTAGAGAAGATATCCTATGAGTTTCAGATTGTTTCAAGCTCATTTGCCTAAATTATCGTTTTTTATTCATTAAAAAAAAGGATTTTTTTTTCATTTTTATTCTTTGCAGTTTTAACAACTTTCGAGTTGGCAGAGACTAATCAAACTATGTTAATCTTGTTCCTTATGCAATTTCCGACAAAAATTGTGTACTTCACTTTTTTGTATCGTCATTTTGTTTCTTTTATTCGCGTGCAAACTTGAAAATTAGTGTGCACGCGAACACCAACGCTAGATATCTATTGTTAGGCTACTTTTTAATTTTTATTGCCTGTTTCATCATTCCTCGATCTCCATTGTCTTTTTCAATTTCTTCGTCACTGATAACACTCATTCGGTCACCTTCAACTTCTTGAATAATATTATCGTCGTCTTCTTCATCTTCGAATTCTATTTCTGAACTTATTCGATTGGTAAGCGACGTTCCTTGACAAGAAAGACATGCTAGAGAGCATCTTAAACCGGATTTGCAGCATTCGTACGCTCTACCACAAAATCCTTTGCATTTGCGCAATATTAATCTCAGTAATTCATCGGGAGCTGGCTTCAATGTTGTCGTCGTTGAAGTTTTTTTTGCCAAGCTACCACCAATGATGGCACCAACATGACAGTATTTCCAGGGAGTCTACTTTCAAATGCTGAAATGACTAGATCCATGATTCAAACGATTCTCAATTGGGGTTGGAAACTAACACAGTCTGATGGTCTCATGCCAACTATGACAACATTAAGACTAGTTTTAGTACCCGTGAATTACTGAGAGTAATATCGTGCAAATGCAAAGAATCTTGTGGTAAAGCGTGCGAATGCTTCAAATCCTGTTTAAGATACTCTCCAGCATGTCTTTCTTGTCAAGGAACGTCGTGTACCAATCGAATAAGTTCAGAAATAGAATTCTAAGATAAAGAAGACGACGATAATCTTATTCAAAAAGTTGTCGAGGATCAGGCCCGAGAGGTTATTGAAGGTGACCGAATGAGTGGTATCAGTGACGAAGAAGTTGAGAAAGACGATGGGCAAGAGAAAACCATTCATTGATTCTGAAAACGACGAAGCAATGGAGATCGAGGAATGATGAAACAGGCAATAAAAATTAAGAAGTAGCCTAACAATAGATATCTAGCGTTGGTGTTCGCGTGCACACTAATTTTCAAGTTTGCACGCGAATAAAACAGAAACAAATGACGATACAGAAAATTGGAGAGGACAATTTTTGTCGGAAATTTCATAAGGAACAAGATTATCATAGTTTAATTAGTCTGAGCCAATTCTAAAGTTGTAAAACCTGCAAAAAACTAGAACGGAAAAAAAATTCTTTTTTTTAATGAATAAAAAACCATAATTTAGGCAAATGGGCTTGAAACAATCTGAAACTCATAGAATATCTTCTCTAACAATGTCAGATTACAGGTGAATTTTTTCAGAATTGTAATTGCGTGCAAATAGGTTAAAACATTATTTTGTTAATTAACAATTTGGAAAAATGACTACTTTAAGAAAACGGTCGTACCACCTTAATAGATTGTCAAAACTCAAAACATGTAACATATTTTATGTTAGTAATTTTATGCTCAACAAGATTGGTCCTTTACATTTTATCGATATTTGGTTTCCTTTTCAAGTATTTTGCAAAAAAGCACTGCAGAACACCCTCTTTTTCTTCAATGGCCTATGTAACTTTGTATGTATGCAAAAAAAAGAGGTAGACTTTTTTCCCCCTGTTTTTACTCACCAAATGAAAATTTTTAAAAGTGGTCTCGTCCTGTTACTAATTAGTTAGAGGTCCAATGTTTAATGTGATTGGACTAGATGTTTTATTACACCTACCCTAAGCAACGCAATGTCACTTTTGCATTAACAAGTAACAAATCATTATTTTTCTTTATTTGAAGCCTTTTAACAATTTCACTTCTTTGTAACATAATGTTAAACATCGTACTTTGTTCTTATCGTTCCTTAATGTATGAATTAAAATGAAAAATGTAAAATAAAAATGAGAATTCAAAAGCAGAGAACTTACATTAAATGTTTTGTTACATGGAAGATGATTACTCTTTTGCATGTTTGTAAGGGAAAGTTTGACGTCGTTGAAAAAATGCAATAAAAATATGGCCGCTTTAAATTTTTGCAAAAATTATTTTGAGAGTACACACTTTTCTAATTTATCATTTTTGATTTGATATTAGGTAATTTATGTTTTCGTGCTACTTCATAAATTTTCTACGCCCGTAAAAATGTAACGTGTCACCGATCTACGATCTTTTTAAGTGTTAACTGAACATAATTATGCAGAAACTTGCAAATTAACAAAACGTGCCCTGTGTTCATTTTCATCATTATCTGCTAGAAATTCAAGTCTCTTACGTCATTTGCTCCTAATTGCATTACCTTAAACTTAAAAATTTTATGTATTTCCTCTAGAAGCTAGTGAAGATGCGTTGGACTGATTTTATTAATTTAATTGCAATGAGAGGTTTTTCAAAGAAGTTTGAAAAATTATATTTTATGTTGTTAAACCAAGTGAATGAGAAAGAACCTGTCGCTTATACAAAATCAGATCCATCGAGCTAAGGAATTTGAGAAGAATGATTCTTATTATTGAATGTATTAATTCGAATGTACTAAAAAACAATCAAAATTTGAAAGTTAAAAATTTATGTAGACAGTAAACGTAATGTAAATTAGGAATTTTAACTAAAACAATAGAGCATGGCATTTCAAAAAAACGTGATTAGAACCTTCTGTTTGCTTAAACATATTTTCTAAATGTAAAAAAAGAACTTATTTATTTTACATTATAAATGCATTATTTTACCATCTACAAATGGCCGAGCTCTAGCTGAACATTTTTGACACAGTCATTACGGTTTTTGCTGTAATTTATAAGGAGTTGGGAGTTCTATAATAAATAAATATGACCAATTCTACAGAGTAATGCTTCTTTGAAAGCATTGTAAAAGGTCAGCTTGCGAGAAAAAGTAAAAAAGTACTAATTGAGAAATGAATTACCAATATAGAGACAAATTATTGGTTTTTCGCTGTTTAAATGAAAATACATGAATTTCTACCTACGAACACGTAATTGGCTTTCATTGTTATAAACTTTATCACTTAAACCGTAGCATTACCTATGTCAATCGTTTTCATATCCAAAAGTAATTTAATGGCAGAGTTACGTATTTTACTACTTTTACAGAGTGTTCCTGGAGAATTGAGTTCACAACAAGACAAAATAATGAAATTTTGTTTACTTTCAAAAGATTTACTACGGGGATTTGACCATCTCGTTCAAAATGTACTCTACATTTCTAGATCTAGAGATAGAGAAAAACATAAAATAACCAGGGCCGAATTCTATGGGTTCCACATGTATATCAGTTGGGCAAGACAATTTAATGCTAGAGAAAAAAGTTTCTACATAAGCAGGGCTAATCTCTGTAGCATTTCCTTCCTTTTGTCAGGGCACACCCTGTATTTATAATGTTTTCAAAAACCATATGTAATTCTTTTAAAATTTATTCGTGTAGACGAGAATTACACTATTTTTGAAAACGCCATTGTAAGCTTAATTTATTGTTAAGCATAATACTACACATGAAACATATTTTTAAAATAAATCTAGAAAAATTTTAAACAATTATACAAGATTTGCATAACAACTAACATAAATTTAAAGTTTGGCTTTAAAACTACCATTTTCCGATTACTACATAACAACTTGTTTTATTAAATGTTGCAATAAAGCGCTTTTTTATGTATTTTACAGAAATTAATGCACTATAAAATACATTGAATAATAATTATTAGGAAAATAAAGTGTATTTGTTAGAGAAGATTAATTAGTATTTGTACGTATTCCATTAATTACAAAATTTCAGTTTGTTAATCAATTATAAATTTAATACAAATAAAATGAATTTCATGGCAAAGTAATATAGATTTTAGAGTGAATATAAAATTTCAGGTTCATGTAACTAGGATCTTTCAAATGTAAGTTTAAAAAATGCATGGTAAAAGTCTGCAATAACAATTGATGATCAAGTTAATAACATCGGAGTTCCAGTCTTCAAGAGCTAACAACTAAGTTTCAAGGCCTTTCCAATGAGCCCAAGATGAAGAAAATCGAATAAGATTAAGGGGTCAAAAAGTGTCTTGTAAGAGACAAAACACATGTTTTACTTAAAAAACAGTAAAATAGATCTAGTAAAGAGAAACTAAAAATAAATGGTTTTTATGCTTTGACTCTTTAAGTACTTTAACAATACTCATACTTTTCAAATAAGAGCGGACTAGAAAGTGATTGATAGGTAGTATTGTCGTACACCAGTGTTTCTTAAAACAATCCTGTTTTTAAAGCCTTGTGCACTTGGCCAGTTTAAAAATAGCAGGTAAAATAGCAGCTTTATTTGCGTTGATATTATAGTTAATCACCACTAAAGTGGTGAACCTTTTATTTATTGACAATCTTTATTCGACGAAACCTTTCCAACTCTACCAAGATGATCAAAATCGGTTAGAGCAATCCGGGAGCTTTAATTATTAGTAATTCTTAGATTCAAGAGACAACAGGCGGCGAAAAAATCAATTGAAAATCAATGAGTCATCGATAGACTTCTAAAATGTCACTTCCGTCGCATTTTCTCTTACAGGCAACGGATGCTAACCCTCCTTCCGAATGTTTTATGTTCTAAGATACCAAATGTCGATTGTGGCGACTCATGAATTGATACCTCTTATGAATATAGGTTGTAAAATTTAATGTCAAAATTCAAACTTTCCAAATATCGGGATGAAATTCCAATGAAATTCTATAGAAATGTAACTTTGACCGTTGAGTCCAATTTACTTTATCATATCATTATGGTACTAGTAACATAATGCTAAGAGTCAAATTATGAACTATAACGCTCTGTTCCATAAAGGCCAATTATATTTTAATCCGAGAATTAGATTTATAATCCTTCTATATGGCAACTATGAAATTTTGACGTTTGTAAATAAGTTATTCTTGTGTTGAATTGTGAATACAGTTTGTCAAATTTTGACATTTTAATTTATTTATTTCTTAATTTATTGTGTAACGTTGCTATATCTAAGGATTATAAATATAATTCTCGAATTAAAATATAATTCACCTTTATGTAATCAAGAATAATTTTACAAAAATCAAAAGTTTATAGTACAGTCTAACACAAAACAAAATAAATCATTAATGTATTCTGACATTAATTCTCGATTCAATACTTGCAGCGCAACCTACTTTTCTCTGTTAGTAGGTATAAGAACTATTTATAAGTCGGCCACTATTGCACGAGAGCAAGAGGTGTGTGTTTTGTGCTCACAAACTCGCATTTCGAATCGATCTCGCATTGCTCTGAACTTCAAAGTGAACAGGAATAGAGGCGCCTCGTACTTTCAGTTTCATCTCAACGCGTTTACGCTCACCTACTCTTAATAAAGAATTTTTTTGTTTTGTAATTTATTAGAAATTTACGCTATTTTGAGTTTTGTAGTATCTTTAAATTACGCTAATAAGAGTTGTTTTGTTTTTGTTATTTATGAAGATGAATATACTTTCGAGAGATTGATGTAGGGTACCTCTTTTGGGACACATTTCCGAATATCTACTCGATGTCGAATCTCGACGGGTTCAGTCATTCGTTTGTATTAAATCCATCAAATTTTATTTTGATAATTACAGTAGATTAATTAAAATCCATAAAAGATTTTCTAAGCCAAAATTCGGAATTAAAAATGAGTCACAAAATAAAACAGGAACACAGTATAGAGAACTGCAATGGCTTTATCATTCTAGTTTTAAAAGATATCTCATTTTCTCAGGATTGCTCAATGCTCATTTGTATTATTGACCTTTCATGACAGTATTTAATAGGAAATACGACAGTGCATTATTATACAAGCTTTAAGGAAGAAGAAAAACCATTTACGTATCACCCAATGTAAATAAAAAGTTTTAGATTTGTATTTGTCTCTTGTTGACACTCTGAAAACTAAAGTTTACAAATGTATCCTTACAAAGTGTCATTAAATTCCACAAACCATTTCAATCAGTACTTATACATAAGTAGTTGCTAAAAGCTTGATTCCTACTTAGGAATCCAGAAAATTTCCAAATCATTATTAACGGAGCTTTTAGCCGGAAGTAAACAAAAATTAGCTTTTGTTCGACCATTTTAAAAAAACACAATTATTGGGTCGTATGGTGGGTCTGAAAATCAGTATCACTTTTCACACTTTGTTTAATTTTATTGTCTAGTATGCCATCTTCCATACTTAAAGATCGTTTTGTTCATTTTGAGTGCAAACATTTGATTTTTTAGAAAACAAGTGATTTTAAATGAAATAGCAAGCAATAAACTAAAACAAACAGGCAAAAAGTCTCAGGTGAATAGTTTATGCATTCAACCGTTCGTATCTATGAAGCCATGAAGCAGTTTTATTAAAAACATTTCTGTGGATTTTAATTTAACATTTTGATTAATTTACAAATTTAAAAATTATTAAAATGTTACGTACAACAACATCCACGAAGCTCAACAAAATTGCCCATAAAATAGGTTTATGTAAGGTTTAGAAATTTAATCATACAAGAAAAGTCAATATTATTTTATTCGACGTTATTTATTTTTCTGTGCGAATTTAACCTTCAACCCAACAAAAGTTTCTTTTTTTCATCCAATACAAGATATCAGTTTTACCAAAATTTATGTGACGTTTATTTTAGATATAATTTAGAATTTAAACACACAAAAATTTAATCTATACGGCCCCTAGTGGTTTATATAGGTAAATGAAACAACTAATGAAAATATAAAGGCCAAATTTAACCGCAAATTAGATTAATAACCAGGTTTAAAAATTGAAAATTTCAACACAAGGTTATAATTAAAAAAACAAATCTTTTAATCCAAACAAAAAACCTATATCAAAAACGCGCAAGGGGTGAAACTTGGAAAATGTTAATAAAAACCACATTTTCACAAGAATTACGGTTATTGAATATTTAAAAAAATTTTCAAATTAAAGCGAGTATCTGGTACAACGAAATGTTTAAATAAAAATAATATTATTTTAATTAAACAGCTAATGATGTTGCACAAAAGAATGTAAAGATTTCTCGTTATAAACACAAAAATTTTAATAAAGCTGCTCACTTTAACCCTCGTTTAAAGTGCAAGCTTAAAATATAGCTTAGAAATATACGTGAGGTGACTTATTTATTAAGCTTAACTTATATTTTCTAGTTTACTTTAGGAATATTACCTGTCCAAAACGAATTGAACAAAATGAAAAAATGAAAGAAAAGTTTAAAAGTTTTGTTCATAATTTGTAAAAATGTAGAAGAGGAGCAACAAGTTTAGTAAATTAAATTAAATTGCTATTGTGACGTTAATTAATGAAAGAATTGTAATAATTGTTTGACTTTTAATTCAGAATTTTTACTCAATAACTCAAAAATGTTCATAATCCAAACATAAAATTAAAGAAGAGATGGACTTCCAATCCAGTCACTGACTGGAATGTTATCGCTATTTACATTATTACAGTTACGATCCACTCTGTGGGCTGGAATGCTATATTGAATCAATGTAAACGATGATTAACAAATTATAAAATAAATAAAATTAGACAGAAGCAAAAAAAAGAATAAAAAAAATAACACCGTAGCTGGTTTCGAACTAGCAACGTGCTAAGCATAAATAATGCATTTGTAACGAAGCGGATTTCTTATCAGCTCAGAGTAGTTATGAATCACCAAGATTCTTGCTCTGATCTGTGAAATGCAGCATCGATCCCTCTTCTTCTCTGGTGGTTCATAAGTAGTCACAGTGGTTACCTCGGGTTCCCCTGATTATTTTCCTTAAATTTAATTTTTTATTAACGTCTGTCTCTGCATCTGCTTGAAAACCGTTTAAATTGTTATCCGAAGCCGGTCGCTTCGTTCCATGTAATGTGCCAAGGTCGGACGCATTGAATTCCAGTGCACGCGATAAATCAAATATTTAATTTGCTTTTTACCCTTGTTTTAAGCCCTTCTGGCATCCCACCTTAATTTTGATATCTCCTTGAAATTGTTTAGGTCCTTAATATTTATTTAAAAATTATTTGGATAATTATTTAATTATTTATTAGGATTCTGTTCTTATCGCGGATAACACCCTCCTTGATCTTATTCAGTAGTTTATAATGTCATTAAAATTCTTTCAATGTCGTAAATGAGTAATATCCATGGTAGATCGATGAGATTAGGTTCTTTAGAAAGCTACTGTTTGCGCGCACCCAGCCCTTGTAAAATATTGATAAGATTTACATTAATTAAAATTTTATTCATTAAAAATTGATAAGTCGTGTGTTAGCACGCGAGGTGTCGACGTTTCCACTTACAACTAAGTCCAAGCAGCGCTCTCATTGGTTCTCCGCCTTAAGTGGTGGTAATCCGGGGTAATCGCTAAAGCGTTTTGTACAATTTTCTTGTAGTCTGCGTGCGTACCGCTCTTCAAGCAAACTTCTCTCATATTGTTATCATTGTGATCTTCTCAGCTGATCGTACCCTGACCTCTCGACGTAGTGGTAGCTGCTTCGCGGTGGTTTCTAAAGCCATTATGGAGTCAACGCATCCGCTTGTCGTCCTGATGAATCCCCCCTTAGTGGTAGCTATTTCGCGGGGGTTCTTAGGAACCGTCGTAGAGTCACAGCCTCCGCTTTTCACCCTCGCAGCCCCGACCGTGTGGAGTGTAGACTGGTCATCGTAGACTCCCATTAATTTTATTTTTGATGAATTCTATCATTTTTGTTTATTTGTATTACTAACTATACCTAGTGGTTTATTTTGGTATTAAATATATTTGTTTATTTGGTATGTGTGTCTTTTAATAATTGAGTTGAACCTACCCTTAACTCCCAACTGAGCAAAATTTTTATATTTAATTAATTTCCGGTTTAAGTGTTTTGTTAACCAAAAATAGTGTCCAATAATAGATATTTATGCATTTTATAACGACAAATTTTTGAAATTTTGACATTAAAAAAATTATAACTCCGGTTTCGTTTGGTAGAAGTTAATAAAAAAACACAGTTTGATAGGGAATTACGTTTTCTGTAACATATCCAAAAATTAAAAAATCAGCCTAAGGAAATTTTCAGAAAATTTATTTAAAAAATTTTGTCCTATTTTATTCATTTAAAGGTAGGCAATTTTGAAACAATTTAAAAATCGAGTAGGTTAGGACGAAAGCCTTACATTTTAGCTGTACAATGCCGTTTTGAAATTTTAATAATAAAAATTACGGGCCAAGGTATAAGAGAAAAACCACAAAATGGGACAATCGTTCTATTAGCCACCATTTTGAATCAGATGTACTATTTTATATTCAGTAGTGTATTACGAAAAAGTTAAAAAGGAAGAATTACCATTAAAAATAAGTTTTCTAATTTATAAGTCGATGTCTTTTCACCTTCACAATACTTTATGAAGATTTTGATTTATTGAACTGTCTATTCTACGTAACAATTCATACATTATTAGACCACTTACTAGGTGTGATCATCCCTTACTGCTGGCTTTAAACCAACGACATGTCGTCGACCTGTTAACGAATAGACTGCGTGTCATTGATGTGAAGGGATAGATTTAACTCAATGTATCTCCGTTGTCCGATGTCCGATCAGTTAATGAACCAACAATGTGTAATTGATGCGAAATCAACGTAATGTAAAGGTCGCCACCTCTTTGTACGTACATTGTACACCTATAGTTTAAACCGCTGCTAAGAGAAAGATAAAGTTTCTCGTGTTTATTCACAAATATTTGTGCAAATCTGCCAGTGCTGTTACAGTATTGTAGGTTCCTCTTTATTTTATTACTCATGGATAAGCTCATAACGTTAAGTTTAAATGCTTTGTAATTCGAATGTCAAACATCAAAGGTAATGTATCGTCGGTGTTTAAGGTTCTACCGCTAACAAATTGACGGTTGGCTGAAAATTTATACACTAAGCCCTTACATCATCGAAACTAGATGAAAGATTTATGGTGCTCGTCTTCATACCCTGAAGTAACAAAATGTCAACCAAGAAGCGCTACATATGGCCTTATAGAGTACTAACACGTTCTAAGGTACACTTATGCCGGTTTGCACCGTTTACATATTAACTGACAGATAGTTTATTTGGCAGATAAATTGTTAAAAACCTTTGCTCTTTCATCTACTGTAGGTTAAATCAAATAACTGACGAATACATTTTTTACAAAATTACCTTCTACTTATGACTTTTTGCACCGATTTTAGTTTAAGTGGCAAATAAAATATATTTTTACAACTTATCTGCCAAATAAACTATTTGACAGTTAATATGTAAACGGTGCAAACCCCCATTAGTGGATTTAATTTCATTTGAAACGGGAAATTCGGGCTGTCTGATTATTATTAACGGCTAATAAATATTTGAACAGAATTGAGCTGTTAAATGATGCAAAAGTGTGTCTATTAATTTGTTTAATAATTTTCTTGACACTGAAATATATTTATTCCTGGAGAACCTGCATTCCCATGTTCCAGCTTTGAGGTTTTAACATTTAATTTACTTGTGAGTACCTACTAGTCTCAGAAGCCACCGTACACAAATGTGAAAATTCGATAACTTATACATCTTAAAATTAACAGCAAAATGAAAGAAATCACAAAAGATTATCGAGAACTGGTTGAAATTCAATTCAAAAACCAATTCAAGAACTGAAAATTAAGAAAGGTAGGTATTTTCTTGAAATGTAGTGTTCGCTAAGAAAATATAATTTACACTGGCAGAATACATTGTGATTCAGAGGTTAGTTCTCCAAAGAAAGATTAAAGTAAAGCTAATTTAAGCTACGGTCCGATCGGACCTGGAGCTGAATCTGAGTGGTTAGTTAATAGCGTTATAGTGCAAAAAAACAAGCAAAACCAAACTGAACTTTAGTAATTGATCATGAAATAACTAAAATGACTATGACCAATTTCAAACTGAAATTTTCACTTCGATAAATCTCTTCAATACACTCAATTCGCATTCACAAAATGTTTTGTTCGACTTTAAGATTGTCTTTGTTTGTCGTTTCGAATTAAAGTTGGGAAAAAAATGTCGCACACAATTTGCTAAACAAATTTATAATCTAACCTGTCGATTACAAGGCATAAACTTCAAGAAAAGGGTAAGTAAAATCAAACAAATTGAGCTTTTACGAAGTACAAGGTTGTTTTATGGAGGTGGGAAAAGTTATTTCCTATACAAAATACAATGAATTTTATTTTCTCCAACTTCAACGTTTTTAAATTCAAGTTATTTTCTTACAAAGTTATATTGAAAAACTACATAGAACTTTATGTTAAATGTAAATATATAATTTCTTTCTTACTAAAATTAAATTTACGCTTTTAGGGTAAATCTCGTAGATGGAATCTGAGTAAAACTCGAGTCCATTATAGGTTTCTAACCACTTCATTAAAGAAGCAAATTTGCTTCAGGTTATAAACTGAAATATAACTACAAGAAAGCAGTTTGTTTCAAGTTTGTTATTTCTAATCTATAACTGTTAAACAAATTTATTCGTCAATTATAAATTTTTATAATTGCATTTCTGTTAATTATAATTAGTGCTTTAAATTAACAAAAAATGGGTCAAATCTCAATTATGTTATAACTAACAAACTTGTTTTTATCAACCGGAACAAAACGAACTCGGAAAATCAAATTTAAACCAAACATTGATTACAATGAAAACTATATCGTTACGAGTTTTTGTTAAATTAAAACTACGTTTTCACTAAGGTTTGTGACAAATGTGTATTCTATTGTTACTCTATTTTGTGTTCTATTATTTCAAATCAACATAAAATACGTTTTGAGTTTTGATATGGTTACAATGGGAAAAACGAAGCTTTCTATAACATGTAAATATGGTTGTGGATTATTAACGTAAAGGGTATTTGTTACAACTAGTATTTGTGTTTCAGTTTAGTCTTCGTTAATTAAAACATATCTACTGTTAAAATTGTCGATAATACCTAAGTATTGTATGGTACACGTGAATAAAGAGAAATTTAATCGATAAGAGGAAAGCTTTCGTCCAAGAGGCGAAGCAGTTAGTTAATTACACAAATTGATTATAATTAATGAGCTTGTAATGGTGACTATTACTCAGGAGGATGACGCAGAGTTCCGTAGTTTATCCGAATTTTTCCAAGACTTGTTCGGCTGGTAAAGAGTAAGCAGAGAGAAAACATATTAAGACTAATTTACCAATGGTTTCTAACAAGGTCTCTTATCCCAATCTAAATCACTAAGCTTTAATGCAAACACCCTTTTTACAAGCTATTTTGTAGAGATGGGTAGTTCGTGACCGAATAGTTCAAATGAACTTGTACTGAAGTAGATGAACTATGTCACTTTCTCTAAACGAACTAGTTCGTTTTGAACTATAGGTTACTATTCGCTTCCCTTATTAAATTACGTTAAATTATTTGAAGGTTTTACCTGCTAGTTTAGGGTATTGTAATCCGTACACCCTCATTACGATGCCCCTAAACACAGCAGAGTGGTATTAGCACTTGAAAGAATCAAATAAACGTTGAAGAGCCGCTTATTTCTCTAGTAATTTAAATAAAATCTTTTGAAATAATTTTTCAACACCTATTCTAAATCATCTAAAATTCTGTACTTTCCATTTTTGCATTTTGTTCCATTAGTTTATTACTTTCACCCTTTTAATCTTTCTAACTCTAGTTTTTAAGTAAATTTCTGTCCCTTGCAGGTAATTGTGTCTTTGTATAAATGGTCATATGATTGTGAAATTTAAATTTTTACTAACTTTAACTTGTATTTCACCATCTGAAGCAGCATATCGCGGTATTTTTGTAAAACTTGTGTCTAGAGGTAACTAGGCCTGGTACTTTTTATCGATATTATCGAAAATATCGATATTATCGCTAATCTCGAATAACGATATTAGATAAAAGCGATATCGATATATCGTTATTTCGATAATATCGATATTTTCGATAATATCGATATTTTCGATAATATCGATATTTTCGATATTTTCGATATTTTCGATAATACGATATTTTCGATAATATCGATATTTTCGATAATAGCGATATTTTCGATATTATCGATATTTTATAAATCATAGAAATTTTTTTAATTACTTCAGGGAGGAGCATTTTGATTTTTTGCAGTATTTTTTGGTACTATTACATTTACATCAATAAAGTTAAATAATACATATACATATAAAATTTATTACTGAGCATGAAATCGATAAACAATTCCGATATTTTCCTGATAATATCTAAATTATCGAAAATATCGATATTATCAAAAAAATCTAAATCGTAAATATCGATATTATCGATAATATCGATATTATCAAAAATATCGATATCGGAAATATCGATATTATCGGAAATATCGATATTATCGGAAATATCGATATTATCGAAAATATCGATAATATCGGAAATATCGATAATTTTATTTTATCGATATTCGATATATTTTTTTTTAAAGTGACAGGCCTAGAGGTAACAAGACCTAGAAAAACTACATACTAGGTCCTTTGAACTTGAACTTATTTTATGATTTTTAAGGCAATTACTATATTCATTCGTTCATTGATGAACTATAGTTCATTTTGAACTATTCAATTGAACTAGTTCATTTCGGTGAACTAGTTCAGTATGAACTATTCAGCAAAATGAACTACAATTCCCACCTGTCCTATTTGGTTTACTTTTCAGTAAACGACTTGATTTATCGGATAATTGTAAAACAAATGGTTATGAGCCTACGGGTGTAACGATGCAGAATTTTATTCATGCACTGGGCCCAAATACTGGTACAGTATTACTACAGTATCCTGGAAATTTTTTGTCCTTTATATCAGCTACTGACCACTGTTTTAACTAATTTTTTCCTTTAATTTTCCCTAGCGCCACCCCTGAGTTCAAAATGGAGATATTTTTTACACTCCCGTGTTCAGCTCTTCAAGCACTGTCATTTGAGTCCAATCTAGATAAGATTGGATCACAATTAGTGAACTTTAATTTTTCGTATTTTATGATCAGCGTTATCACTGATACCAGCTGATCTTCCTGATTATGATTACGAACCGCTCCCGTCTCCAACAGAGCGACGCTACAGGGAGATTTAAGTTAACCCCGGTTTTACGTGTTACACAAAGACAAAAACGTAAAAAAAGATTTTATTGAAATTATTCCTTATTTATGCCACACACTGTATATTTTTCAATTATACAAGCTATTTTAAACGTTGACTAAATGTTGATTACTGTCATGTCACTGAGAAGACATAGGTAAAATATAAAATCTAGAAAAAATTTTTTTTCTCTACTTACAGATTGATAACGAAGTTTTATTTCAATATTGTCTTATAAATAAATAATAAAGAACGGAGTCGTTCTAAAATTATAATTATTTGCTCCTTGTGTAGTGTACTAAGTAGAAAATTTGAAAACAATAAATTTTGAACAAAATTGCCAATTTTTTATATAAAATTTTCAAAAGCGTTTAGACACTAAATAAAGTTAAAGTAAAATTTATTTTTTCACTATTAGATATTGAGTGTCGGAACATAACTAAATTGATCATTTTTCTATCCACATCCCGCATCCGTTGTTCTAACCATAGCACGCACGTATTTTGTTCTTGCGTTGTCTATAGTTGCCAACCCTCGTCCGTTTGATAATGACTTGTACGTGAGTTCTGTTTTTCGAGTTGATATTTTAAACTATGTAATGTTGGTTACACAAAATCTAATTATTGTCATTTACAATACAATTTATTAAATAGCTATTAATTTGAAATTACGTTTATAAGAAAAAATTCCTTTTTTCAAACGTTCATAGCATACAGAAAAGGATCTATTGGTTTTAATTTAGTTGTTTAAAAATTGTAACAAAATTCGTCAAAAATAATGGTTGTTCAAGGTACGGTTTTAAGCCCAAAAGTTGTTATTCAATTTACAGGAGTTTCACTTATAAAAAATTCATTATTATGTCACACATGTGCGTATAAAAAAAAGATTTCTTAAATTTTATTTCAAAATACAACCAAAAATTTAATAAGTCGTCAAGTAATTTGAACAATACGGCGTCCCGAGGAAATCAAATGGTCTTCCCTTCGTTACAGGAGTCTTCGGTAATTAAGAACAACCTCTGGAGTTCCAGACGAGTTGCATGAGAAAGTACTTCGTCGGGTAGGAGTTGCTAAAGCTCCTGCCACCGTTTAACGGAGTCGGTGAATGGAAGATTGGTCATGGCCAATGGCTCAAAAGGACGGTTGATATACCTTCGCGGTGTTACCGCAGCGTCGTTCTCGAAAATAGTACCAACTGACGTGGATGATGTTAGAGGACTTCTGACTTTTTGGAGGCAACATTTCTGAATTTCAACAAAATCTATAAATAGGCATAAAATTTTCACTCGGGCATTGGCAACAGTTAAGCATAAATGAAAATGGAATTGACATAAATGGGTTGAATGGTTAAATGGATCTAATGGATAATGGTTTGAAATTTTAAATGGATAGAATAGATCACTTTAAACCAGATTCAAATATAGGGTGCAAGTAAAAAAGCAAATAAAAGTAACACAGACCCCTGATGACGAGCGGTGGGAATGCGTAGATACCTAAATTAGTATTTATTCCCACTAACGCAGTAGTCAACGTATTTAAATTATTAAAGGGGCGTGGCCAAATCTGCGCGAACTTATCCCTACCTCTTGTCAAGTTAAATCTGTTTTGCATTAACTAACTACAGAAAAAGGGGGACTACCGAGTTGTACCACGGCTACCTGACTTAATCCGAAAACGAAAAAGGTTGCCCTTTTTTGATCACCGAGTTGTACCACCAAATTGAAATCAGGTATAAAAAAGCATTTTTTAGTAACAATGGCTTTGACAGGTAGATTTGAATACTTTCACTTATGGTATTGAATTTTCTTTAGTCAAATATTTTGCACAATTTATAAATTTCTAAAAACTGTATTTTAATATTTCTCAGTAATTCTAATAATCTTTGCGCAATTATTGAAACTTTGGGTAACACCAATAACCAATGAAAATTTTGTATTTTTTTAAGGGTTGGGGGGTAATAACAATTCTTACTGCTACTTGCTGTTTTTTGCTCGTATTGATAGGTGATAGTCGTGCGTTTTTTAGAAGTAGTAATGGAAGTTAAAACGATTTTTAGTGAAAAAGGTGCAAAATTGTTGGTGTTAAACAGCTTTCAATTTTCAAAAGCACATACTGCAAAGTGTGGTAAGATAAGATGGCGTTGTACTAATACGAAAAGTAGGTGCAACGCAAAAGTTTATACAGAAGCAGATGAAAGTACTATTTTGGAATTTCAAATTGAACATAATCATGAACCTGAAACGACAATTGCTAGGCAAGCCGTCAGTAATAGCGCCAAAAGAAAAGCTAATTGAGGATAGCACAGAAAGACCCTCTAAATTAATTCATAAGGAATTAAATGTAAGTACAAGAACTAACGTATTTTATTTGAACTAATAATTCTAAAAATCAAAGTACCTATTTGTATTAATAATATGTTTTTTTGCATTTGTATAGAACAGTGATTGGACTTCAGACATTGGAAGCAATGATCTGTCGTGTGTAAGAAGAAATCTATATGATGCACGACGACATGTGTTACCGGCATTACCGAAGGATATAGATCAGGTGTTTGATGCAGTTTTTAATTTAAATATGAGAACTAAAAAATTAAAAAAATTAATATATGTATTTTATATAATATAAAATAAAACTGTTTAACTTGCAAGGTTGTTCTATTATTATAAACGGTTAATCCTCTCCCAAAAAATCGGTGGTACAACTCGTCTATAGGATTAATTCTACCTGTTGTCCCGTGGTACAACTCGGTGTCCCCGAGAAAAAGAAAAGAAATAAAATGTTGTAAAAACTTGTTAGTGAAAATTAAGCTGAATTATTTACATGGAATAACCACGTGGGTAGTTGAAATTTTGTTGTTTATAATCAAAAGAGAGAAAGAAGACATTAAGCAATAACTAACAAACATCACGATGGACCAATTAATAAGGGTCAAGAGTCAATTTAAAATACACGTAGATACTCCTAAAAGTTACAGTCCCAAGTTAAGAAATAGGACAATTTTGTTAATTGGATTATTAGATAATAGTAAAAGTAAACTTTCAGCAGAAAACACCAGGTGCAACAGCATTAGTTTACGAATTTTTTCGAAATTACTTATCTGTTGGAGAAAACACAGGACTTTAAGATTTTAGCTCCACTCGTAATTTTGAAACGTGCAATCTAAAATGCTAATAATCTCGGAAATATGAAACCTCTTCGTTTGCAGAGAGATATGTAAAGAATGTAATGGTAATGATGTAATAATTTGTATACAGCCTGTCCTAAAATTGGGGGGCACAAAAAGATCCACATATACTAGACATAAAATAAGGTCGATCTAACCCAACTTGCCTTATACAAAAGTCTTCGGCTACAAAGTTACAGCCCCTGAAAGAGGCGAAAAAATAATTAATTTTTTTGTTTTAAATGAAAACGGTTTGAGCTAGAGTGTTCAAACTTGGCACCGATCGTTTATTTATTAACAGTAATACTTGAGAAAAATTACGTAATGATTGCTTGAAAAATGACGGAATACCGTGGGGTAAGGGGTAGTTTTTTATTCGTATTTTATTTGTACGTAGCAAATTCGAAAAAAAAGTTTAAGAATAGTCAATTAAATTTAAAATTTTAACTTTTATGCCTCTTGTTTCATTTTACTAAGATTAGTCGTTTACGAGCAAAATGCAAAAAACCATTAGCTTCTGTATGGGGAAGCTACGATTGTCATAGCATAAATTAAGTAGTAGCCTACTAACTACTAACTTTGTAGCCGAGGACTTTTGTATAAGGCAAGTTGGGTTTGATCGACCTTATTTTATGTCTAGTATATGTGGATCTTTTTGTGCCCCGCAATTTTAGGACAGGCTGTATAAAGATAAAGACAAATGGAAAGTAAGGAAAATACGAGGCAAAATAAGAACTTGGTGATTTCTGACGTACGCACCAGCGGCGTAGATAGTATAGGGACAAACTGGGTAAATTCTGTACAACTCTAAATTGTTTTTTTGACTTTTTCCAAATTTAACACTCCTCATTACCCTCGTGACTTTCTTTTTCTTAGTCTTTTTCTTCCGAAAAAGTCGAGGGCGGTAAACGCCCTCGACCTAGCGGTCTCGGGCATTTCCCTTAAATTATAAAGTCTCAAACATTTTCTAAGTAAAATTTTACAAAAAAAAACGCTACCCTTAATTTACTCGATTAAATTCATAGCTCTCGGGATATAACCTATGATAATTTCATTAAAAATTTTAATAAGGCTACTGCATAGCATTTTCCAGCTCTGAGCTTGAAGCTATTATTAATTACCACATGGCATACCTCTTAATTTCATTTACCCAGGTATTCTATAGTTTGAGTTATTTGTTTGGGAATGACACATTCTAACAAGTACTGGATAATTGAAGCAAGTTTGTGTTTTATAATAATCTGGAACATATTCTTGTTAAAGTTGGTTATATTAAATATGTCCTCATATAAATAGATAGAATCGTGTTGAGATTTGACTTAGGTTAATTTCAACACACGTTTGTAACTTTGCTAAAGTTCACAAACGGGTACCTACTCGTATTTGAAATTATCAATTACACTAGAACAATATTGAAGTATTTCGAAATACAAGTCATCCTGTTGTTCGCGTATTGTAATTATAAAATGGTTAAAATTTGGCAATTAATGGCATTACAGTGTCAAATTGTTTCATCTTGAAGTTAATTTAGAAAATAATACGACGTTTTAATTCAAAATTTGTCAAATAACTCAGTTGAAAACGTTTCCGAGGCAAAATTTGATTCTCGAAATAAATCAAATTTTATTTAAGCTTAAAATAAAGTGATGAATTTAATGAAATAGCAAATATTTTACACAAATAAAGGAACTAAATCAATTCGGTGGAAAGTTATAAATTTTCAGCACTTTTCAAGTTTCATTTAGCAAGAATTTTCAACGCTCTCCTCATTTAATACAACGTTTCAGACATTGTAAATTTTTAATGTTTCTCACTCTTTTTTTTTAAGTGTTTTACAAATATACGCACATAATATACAGGGTGAATTTAAGTATTAGATTTAGGTTGTTTATATTTCAGTAAGGCGTCTCGTTCTTTAGAAAATTAACAAACAACGTTACATTATTTGATCTCGCACGTTCAGAATATGCTGAGCATCAAGACAAGCAAATAACTCAAAATAGTAATTTTTAGACTAAGCAATTTCACAGGTAATAAATTAAAAAGTCGCTCATTGAAACCCACCCTGTATAACAAAGGATACATTTCGGAATGGTTTGCAATATTTGCTTGTTGAGTGCCAGTTTACGGTTAGAATAATAAAACACCTCGAGCATAAAAATTACTTTAGAATAAAAACGAAATTCATCAATCATTCTGTTGTAAAAGGCATACTAGACACTTGCAACTTAAAAGTTGTGAACATTTTTCACTTAAATTTTAATAACATTTAACACATACTCCTAGCTTGAAGCATTAAACTATAATTAAATTATTACAAAAGAGTAGAAATTTTTTAATCCGTTATTATTTGATTTTTGTTGACGACCCACAATACTAACTTTAAATTACACTATCTTACATTTACTAATTTGTGTTAACTCGAGTTTTGTGGTTTGTGAACTTTGTAAAGTAGAAGAGACGCATTATTTGATGAGTCCCTAACCAAGTATGAACTTATACAATTGATGATAGTTTTCATTAATTAATACAGTTTCTAATCATTACGAACATAGTTTCTATTTTTTTGAATTGTAAGTGGAGTTATTCAAAGTCAATTATGTAAATTTACTTCTAAATTTTCATTTATTTTATGAGTAATTTTCAAAATTTGTCTAAAATATATGTCTAAATCCCTAACGTATGGTTTGATATTGTAATGGAGGAAAAGCTGTAGACTTATGCAAAAATATCAGAATCAGGGTAGGGAAATCAATAGTGGATCAAATTTCTATGTTAAGGGAAATACAAGCATTGAGTTATGGTATGAACTGAAGCTAGACACGTAGGTAGAATTGTACCTATGTGGTGGTGAACACTCAAAAACTGAGATGGATAGCTGACATCTTAAAAATGTTTCGTGGCGGAACTCAATACAGGGTGTATGGATAATCCATCAGGAAACTTCTAGAGGTGATTAAACAGGTTAAAAGAAGGGTACAGGTTCCTCTAAGAAAAATTGCAAATCTCGTTATTAACAAAGATACAGCTACTCAAAGTTCAATATTTTCTTTTTTCTTTTTGAACTATCTCCCTTAATCCATAACCAATCAAGTTCATATCTGACATGCTTATTAAGCGTAGCTAGTTTTATCATTCTATAATTAAAGTGGTTCATTATTGTACCTCCAAAGGGCACTTTACCTATAACTCAAAATTTATTTATCCCCTAACTTTTGTTTCTTGATAGGTATCACAAAATTTACGATTTATTTTTGAAGTCAGTCAAAATCCTGAAAATCGATGTACTCTTTATTCTAATCGATAAATGTAATCGTTTAGCTGAAAATCCACCTCAAAGTTTTAGCAAATTAATTTTAAATTAGCGACTTGACGAATCTAGTAGCTTTGTGTATGTAAGTTAATTCAGCTGATAGATTGACAAAAGTACAAATTATATTTTTACTTCAGTTAAGTAATGGCTAATCATGAATACTCGAGTAGTGAATATTGTGATATGCATTTCTGTTATGGAAGAGCAAATGGTAATGCAGAACAAGCACGTCGGTTTTATACCGCCGCTTATCCTGACAGGCGTGTTCCACATGCCCAAACATTTGTAAACATTCACAGAAGGCTTGGTGAGCAAGGCTCTTTTAGAAACCCACGTTACGATAATGGAAGGCCACGAACTACAAGAACTGTAGAAACAGAAGAAAGAATTCTAAACGTTGTAGATGCAAACCCAGCTACGAGCACTAGAAGAATTGCTGCTCAGGAGGGTATTGGTCATTCTACAGTTTGGGCTGTACTTCACGAGCAACTTCTTTATCCGTTTCATATTCAAAACGTACAAGCACTTTCTCGTGAAGATGCGCTGAGTCGTTTGAACATGTGCAATCGAATTTTAGAAAAATACGAAGAAAATAATCAGTTACTTAATGTTATACTGTTTACTGATGAAGCGGGTTTTAATCAAGACGGTGTCACAAATTCACATAACAGTCATGCATGGTCTGATGAAAACCCACATATGTACGCTGAAACAAAACATCAACGCAGATTTTCTTTAAATGTATGGGCCGGAATCGTCGGCGATCAACTTATAGGTCCTCATTTTTTTAATGGAACATTGAATGGAGAAACCTATTTACAATTCCTTCAAAATGATCTTCCCGATTTGCTTGAAGATGTTGCTTTAGACATAAGAGCAAATATATGGCTGCTTCAAGACGGAGCTCCACCACATTTTAGTTTGAATGTGCGTGCATATTTGAATGAGGAATTTTCTGAAAGGTGGATAGGACGAGCCGGGCCAATAGCTTGGGCGCCACGATCTCCGGATCTGAATTCAATGGACTTTTTTCCTGGGGGTATTTAAAAGCACTTGTTTATGAAACTCCCGTAAATGATATTAATGATTTACGGCAAAGAATAATAAATGGGTGTAACCTAATACGCAACAAAATTGGCGTTTTTCATCGTGCGAGAAGATCCTTTTTAAAACGCCTTAGAAGCTGCATTGAAATGAACGGAGGTCATTTCGAACATTTGTTGTAATAAATTAAAAAATTAAAGTCCATTGCTTTAAATTATTAACTGGCAGTTGCTTATTTATTTGACAAAACTTTAGGTTTGAACGCGGTTCAAAGGTACTAGATTGGTCAAGTCGCTTATTTAAAATTAATTTGCTAAAACTTTGAGGTGGATTTTCAGCTAAACGATTACATTTATCGATTAGAATAAAGAGTACATCGATTTTCAGGATTTTGACTGACTTCAAAAATAAATCGTAAATTTTGTGATACCTATCAAGAAGCAAAAGTTAAGGGATACATAAATTTTGAGTTATAGGTAAAGTGCCCTTTGGAGGTACAATAATGAACCACTTTAATTATAGAATGATAAAACTAGCTACGCTTAATAAGCATGTCAGATATGAACTTGATTGGTTATGGATTAAGGGAGATAGCTCAAAAAGAAAAAAGAAAATATTGAACTTTGAGTAGCTGTATCTTTGTTAATAACGAGATTTGCAATTTTTCTTAGAGGAACTTGTACCCTTTTTTTAACCTGTTTATTCACCTCTAGAAGTTTCCTGATGGATTATCCATACACCCTGTATAGTAGAACCTCGATAATACGAGTGTTTGATGATTCGAATTCTTCCCTAATCCGGATCGAACAAATTCTTTCATTATGTATATTATTCGCCGAATTTTTGCACGCTTTCATAAACCGAATCAACATGTCTGTGTTTTCTCTGTTTCTTGTTTACAAATAAGTATGTAGTCACAGTAGAATTTAGCTGATTAAGGTCCGTTTGCATCGCTTCCCCTACTAACTACAACCTAACCTAAATCCAGTAGAGCTGTAACAGTATCCTAAGAAACGACAATTTTTTAACTATAAGTTAAAAGGGGGAAGTTGTGCAAACGGACAAAACTCGTGCGTTTTTGGAGGGGCCTTTTTTATGATTGATATTCATTTTTGACATAGTAAAAATTCAATTTAGCGTGGGTGCCACTTTTAAATTTTTGGCGTTTGGCCGCTATTATGAAAAATGGCTACTAGTCAAAGAGAATGAGCGTGTAGAAGCCGTAGATTATGTATATTCTCATCCTCTGTCAAGTTGGACATTCGCCAGTAATAAAGATAGAGGTAGCACAGATAATTTATGTTTTCGTATGCTGCTAACAGAAGAAGCCCTCTGCGACAACTTTCTAAGTATTTTTCAAAAATTTCTCCACTTTTTAGACAGTGGTAGTATTGCAACAGGGTTTTAACGTCAATGATATCAATAAAGTCAATATTTTGTCATATCTGCTTGAAACTCGAAAGTATCCTGAAACATCACATGCATGTACGAATAGAACTGTTTAAGACTGATTTTGCTGTTTTCTCGTTCTCAACGTCGTTTTCATTACTTTTACCCGTAAAACGTTAAGAATAATTTAATACCTATTGAACGGCACCTTAAACATGAAATTCGACCAAGTAGATGGGGAGATATTTGTAGTTTGCCATATCTTTGAGCTAGCGGCCATTTTTTAAAATAGCGGCCAAACGCCGAAAATTTTAAAGTGGCACCCACGCTAAATTGCATTTTTATCATGTCAAAAATAAATATCAATCATAATGGTATCCCGACCGGACTATTAGTATGTATATGAAATGTTTTGAATTGAAACAAAGCCTTTTATGATAATTCGGAATATATATTATTATGCATCAGTAATCCGGATTGCATTGGTTTTAATTGATCCGGACTATCGAGGTCCTACTGTATAAGATATATGCACACACGGCGGTTCCAGACGGCTTTGCACCTTAAACATAACGCCGACGTCAGAGTATAAGCAAGACGCTTCAGTGCCATATATTTTCAGGGCTAGTAACTTCGGAAGCAGATGATGGACAAAAAATTGAAAAAAGTTGAGGAAACACTGCTGAAGCAGATTTATCACTATTGGAGATAAGTGAGCACCGAGCCATGGTCGCCAACAAGAGAGTGAAAAGCAATGGGTCATCAAGCAATGAAGCAATGGGATAAGTGAGCCAAGAGACATGGTCGCCAACAAGCGAGTGGAAATCAATGGGTCTCCTATGAAAATCAGCCGCAAATGAATTTCGAACCAAGCAGATTTTGTAAGAATGATATTTTTCTTTATTTAACATTTATAAAAACATGTTGTTGGCTAACTACCCCCACCCCTAAGCATCTGTTAATTGATTGGATTCTTTGTATAGTTTTAGTAGAAAGAATATCTGCAAGCTCTTCCGGATTTGAGGCTGTTGTAAGTCTATACCTACTCTGTATCTACAAGCTCTTGTGTAATTTTACCCACCACTGGCATGCAAATTATGAAATCATTAATAAATCCGCTCTCATTTTGTTAATTGCATATTTTAATGAAGAAAAAAAATAACAGAAAAATAGCAGTAGTTTTATTTAAAAAGTAAGTTTTTCCCTTAGAGAAAACAGATTTTGTACTTTTTGTTTAAATTAAGTTATTTATTAAAGAAAAAAGGAAAAGCAATTCCACCTTTACTAAATAAAAGTTTAGCAAAATTAACTCAAGAAGCACTTCTATGGAGTAAACGAATTTTAGCTTATAAAAGATGAGAAATCACAACTTTACTAAAAAGCTTTATTATATGCGAAAAATAACGAGACATCAACAACTCAAATAAAAAAGTTAGTATTTAATAATAATCTAATTAAATTTAATTATTCACTTTTTAGACTAGGCGCAAAAGTTAAAGTATTTTATGCAAGCGGCATTTCATATAACATTTTGGTAACCGATGTTTTCCCAGTATTTCAACCCTGCTGAATACGAAAATTGCGGTTATCAAAGCGAAATCTTAACCGGAAGCGTGATATTCAAGATGACACCCAAGATGTCAGCTTTGTTATTTTTGATGGAATCATTATGAACAATTAAGGCAAATATTTTTATTGGTTCGGATAGATAATTTTATACCCTACAATTTTTATTAGAAGTAAAATTATCTTCAGATCACTCCTAAAAGAGCTAGAGTCGATAAAAGCACCAGTGTTGTATAAACCGTCTTAATACATAAAGCAGTATATGGAAGCATCTTGGTGAGTTCAGCGAGGTATCGCTGAATTCGGTATTCCCAGTATCCAGCTAGGATGTATCTGTTAAAACATGATCAGAGCAAATCAAGTCCATAAAAGTCGATCATAAAGAGGATATTGCGTCTTCTGTTTTGACAACACACGGTGCTTCTCCCGACTCTCTAGACCCTTAAAGAGTGATTTCACTGTAATTTTTTGTAGACCATAAAATTATCTATCCGAGCTAACAAAAATATTTGTCTTAATTGCCATAATAATTAATCCATCAAAATAAATAAAAAGAGCAAACATGTATATTACGACGATTTTTACGCACACGATGTCTTTAGCTGGCTTTCGCTCCTTAATAAGCAATCTTACGGTACTTTTACATTTAATAATAATTGTAGAGAATCTTGTATATCTAATTCGATCAAAACAGTTGTCCAAGTTTCAATAATAATTCTTCCATCCAAATAAATCTTAATTAATAAAGCAGACAACCTAGTCGCCATCTTGAATATCGCGCTTCCGGTTTAAATTTCACTGTGGGTAACCGCAATTTTTGGATTCAGGGGGTCGAAATATTGGGAAAACATCGGTTACCAAAATGTTATATGAAATTCCTCTAGCATTTCGATACTGGGATTTTGTTCCAATTTCACGGTGCTTCTTCCGACTGTAGCTCCTTAAGGAGTGATCTGTAGATAGTTTTACCTCTAATAAAAATTGTAGAGTATAAAATTATCTATCCGAACCAATAAAAATATTTGTTTTAATTGTCCATAATGATTCCATCAAAAATAACAAAGCTGACATCTTGGGTGTCATCTTGAATATCACGCTTCCGGTTAAGATTTCGCTTTGATAACCGCAATTTTCGTATTCAGCAGGGTTGAAATACTGGGAAAACATCGGTTACCAAAATGTTATATGAAATGCCGCTTGTATGGTAAAGGATACGTTTTTTCCGATAACAGTCCTAGTCTATTTCTCTCAATTTTTCTTATGTAAGCACATTATGTTTCTCAAAGTAAAATCAGATGGAGAACTTGAGTTGGTGTAGTTTTCGTGTTTTCCAGCAAAACTAAAACCCTGTCAGTGTGATATTTAAAGCCGTTATACATGGACTAAATTAATATCGTAGTAACTTGTTAGTACCGAATCAACTCAAATAGCAAAAGCACGGGAATCTAAGCTTTAACGTCGTGCGCGATCGTGCTTCGAAATTTCTACACACGACGTGCTCTTTGAGTTGATTCAGTACTAACGAGTTACTACGATATTTAGTCCATGTAAAACGGCCCTTAGACGTCGGAATAGATGCAGATGCACAAATTTCAAACATACTAAAGATTATAATTAGGCAAATAGTGCAAAAACAATATTTAAAAAAAATAAAAAACCATATTGTAAAGTGCAATGCCCTTATAACAAATTAACATTTTTATTCCATTTTTCGTAAAACATTTATTTTTTCAATAATTAATAAATAGTATTGCGTTATAATGACATATTTTAATAAACTTCTTTCGAGTTTTTAATTTTACAAAATGAAGTTAATAATTGAATAAATTATTCATGTTTTTATTCAATATCGAAATTGAATATTCATAAAAGCAAAATATAATTTGATTTATAAACAAATTTCCCGATTTAAAAATAAATCAATTTTTGTAAGCTTCTAAAAGTTGCGAATAAATTTTTATGTAAATAGAATTATTTCATAATTTGTCAAGATTCGAATTTAATTAAAAGTGGTCGCTTCCAAGATAAATAGAGTCCCTCTTCAGAGAGTGTTTTTCAAACACAAAAGATTTTTGACAATAATTATTGCTTCATGCTTACTTTGATTCCTCTGGATAATTAAGCGATTTCTAAGTGGAGACTTAATTTTTATTTATTAACAGCTTTTGGGCCTTTTAATTAAGTGTAAAAAGGTAAAAGAGAGTCGACTGTTGAAGTTGATTGAGAGAAACTGAGACAAAATTTGAAAGAATTAAAAGTTTTTCCTAATTGATTATTTATGAATGATAATAGTAGTTTATGATATGCGTGTTAAAAGGACGGGTTACTCAACTCGTTTCACTCGTTTCGTAATCTTCTCAAACTTACAAAATAAAATCACTTTTAACACAAATATCATACAATATTTTTTATATTTCGGCCTTAAAATTAAAAATTGTAACAAATTTAAAATTTCAAAATTGAGGTTATTTTTTGTTGGTTGGTACTTCTGTTTATAATATAATGACAGTACTGACGTTTCAAAATTTTCTAACTATAAAATTATATTTTTTTTCGTCTAAAATGTATATTGAATTGAAATAAAAATTAAATAAACACCTAAGTACATAAATATTAAATATTCTTTAAAATTTTAATACACAAAAATAACGTTTACTACAAAATATAAATTATTTAAATTCCTTATTGAAATTTATCGCATGCTAATGTCATATTTTTGAACAATTAAAAGTTTACTATTTTCACAAATTTTTACAAGTTCAATTTCTAGATCAATTTTTTTCTATAAAAGAAATTTTAATTTAAATCTATAAAAGTACACACAGTCCAGTTTTTGGTTCCACCATTAGGTGATTACCATAAACATGGTATTTACCTGTTGTGTCAACCGTTGACGTTTTTCACTATTAATAAGACAATTGGAACTTAAATTTATTGAAAGTCCGTTTGGCCTGATTGATAGAAGTGCGACTTCTGGTTATCAAGGTCGAGGGTTCGATCCCCGAAAAATTAGAAAAATATTTAAAAAAAATACATAATACCAACTTCGAAAAAATAAATTTGACTACACTTTTCAGACACGCCTTCAGCTATTACGAAACTACTTTCGGTATCGTAATAGCTCCATTACAGAACCGAAATATAAAAAAAAATTTATCGGCTTAATTCGCAAACTGTCACAGGAAAGTTCATTTCCGATACTTCAATTCATTTTTGCTTCTTAGGGCAGTAAATGTGGAATTTTTGATACATGTGTTTGCGTATAAGTGATGATCTACATGCAGTAATCATAAGAGAATAGGCTGATGATAACTAATGCACACTCGCTCAAAACTCGTAAACCGAAAGTGATAATCGAATGAAACAAAAATGGCATGAAGCTACATTTTAGTAGCTACAACACTTACGCATTCTATTGTTTATATTGTCTTTCTATCCAATGTCATAAAATAATTTTAATTTTCTGTATTATTTGTACGTTAGTCCAGAGAGAGAGCGAGATTCTCTCCAACCGGTCCCATTTCAATTGCAATTCCTTTTTCGAAACAACGTTAAATACGGAAGCCAAAGTCGAACAACCCAATTAACGTTGTATATTTTCGGCAAATAATTGAAAAGCGGGTCGAGATAAATTAATTTTATTTTTACATTATTAATGCAAATTATAACGCGTAACTTGGTCCTAATTTAAGCTTTGTTTAGTATTTAAATAAGGGAGCGTTGACGTTATGAAGTAAAACGGCGTTTATGACCTATTATATAATATTATAACATTTTAAAAACTATAAAAGTGGAAAAATTGCTTGAAAAATGTATCTTAACTCGCATCCCTTTATAGCTTTATTTATATCAATTTCGGTTTATGTGTTATTAATTTGTCAATTTTATGGTCAGCAGTAAAAATTGATCATAAAGAAAAATCAGAAATTGATAATAAACCAACAATTTTAAGGGTAAGTATATTTTTATATAATATATAGAACTGTAAAATAAACGTTAGACAATTAAGTCACATTTTTTAAAAATAACATCAAAAAATTCAAAAATTTACATTTAATAATAACTTATACTGTTCTAGCACACACAATTTTAGGGTTCTATTTTTTCTCTTTAGTAGTGAGCTTTTGAAAGAAAAAATAATGATAAAACTGAATAAGAGGCCGTTGTCTACTATAAAAAGAATACAACATGAAAATTTATTTACTGCTAAGTTACCCCTTGAGAGACTCGCATTTACCACTACGATCCTATTGTTATAAAGCCTCAGCACTTTTATTTTTAGTGCAGATTTTTGCCACATACCTACGTCAAGGTTTCTTTTATTTTATATTCCAAAATTAGCTAATTTTATGCAGGTATGCCTTAATTTAAGATTATTAAGTTTCTAAGTTCGATAATAAAATACACTAAAAGAATAAAAATTTAAATAAATAAACCACAGTTTTCTTAATATTTATACAGAGGGTACATTAATAAAGTAAGGAATAATCGAATTATTTTCTTTCTTGATAGGAATATCAAAAAACGATTGGACACGTCTAATTAATTTATTAAAAAAAAACATTTTTTCACCCTTTTCGAGCAGTGAGGTCATCGAAGGTTTTTTTAAACTGCAATCCCTAATTTTTTATTTTTATTTTTTATCGATATTTGGATAGATTATGAAATTCGGATTTCAGCAATATGCACATGTTTGCCAGTGGCGCAATTAAGAGTTTAGAGACCCTCTCGCAAAATTAGGAGTGGGGCCTCTACCCATTCCTGTTAATAATCATATTATTTAACCACAAATCGATTTTATAACGAAATTTCAAACTAAACGCGGTTTCTAAGGCCCTCTCGCTACGCGGGCCCTGCGGGCCTGTTATTTACGTCACTGTCAGTAGCGACCCCTTCGCAAAATCTAGAGTAGGGCCCTTACCTATTCCCGTTAATAAATTAATAATTATTTTATTTTACCACAAATCGATTATATAACGAAACTTCAAACTAAACGATGTTTCTAAGGCCCTCTCGCAACGCGATCCCTGCGGACCTGTTATTTACGCCACTGTCAGTAGCGTAACTGAGAGTTTGGGAACCCTTCTGCAAAATCTAGAGTTGTGCCCTTACCTATTCCCGTTAATAATCATTTTATTTTACCACAAATCGATTTTATAACGAAGATTCAAACTAAACGATGTTTCTTAGGCCCTCTCGGAACGCGAGCCCTGAGGGCCTGTTATTTACGCCACTGTCAAAGGCGTAACTAAGAGTTTGGGAACCCTCTTGCAAAATATAGAGTGGGGACCTATTCCAGTTAATAATCATTTTATTTAAACACAAATCGATTTTATAACGAAATTTCAAACTAAACGATGTTTCTAAGGCCCTCTCGCAAAGCAGGCCCTGCGGGCCTGTTATATACGCTACTGTTAGTAGCGACCCTTCCGCAAAATTTATAGTGGGGCGCTTACCTATTCCCAATAATAATCATTTTATTTTACCACAAATCGATTTTGTAACGGAATTTTAAACTAAACGATGTTTCTAAGGCCCTCTCGCAACGCGATCCCTGCGGGCCTGTTATTTACGCCACTGTCAGTAGGGTAACCGAGAATTTGGGAACCCTTTCGCAAAATCTAGAGTGGGGCTCTACATTTTCCCGTTAATAATCATTTTATTTGACCACAAATCGATTTTATAACGAAATTTCAAATTAAACGATGTTTCTGGGGTCCTTTCTATCCGGAGGCCCGCACGTAATGCGGGTCCTATGAGCCCATTATTTACACCACTGATGTTTGCCCTTTAGACTCACAGTTTCGAAGATATTGTTTTGGATATATTAATTAATTAACTATATTAATTAATTAATGGATAGTTGTGGTGTTTTTAAATAAAATTTTCGCAAAGTAAAAATTTTGTAGAGGTAAAATTATGCTGGATTGGTTAAATATTGATACTAAAACTCACAAAAAAGCATTTCATCGAATTAATTATTTTACATAATCATTGATAAAATCCATCAGTAAAATCATTTTCATTATTGCGCCTTTTGTATAGCTAAGAGTAGTCGAAGTTAGCAAAATTGGACAGAAATTGACGAATTAAGCATGTCGGGTTCAAATTGTAAATTTTGAACAAGAAAATTTGTTTTTTGTACTAAAACTCAATTTATGAATATTTATTTACATTTTATCCACTTAAAACTAAATCGAAAATTAATTTATTTAATATTTGCGCTACATAGCAGAATCGGCCAACCAAAACTAATTTTAATACAGCTTAACAATTAATTCAATATTAAAATTTAATTATTAGTCGTAATAAAAATTATAAATTAGTAATATTGTCTTTAGAATATTAAATATTATGTGATTGTTTGAAACCTTTTTTTGGGGAAAACTTGTTACAAAAGTTTTGGTATTAAAAGCACGTAACAAGCATGTTAATTAAATTAACATTCACGATTTGATGAAGAGTTGTAATAAAAATAAAAATAAAAATAAAATGGTCTAGTCTAATTAATCCTCTAGCTAATATTAATTAAAGTTACTTAATTTACTATTTATCTTACGTTTTTAATGAAAAAGGTAGAAAAATTGTAATTAGACATCCGTCAAATATGAAAGTAATTATAATTTAGTGCAAGGGTTAATGCTAGGATCGAGATAAAACATCTTGAGATCTCATAAAAAATTTACCATTCCCTAAAAAAGTACGTGCGCCCGACTCTCGGACTCGCGGATGCAGTAAGCTGCTTATGACCACTCCTCGCATACGCTACCGATAAGTTTTTGGGGCGCCTAATGTCCTTCACATAGGATTCGGCATTATGTTTGTTGCAACATCAGATTTACTTACAATTTTTTTTAGAAAAACGACCTTTAATAATTTTCTCTATTAAATGGGATACTTTCATAATTTTACGTCTACCACAATTTTTATGACGTGACGTCATCTATAATATTACAAGTAGCGTGCTATCCATTTTATGTTACTTTTTAAGTTAGAATTTTCTTTCACAATTACGATTATATGAGCTTTAACAATTTTATTACTGGAACGGGTGAAGAATAACAAAATGGTTATAAAAAGTGCTGGAACATTGGATTCGCTGAACAGTATACCAATCGATCAACAAATGAATATAATGAATTATGTATAGATAAAATTTATCTGAATGTATAAAATAGCTTCGCGTATTCGCTTTTTCAAAAATTTGTAGCCAAAGATGTTTGAATTTTAGTACTTTTATAGTACTTTTAGGACTTTTATAAATACTATTTAAAATAGTATTTATAAAACTTTTAAGTGTCTGACGACTCTTCAGGTACTCTCCCGACCAACACCAGTCTTTAAAGATATATCTTTTAAATAATTTTGGACGTTTCGGCCATAATGTGGTGTGACGGATCACTAACGACGGAAACTAACGGATCGTAGGGGAAAGTTATTTTTTTGTAGAAGCTACAAAGAACAGTGCTATAATGTGATAAGTATGACTTCACGTAGGGTCAAGGCCTGATCAAAAAACGTTGGGGCCTGAGTTGGCTTAGTTCCGTTTTTGGGGTTTTCGCTTATATCTCAAAAACGGTGTATCCTAGGGAAAAAATTACTCTTAGAAAAATAAAAGCTTATTACATTTGCTACAAGATATCTTGTATTCATCTTTTTGTATTCCTTATAGTTTTTGAGACAACCACCCACGAAAATCGTTAATGTATGAAGAAAAATTTGCCTCACATTTTTCAACAAACTTTTGCCTCTAGCACCTCAGCCCTTCGTTTTAGAGTAAAAATCTTCAGAAAAGGAGTTGTAGGGCATTAAATTTATTTTACTATTTTACATTTATTTCGGGCCTTGAAGCACGCGTTTTATGCGCTTCAAGGATAATCCAGCCCTGCTTAGGGCTGGTTAATTTGAAAACTGTTTAAATTTTAACCGAGACCAAAAGTACCGACCCTTAGAGTTCTGTTGGTTAAGCAAAGGACCCCGCACTTTTTATATGGAAAAACGGTTTCGGTCAAATTTGATAAAATTTTGATAAGTTGTAGATTTTTCCTTTCTGAACAAAAGTCTCAATGGGCGAAAACATCTAGACCCCTACGTTTCTGAGATAGAGGCCGCCAAAGCTCTTAAGATGTCTATCCTTATAAATTAATGTAGCACATATTTTTTGTTATATAGAAATATAAACTGTACCAGATGGTAGAGTTGACCAATACTAATAACTTTCGTTATTTCAATTTTGCAAAACGGTGCTTGGTTTTTGTAATATGGCGGATTTATTGATTTTTAATTCTTTTGGTAGCATCTGTGTTTTTTGAGTTAGTTTTTTTCTAATAGAAAAAAAATATTTTGCACAAAAGTTGTTGTGAAAAGCCTTCAAGCCTTCAAACTCAAAAAACAAAGATGCTGCCATAAAAAATTAAAAATCAATAAATACGCCATATAGAAAAAACCAAGCGCCATTTTGAAAAATTGAAATAACGAAAGTTATTAGTATTGGGTAACTCTACCATCTGGTACAGTTTATATTTCTATATAACAAAAAATATGTGCTACATTAATTTATAAGGATAGACATCTTAAGAGCTTTGGCGGCCTCTATCTCAAAAACGTAGGGGTCTAGATGTTTTCGCCCATTGAGACTTTTGTTCAGAAAGGAAAAATCTACAACTTACCAAAATTTTATCAAATTTGACCGAAACCGTTTTTCCATATAAAGAGTGCGGGGTCCTTTGATAGCTGGTTGAGTTGAACGGGGACAAACCGTAATTAGTTTATTACAGTGCCACCAACCAATATTGATAAACGAAAAATATGCTAACTAAAATAATTTTATTTAAAATATTTTTTGCGAGCAAAGATTTGTCGAATCATAATCAAGAATTCCGGTTAAGTACAGGCGTAGTTAAAAATCGTGTGAATCTACAGCTGACAGGTTTTGATAAAACCAATTTGCTGCTACCTTAGAACATAAAGAACCGGAAGGAGAATCAGCAACCGTTGCCTATAAGAGAAAATGTGACGAAAACGACATTTTAGAAAACGATGGATGACTCATTCATTCCATTACGTTTAAATTAACATTGGCTCTCATGATCTTTTCTTATGTTAAGTGGGAGTATAAGCAAAAATTTTTATTGAAGAGAAGAGTATGGTAGAGTAGGAGGTATTTCTTTATTCAAGGGCTGCTACCTTTAAAAAAAACAGTAAATTGTCCGTTTACTACACATAGTTATTGGTCACTAAATAATTTGAGATGAATAAAGAAGGGTTTAAATTGCAAGAGATATTAATTTTTAGTTAATTGTAAACTTTACAAATTCACTGTCTTAATTTTAACCTATATTCAATTTTACTGACAGTTACTTGTCAAATTTAGCTACTGAAATACTTTGAACGTGTAGTGTACTTTGAAATCTATGGCAGCGCTGGTCACGCTCCTCAGCTAGCGACTTTCCTTAGTGTCATTGTCACTGTAGGTTTTTAACCGACTGTAAAAGTACCGGGCCTTAGAGCGCCAAAATAGAAAACATACAGAGTGGTAATCATGATTTTCAGTTAAATTTGAGATGTAAAATCACCGTTTAGCGATTTCCTTCTTTCCTAATTATTTTAGAAAAAAACGTTTCAGATAAAAGTTCTGCATCTACATTAATAAACCAAATTATTGTTGCTTAATTTATGACTTAAAATAGCTATATGGGGTTTTTATCTATGAATTTACCAAATGAAAAAACTAGCACGGGATTAAATAAGAATAAATTAACAAAAAAAATGTACTTTTAAATTTTCTGAAAACCTTTGATATTTAACCACAAATCGGGTGTTGCCGAACATAATACTTATGCTGAACCTTATACTTATATTACGAAAATATTTTAATACAAACTTATAAATTTAATTAAATGTTAGTAGCGTAGGAAGTTAAAGAAAGTAGGCGGCATTTCATACTGGCAAGTGACAAATTACGACAATTTTTGAGGTTTCACGAGTTCCACAAAGGTCGTGCGTGTGCGTACCTATAGCCTTTACCACAAGTCACGTTTTCACAGTTATAAGTTACGTAATTACTACTCTTTGAACATTTTTGGTAATCGGTGATTACGCAACACCTATTTTGTTCAAAACTATAATCAAAATTAATTTGAACGTATAAATTTATTATTTAATTCTCATTTGGGGTGCGTTTGATTCCGCTATCTAATGCCAGGGCGTCAGGCGTTGTTTAAAGTTTAACCAAGGTTTGACAACAAAATGCAATAAGCTTTACGTTAAATAATAAATTTAACTATTAAAATTTTTATTGTATTAAAAAAAGAAATAAAAAAATGACAGAGGATAAATTGTCCTGCAGTGAGTAAAATTGGGACAGAACTAATCTACCTTTCTCGGAAAAACTAAATACAAAGTTTGGGTGAAAATAACCGTAAAGGATTAAAAAATAAACCTTTTGATTACAGAAAAATTCCATTATATTTAGAAAATACATTGGAACATTTGTGACTACAGGAATAAGCAATTATCATTAACCACAAATAACAATATTTAATAAGTTCATTGCGCATGAACTGTTTCTATTGGGAAAAAGTCAATTAACGAACATAAAAAAGATTTATTTAAAATATAACACTAAAAGTTAATGCCCTTTTATTAAACCAAAAAAGTTTTAGTATAAAAGCAATAAATTTTATATACTAAAGGGGTTGTTTTGATTTGATCATTCTTGATGCGATTTGTTGCTTTATATATGTTTCGAGGTGTTTCGACATGGCCATAAATTACTTTTCAAATTCACACAATCTTACTTAGAAGCTTTTCAGTCTTAAACCTTTTCTTTAGTAGTATGCGATAGCTATACTTTGTAGTATTCAATTTCGAGATATTTGGATAGGTTTTTTCTTGTTATCTCCTATCCTATTGTGCTCTTTTGTCATCACTTTCATCGTTGAATAGATTTCTTATAAAGTTATTTTTTATCATTTTTTTCTATTTCAGACTTCCTTTATTTTATCCACAAAGGAAAATTTCAAATTAAATCAAATTAATGCCAAACTTTATATTTTTAATGTTAAGTCGAGGCTGTCTTAACAAAAATCGAATTTAAGTCATTAACAGTTCACGTAGAAATTAAACTAATATTAACGTGTAGCAACGAGCTGCCGGAAGACAATTCTTGTCTATATTCAGTCATATAAACTTTTTCTACTTCTACCCTTAAAATGCTTAAAATGAAAATCACAATCATACATTTGGTAAAATAGGAGTTTCCCACCTAACCATTGTCAAGCTTAATAGCAAGACACTGGGATGGAGAGCAGTTCAAGTAAATGTTAGAGAAGCAACCACCAGAGACATTGCTACAAAAGACTGTCCCCAGGGAGGGGTTCTCTCTCCACTTCTATGGGCGATGGTCGTAGATGGTACAATTAGACGCCTCAGTGACAACGGTTTTTACACCTTAGGGTACGCAGACGACATAAGAATTCTGTAAACAGGTAAATTTGAAAAAACCTCGTGCGACAGACTAAGGGAAGTTCTTAAAATAACAGAAGAATGATGTCCAGAACACTCCTAGACTTCAAATTCAAATAAAACGAAGTTAGTTCTCTTCACTAGAAAAAGAAAGTTAGGCAAAATGATCCTGCATTAAACGGAATTTCTTTAACTTTTGCAAGCGAGGTGAAGTATTAGCATTACTTTAGATTAAAAGCTTAATTGGGGAAGCCACATTAGAAACAAATTAACTAAAGCAAATCTGGCATTTGGCAGTGTCACTTGGCAATGGACAAGACATAGGGTATTTCTCCAAAAGTCTCCCTCTGGCTCTCTACACCGCCATCATTAGACCCATGATTTGCTATGGAGCTTTCATCTGGTGGCCCAAAAACAGGCAAGCAAAATCTCTATTAGAAAAAACTCAAAGACTCTTTTGCCTTACGGTAACGGGAGCCATGAAAACCACACCCACCGCAGCTCTGGGGGCACTGCTCTGCCGTCCTCCACTGGACATACATGTGCAGGAGATGGCAATTAGAGCCGCTCTTCGACTGCGAGGATGAGGACTGTGGTCTATTAGATATGGAATCTACGGACACGCCAAAATCCTCGAAGAATGCTCTAAAAAGCTACTTCTTTTGGAGATAGATGCAGACCCTATCACTCCTAAATATATATTCAATAGAAAATTTCTAATTCTGCTAAATCCAACAGAGACCATCGAAGCAGATATCTCAATATTCACTGATGGGTCAAAAAACCAAGAGGGAACAAAAGCGGGCGTGTATTCACCCACGCTCGCCCTCGAAAACAGTTTATCGTTGAACAAATATGCTTCGGTTTTTCAAACCGTTTTTCAAACAGCAAAGCTGCTCTGCAAGCTCTAAACATTTGCAAGATAACCTCCGGTTTCCATTTGGAGTGCGTGGAGACGCTAAACCAGATATCCAAAAATAATATCCTTAGCCTTAGCTGGGTCAAAGAACATCAAGGTAATGAGGGTAACCAAAAAGCACAAAAGCGGTCCAAGAAAGGTTCAAAAAGTCTTACCTGTGGCCCTGAATCAATCATAAAACCAGCCCTAAAAACTGTCGATGCCATCCTTAAGAACCATAGTCATCTAATACAAACAACAAGATGGACAAATAATGCAAGCTGTCGCCAGAGCAAAAACTTCATACCATCTCCCTCCAGAAAGCTTGGAAACTATTGTTAAAAGTTGTCCCGAGTTAATCTACGAGCAATTGCAGGGATACTCACGGGACACTGTCGGCTAAATAAGCATCTTCACACACTGGGGATAGTAGATAATCCCAGATGTCGAGCGATTACGAAGACGAGACCGCTGAACACGTGCTTTGTCAGTGTCCAGCTCTAGCGTCTACAAGAGGATCCGTTTTGAGCGACTTCTGGCTCGACATGGCTAGAATAAGCGCCTCGCCTCCCGCCAGAGTTCTGGAGTACATCTTAATAGTGGGATAGCTTAGGACCTGATGGGCCTGGGGAGACTGCTTGGAGGTTGTACAATCGGCCCAAACAAGTGACCTAAGTGCTGGGAACTTGCTCCCCCTTCACTAATAATTCAGAATCCAGGAGTTTCCCGCAAGTTTCAACGAAAAAAATCATTATTAGATACTGCAACACAGATCCCTGATGGCGAGCGGTAGGGGTAAGTTTGCGCAGATTTGGCTACGCCCTTAAATAATAATAAAATAAAAGTAATGTTAATTTCTAATAAAAAATGAGAAAATCAGCCATTATATTTATAAAATTTTGATTTACTATTAATTCCTCATAAACTCCTTAGAAAAAGGGCCCACCTTGTTACTTAACGAATGAGTAAAATGTTATCCATTTTTCCAATTTTATTTTTTTCAAAGCCTAATTTTCTCTAATTCTAATTTTGTAATCAAACATAAAAGTTTTTCTTTTATACACGTTTACCCCTCAAGATTACTTTCACATAGGTTCATTATCCTTTTAAAATCTTTAGCTTATCTCGTTCGTGAACATTCTTTTCGTTTTTTGGTTACTTAAATTTTTGTTTCACTCTTTATCTCATTGTAGTATCGCAGTCTTTAGTTTTTGTGCCTTATAAGCTAAAAGGTTATTTGTTAAAAGTTTCCGCATCGTTTTGCTTAGAATAGAAATACACAATTTAGGTAAAATCATAATAAGCTTGTGGATTTCTAATTCAACCACAAACTAAATTCTATAAGATTAAACATAAAGTCTTAATTAAATTCGAGCATAGCAAGCACTTCTAATGTTAACGAATTATTTACATTTTAATTGTTACGTTTTGTTTAGCACAAATCTCAATAATTTTATATCCTCACAATATTTTTTTATTTTTTTTTAAGTTTAACCAACTTATATTTTATAGTATCGTTAATATTAATCAAAATGCAATTGTATATTACAAAGTTAGAAGTTTCTTAAAGAAATGTGAAGGATAAATTCAGCCACTTGATTGTAATAAACGAGTCGGGAGATTTTTATGTAGCCTAAAATAGTATAAAGAACATAAAACTCTTAAGTTCAAGAGCCAAATGAAATTTAATGGTTGGATTTCACACCCCAAGTAACATTTTTAGCTGATAATCAGCTGTGACAGTGCTGTAGCAGCTTACTTGTCAGCTTTATAGCTGCGGCAGCTTGAAAGGCAGCCAGCATTCAGCTTCTGATCAGCTGCTGATACACCAATTTGGAGGGTGAATTTTGGCTGCCACAGCGCTGTCGCAGCTATAACGCTGCCTTGAGAAGGCTGCCGCAGCTTGTGATTTTGGCTGCCTCAGAGCTGATATCTTGCTGCCGCAGCTACGTTTGGCAGCCAACACGCTGTGACGTTTAAATTTTTTGCCTGAGAGAGTGAGCTCAAAAGTAGTCAAAAGTAGCTTTTTTTTATAAATTTAAATAAAATTAATTTGTTAATTAAAAATTTAGTAATTAAAAATATATTTACTGACATTTTAAATTACAGTTAATTTTTCTTTCAATTATACACATTACTTATTATTTATTAAATTTACAATTCTTCTTCTTTTGTTATTCGATCTGAAATTATTATAAACACATTATTCAATATTAATTAAGTACCTACAAACTTATTTTTCCTTGAAAAATTTACTTACTTTATCGGGAACTGAACCCTAGACCTCAAGCACGAAGAACGAGATTTCTCATTATTGGCACACTGGACCACCAAGCCCTTATAGTTATGTAGGTTTTTATGCGTGATAAGTTGCTCGTCTTTAAAGCTGCCTTTACATTACAGCAAAATTGCATTTTTAGCTTGATAATATATTAAAGCCAATGTGTACTGTTTCTGGAGAATCACATGGATGTTCTACATAGTTATAACTTATTTATAACAATGAAAAAACAAATAAAATTGTTTGAGAACAACAATTGATTCTTATTTTACGTTTACAATATAATCAAATAATCATATTTATGTATGACCTTCGCTAAAATTCAACAAGTAATGTTTATAAGTTCCTCTAGTATCAAGTACATCGTAATTTAATTTTGGCGGTGAAGGTGTTAATAAAATTTATATATAATAAATTTATATATCAGCTGTCATAAAGAAGCTGATTTTTGGGGGTCGTTTAAGCTGTCGCAACGTTCTATCAGCTTCCCTAATACAGCTTCAGCTATATAGCTGCAACGGCAGCCACTTTTCAGCTCCTGCGTCACTCGTTTGAAGTAGTAGCTGCTATTTGGCTGTCAATTTGGCTGCCGCAGCGATCTCTCAGCTAGGGTAATCAGCGACAGCATAATGGCTGCCTGGGCAGCAACGTCGCAGCCAGACGTCACAGTTACTATTTTCTTGCTACTTTTGTAGCTGACGCAGTGCTGTCGCAGCGACTAAATCAGCCTTATTTCAGCTTCAGCTAAAGAGTGGCTTTTTAAAGCTGCCACAGCACTGCGTCAGCCTATTTTTGGCTGCCGCAGCTAAATAGAGTAGTTTGTGTTACTTGGGACTATAGAGAGTCAAATGTAGTTGAGCTTGAGACGATTATTTTCATAATGTGAAACTTTGTAAATTATAACATAAAATTTAAATAAAAATGGCAGGTCAGATACCACCTTAATTGCCAAAAAAATTAAAATTTCAATAATAAAAAAAAACAGATTGTTGTAAAAAATTAAAGTATTTGTTTTTAGACGCCCCCGAAGCACGTGATTGAAATATGTTTATACGAACATTATAAAAAATACAGATAGGCGTTGCAGAAGGGCCGAAACTGAACGCCGTGACGAGGGAGGATCTAAAACTAAATTCAGTCGGGTTGAATATATGGAAATCTTAAAACTTGGAAGTCATAAAACTGAACGCCGAAATCTAATCAAAAGTCAAAAGCGTCCATTAGAAAAAAAGCTTTGCTAAAACATTATTTCTACCCTAAAGGCATTTAAACCATAGAAAATGAATCCTTTATACTTCTTAAATGTTAGAGACTTCTTAATATCTATGGTTTGTAATAATTTACTTTGTGAGCCCTTAAAATTGAAATTTATAATTTATAATTTATAACACCACAACCTAAAATGGACGTTGAAGATAATTTTCATTGCTATATTTATGTAAATAAATTCATACACAATTTGAATTTGGCGTTTGAAGAACAAATTAACGTTCGAGTGATTTAGACGTTAAAAAAAGGAATCTCCTAAGAGATTTACTCGAGCAAACATATACATAAAATAAATCAAAGTTAAGGTTTTCTTACGTTTTAAAGTACAAATTTTCTCTATTTTTATACTATGACCAAATTTGTTATGTCGTGTATAAGATATAAGACGAGCAACCTCTAACTTTATATCAAGCTTTCCGAAGACGTCTCAACTTTAAATATATACTGAAGTTATAAACAAGATGATAAAGTTGGACAACTTTGGCTTTCTTTATTATGAAAGTAAAAGTAAGAAAGTAAATAAAAGTAAATGAGATTATTAAATTAGTAAATTATTTTTGATGTATGTTTTATTCTTTGAATATTTGTTTAAGAAATAAAAATTCGAAAAAAGGAGAAAATCGATAAATTCTTTTACAATAGACTAAAAACTGGTATCGCAATCAATGGTCAACTAATTGATCTCCTGAATAAATACCGGCAATTGATACAGGATTCGTTTCCTGCTATGAAAATCAAATATTTGTTTCTCTAATATTGCATTTGGTTGTTTTCAGTCCGTGTTGATTCTAGAATGTACTCGTAAATTTATTAGTGGTTTTTGCAACAATGTTAAAAGCAAACTCTTATACAGAGTTTGTTACAACAAAAAAGAATTTGAAAAGAACTATTTTTACTCACATAAGTAAAATGCACTTTCTTCACTAATGGCTGAATACGACGATTTTTCCACTATTTTACAATATTTGAGTCATAAAAGAGCGTTTTTTGCATTTTTGGTTCCGAGTGAAATTTTTATTACCATCTATGGTTTTCATACTTAATCAAGCACCTACTATAGGGGTTAAAAGTGCTATAAACATGTCTTTACAGTGTAGATATTTAAATTATTTATCTTACAGACTAGTTTCTCCATCACCAGAGCCTCTATAGACAAAAATTGATTCTTCGCCATCATTAATTTACGTTTAAAAAGATAAAATCAATTAACTAGACGATAGAATAAATTAATTAAATATTCACCATATTAAGAAGTGTTTAATGTTTATACCACCTGTCGCTTTTATTTTATTGGCGAGCCCTACTTTCAACTATAAATTTTTATTCATCCCTAACCCTTTAAATATGTATCTATGTAGTTATTTATGTTTGGGTCATTTATTTTATTTGCTGCAAATGCTGACATAACATTGTAATTGTTGTAACGTAGTGGTCGCGTAGTAAGTTGAGTTGAAACCAGATGACAATAATATTTCTGAAAATAGTCAAGAATACTCCCACGTAGGGGGGGATTAACTATAGCTCTGTTCGCTTGACTTGCACTAGTTACTCCGAACAGTTAGTGAACCAATGAGAATAAAGAATACAGAATGAAGTCTAACAGTCATTGGTTTACGGACTGCTCCGAGCAACTAGTGCAAGTCAAGCGAACAGAGCTTATGTGTGCTGTCCATAATGCTCCTCACCTCAGTAACATTTTTGTACAAATAATACCTAAGACCCCATAAGACAAAGGGCCTGCATGGAAATATAAAAATTGTTGAAATTGTGTCCACGAAAATCAACAAGCTTTTGGTCTCCGCTAATCTGTAGAACTCACATAATATGGGGCAAAACACCCCGAGAAGTAAAATGTTTTGACAAACAATGTCAACTTGCATAATGACGCAAAAAGGCCTGTTAAGGCCTCCGTAGAAACACAAAAATTGCAAAAATCGTGACCTCCGAGCCATAGGTTCAACAGAAAATGGAGAACATCCTCTACTCCCAGGTAAAATATGTGAACAAAAGTAGCAGTGCCGTAAAAAAGTCTATATCCGCCTGTATCCAAACATAAACTGTGATAACGAAAATTAGCAAGTTGTTGGTTCCTTCGAAGCCATAGGATCAACGTAAGATGCAGCATTATACCCCCCCTCCCCAACTAAAATTGCTTCAAGCACTGGCATTTAGGCTCAATTTCGAGGAGATTGGACCAAAATTATCCAACTTTAATTTTTGTGTCATATCAGCGTTATCAATGATAACACTGGTTGTGATAAGAAGGAGAGGTGGTCTTTCCTTAAAGGTCTGGTAAGTCTTTAGGACAGTTCTGGTGGTCTGGGGATATGCTCGTCCCTCCCGTAGCTTTCAGTTCAGGGGGTCTCTCCTTAAAAGTCTGATAGGTCTTGAAGACAGGTCTGGTGGTCTGAAAGAACAGTAGCTGAGTCATAACGTAAGAGATTTGTATCTGGTTGGTTAACCCACGAATATTTATATTGGGGGTACGTAGAATTATCTTTTAAATTTAATAAATACTTTGTTTACTATCCATCTATAACGTGTTTTATTTGTTGCTACAACCCCCCCGGTCTCCAACTGAACGACGCTTAAGAGAGATTTAATGAAACACCCGATTTCCGGTGTTACAAAATATTAAAAAAAGATTATCTAGCAAAACAACCCCTCCCTCAAGTAAAATATCCGTTAAGAAGATCCGTTAGAGCACGCATGGAAACATAAACATTGTGAAAATTATAACCGTGAAAATCGGTGAGATTTTGTCCTCCTCGGAGCGATAGGGTCAACATAAATGTAGGAGTACCCCCCCCCCCGTTAAAATAAATTAGAAAGTAAAATCTACTAGTGTAATCTTAGAACATAAAACATCCGGAAGGAGGGTTAGCAATCGTTGCCTATACGAGAAAATGCGATGGAAATGACATTTTAGAAATCCATGGATGACTCATTCATCCCGTCACGTTTACATTATCATTGGCTGTAATGATTTTTCCTTATAAGTGGAAGTATTTATAAGCAACCATTTCTATTGGTGAAATTGACCGGAAATCGCCATATTTACTCGTCCATTGCGATCTATATTATTAGCCTAATGGCTCTCTCCTGGTAAAGTAGGGGGTATTTTTTCATTCAATGAACCTAATAGTAAGACAAGCATACAAATTTGAAAGTTGCACAAATCGTAACTACGAAAATCGGTAAATTTTTGGTCCCCTGAAAGTCATATCACGTAAGATGTTGCAGTACCTTCTCAACGCGTAACATAATAATTATCTACTAGTGTAGTGACACAAGAAGACCCATAAAAGCCTGCACAAATGGTGACCGAAAAGATTGGCAAGTTTTTGGCTCCCTCGAAGCCATAAAGCCATATGACCCACATAAGATGGATCAATCATGGCCGTAATATAGGTAAACGAAATTGATTGAATTGACAAAAAATCAAAGTTTAGGAGTTAACCCACAGTATGAAGAAAAAATTAATATAAATCAATGTTTAATAACGAAATAAAATAGCAGTTTGTTTTATTAGGAGTAAAAGTGTCACGTTTTTTAGGCGAGTCAGTAGCGCTTGTCAGACGAAACGAAGTTGAGTCTGACAACTACTAACGCGCCAAAAAACGTACTTTTACTCCGAATGAAACATTTAATTTTTTCTTTAAACGTAAAACTTAAAAAAAACAAAATTAATTTTTTTTAAATAAGCGCCATCTCTTGGAAATTATTTGTAGTTCAATTGTCAAATATTTATAAAAATTAACTTTTAGTTGTTAAAAGAAGCTAACTATTAAACGCAACGAACAAATTATAATTGAAAATTTATAAAAAACATTAGCTTTTTACATTATTACAAATGAGTGTCATTTTACGTTACAATTTGTTGTAAATATTTAAGGTTAGAATTTACTTTTACCTCCTAGAAGGTAAAAGTGAACTTTTAGGTGATGTAGAAGTAGAACTTTAACCTTACTTGTTTAGTACCAAAATGTCAACTTTTCTTGACATTTAAAAAAATATTTTTTAACATTGAATTACATCATAAAGAAGCTTTATTTTTCCTTTCAACATAGGGGTTTCCATTTCGTTATAATTGAAGCAAAGAAAATACAACGCTTAAGAAGTAAAAGTAGTTTGAATTAATCTAAGAGGATTTACTGAAAAGTTGAGAAATCCTTATTAGTATGTGCACGTAACCACTAATTGAAGTCTTTAACACAACCAGGATAATCCCGTTAATCCTTATATAGAAACAAAAACCCTCTTTTAAGAAATAAAGCAAAATAATTCGTAAGAAAAAATTTGTATTTAAGAAAAAAACCACCAAATTGATCTAAGAAAGTTTTTATTGAGAGTAAGTTGTGTAATTTTAAAATTTGTTCATTGAATGGGATAAACGTCCAAAATGCTTTTGCAACGTAGTTGAGATAAGCAAAATGACTCGTGGAGCCTTTCGGTAGACTTAAAAGAGCGCTTTTGCAATTTGGACATTTTCCAGAAGACAAAATCGTAATTTACCAGGCGTGTCTTTTATATACAGTTTAAAAAGTTTATAATTTTAACCATTTCCCTCTAATTTATCTTTTATTTAACTTAAAATATAAACATTTAAAATAATTTTTTTAATTTATGCTTTTTGGTAGAAAAATATTTAAAATTTACGCACCAAAGAGAAACCGGGCGTTTTGAATTTCCAGTTAAAAATTTTTCTAGAGGTTTTCGCTTTTTTTGCTTTCTATTTAAATCATTTGCAGGAGTGTTGGCTTTAATTTTCAGATAGTTAAGGATAAAAATTATGGGCGAAATAGTCATTAAAAAAAAAGCTTGAGACACAAAATTCTTGTTGAAAAATAACTAAGGGTAAAAATTTAAATTCATAGCCTATTTGTTTTATGGTTAGGTAGATAATACAAAAATCTCTCTCATAATAAATAATTTGATTATTTTTGCTGTATGGCGTTTTATGTTGGTGCGAAATATATTTTTAAGATAGTTTTGAGCTGGGTGAATATTAAAACTCGTGTCTTTGCATAATTTTACGACATTTACCCTTAGTTTTTTTAATGGGAATTTCTTTAAAATTAGATTTCGAATTTGTTCTTAATGTAACGTTTTAAAACAATTTAAAAACGATAAAAAATGTATTTTATTTATTGAAGTTTTATTTGAAAGGAATTATTTAACTTTAGCAATTTTACATTTTTTAGCATTCAGCTTATTTCGCAGCACGTCGCATGAATATTGTCTGAATATTGAAGAAGTTTTAAAAAGGTACCCCAACTGCGTTCTGAATTCATAAAGGGAAGAAACTTGTTTATTAACTTATAGCATTACGCTACTAACCTTTTTCAGCTAATATTTCAATTATGTTTTCCATTTTCTTTTTTTAAGTACTAAAGATAAAAATCAAAATTATATTTTAACTCATAAAATTATTTTTCATTACATTAAAAGCTCTTTATAAAGAATAATAAAATACTCCGGCGTCGTAAGTTTGTATTTAAATTTATATTAAAAAAAGGCACAATTGTGCTAAATCTTAAATGCGTATCTTATAAATCGTTAATCTAAGGCTTGGAGCTAATTTAAAAACTAATCAATACACACCATCCAATTTACTTCTTTAAAAATATATTTAGAAAAATCCGATTGAAATTTAAAACTCTCGTCAACTTAACAGCGTGATTGTACTTTTAGGAAATGAAAAATGTCAGTTGAAGAAGAAAAAATGAAAAGATCTTGGTGTAAAATATTTTACCACTATTAGTGGAATATACAGGCTGTAAATTTCGAGTATTTGTACTTTTTATAAAAAAAAACTTTACGTTGTAGGGAGAAAACGGCGGTTTTTGAGAAATAGCACAAACGTTGGGGTTTTTTAAATTGAACTTTTTTCTAACAATAGTAAAATGAAAAAAGAATGCTCTAGAAAAGTATACAAGAATAATACGTTTTATTTATTTTTACTTTTTAAACGTTTTAAATTTAAAAGCTTGAATTGCCGCATATGTTAAGTCGAATTATGTTTATCTTTTGTTTAATTGAGAGAAACGGTATAAAGTCTGTATAAATCAAAATGTTTTTGGAAAAAAAACTCTAAAAGGAATGATAACTATTTTTCTTGGCACAAGACACAACCAAACTCAAGAACGGAAATGGAAGCGATAGAACTGATAAAAAGGCAATTATTAAAGTTCTGAAGATTTTAATACCGTAACTGACTGAAATCCAAATGAAATAAATGGAAATAATTAAGGCAAGTTCAGAAGATATTGCCAACATCATTGTCTCAAACGAGGAACTAGTGACTCTCGTGGAATAATGTAATAGTAAATCTTCTTAGGTTTGGGGTTTCAGAAAAGAATACTAAACGAATGATCGTTTGAAGATAAAATCTAACAGAAACTATTAATCTTCGCATGGGCAGGGCGCACTTTTGTAAAGATTTAAATTTAAATTTTTCAATAATTCCGACGTTTTTGAACCGATTTTCAAATGCTGTCGGCTCAGTGATCAAATTTTTCGAAATCCCGGGATTAATAATTTAAAAATTCCGGGATTTAAAAAAATTAAATTTTATATGTGAATTATTTTCCAAAAATGTCAAAATAATTTAGGGACATAAAGCGTTTCTATATTACTAAAGGTTCAATTATCAAATACCTGTCATTTTGTGGACTCCATTTTAGAAAATATTCTACCTTAAAATTGGAAATAAATCTGGGCATCTTAGAAGAGCGTGTATATGTTCACAATTCACAAATTCATTGATTTGTTTCTTATACATCTATTAAAAGAGTATGTTTTTAAATTTAAATAATTTTTTGAGGTTAAATTTAATTAAAATAAATAATCCCGGGATCCCGCCCAGTTATTCAATCTCGAAATTCGGAATTAATAATTTAAAAATTCCGGGATTTCATAAAAAATAAATCCTCTATTTAGTTTTCTTTTTAAAATGTCACAATAATTTAGGCACTTAAAGTGTTTTTTTATCAGTAAGGGTTCAATTCTCAAATACCAGTAATTTTTTGGACCCAATTTTGGAAATTATTCTACCTTAAAATTTCAGATAAATTTGGGCATCTTAGAACATGCTCACAATTCACAAATACATTGATTTGTTTCTTATACATCTATTAAAAGAGTATGTTTTTAAATTTAAATACTTTTTTGAGGTTAAATTTAATTAAAATAAATAATCCCGGGATCCCGCCCAGTTATTCAATCTCGAAATTCAGAATTAATAATTAAAAAATTCCGGGATTTCATAAAAAATAAATCCTCTATTTAGTTTTCTTTTTAAAATGTCACAATAATTTAGGCACCTAAAGTGTTTTTTTATCAGTAAGGGTTCAATTCTCAAATACCTGTAATTTTTTGGACCCAATTTTGGAAATTATTGTACCTTAAAATTTCAGATAAATTTGGGCATCTTAGAACATGCTCACAATTCACAAATGCATTGATTTGTTTCTTATACATCTATTAAAAGAGTATGTTTTTAATTTAAATAATTTTTTGAGGTTAAATTTAATTAAAATAAATAATCCCGGGATCCCGCCCAGTTATTCAATCTCGAAATTCAGAATTAATAATTAAAAAATTCCGGGATTTCATAAAAAATAAATCCTCTATTTAGTTTTCTTTTTAAAATGTCACAATAATTTAGGCACCTAAAGTGTTTTTTTATCAGTAAGGGTTCAATTCTCAAATACCTGTAATTTTTTGGACCTAATTTTGGAAATTATTGTACCTTAAAATTTCAGATAAATTTGGGCATCTTAGAACATGCTCACAATTCACAAATGAATTGATTTGTTTCCTGAACATATATTAACAGGGTATGTTTTTAAATTTTAATAATTTTTTGAGATTTAATTTAATTAAAATAAATAAATCCCGGGATCCCGCCCAGTTATTCGATCTCGAAATTCGGAATTAATAATTTTAAAATTTCGGGATTTCATAAAAAATAAATCTCCTATTTAATTTTTTTTTACTAATGTCACAATAATTTAGGCACCTGAAGTGTTTTTTAACAGTAAGAGTTCAATTCTCAAATAGCCGCCATTTTTTGGACCCAATTTTGGTAATTATTGTACCTTAAAATTTGAGAAAAATTTGGGCATCTTAGAACATGCTCACAATTCACAAATGAATTGATTTGTTTCCTGAACATATATTAACAGGGTATGTTTTTAAATTTTAATAATTTTTTGAGATTAAATTTAATTAAAATAAATAGATCCCGGGATCCCGCCCAGTTATTCGATCTCGAAATTCGGAATTAATAATTTAAAATATTCGGGATTTAATAAAAAAATAAATCTCCTATTTAATTTTTTTTTACAAATGTCACAATAATTTAGGCACCTGAAGTGTTTTTTACCAGTAAGGGTTCAATTCTCAAATAGCCGTCATTTTTTGGACCCAATTTTGGTAATTATTGTACCTTAAAATTTGAGAAAAATTTGGGCATCTTAGAACATGCTCACAATTCACAAATGCATTGATTTGTTTCCTGAACATCTATTAAACAGGTATCCACTTATAAAATCGACAATAGTTTTGGAGAATGCGCCGTAGAAGGTTTTTTAAATCCCGCCTTCGCTTTCTTTAGTCGTCTTAAGAGTTATGAGTTAGTATGTTTGGGAGTTATTTTTAGATTTAATTAACTGACTCGATTTAACGTTAAAAAATTATTTTAGTTCAATTTTTATATTTTAATTTAATGTTAAAAAAATTTTTTTTTTTTTACTATATACGCAGCAGCGGTGCAAAACATTTTGTATCTGAAAAAGTTTTAAATAAAAACAATTCATTTAATGATTGTTGTAATCACGGCGAAGTATGTTTGCAAGCTTTACCTGTTTTCCCCCCTGTTTTAAAATCATTATTTAAAGGTTCACATCCAAAATCGAAACAATTTTTTGAACATATTCGAAGTTATAATAACTCATTTTCTTTTGCATCGTTTAATGCAAACTTGATGACTTTTAATAATACACGGAAAGGTCCGTTTTGTTTTAAAATACAGGGTCAAATATATTATCAAATTAATACAGCACTTTATCCATCATGTGATGAGATGCCAACCTATGGTCAACTTTTTATTGTAGATTCCCAAGAATCAGTAGAATTTCGTTTAAATCATAATACTGAATGTGACAAAGAAGTTATGAACATAATTGAAGATTTGATGCGTGAACATAATTTATTTGCACAATCTTATCAAATGATGAGCGAAGAATTGGCTAATCAACGTCTCAATGCAAATGAAGACCCTGAATTGCACCTTTTATTTACAATGAAACCTGGAATGGACCGAAATCGTTATAACTTTCAAAGAGTAAATGAAGTTGCCGCAGTATTTTCCACAATTGCTGATGGAGATATTCCAGAATCGTACGTAACAATTCGAAACAAAAGTGATAAATCATTGCAGTTTGTTAGTACAATGGATGGTAACGTAGAACCTTGGATTTATCCTCTATTTTATCCATACTGCACTCTTGAATGGCACAGAGATTTGCGTTGTGCTACAAAAAACAAACGAATTACTCGAGCATGTTATATTAAGCATATTAAGTACAGAATGGCTATTCGCGAAGACACAAATGTTTTTTTGATGGGACGGCGATTGTTTCAACAATGGATAGTCGATAGTTACGTCAAAATTGAAAAAGATAGGTTAACTTTTTGTAGAAATAATCAAAAGAAATTACGTGCGGAATCTTATCAAGGGTTAATTGATCATCTAGAATTAAGAGCACAAAAGAATCATCAAAGTATTGGAAAAATTGTAATTTTACCATCATCATTTCAAGGTTCGCTGCGAAATATGTTACAAAATTACCAAGTAGACGAGACCGAGCTGGCGCACGAGTAGGAAAAATTTTCCGACGCGGTTTCTTTCTTGATTCGTATTCTTGACACTTTAGACAACGTAAAACTGCAAGGTGCCGGCAGTTTTTGTGGTCACGTTTCCCTAGGACCGCTGTTGAAAATTGCAGACGATTTACGTCATTATTTCAGAATTTGTTCATCAGATTTCTAAAAAAAAAATTTTATCTGAAAGCTTATAAGATATTATTGATAATTTGTTATTATATATTTTTGAATATCTCCTCTAGTTATCTTGAAAAACTTCAAAAATCATTAATTTTCGTTAAAAAAAAGTGATATGTCATCACATGACTTTTTCATTTTAGAGTGCCTCCTAGTGGGGGAATTGTAATCAAAATCTTATGGTCTCAACTCACAACCTCAAGAAAGCCCTATATGAAATTTAAAGTCAGTCGGTTAAGTCAGTCCAGAGTTAGCTGGCGGAGAAGAACTTCTCTAAAATTCGTAGAAATTATGGAAATTATGGTAAATTATATAAAGTCTTTTTTAAGGTACCAAAAGAGGTTTCTTGAAACAAACTTTACATTATATTAATTTATTAATGTTAGATACATATTCGGTAGATAAATTAACACTTTAGAAGTATAAACAAGGTCTCTAACACAACATTTAGTCGTATAGCAAGAACATACGAAATAAACATAAATTCACATAAACCATCATAAAAGAAGAAAATCGGGGCGAATTTTGAATATAATTTTTTCCAGGAATGAGAGATAAGTATAATGTCATATATGCATGATCCGTAGAATGTGTGCTTTCCTGGCAGAGGTACTGAAGTCAATTAAAGAGTACCAAAATTTATTAGTTGATTTTCCTATTATTATTATTATTAGTCCTTTCACGACTTCGCAATTATCATCTCATACACCACCTGTATGAGGTAGTAAAGTAGTATCTAAAGCTACCCCTGTACCCAGAGAACGTGAAATGCACATGCACAAGTAACGGAGCGTCCTCAGCAGTATTACCTGGTTTATTAATTAATTTTAAATATATATTTTCCAAAGATGATAATTGCGAAGTCGTGAAAGGTAGTCCATTTCCCAATGGCGTAAGAGCTTCTTGCACTTCCCTCTTTTTTATAATTTTAAATCCAGCATTTTTTGTAGTTATTTTGCTCGTTGTGTCGCACCTTGTAAAAGCATGGAAAGCAGGTAGAATGTTCGTAATTGTGTCTCCTAATGAATTAGATACTAAGGCCGAGTTTTTCAGTAGGAGTTTAAACTACGTTCCATCTGAACGAAGATCAATCTCATGCGCTGTACTTTTACTGTAACGTAAACGAGTTACCGCGCATGAGCTTGAACTTCGTTCAGATGAAACGTAGTTTAAATCCCCAATGAAAAACTCGGCCTAAGTGGCACCCAAGTACACGCGATCTTTTGGACGTGATTTTTAGCCAAAGACCCAATCATTTGAAATTTCTAAGTTTTGGCCAAAAATGTATTGATAGAATACAGGTGGTGTGGAAAAGTAAACGTACTTACCAGTGGCCCAACAAGTACTCCAGGGGCCCGTGTGCAAAGTTAATGGTGGGGCCTCTATTTATTAATACATAGTTTTTGAAAAGCAGTAAATTCTAAAATGAAAGTCAGGAAGCTAATGTAATAATAAGAAATAAATGGCGATACATTTGGATTCTCTGCGATCTTGAAAAACAGTGGCTCTAGGGCTTAGGCTTCATGGTGCCTTAGATAAAAGTTACTCGGTGTCTCTCAAAGTACACGTGTGGGGGAAGTCTCAGGGGTTTACCCCCAAAGCGCCACAGGCCAAAATTTTTGTCATCTGAAGGTCAACGCGTTTTAACGTTGTAAATTTGGCGCCCCTTAGATTTTGGCACCTTGAGCTTTAGTCAGTTTAGCCCATAGGGTAAAACGGCAGCCAAAATTAATTTAAAAAAACTAAATTTGGGAGAAGGTGACAACGGTCGGGGGGCCCTCTTGGACGGGGGCCCATGTGCTTTGCACCCACCGCACTGCTTATTTTTTAATCTCGCCAAGAATGGAATTAAATTTTTGCAACTAATAAATTTTGGTACTCTTTAATTGACTTCAGCACCTCTGCCAGGAAAGCACACATTCTACGGAGCATGCATATATGACATTATACTTATCTCTCATTCCTGGAAAAAATTATATTCAAAATTCGCCCCGATTTTCTTCTTTTATGATGGTTTATGTGAATTTATGTTTATTTCGTATGTTCTTGCTGTACGACTAAATGTTGTGTTAGAGACCTTGTTTATACTTCTAAAGTGTTAATTTACCTACCGAATATGCGTCTAACATTAATAAATTAATATAATGTAAAGTTTGTTTCAAGAAACCTCTTTTGGAATAGAAGAATAGAATGGTTGAAATTTGGGCGCGTCAACATCTTGGTTATTTGCGCCACAAATTGAACATTTATTACAGTATAGAGCTGTAAAGAGGCTCTATCTGCTCACAAGAATAATTTAATAAGTTAATAAAAAAAAAAAAAAAATAAAAAAAAAAACAGACAAATAAATAAATAAAATAAAATATCACAGCCTTTTCTATATCACAGATGAAAACAGACAAAACAAATAAAAATTAAATATCACAGCCTTTTCTATATCACAGATGAAAACAGATAAAACAAATAAAAATTAAATATCACAGCCTTTTCTATATCACTATATATAATTACGTAGTCCTGTGTCTTTTAAAAACGTAATCAATATATCAAGAACATTGACATCGTCTCTCAGAATCTCGCTGAGAGTAGCCGCCATGCACAGCCTTTCTTTGTGGTCTTGGTACTGCCTACATTCTTGAAGAATGTGCAGTACCGTTAGAGGCGAGTCACACGCTTCACATACTGGAGGTTCCTCCCTATTCATTAGAAAACTGTGTGTCATATAACAATGCCCTATACGCAGCCTACAGACAGCAACCTCTTCCCATCTGTGACTACGACAGGAAGATGTCCACGGCTGGACTGTTGGCTTTACATCACGCAATTTGTTGGAAAAAGTATTATGCCAGACGTTTTGCCAGTGGCTCATAACAGCTCGATTCATCATGTTTTTGACGTCACTACTAAGTACAAATTGCGTAAGTTCGCCTGTATCGGCTGCTGCCTTTGCTCTTAAATCCGCTTTCTCGTTTCCTGGAATACCCAAATGACTGGGGATCCAACAAAATGAAATTTTAATATTTTTATTTCGCGCAAGATGTAATTTATCCTGGATCATGCAGATTAACGGATTGTTGGCGTATAAGGTATTTAATGCTTGAAGTGATGAGAGAGAGTCCGAGTAGATAACAAAATAAGAGTCAGGCAGAGTCAGGATGTGTTCTACAGCTTTTAAGATAGCAAACAGTTCGGCTACAAATACGCTAGTACATTGATTAAAAAACTTATATTCGAGTGCAGTATCGTCTTTTATGACGGCACAACCCACAGAGTTAACTGATTTCGATCCATCAGTGTAAACTGAGCAATGGTTACCAAAAGATTCCCGCAAAGACAAAAAGGCCATTTTAAAGACTGCAGAAGAGGTTTGTCCCTTTATATATTTATTCAGTTCACAACATACATCAGCACGTCCAAGTTCCCAAGGTGGAACTGTATTAAATCGTATTTCTACAGGTTTAGGAAAGTCAACATTAATTTCAGAGCACAGTTCCAACACTCTTATCCCAAGAGGACGTGTGACGTTAGGTTTTCTTTCGTACACTGATCGTAGTTTGGGTTCAGTTACAGTGTAGTAGGGAGTTGATAACGGTTTGCTTTTTAGACCAGCTACATAAGTTAGTGCAAGCATTTTACGTCTAAGTGCCAAAGGCGGTTCCCCACATTCAGCACATAGGCTTAGAACAGGGCTGGTTCTGAAAGCTCCAGTAGCTAATCGAATTCCACAGTGGTGGACCGTGTTCAATGTTTGTATATACGATGTACGCGCAGAGTCGTAAATAAAACATCCATAGTCAAGCTTTGAACGCACTAAAGATCTATAGAGCCGCAACATCATGACTCTATCAGAACCCCAAGAACGATGTGATAAAAGTTTTAGCACGTTGAGACTTTTTAAGCACTTTTGCTTTAATGATCTGAAATGATCCTTCCATGTTAGTTTCTTGTCAAAGATTAATCCAAGAAATCGAACTTGATCAGACATTTTAATTTTGTTTTTTCCTAAATATAAAGAAGGTTCAGGATTATATCCCCTTAGACGACAAAAATGAACTCCTGTAGTTTTTGTTGAAGAAAAAGTAAATCCATTGTCAGTTGCCCATTTATTAATGTTATTGATAGTCAATTGGAGTTGTCTCACAGCAGTTCCCACAGTTTTAGCAGACGAGTATATGGCTAAATCGTCCACATAAAGTAAAGGTTGAACAGGGCCACGTACAAAATCTGTTATGCCATTTATGGCGATTGCAAACAAGGTAACGCTTAGTACTGAACCCTGTGGAATACCATTTTCTTGTTGAAATGACATCGAGAGAGTATCATTTATTCTAACCTGCAGAGATCGGTTCGATAAAAAGTTTTTAACAAAATAGGCCATATGTCCTCTGATACCCCACTTGTGTATAGTCATAAGAATTTTGTGTCGCCACGTTTTATCGTAGGCCTTTTCTAGATCAAAGAAAACTGCAATCAAATGTTTTTTATCTACAAATGCATTTTGGATTGCTGCCTCTAAATTTACCAGGTGATCAAGAGTGGAGCGATTTCTTCGGAAACCACATTGATGTTCCGATAATAAATTATTAGATTCTAAATACCACATGAGCCTTCCGTTTACCATACGTTCCAACAATTTACTAAGACAACTTGTGAGTGAAATAGGACGATAGTTTGCTAGTATTTTAGCATCCTTGTATGGTTTTACAATAGGAATTATAATAGATTCGTGCCATGACATGGGAAACACATCATTAGTCCATATGCTATTGAACACGTTTAAAAGCTTGTTTAAGTCGTTAGATTTTAGGTTTTTGAGAAATTGGTAGTGAACGTCATCTTTTCCTGGTGAAGAGTTTTTACATTTGTTTAAAGCAGTTTGTAATTCCCACATGGTGAACAATTGGTTGTATGATTTTTCTTGGTTCGTCTTAAAGTTAAGCTTTGTTTGCTCGATTGCATTTTTATGGTTGATAAAACTTGAAGGATATTCTATGGTTTTTGATACTTGAGAAAAATAGGATGCAAATTCGTTAGCAACATCAGCTGTATTAGATAAAGTGGTACCGTTTATAGTAATAGCGGAGATGCGAGGTGTGCTACATCTTCCTGCTATTCTTCGAACTTTCTCCCACACTTTACGGACAGGAGTCCTAGAGTTAACCGAAGATACAAAAGTTTGCCAAGATTCGCGTTTGCTATCTGCTATTATTCGGCGTGCAGCACTTCGTTTTTGTCGAAACTGCTCTAGGTTAATCACTGTCATGTTTCTACGAAATTCTTTTAAAGCCTTTTTACGTTCATTAATGGCATCTTGGCATGCATTGTTCCACCAAGGTACTGGAGGTTTTTTACGTATATCAGAAGTCTTTGGGATAGCGATAGTAGCGGCGTGAATTAATTTTCTGGTGAGTGTATTAACCACTGTATCAATATCTTGGGACATATCCAGATCATGCAAGTTAATTTCGTTAGAAAATAATAACCAGTCGGCTTTATTTAATTTCCATTTAGAGTGCTGTTTATCCTGAATGTCTAGACTAGTAGACTTTAACAAGATCGGAAAGTGGTCACTACCACAAAGATCTTCATGAACATAAAATGTAAAGTGTGTTGCCAGAACAGTTGAACAGAAAGAAAGGTCGATGCAAGAAAATGTTCCATGCGCTTGTGAGAAATGTGTAGCAGCGCCGTTATTTAGTAAAGTTACATCAAACGAATTCTCTAGGTTTTCAAGCATGCGTCCTCTGGCGTCTGTGTTGTTATCTCCCCACAGAAGATTATGTGCATTGAAATCACCTACTATGACAAAAGGTCGAGGAAGTTGACGGAAGACCTCCTCAACGTCTTCTATATTAAAGTGTTGGGCTGGAGGTAGGTATATCGAGCAGACTGAAATTTTATTTGGTACATACACTGTGACTGCAACTGCTTGCAGTTCGGTGTTTAGAAGAATTTGTTCAGTATGGATATTGTTACGTACCCCTATAGCTACTCCGCCAGATGCTCTAGCTACGTTTAAATTGTCTTTTCTAAATAACAGAAAATCCCGCAGAACAGGATTGCTGTCTTCAGCAAAGCATGTCTCCTGTAAACAGATTATACTAGGAGTATACTGTCTAAATAATAATTGAATTTCCGATTTCCTAGCATTGAAACTGTTACAGTTCCATTGTAAAATGTTTAAGGGGTTGAATTTTAACGTTTATTATTCCTGAATCTGCCATTCTTCGATTTGTTTCTCGTCTCTCTTGCATTTTGTAATTGCATAGGATCTATGTCCATTCCTTCTGGGCTTTCTGGGTCATTAAGTAATGCTGTATTTTGTTGCGATTTTTGTGATCTAGTTCTTGGTGGCAACGTTCGCATTAATTCGTCACCTGGGTTTGATGTATCAGAAGATACGTCGATTTCCTCCTCTTGATTATTCAGAGAGACTATTTGATCAGTAGATTCTAAAGAACGACTTCGTTTTTTAGAAGGAATTGTTTTGCTACGATTGTTAGATTTATCTTGAGTGTTGCTTTCTATAATAGCTTTCGTTACTACAGTTGTTTCCCTAATGTCAGCTGCAAAGTCTGTTTGTGTTGACATTTCACAAGTTTGAGTGGAAGCGTCACTCTTTTTTGATAAGATGGAAGCGTAACTATTAGTAGTAGCCTTAGGATTTAACTGTCTGTATTTACGACGAGCTTCAACTAATGACAAGCGTTCTTCAGTTTTAATTTTTTGAATAGCTAACTCCTCTTTATAAACAGAGCAATCTTTAGAGCGAGCTGAATGTTTTCCTTTGCAATTTATACAAAATGACGTTTTTTCGCAAGATTGACCGTGTTCTTTATCACCACAATTAAAACAAATTTGGTTGGATGCACAATTCTTCTGTGAGTGACCAAACCTTTGACAGCCGTAACAGCGCAAAGGGTTTGGAATATATAATCGGACGTTTAGACGATACATAGCAACCTTTAGAGTCTCGGGTGGTTGAGGCCTATCAAATGTTAAAATGAACGATGAAGTTGGCTTTAATTCTCCTTCTACTCTACGCATTATTCTCTCTGCATTTACAATACCTTGACCAGCTAAACACGACTTTACCTCTTCAGTATCTACATTAATAAGATCGAAATGTGAAATAACTCCTTTGGAGTAATTTAATTGTTTGTGCATTTCACACTTTATTGGCAGTTCACACATTTTCGTACATTCAATTAATTTTTCAGCTTGTTTAACATTTACTGTATTAACTAAAAGCGATCCATCTCGGAGTTTTTTAACTGAATCTACAGCTCCTGCAATCATTTCAATACCTTTAGATATAAAAAATGGAGATAGGGTGGTAAAATTACCACCATCCACTCTACTGATAACAACGAATTTATTCTTACTTATACCACTATCCGCAAAAAAAGATTTTAATTTAGACATATGAGTCCCACGAGTAGCTAGGGAAATAAAAGTCCGCCACAACAGAGCCCCGCATGTCGCAGTAAGGCGGTTTATATACAACCGGAGGTCACCAGGTATCCGGAGGTAGACCGTTGGCGACGACATACCCTGTCGCCATTCATCCGCTCGGCACGGCCAGAAACACCTTCGGCTTGGGCGGTGAGGTTTGATTCCCCTGAGAAGCACGAACTGTGCTCCCAAGAGAATCCAGCCCCCCACCAGGCTGAGACCCTTTAGTCGCCTTTTACGACATGCTGGGTCCGAGCAGCGGTTCTATTCTATCCCCGGACACCGCACGGGTAAACCTCTTTTGGTACCTTAAAAAAGACTTTATATAATTTACCATAATTTCCGTAATTTCTACGAATTTTAGAGAAATTCTTCTCCGCCAGCTAACTCTGGACTGACTTAACCGACTGACTTTAAATTTCATATAGGGCTTTCTTGAGGTTGTGAGTTGAGACCATAAGATTTTGATTACAATTCCCCCACTAGGAGGCACTCTAAAATGAAAAAGTCATGTGATGACATATCACTTTTTTTTAACGAAAATTAATGATTTTTGAGGTTTTTCAAGATAACTAGAGGAGATATTCAAAAATATATAATAACAAATTATGAATAATATCTTATAAGCTTTCAGATAAAAATTTTTTTTTAGAAATCTGATGAACAAATTCTGAAATAATGACGTAAATCGTCTGCAATTTTCAACAGCGGTCCTAGGGAAACGTGACCACAAAAACTGCCGGCACCTTGCAGTTTTACGTTGTCTAAAGTGTCAAGAATACGAATCAAGAAAGAAACCGCGTCGGAAAATTTTTCCTAGTCGTGCGCCAGCTCGGTCTGCTCTAAAGATGCTATGGCAATTGTAAGAAAATTCGGTAAACCAGATTTATTTATTACAATCACTTGTAACCCCAAATGGAAAGAGATTTCTGAAAACTTAATGGAAAGCCAAACTGCTTCAGATCGACCTGATCTGGTAGCTCGAGTATTTAATCTCAAAAAAAAAATTTCTCATTGATTTGATAGTAAATAAAAACTTTTTTGGCAAAGTACAAGCGTATGTTTATGTGATTGAATTTCAAAAACGGGGTTTACCACATGCACACATGTTATTATAACTTTAAAACAGTCTCACAAAATAACTACTTCAGAAGTAGTTGACCGATACATAGCTGCAGAAATACCAAGCCCGGAAATAGATTCTATACTACATGCTATTGTTTTAAGAAACATGGTTCACGGTCCATGTGGAAATTGGTGTTTAACAGAACAGAAAGTATGTTCAAAGAATTTTCCTAAAACATATAATGAAGTAACAACTCTGGATGAACAAGGATATCCAAATTAGCGACGTAGAAATACTGGACTTTTTTATAAGCGTTCTGATGGTTATGTTTGTGACAATAAATATGTTGTGCCTTACAATCCACATCTTCTCAAAGTGTTTAATTGTCATATTAATGTTGAAGTGGTTTCTAGCATTAAGTCTGTCAAATATTTGTATAAGTACATTTACAAAGGGCACGACGCTGCAGGAATAACAATTAGCTAGCGAATCAACTAATGAAACTATTGAACACGATGAACTACGTAGTTTTATCGAAACAAGATACGTTGGTCCGGTAGAAGCTGCTTGGAGAATATTAAATAAACCTTTACAAGATAAGAGCCACTCCATTACCAGATTACCAGTGCATTTACCAAATCAACAAAATGTTATTGTTAGTGATGATTGTGATGAAAGTGAAATCAGAAATGCATTAGAAAAACAAACAATGCTTCTAGATTATTTTGCACTAAATGTAAGAGACCATGAAGCTAGAGGGAACGCAACATAAGGTGAATCCACCACGTGATGACCGTTAAAGTTGCGCAGTAGATTAATGCGGTCGTTGCTTAGAAACGAACGTAGACAGTGCCGTCGTATAATTATTACATTACTTTGGTTTGGTTGAAGCAAAATAATTACAAGCATTTTAAAAATTGTGAAGATCTCATTCACAAAGTATTAAACCAGTAATTAATTATTAATAGTACTTCAAATAAAAATTTAAATTAAGTAATTATTTTAAATTTTGACAACTTTTAAAAATAATTTATGTAACACCTCGCGCAGGTTTGGTCACGTGGTGAATTCAACTTACGTTGGGACTACTATACCCAGTACGTGTATGGTGACATACCAACCCACTATGTGTTTAAAAAAAACAATAATCATACTAATACCTACGGGTATCATTGGCAAAGACGTCAGAAACAGTTCAACGTTATTCGACGAATGTATTCTGTAAGTCCCAGTCAAACTGAATTATTTCATTTACGTTTATTATTAATTCACATCAAAAGAGCAAAGAGTTTTGAAGATTTAAGAACAGTAAACGGAGAAGTTCAAGAATCTTACATAGCAACATGTCTTAAATTAGGACTGATTGAAAATGATCATGAATGGAAGAGAGCTATGCACGAAGCTGAAGTTTGGATGATGCCGAAACAGTTCAGATGTTTATTTGTTCGAATTCTGATGCATTGTCAGCCAACTCATCCTGAAGAACTATGGGATGAATTTAAAAAACCATTGTCAGAAGATTATGTCAGACATTTTGGCGAAATTAGAGGACAAAACAAAGGTTACGCTGACATTAACTTGCTTCTCGGTGCTGAAGGTTTTGATCTTACGATGTTTCCTACTATGCATCAAATAAGTGAGATTGAAACTAAGGATCATGTTTTAGATGAAGCGGAAACGATCGAAGATGCATCAAAATATTACGCAAATATAAATGAAAAGCAAAAACATATTGTTGATATTACACAGTAGTTAGAGCGCGCGTAAGCGCGCACTTTGGTGCTAGTGTTATTAAATTTAAATAATTTTTTGGAGTTAAATTTCATTATATTTAATAAATCCCGAGATCCCGCCCGAATATTCATACTCGAAAATCGGAATTAATAATTTAAAAATTCCTTGATTTCATAAAAAATAAATCTTCTATTTATTTTTTTTTGAAAATGTCACAATAATTTAGGCACCTAAAGTGTTTTTTACCAGTAAGGGTTCAATTCTCAAATAGCCGTCATTTTTTGGACCCAATATTGGTAATTATTGTACCTTAAAATTGAAGAGATATTTGGTATCTCAGAAGAACTTACACATGTTCATAATTCACAAATGCATTGATTTGTTTCCTGAACATCTATTAAAAAGATATATTTTTAAATTTAAATATTTTTTTGGGGTAAATTTAATTAAAATTAATAAATTCCAAGATCCCGCCCGGTTATTCAATCTCGACAAAATCGGAATTAATAATTTGAAAATTCTGGAATTTCATAAAAAATAAATCTTCTAATTAATGTTTTTATTTAAAATGTCACAATAATTTAGACACCTTAAGTGTTTTTTTACAAGTAAGGGTTCAATTCTGAAATACCTGTCATTTTTCGAGCCCAATTTAGGAAATGATTGTACTTTAAAATTGAAGTTAAATTTGAGCATCAGAAGAGCTTCTTGTACATATTCACAATTCACAAATACATTGATTTGTTTCCAAAACATCTATTAAAAGGGTAGGTATGTTTGTAAATTTAAATAAATTTTTGGGAATTAAATTTAATTAAAATAAATAAATCCCGGGATTCCGAGCCCAGTTATTCAATCTCGAAATCTCAGGATTAATAATTTTTAAATTCCGGGATTTAATAAAAAATAAATCTTCTATTTATATTCTTTTCCAAAAATCTCGGGATTGATCAAAAGTCATTCTCGAAATTCCGCGATTGTAAAAAATCCACGAGAGTGCATGAGAGTAAAATCATTATCATACCCGTTGAGTCTCGAACGCATAATGTAACTTTTCTTCATTTTCTTAAATATATGGGTTAAACCTGACGGAAATCCATGATATATGAGAAAGAGCTGTCACTTTTTGCTACGTTTAACAACAGAGTGCATCAAGTGCAACAGTAACCTACCGCGGAGAAATTCAGACAAGTTGGCAGTTTGTACCGCAAGAGCTACTAAAAGTGGTTTGTTACAATTTAGAGCTAATTCGGTGCATAATGTAATTAATATCTATAGGGATTAATAATTATTTCAGTTTCTACATTAATCGTAATTTATAATTATTGCGCAATTTTAAATACAACATTAGCAAACAAAAATATTTATAGCAATTCCGTAAATTTAACACCCTGTATAAACTTTAAAATGTTAAAATAAGTAGTAAAGTAATAAATTCTTACTTGATGAAGCAGAATTGGTGCTGGAACTATTAGTTGTTGCTGAATGTGTTCTATAGTACGGTGGAGTTCCTGTATCAGGTTTACCCAAAGGGGTGGTAGAACCTAAACGACGTGTAACATCGGGTGCAGGAGGCAGTCGATCTTCCTAAAACAGAAACAACAAAGGTTACCTGCTGTACGTGTAATACCAAATTGTAGTCGTTTAAAACAATGGTTGTGCATAATGAACAATTAGAACTTGATCAAATTTTACAACCACCCACTTTAATTAATCACTTAATTAATCATTATTTTTTAAGATATTAAATTTTTATTATGAAAAAATTCGATTTAAAATTTCATCACTAGTGATTTTAAAGTGTTAGTAAATACTCTGCATACGTGCATTTAGAAAAATTTGTTTCTCAATTAATGGTAGGTACCGACATCAAGCGCGCTAATGAATGATTAATTGCATTTGACACGTTTTGGTTTTGTTAACTTATACATGGTACATGATGATATTTAAATTACGGATATTATATAATTTTTAAAGCGTTTTGCATTTTTAAATGAATCGAATTTTCACCCCTTAAAAGTGTCAACTCAAAATAACATTTAATGTTATAATGGAAAAAAATTACCAATTACGTTTATTTATTAATTATTTATCTAGGTTTATAGGTTAATCAGCAAGCTTTAGTTGTAATTATAGGATGACCTAAATTAACGGCTAAATCAAAGCCTAGTAAGCATATCTAGGTCCTAAAGGTAGTAAGCAACACCTGGTGTCGGGGCTATAACTGAGAAAATTAGAATGCATGCTCCGACTGATCACTGATGGCTAGAATAAATGCATCACCCCTGTTATTCTGAAGTGTGTCCTGTGTCTTACAAGGCCGGTTTCGAGAAAACTGCTCGAGGGATGAACAATCGGCTCAAATCAGCAATCTGATGCCTGAATAGTGAACAAATAGTGATGCAAGCGTGTTCAGAAATTTTTGAACCTTGGAGAGACTTTCAAGAGCAGATATAAAAATTTAATTTTTCCCATAAAGAGTTTTTTTTTAATTTAAAACTGCTACCCTGTTTTACAATATTACGCTCGTTAAAAGTTAACTGTATAAAACCAGAAATTCATATTTCCTAAAAAGTTAACTTTTAACAACGTATTGTTATAACTAAGTGAATTTTTCAATTTACATGCACTTGAGGTTGCTATTTCAATTTAGCATTCTGCCATCTGATGAGATAACCGAGCCAAGCATGTAAAGAGAATTTTGTCTAGTTTCAGAATATTAAGTAAATAATACTTAATATTTGTTAGGTTTATTTCAAATATTAAACTCGTTGGTTGCTTCCAGAATGTTTAATGTTTAACAATTTTTATGTTTATGTCATATTAAAAATACCAAGTTGAAGTAATTTGTTTAACTTTTGCAAGTCGTACAGAAAAATGTAGTTTCTGGAGCGACATGTTAAATTAAAAGAAACATAAAAGATTGTTTAAATTAGACAAGAGACTGAAGCTGAAATAGCAGAAATAAAAAATAGTAATAGAAAACAGAAATGGAAATAACCTTTTATTGTCTGTCTCTGTCTATCACTCTGTTTCTGTCTATATCTCTTTCTCTTTTTTTCTGCTTCTATATCTCTCTGTCTTTCTCTTTTAATTTAATTAAAATTAATTTTCTCGTAATTTTAACTGTCATGATCGGCCAATCTAATTGGTCATCTCATCTGATAATCACATGTATCACATCGATGACGGATCTCATTTGACATCTCATCTATCGTGTAATCGCATCTGTCATGATCATCTCATCTCATCTGCTAATCTCATTTTTCATCTTCTATGGCAATCACATGTATAACATCGATGACAGATCTCATTTGACATCTCATCTATCACGTTATCTCTTCTATCATTATCATCTCATCTCATCTGCCAATCTCATTTGTCAACTCATCTGACAATCATATGTATAACATCGATGACTGAACTCATTTGACATCTCGTCTATCATGTAATCTCATCTGATATTATCATCTGCAAATCTCATTTGTCATCGCATCTGACAATCACGGGTATAACATCAATGACACAGGTCTTTTATAAAATTTCATATATCATGTAATCTCATCTGATATTATCATCTCATCTCATCTGCCAATCTCATTTAAATCTCATGTGACAATCACATGTATAACATCGATGACAGATCTCATTTGACATCTCTCATCAATCATATAATCTTAAGTGTCATGATCATCACATCTCATATGCCAATCCCATTTGTCACCTCATTTGACAATCACATGTATAACATCGATGACAGATCTCATTTGACATCTCATCTATCATATAATCTCATCTGTCATGATCGTCTCATCTGCCAACCCCATTTGTCATCTCATCAGATAATCACATGTAATACAACAATGATAGATCTCATCTATTATGTAATCTCATCTGTTTTGATTATCTTATCTCATCTGACAACCACATTATAACGTAGATGACAGATCGCATTGGACATCCCACCTATAATGTCATCTTATCTATCACGTAATCTTATCCTTCTTGATCATCTCATCTCATCTGACATTCACATGTATAACATTGACATCTTATGTATCATGTAATCTCATCTACCATGTAATCTCATCTATCATGATCATCTCATCTCGTATGGCAATCTCATTTATCATCTCAACTGACAGTCATATGTATAGCATCGATGACAGAGAGGATGGATCACATATTTGATGACAGATTGGATGACATAGAAGATGACAAATTGATTGTCATCTCATCTGTCAATCACATGTATATCATCGAAGACAGATAGGATAATATATTCGATGACAGATGAGATGACAGATGGAATAACATATATGATAACAAATAGGATGACGTATTGGATGACAGATAAAATGACGGATAGAATGACTGAGGGAATTTGACATCTCATCTATCATATAATATCATCTGTCATGATTATCTCATCAGCCAATCCCATTTGTAATCTCATCTGACAATCACATGTATAACATCAATGACAGATCTCCTCTGACATCTCATCTATCATGTAATCTCATCTGTCATGATTATCTCATCTGTTTTGATTATTTCATTTCATCTGTCAATCTCATTTGTCATCTCATCTGACAACCCCACTATAACATAGATGACAGATCGCATTTGACATCTCATCTATCACGTAATCTTATCTATCATATAATCTTATCTGTCTTGATCATCTCATCTGATAAACACATGTATAACATTGACATCTCATGTATCATGTAATCTCATCTACCATGTAATCTCATCTGTCATGATCACTTCATTTCATCTGCCAATCTCATTTGTCATCTCATCTGACAGTCATATGTATAATATCGATAACAGATAGATGGCAGATGGAATTAAATATGTGATAGCAAATAGGATGACGTATTGGATGACAGATAAAATGACGGATAGGATGACAGATTTTCTAAATATAAAATAAAAATAGAAAAACTGAAATAGAAAACAAAAATAGAAATAACTGCCTATTGTCAGATAAGATGAATGAGATATTGGATGACAGATAGGATGACGGACGGGATCACAGATGACGATTGGGAAGGCAAATGGCTCTTTCTATTCTCTACCACCCTCTCACTCTATCTATCGTAATAAGGGTGTCATAGAAATTTTTTCTTTTTCACATGTCAAAAACACGACATTTGTGACATAATATTTAGTGTTAATAATTGCTAAGACTGCAAAACGAATTTTTTTCCTAAAACACTGTTTTCATAAGCATTTTTGTTTGGATTGAAAACTGAAAATTACTAACAATGCTTGAAAAATTGCGAATGCTTAAGCACTATTTTTTAAATCACTGTACTTATTTTTTTCTTTCAAAAGGTTTATAATTGGCGAATTCATGTGAAATTGTGGCTCAGTAGAGTCAACCGTTCGACTATTAAATATTATCCACAAATAAAAATAAAGTAATGGCTTTTAAATGGAAGTCCAGTATATAAGAGAGCCGTGATAATAAAAGAGGATCAAAGGTCTAGAGCAAATAAACTACGTCAAATATCTAAAATTCGACGTATCAAACGATTCAGATAGAAAAATATTGAAAATAAAATCATCAAATTTAGGAACATCACTGTGGTGATAAAACGCACCCTGAAAGGAAAAGCAAACAATGATTCGGTTAAAGCTTCACAACACGACGATATTCCAAATATTGAAAGCTTAATTTTTTATCCGTTCTTGATCCAAATTTAAAATCTGTTTTTAAGAGAATTTTAGAGTGATGTAGTTACCAATTTGCTAATAAGTAAGTTACGGAGAATTTCATTGATGGTGTCTGATTGGGATGAGAATAAAGTAAAGATCCTGTATTTTGTATGAGAATGAGCAAGTATGTAAACCAAAACTCCTAAGAGGCTAGGGTGTATTCTAAAGTAAATATTCTTTCAGGGTTTCAACTTCTATACCATTTTATAATAAAATTCTTTTTTTGTAAATTTATTGGTTTTCTAATGCGGGTAAATATTTGTATGAGTATTATTTACGTTAGTAGGGATGAATTTAAGACGCACACAAAAAAAGAATGATCAAAGGACGTTATTAAAAATTTTAATAAATTTTTATATCATTCATAATTAACTTTTAATTACTTATTCTTCGCGTAAGCAAGAACAAGTTAACTGTGAAAGTTAGTCCGCAGGGAAGTTTAATTAGAATATAAAACACTATTAAAGATCTCTTTTACTTACAATTTTCTAAAGATTGAAATTTTATATATAAACAATTTATAAACCGTTTAACTTTACAAGAGGAGGGGCTATTTGGCACGTATTTGAATTCATGGGAATGGTTTTTCATAAGAAATGTGGCTAGCTCTATGCTCGACACTATTAGAGCTATAAGACTTCTTTAATGGTAGATAACGATAATCAAAAACTAAAACAACGCATTAAGCGATAAATTATTTAATTTGCAAAAAATGAATAACCAAGAGAAAGAAAAATGATTGAATGACCAAAAATTGTCCCAATTAACGCACTAAGAGCTTACAGAAGTAAATTAAAATTTTTCAAAAAGCTAACCAAAAACTCTTAACTCATTTGCCTAATTCTATGCAACAAAATTTTATACAAATAAAATTATTAAATGATTTATGCCACCATAACACAAAAGCAGACAGTTTTAAGTTATATGATAAAGCTCTGAATAATTTCTATTCACGATTTTAATCTTTCAGTAATTTTGCCTTTGTGTGATATGTCGTTTAAAGTGAAAGCATTTAAAGTTCTAGGAAATGATAACACTTTTTAATGTAATTGTAAATTGGGGTCCTTAATTATACAAGAAGTATAACGTTACTCAAAATTCAATTACCAGATAAAAATTCTAATAATTATTACTTAATTGAATTTTTTGGTTCGTTTATTATTTTTTTAATTTGATATTAATTGGATTGGAGGAGAAACTTGTACACACGTACAGTAAAATTTTTATTAATTACTGATAAACTAATTTCCTACAGAATTTTTTAGGGCATTTTTTAAAAATTTCCGTTATTGATTTTTGTTAAAATGAAAATGTTTATGAAGAAAAAAAATATTTTTTTATATTTAACCCCTTTTTCCCGAAAGCTAAACATGAACTACCAACTCCAATTTGATTTAAACTTCTTATCAACTCAACTCATAGTTGAGCAGTCACAATTTATGTAATCTGTGTGTCATCTTTTTTAGTGAATAGCTTTTACATTAAATTTTGTTCATGTTAAAATTAACTTTTTAAAGGAAAATAATTAAACTTGTTTAATTAAAAAATTCCACAAAATTTTATTTATATCGTATGTGCGATTAAAAGCGTGTTGATGTTGATGAAATAGTTAGAACTACTACAACAATGTATTTATTACTTTTTCCAATAATTGTTTTTTCGAGTAGTAATTTAAAGTGTATCAATAAATTTAAATTAATATTAAACACAGGTAGTATGAAGGGAGGCCATCAGCAATTTACTTTGGCCACAAATTGTTATTAGAAAAAAACACTGATTACCATCAAATTAATGATAACTCTGTCATCTGAGTGTTTCAGTTTGCGTTCCACATGGTAACTTGGAAATCGTGAAACATGCGATGTTGGTCACATTGTGGAAAAATTACCCATTACAGGTACCCATCAATAAACATCAAATAAAGCTGAAGAGTTTTCATTTTTGCTGAAAATTTTCAATGCTAAAATATAAAACCGAATTTTTTAAAGTCAATTGCAGCAAAAATCAAAAATATCAAAATGATTTTGTTTAATTTTCTTCAAGATATGTTGGTGGACATTTGAAAACACAGTTCTTTCCCAATTTGCTAAAAATACCTCCTTACGGTTTCTAAATCCAAAGTATCAGATTAGAACCCAAAAAATCACCTTGTGACGCTTTCAGTGGTGCAATTTAAAAGTTTTTGTAGTTTACAAGATTCCAATACGTGTGGGCAGTCCCTTAGCGTAAGAAGTCGAATATGGTAGCAAAATGATAGCCCACTCAAATTATACAAAAAAGAGGCTTCACTTCGCCAAAAATAGTATTTTCCTAAATCTTGGCGAGATTTAGAAATTTTTAGAAAAATTAGTTTATTTTACATTCATAAATTTTTTCCTCCATGATAAATTAACGAAAATCAAAATATTATGCATGTAATTTAAAGCTAAAAATGTCCTCTTCAACCACGTGTTTTTTGTTTTTCTCTAGATCTGATAGGTAATGAGTAATTTCAAACAATATAAAATAGTGCGCTCAGTGTCACTTTCATCTCGCAACCCATGGGTACTGCAGTACACACAAAATAGGTTAACTTTCAACAACATTTTTCTCAAAAACTGTGAAAATTTTGAAAAATCGCACAACATCTATTTTATAGATAATTACCTCCTCTATAATTTTTATAAAACACATTTTTCCGAAAAATCAATAAAAAGTGAGATATTTACAAAAAAGTCGTTTTCGTGACCTTAGATCTCGAATAACCATTGAAGCTCACATGATATCGATGGGGACTTTTTGCATGTTGTTTCTAACGGTCTAATTAAGATGTATGCAAAAATTTAGCTTGCTATTATTTTTTCCAAAGTAAAATGCTAATTAGGTTGGGTTAATTGCTATATGTCTATAGATAAATGATAATTTAAACAGAAACTTTAAATGAAAATAAAAAACCTGAAACATTTAGATTTTCTCTTTTACCTGTAACTTTCTTGCTAGTGAAAACTTTTTAACTTTGTAAAAACATTTTAATTAACACTTTTTCTCCTACATTTATTTACCTTAAAGTAGTAAAAAGTCTAGTAAGCCGATTGGCTTTTGTTTCTTTTATATGAATTTTTCGCGATTTCTTATAAGCTTCGTATTTAATTTCCCCATTAAGCTCACCCCTTTTTTAATGTAATTATAAACAGGTATTACATTTACTCTTTTAAAATAGTTTTAATGTATTTTTTATTAATTTCAAATGCATCAGTGTGCTTTCTCCGTACCCAGAGAACATACCACCACTCTGTTGGATTAGCTGAGATTATTGTTCATTAGTAGAAACAAGCTGCACCAAACAAAAATTATAAGCATTTTAAGTTGTTATTAAAACACGAAACTAAATTAAGGAGACCATAAAGAAAACTGTGGGGAGGCGCCAAAGGAAAATTGTTACGCTAGCGCTTTTCTTTTGAGAGAAAAAATATTGGGTTCGCTAGAAAATATATAGGGAACAAATTATGTGTTGTCTCGAAAAATACAGTATTTAATCGATTGTTAATAATTCAAAGTTAATAATTGCTCCATTTAGATGTGTAACAACGAACAACTCGTATGTAATCGATTATTTTATGTAACACTTTTACGTGTTCACGTTTGAAATAAAGGACGTATTTGAAGCAGAGCTGATAAATTTTTAAATTTTCTTTGAAAACTTTTTACTACTGATTGAATTAATTTGTACTATTTACCCTGTGGAGTCTTGGAGTAATTTTTGCCCATTAACACTGTTAACGCCACACCGGGTACAAAATTACTAAATTTAAATTTAATTTTGATAAATGTAAAATAGAAGAGTTTTGTGAAGGTAAAATAGCGAATTGTCAATTTGATAAGAATTAAAATCATATCTTTAGCTGCACTTATCTGCTACGTCACCGTATAAACTGATGACAACTTTCGTCGATAGTAAAAATGAAAAATTTGTTTTGAATAAGTAATATAAAATTTATGCACATTTTAAATTAAAAATGTACAGGGTTAGGCAAAATTTAAAAGTTACTTAAGAAAAAGCTTTAAAGAAAATATTAAACGTAGTCTCGCTTTGCTTTAATTATTGAGGGCGAGTGGATAAAGAAGCTGTGTGATAATTTTTACTTATTTTGTGTTGAATGTTAAAAATTAAATGAAAATCAGTTAAGAAGCAAACAATTACATCAAATGTGGTTTTTATTAATTACACATTTTTGACAGATACCAATCAATCCCTTTATCCACTTGCATGTATGTAGTTGTATATGTAGGTACATTCAATTCAGATCATTTCCTCTAGAGCTGATTAAAATAATTTGTACTATTTACCATTGAGTCTCGAAATATTTTCTTCTATTTTCTGAGGTTGCTCATTAACACTGTTAACACCACACCGGCTACAAATATACTGAATAAATGTCATTTATTTAATGTAAAATAGAACAATTTTGTGAAGGTAAAATATCGAATTATCAATTTGATAAGAATTAAAATAATAAAGCTGCACTTATCACGTCACCGTATTAACTGGTGACAACTTTCATCAGCAGTAAAAATGAAAAATTCGATTTGATATATAAAATTTATGCAGATTTGAAAATAAAAAGGTACAGGACTAGCCAAAATATAGTGGTTATAATTAATTTTACCTCAAGAAGCTTTTAAAATAAGAAGATATTAAATGAAGTCAAAACTATCGAAATATCTTAATTTTAATCATTTCCCCTAAAGGCGGCGCCACATAAAGTCTAATGGTTCGACCACACACACAACAGACTTGCCTTCCAAACCGGAGCGTCTGGACAGCGTTCAGGCCTCCTGCACAGTGCTCAGGCCAAACATGTCCTGTGTGTGTAGACGGGCCTTTATACTCCCGTTTGACCATCGTTCAGGAGGCATGCGCGGACTATGAGCTGGCCTGTTCAACTTCAAAAATCCGCCTGTACAGGCCTGACCAGAGTAAATGTCCTGTACGTGTATTGTACAATTCTCAAAAGAAAGCGTTAAGGGTAAGGAAGCGGGGCTACTATCTCTATGGAAACCATAGGCGCCGTGAGTTTGATTTTTACTGCTATCTTAGTAATTAAAAAGTAAGTTAAAAGTCGCGAAGTTATCTTTATAATTTATTTGTGCAACTGCATTAATGAAGCGGAACAATTAATATGTACAGCAATAATATTTTATAGTGACGAGCTGAGGAAAAGCGCAGATACCTAAATTTGTATTTTTCTTCTCTATGCAATAGTAATCAACTAGTTACTTATAATTTAGTAGCCACTGATACAAACGAATTTATTTTAAACCAATCGTGTTTAAGGTAGGCGCTTCCCCTCAGCTCGTCACTATAAAATATTATTGCAATATGTAAATTCAAGAAATGTAATGCAAATTGTGAGTTTCGCTATGTAATTGTAATAGACAGATTCTGCATTCCTTAGATAATTTTTCTTTCCAGATTCGTACAATACGTGTGAAGTGTGAATGCAAAGTAATAGTTTAGGCTTGACTGCGCAGTTTTGACCTGTAAAGGCCAAACTGTGTGTGTGGCACATCTTTAAAGTACAGCCAGGATCAGTAATGAGCACGTAGTCTTCATAAAATACTTTTGTTTATCTACACGTTACATGCTCTGGCTAATCTCCCTGTGTGTTATCGAAGTCTTTCATTTCGGTGTTAATTATATGTTCCAAACAACAGGTAAACGTAAGTCAATCATCCTAACCTTTTTAATACAGAATATTAATTACATGTCGACATTGTTTGCATTAAAACCATTGTCTAAATAGAGTGTAAAAACTAATGTACATGTCTGATGAGTGATGAGGATTAATTTTTGAAAAAGTTCAAGAAAAGATAACCTAGAAACATACTGGCTTTAGCACAAATCGCACTTCATAAGACTCTTTTCATTTTAGCTAAAGGCTCGTATCGAATAAATTTTTCAAAGTTGTTCTGAGTGAAAGGTTGCGAATTATACAGCAACAGTTGTCTTAAATTTAAATGGGATAAGCAGCTCAAAGAAGAGTGTTAAAGCGATATTTATATTTCGCGAGTTTGAAAATATTAATTCTTACTTTTCATTTTTAAAAAAACACGTCTAATAATTTTTAGTAATTATACGTTTAACTCGCATTATTTATAAATAATGTCTCTTTCAAATAATAAATGTTGTTTATGCATTCATAGAGAGACAAAGTAGTATAAGATTTGCCAACATAGAAAAACACCCCAAAAACGATTTAAAGATTTAAAAAATTTAAAAATTCATTGACACTGGACCGCAGGAGGTTGGCATGGTAAATACACACATCGAAGCCAAGAGAAAGCAATTCGACGGCCTATTACAGAATAATAAATTCACCACAAATTTTTTAGACATTTAAAATAAAATTTATCAGGAATATAATGGAAAGAAGCGTATTGTAGTGAAGCTCGTGTGAAGCTAACTTTTAACATTTATTTTAAACCTCAAAGTGCAACTTAAATCGCAATAGAGAGATCCAGGAAGTTCTAAAAATTTAAATGCACTTATGATGCATGTTATATAAAATATAAAACTGAATTTTTAATATTGAATGAAAGGGTGGAAAAAATTATAGTTATTATCCTATTTTAAATATCTTAGCGGATTATTTAACACTTCGTCACCATAATATTTATAAGAGACATGTATATTTGGATATACCCCATGAGCCACGCTCTTTGCTGCACGACAATAACATTTTTAAACTTTTGCTCTTTAGAGCAGGGGTAGCCAATTTCACTATTTTCCTTACAATTGTGTCGCGATCTACCTGCTAAATTCTTGACTTCAACTATGATGGAGAGCCACCTGACGAGCTGACTCGTTAGCTAGTTTGGTTTGAACGTCGAATGGAAGTTTAATGCCATTTGGGCTATTTCGATTTTGTGAGCAGCAAAATGAGATTTTGCATAATGTTGTCTAATTTTTTAAGGTCTGTTCTCATGAAAAAAATTAAGATTAGCTTAACGTCATGTAAAATAATAAGGTTACTTAGAGCCATGATTATAAACTACAAATAAAGTTTATGTCGAGCAAAAATTTATCTTTTTTACACATGGCAGCATAGCAATGTTACAATGTCAAACTTTGAGGTTTGAACATAAATATTAAAATTTGAAGTTATTTTCTTTTTGTGTTGTGTCATCAAACTTTGACATTGTAAGATTGCTACGTTGCCATGTCTAAAAAAGATAAATTTTATTCTTGAGATAACCTTTATTTGTCATTTGTAATCGCGGCTCTTAGTTGTATAATATGATACTAAAGGAGCCATGACTGTGAATCACGATTAAGTTGCTTTTGCGTGTTGAAATCGTCTCCTGTCGGCTATGATCTATCAAAAATCGCTTGGCGATCTGTTGGCCATTTCTACTCTAGAGAGTAGGCCACGAAACTGATAGCCGCTTACAATTTTGACTGCAACCTAAATAACAAATGTCATTACTGTGATCACCGAACAGATGCAGCTAAGCCACTCCCCACAAATTTCTGTCAAATAAGGTCGAAGCATGTCAATTCTTGTTCGAGTGTTGTAAACCGTATTTTCAAAATTCGACCAATAGAAAAATTCAATTCGAATATCGCGCGTTTATTGTAGGAGTGGTGTAGCTAAATCTGTTCGATAGGCAGAGGAAGATATTTTTATAAATAAAAAAATTGACCAGTGTAGGTGTAGTGTAGTGTCAAATGTCATAAATTTCAATATTATATTTCAGTTTGACATTTACCTACACTAATTCATTTTTTTAATTCTAAAAATCTATCTATCTAGACTAGACTGATCTACGCCATCTTACTTATAAACTTTATATTAACATTTCGTAAATACTTTGAAAATTAAGTATTTTTTTCACATTTCCAGAGGGATGTAAATCCCAACCTTCAATCTTTAAAAGTACTAGCATGAAGTGTAAGTTTCTTTTCATGTGTCCGACTTTAATTATAATATGGAGTTTTTGGACCAGAAGCTAACCTGTTTAATGAGTAAGAACAACTCATGACTCGTGTAATGTAATGTAATGATGTTTCACTGTACAGGGTGATATTTTTTAATGAAACTAACAATTTCCATTAGGAACGCTAAGTTACGTAGTCACGTAGTCGATTAAAGTCCAAAAAAGATGCATTTCGATGAGCTTTAAGCAGGGTCGGATTTACGTTTTCAAAAAAAATGTTCTAGACCTAGACTGAAACGATAATTAAGTGTTGAAAATTACCTCAAAAAGCGATAGCTATGGGTTTGCCTTTAGTAACTTAATTTTGAGACACTGAAAATAAATGCTGCCAATTTGCCAACTTTATTAAAATACTTGGCTATATCCCTATTTTGTAGCATTTTCATATCTAATTTCCGCGATTATGAAGCATGCAAAAATATTTATGTTAATTGATTTAAATGCAGAATTTTATGCCCTACAAGTTTTATTTGAAGCTTTTTTGCCTAAAATAGTTAAGGAATCAGAAAATTACAAAAGTTGGATTTTATATGCTAGATACTTCTGATTGAGAACTGTGGCCACCAGGTGGTGACTTATTTATCAAAGTATTTCTTTATCAAAGACTATTAAAACTATTATTGAGATTGTAAATTTGTTCTATGCTTTTAGGACATACTGTATATGTGTAGTTGTTAATAACAAACGATTAATTACAAACTATACGTTAAAATAAAGGCTGAGCAACGCCGCGCGTTTTACATTCTTTGCATACATTTTTACACCATCAAATTCTTGCTTTTTAAGAGAAATTTTTTTCAATCTAAAGATGATTTTATTTTTATTTGTCTTTTATTCAATAAATTTGGTAAATGTTTACGACTCCCTCATAACATATTTTTACTAAAACCAAACTGTTGTTTATTTTCTAGTGAGGATAATTTATTAACTTAACGATTTAGTAGGGCTCTTATACTATAAGAAAGTATAAGAAAGTAGGTTTTTATAAAAACTTTTGTCACTTTTATAGATTTTCTGTTCACGCCTGTTAACTTTGGGCGAATTGAGGGTTGAGTTTGTAATCAAGCCACAAAAACGTGATCAGGACGTTGAATTTATCAATACTATCATTATAACCGTGACTCCTTTTTGGCATTCCGTAAGTGTTTTAGGTGCTTATGTAAAATTTTAACAAATTGCGAGCGTAAGATAAAAATCACATAGTAGAAACAAAAAAGTAGGTAAGGATAATTTTAAGTAGCTCAAATTTAACGTGTGAGAGTTGATATAAATTTTCGGCCAACTTTTTTTACAACCAAAATGTACACTTTCACACGCCACTTTTTGTCTTGATCCTATTTGAGGTCACTTCGGAACGACCACTTAACACATATTCAAAATCAAAGAAAACCCACTCTTTTTTATTTTTTTAACGCTCTCTTAAATTTACACGAAAAAGATTTAAATGCGTAAAAGTAAATTATCGAATGGATGTATTAAAGAATCGATTTAAAAGTAATCGCCTGGAAGCGATCAAAACAAGAAGTGATTTTATTGAAACGTACGAGATTTAGCGCAGGTGTTATATTGGTGTATAGCTCCAAAGTATTTTATTTTACTTCTTTATTCTTTTGAAATTTATCAGAGTAAAACTTTTTCTTTTCGTGTAATTTTAAATTAGTGTACTCTTTAGTACATCAATCTTGCGTTATTTAAAGAACACTTTAGGTAAGGTAACAATGGTAAATTTACGAACGTAACCTAATTTGCTCGCCAAAATACATTTAACCAAACTCGAGAGAGAAACTTAACAATTCTCAAACTTTAAAAACAAAATGTCAAACTTATTTAACTCGAGTAGATACGTTAGGATGAGTTTTGTTACATGTACCTTCTGTTCTTCTTCTTCTGGTACGTTAATTTGTACAAATTAATTTTATTTAATGGCAAATTCAAGTGTCTTTTGTATAGAAACATCCAAAATTAGTGATTACCAAGAAAAATCATTTATTGCATGCGAGATACTATTACGACAGAAGAGACTCAAAGAAACTTGAAAATTGGTACTTAAATTCTCGTTAGTAGAAAATTAAATTTAGAATTGTACTTTCATTTAATTTGTCACTAATGATTCCTCAGAAATTCTTAAATAATAGATACATACTAGCAGTTATAATACAAAAAATATCTGTTGTGTCAACACAAGACTTTCCGATTGAGTTGATTATTTTAAGACCAAAACAGTTAGAAAACAAAAGAATACAGAACATTTTTATAATCACTGATTAAAAATAAATAAAAGTCAAAATTTTTTGACAAATGTCAAATTTTTTGACAACTGTCAAATTTTTTGACAATTGTCAGAAACGTCAGCTGCCAAATATTATTAGATATTTGATTGCGTAAAAACTCTTTTAGAAACAAAATAATTTTAAAAAATTTTATATCATTGAATAAAAAAAAAAGTTCTCTATCGGATGATATAAAAAAAATTATATAGTTCCATTTAAAAAACACAAAATTTCCTTAATTGCACGCCCCCTAGCGGACCGATTTTGAACAAACTCCTTTCTGCACTCCGTCGTTATCTGATAAGACCCTATACCAAATTTCAAGTCAATCGGTTCGGCCGTTTCAGAGATTTCGTGGGGAACTACATCCACACATACATACACACACACAGACTTTTTTCTAAAAATGGTCTAGATCGACTCGGGGGACCTCAAAATACATATATCCGGTGTTATCTCAAAAAATTTTTTTTACCCCATTACAATACTTTCCTTTAATACCTTAAGGTATCGGAAAGTAATATTAACACGTAGATGTCGCATCTAGATTTTGGCTTCTAAAAGATAGGTTTGCATCACACAGCCATTGTAGACGTTTCTATCGGAAGTACATACTCACTCATTTCCTTAACGAGTACTTATTGATAATATACACCTGTTCCTTTAGGTTACCATCAAGAAAACAATTAAAAGCGATTAGGTTTTCTTTAGAAACTCAAATTGGTATGAGAAACAGCTCCAATTTCTCATTTCACAACAGAATTTCTGTTACTTCTTATTTATGTCAATGGCGGGCTTATTGAGAGTAATTACAATTAATAAGAACGATAGAAGTTGATGAAGGTGTGGGAAAATGAAAATATTGAAAGGGTAAAATTGAAAGATAGTAATTTCGTATATTCGTGTGCAAATTAATTAAAAGGCTTTTCACACGTGAACAAATTGTGGATATAAAAGCGATTATGAAAAAGAACAATAGTTGAAGGGATAAGTGACAATGATTTTTTCATCAAAATCCAAGTTTCCCTAAAAATGGAATTGCAAGACCTAAAATAAATTGTCACTAGCAGCTATTGTAATAAGTTAAATAACGTAAAAATTGATAACGCATTTTTAAAGAACAAAATAACCCTCGACGCTTGTCCAAATGGAAAAATTTACATCCAGGATTTACTTTTACTACAAAAATACATTTGAAGATTGATCGTATACATAATTAAGTTGAACCGTTGTTGCTATGTCCCCTTTACTCGCGATTTCAGCTTTGAAGTCCATTCAGTTCACCCAGTTATTGGTCCCTAAAAATTCCTTATAAAAATGAAACAGACAAAATATTCCATTAATTTCAAAACGACTCAGCGTTTCTTTCTACTGAAATGCATAATATTTTACAGAGCGTCCTAAAGATGAGCAAATATAAAGGGTCGTAACCTGACCTAGACGACGTAGCATAGGGGTTTTAGTGGTAAATTTTTAATGTTAAGATTATTTGGTTTTATAATAGTTGAGCTAACTTTCTTAAAAATAGTTTTTTTTAAATAAATCATCATTTACTAGCTTACAACCTACATAGGGTAAGACCGGGAGAGATGGCTCACCTTTTTTATTTTTGTGATACAAAATTAAATAGTCAAAATCAAAAGCCTTTAATCGTTAAAGCATTTTACAGAGGATCAAATGTAAAAAATAAAGTAAAAAAAATAGTGTTTTTTTAAGTTTCAACAAATGAACGTAGATTTAAAAAAATGATTAAAAAACCATCTCACCATAACAGCATGAGAGAGAGATGGCGCACTAAATAAATCTTTGTTTTTATATTTTTTCTTTCTTGCCAGTTGCCACATTGAAAAGTATGAGTAATAAACGTTGTACAGCCAGTCTCACAATTATTGGCCACCCTGCTATAATTCTAGCATGAATTGTGGATGCAACCATCATAACACCCCTTACTAAAATTGAGGGGTAACTTTATTTTGCCAACAAGTAGTAAATCAACAACCCTCCTTTTTGTTCTTTTCTCGTGGTTGACTAATAACCACCCTAGCGTATAGCCAAGGGGGCCAATAGTTTTGAGGCTGACTGTACAACCCTCGTGAAGCCATTTTGAGGCATTTAATGCATTGTAGCCAGTCGTAGTGTAGTAGGTACAAGGTACCCCAAACTGTCTTGATATTTCATGAACTCCAGTACTTCCACTTCTTACAGTTTTTACTGCTAAAGTTAATTGTTCTTCACTCCACGAAGCTCTAGAGTAGCTTCCTCAATCAAAAAATCATTAACTCAGATACGTTATTTACTTAACAAAACCGGGTGAAATGACTTGCACGATCTCACCCAATTACGTTGGGTGAGATTGCGCACGCCCCCGCCCCCCTGCACTGGCATTCTTTAATAAAATTAATAATAATAATAATATATGTATTTCGCCATCAAAAAAAAACTTACATGACAAGTCTACAAAAGTCTGTAAAATAGTCTATAAAATATCTATAAAAAGTCTATAAAATATCAATACATCAATACACATTAAAACAATAAATACATATCGCTACAATTATTCTCAAACACTCAAACTTCACCAACAGTTTAAAAAGAAACGTTCACTGACTACATCACTATAAATCGACCACGGACAAGTTCATAAACTCTTGAACACTGTAAAAGGCATTCTCAGCCAAATAGTCTTTTACTACTTTTTTAAATTTGTTTAGTTGATACTTTTTTATGTGTTCTGGTAGCTTGTTGTATAATTTTAAACAAAAATAGTTTGTACCCTGTTTGGCACAGTTTACTCTATGGTAGGGTATTATTAATTGGTTTTTACTCCTCGTGTCGTGATCGTGTGTGTCACTATGGACGCGAAAATGCAAGCGATTCTGATGAGTATAAGTCAAACAAACCAGTATATATAAGGAATACAAGGTGAGTATCTTCTCTCTAATAAAAAGTTGTCTACAACTACTCCTGTAATCTGCACCACACAAGATTCTTATCGCTTTCTTTTGTTTCAAGAAGACATCGTGCGAACTCGAAGAACGAATTATAGGCTAGAACAATTCTTCAATCATTTCTTTACACATAGATAGCAACAGAACTTCAAATATTCTTTAATTTTAATGTGTATAAGTTACAATTTGTAAACCAGTGTAAAAGTTTGGAGATATAAAATATAATATTAATTATTTAAGTGCCTTAAATGATAGCACAATCAACGGGGCACTACTAAATAACAACTAGGCATCATCACTAACACTTCGACTGTGTTTTTAGTCACCTAAACAGCCATTATCGATAAAATATTTCACTGCGCCATCTCACCCGCGGCGCCATCTCTCCCGGTTTTACTCTAAGTCAAATTTTCGATAAAATCGATACTTTGAATCGAAAAATGAACAACTTCCTTAGGCTGGTATTAGACTGTCAAAGATCTTTGACAAAGTTCTTTTTTAAAAGCTTTATTATACAATATTTTACAGTGGAATAAGGTACATTGTATAAAAATATGTTATAAAATAGCTTGAACTTTGTCAAATATCTTGGACAGTGTAATACCAGCCTTACCCTTCATATGCACGAGCTTAAATTTTAGAGTTAAGTAAGAAACACACATAGATACCCCCTGCTAATATTTCGGACTAATCGAAGACATCAAATTTAATTTTTTTTAGGTTTGTTTGTCATTTATTATTATTAGTTTGGTCAAAAAAATTAAAATTTGCCAATCGACGTAATAATTGAGATACGTGTACGCTATGCTAGCTCCATAAATACCCCGGTCTCTTTTTTGAAAAAACTTGAAAATTGCCCCCCACAAAATCGTACAGCAAAAAGTATGCCAAAAGAATTTCCTTTCAAAATAACTGCCACACGTCTTGTGGCTATCGTCTATACAGGATGATCAAACACTTAAGTCGGGCGCTTTAAAATGAAAACCAATAGAAATAGAAGAAAAGTTTACTGAAATAATTTGTTCAGGAAAGTGTCCTCCCCAACATACGATGCATATCTTCATTTTATTGCTAATAGAAAAACACTGACAACGCTAACTATGATTTCTTTAAATTACACCATATGTAAAAAATTCGTCAATCGATAGAAAATTTTATTGTCTTTACAGATGTGCAATTGTTTTTATCCCTACATAAATTTTTTTTTTAAAAACGCGTTTAACTGAAAAAAAGTGGAGACTTTTTACAAATATTCGGACTATTTTTCAGCTATTCCCGTTTAATCAAAATTTTTTTTTAGCTAGGGATAAAAACAATTGCACATTTGTAAAGAGAATTAAATATTCGAGAGATTAAATTAAATATTGATTGACGATTTTTTTAAATATGGTGTAATTTAAAAAAATCATAGTTGGCGTTGTCAGTGTTTTTCTATTAACAATAATATGAAGATATGTTGGGGGAGGACACTTTCCTGAACAAACTATTTCAATAAACTTTTCTTCTATTTCTATTGGTTTTCATTTTAAAGTGTTTGACCACCCTGTATAAGAACATTCGGACCAATCCCTTGGCCATTATGCCTGTACTTACTAGATTTCCAAGAATTTCGGCGTAAAAATTTTTTTTCCGGTTAAATTTAAATTCTGAATCGGGAGTCTCTAGAGGTCTAGATCGTCGCTTCGGTATCGGTTCCTTGATAGAAAAAAAATATACCTCCCATACCTACCCCGCGCCGGAGAGGAGAAAACATTACCCTTAGCGGCGGCAGCGAGACGCCTGGCACATTTTCTATGGCAATAATAAATTTCGGACCTGCTTTAAAAGTTACATCGCACCTTCCCCTACGACCTACCGTGAGATAGTTTCTACGATTCCCATAAAGAGGGAGCTGCAATTTTTCCAAAAGTGTCCATTTTTAGCCATAATTTATTTATTTTTTGTTTATTTACGGTTGCATAAAAGCAAATTATGATTTAATCCGAGAATTAAGATTATAATCCTTTAATATGGCTTTGAACATATTGAATATATTTCGATATATTGATATATCGATATTCGGATATATCGATATTTATCGATATCGATATTTTATAAATATCGATATATCGATATGAAATTCTCAATATCGCCCACCCATAGTCGGCAGACATAATTACCGCGCTTGTCAACCTTCAACTAAACTCGCAGGGAACTTGCGAAATATCGAAACGGGTTGGATTTATCGCAAGTTTTTGCGACAGTGCAATTTTAGTGTTTAGATTAAGAAGTTGCAATCGCCAGACAGAACTTCCGCAAGTCTATCGAAAGTGCTGATTAAGTGACTTGCAGTGGTGTTTACATTTTGCGACAGCAGTGTCCGATAGCAACTCGCGGAAGTTTCTCGCCAGTCTAATCGTACCTTAGACCTCACTGTAGGTTGTAGGTGCTAGGCTAGATGGGATGGTTGGGGCGACGGTCAGTTCGTCAATATGTGGCGAGGCACTCAGAGACTTCTCAGACGCCAAAGAGGAAAAAGAGGAGAATTTTGAAAAAAATTTAAAAAATGAGTATTTTATATTCGATGTGCTCACATGTTCAAGATAATATTTTTCGTGAAATTTGCAACAGTTTGTTGATCTACATGACGGGACAAGTAAAATCAAACATTTTGTATAAATATAGTTAGAGAAAACAAACCCAAATTTGCATTTTCGAAGTATTTAGAAAAGCAAAACTCGGATTCAAATGTACATTTTATACTTTTATTATTATTGTTTTATTCAAATGAACATTGTTGAGTGTAAATTGTTAGATTATTCCAAAAACTCTAGAGATGAACTTAACTAGAAATTGCCGACTAGGGAATGAAGATGAAGTATCTCTGTATATTTGATTAATTTATATCTATTATTACACCCTATCTACTACTATAGGTGTAGGTACATAAGCTAAAGTTAACGTTATTAATTATATTAGTGTCAAACGATTGATGGTGATGAATAGACATCGGTTCAAATTTCAAAATTAAAACAAAAACTATACGAAAACTGTTCATATCTTGTCTTGTTGTATGAAAATATTTTCTTTTTTCTTAACGAACTTCACAATGTATAAATAATTATACATCTACATAGAAAATGTTGCAGCAAACAACTGGAGCTTTGAATCGTTTTCCCATGTATCTTACTTTTCTAACCCGTACCGACTTTTCTCTTAATCCGAACAACTTAAATCAAAACTCCAAAGTGTTAACAGAAACTCTTCTATACAAAGACGAATTTGATTTAAACATAAAGTTTATGTTTTATTGTTTATGGGAATTTGTTTATTCGAGCAAACTAACATTTAAGACAAAAACAAGCAAAATGTATTCGTTGTGTTATTCTTAATTAAACGCAGAGTTTCCAACAATGAAAAAGGCTCGTTGTTGGTTGTAAAATGTTGATCAAAACATCCGAAACATAATAGAAACGGTTGAATTGCTAAACAAAAATCAATTGTTATTAATCACACTTAGATCAAACAAAAGGAAATTATTTGGCGATAAACCGTGTATTATTATAGAACTATAGACAGAATTAGGTTAACTTATTAAACCTTGATCATTTGGGTTTGATGAATGCAATCCCAAGTCACTATAGGAAGAAAGGATGTCCGTATAATACGCATTCTCCACCGTTCATTCTCGTCGGATGAATTATGCACAAATGAATAAAGATAAACAAGTAGAGTGTTGGCAGAAATAATTTGCTGAAATAAAATGCTTTTTTTAAATTTAAACTGTAATTTATTATACAGTATGGAAAGCGCTTATGGAATAAAATCGCTAACTTAGAAGTTAGAAACTAACCTTATTCAACAAAAATGCTCGGTTCCATTAAGAAAAACATTGTTGTCGTCGCCGCTTTATAAGAGTGATGGTGTCTCAAACAAGCGAATACCACTAAAAGAACCCTAATTTAAAAAATAATTTCAAGTATACGTCTGTTTTTATTAAATAAAGTCGAACATATTCCATAAGTTGTTTCCACACTGTATGTTTTGCGTTCGCTAATTGAGTTCAATTCTATAAAGAATTTCTTAAAACTTTACAACTTTAGATGGTAGAAGATAAAGTTATTTAATTAAAACTATTTTCAAATTGTTACCAACGCTTATGTAAGTATCTTAATTAAGAAGATTAAAATACGGGAATTAGTTAAAATAAAAAGGAAGGACTCCTTTATCTAATTACTCTAATTCAAACTTCGACTTGAAGTAATTGTATAAAATCCCTTTTTTTAATTACACCTCATTTAATTCTAAAAGTGTTACTTCTATACAATGAAAGGCGACCAAAAGTATTTTTCAACACAAAAAGACTTTTTGTTAGTGTTTGAAAGTTGAGTATTTTGGCATGAAATTCAAAACGCGAAAATGTCGGAATAGATATCGAATAAATAAGTACTACGGGTGCATTTTAATTTGAAAGAAATGGAAAATTTCATTGTCGAAAAAGCTCTTGATTTAATAAATAATATGACGGTATGACATTTTTTAATAGAATTATATTTCGATTTCGCTTTGAAATTGTCAGTTTTCGAGCTAGGAACGATTGCAAGATTAAAAACTCACTAGAGGAGCTTCCATTTAAGTTTATTTTTGATCGACGTTATCACAACTTTTGTAACATAGAAAAGGATTATTGATTCTTTTCTAAAAAATGATATGAAAATTCTAAAATGATGTTTGTGTAACGATCCAAAAAACTTCACTTTTTTTAATAATCAGTTACGAAGCAACAAAATAATGTTAGTAGGTAAACTTGAATTTTTTTTCTTTACCGACACGTGACATTTTGAATACTCAATAAATAATTAATTTAATAATAAATTGTGTAAACTAATATTAAATAAAAATTAACAATAAATGTATTAATTAAATTAAACGCAATAATAAATCGTTCTCATCTTAATTTATACATATTAAAATGGTCACGTGTCAATAAAGAAAAAAAATTTAAGTATACGTACTGAAAAACCCTCACATACGGGAATGGGGTTATTCCTAATCTCCAAAGAAGTACAAAAAACTGAATAAATTCTTTGAATTATTTCAAGTAATGTTATTTTTTTTCATATTTCTAGGACCTGTTATTTAAAAATTCAAAATGGTTACCGATATATCGCACAAAACTGAAAATAATTGGCAATTTACTTTTTCGACTGCAGTATAGTTTGAAAATAATATACTTTAGAAAAAATATTCTCTGATAACTTTTTCAGTAGGACAAAAAGAGCTATTAAACGATACTAAACTGAACCTTTTATCACATCGGCGCTAGGCGTCGCGGCGTTCAACTTTGTATTTTCTTATACGAACCTATCGTCTTTTATGGATAAAATTACTGAGTTGGCTTGTTTCCTACGGATATGAAATGAGAATTTTTTATCTTTTACTGGTTTTCTTAATTTCTACGACTGGCTGTTATTTTTTACAATGAAATGGTAGATATTTTTAAAAACAAGAAAAGTGTTAAAAATCCTGAAAAATTGTTCCATATTTCTGATATTTACATTACCATGGCAACAACGTCTCAAATGAAAGTTCAGAATTATTGTTAATTAATTGTGGATTCGTTTTACAAAAACATGCGTGGAGCAAAAATACTGTATAAAAGTTGTGTAAAGTGTCTCTTTTTTTCACTCTGACACTGCTTGATGGCATGAGCGGTAAATTTTCTCATTTGTGGATAAAAGTACCACTTCATGCACTTGTTGCATAAATAACTAAAATGTAGAAAAGCTTTAATTAAATTTTGTTAAAATACAATTAAATTTTATTCGCTTATTTAAATTGTTATGAACCAAAACGAAGTTACAAACAAATAATACAAAAGTATTTAATAGATTTTACTAAATTTAATTAAACTTTCAATATTTAATTGTATTAAAATTTTATAGCTACCGTTTTGCATCCCTTAAATATAAATATAGTGCTACTAAGTTTACAAAAATCAAGGAAAATATGCGAACTAATTTGAAGACAGAACAATTCGGACCAATCGTATGCACAAATTCGTTTAAGTACACTCTTACACATAATTATTTGGCATAAAAACATAACCTCACTCTAAACAAAAAATGTTGGCATTTGAAAAAATATGTCGTCATTTGACATTCTGATTACGAATACTTTTTTATCTTTATGTGCGATCTTTGCTCCCTAGCCACGTTCTCTTTCTCTCAGGACTTTTGTAAGCTTGGTGCCACTCTCTGCAATTGATATCCATTGATTTTTCGCTATACATTTTTCAAAGATCGGTATATCAACTATGAATTAAAGGTTTTGGTGCTAAAGAGGGCATTAAGCTATCAGATTAAATAAATGGGGTGAAAGCTTTTTAAAAATAATTAATTAATATTTATTGAACATTTATATTGTTTACAGACATTCCATCAGAGACAGAGACAGAGAAAAGTCAATTTCCAAAAATATTTTTCAAGAGCCCAGGGGCCTTTTAAACTTAAAGATTTGTCTAATAAAACTCGACTTATAGGTACGTATCACTATTAAAAGAAATGAATAAAACTGCTTAGCTACGAAGATATTATAAATAATTTAAAAAAGTGAAATGGTCTGCATTAGCAGCATAAATATTGAGCTGAACTATTTACATAAAGTTAGGGGTAATTGAACGAAATTAAGTTTCTACAAAAAATGTCAAAAGTAAAGTTATTGGCATGGATTATGAAATTTAATTAAATTAAAACCCTTGTTCCCTTGAGTCGGAATTTGGAAGCACATTAAAATTGTAAACCATTAAGCTTTGGGAGGAACATAAAGAACATATTTTCAAAACACCATGTATAGTACCCTACCCACCTATACATTATAAATTTTTCATCGTTACTTGCAACTATTAAATCGCAATATCTTCACTATTATTTCTATTTTAAATTGAAATGACTCTGAACCGGATGACCATCAACATTTCAATGAAATATAAAAGTAACTAAGTCTTTGGGGAGTTTACCCATGTATTTATTCTAATACCATCCACATCATCAACTGTGACGTCCTCTACTTGTCGTTAATCATTTATGTTAAAAAATTTCAAACTTCGATATAACGGATGACACTTGGGTAATCGGAGATATTCATAAATTCAATTAGTACTTAATGAGCATATTGTTAGCGCGTTTCGTGCATTAGCTATATTATTGATATAAATTTCCATCCCACAGTATTAAATTAAAAATAACTCCTTGCAATAAAATATAAATTTTTGTTCTAAAAAACGAACATTTTAACCCCAAAATCTCACAAAACATTTTTTATGCATTTCAAAGTTGCAATTTTATGTAGCGTGTAAGCCGTCAATTTATGTTACACTATCGGATCGAATCAATTTCTTGCGTAGAATTACAGGATTTGGTGATAAATGACAGTGAAATTTACACAAATTGCCTGCTAACAAAGTCAGATACAAGTTTTCAAAACGAAAATTCGCTTTTCAAATATGTAAAATATTTCAAGATATTTTTCACCAAAAGATAAACTGTGGTTAAAGAATCAACGTTTTGGTTACTTAAAAGGAAATTTTTAAGTTAATTAAGTACTGAATTTTAAAGCTTTCTTTTCAATTTTTTCAGGTTTTTGTTTAAAAGTTACAAAGTAGGAAGTTAATTAACTTTACGGTTAGTAGCTTAAACGTTCTTGAATTATGTGTCCTCATAATGTAGCACCCCGTGTAGTCTTTAGTGTTTATAGTATACCTATGTGAAATGCATGTAGTTTTAAAGCTCTTTACTAATTACAGAAATAAATAACGGACCCCGTTGTTGTATTATAAGAAAACGTACGGAACACAAACTTTATAAGTAAGGCTTTTTGTAAAATGAAGACAATTTAATAGTTTCAAATAATTCTTATAATTTATATTTATGTGAGAAGTTATACGTTTGTTAGTGGTGCAGGACTTAAATGTTAGCGCATCCGTGCACATAACGTTCTTGCTCTTTTTTTTTCTATTATAAACCACAAAAAGTATCTCGTTGAGCGTAATTTTTCTACTAAAATTAAACTTTTAATTTGTAAACTTTTTCAATTATTATCCTTTATTGGGCTATTAATAATGGAAAAATATTAATTCTTTTTTTTAGGTGCGCGCAGTTGTTCTACTTTGAACTTTATTAAAACTTACAATAACGTCAATAACGTTGGAAACTTTCCAACTTTTACTTAAGAATTGTAAAACTCAAAAACTGGGATATGAACTTGTTGACATACTTTTTGACAATAATTTGAGAAATGCGATGTTTAGATTTATAGGGAATTATTTTCAGTGTTTGTTTGTGGCAATAAAGCATTTACACTAACTTAGTACTATTAAAATCCAGAAGAGGTGCCACGGTCGATGTTTCTGTGAATTCGCATAAGAGTGACATTGTGTGTTAAATAAATCGTGTTTTTCTTTATGTTTTCAATTAAATAAGTAAAGTAATTGTTTATAGATATTTAAAGTTAAGTTGTTCAATTCAGTGAATAAAATCGTAAATATGTAGTACATTTATTTGACACTTATTAATGCTGAATCATGCAATTACAAAATTAATGCACGTGATTGGCCGAATGTGTTCCACGCACGTCTCGCTACTAAAGCCGACCCACAGATATTGTCACAATTAAATTCCCGGCTTGAAAATTTCAAAATTTTCTTTAAATAATATTCGTTTTCTACGTTATTTGTACACAAAAAATTATGTAAAATATACAGTCACGCTTATATTTGTACGCTACTTGCATATAAAATACTTAGAAAAATCTTGCTGCTTTCTATTCTTATAAGAAAAAAAAACTTTGTACATGTTTAAAGCAACTACCGATCTTTGCGCCCTCTGCTTGTAAATGCTCTATAGGTGCCTGAAAGTTAAATATTATCGCCTGTGTATGTAATTAGTTCGTTACAGTTGTTTATCTATGAGCGATGAAAATAACCTACTTTTACCACTTTTTTCGTCTAGGACATTGATCACAGTGGCAATAAAACTAATTTTTTTACCTGAACGCAGCAACCTGATTCAAGCTTCTATTGATTAGTTTCAATATCGATAAACATTAAGCAAAATGCACAAAATCATGGAGAGCGAAACTATTAACCAAAAGAAATATTGACAGGTAGCACAGATGTGGTTACGGCTTCAAACAGTCATAAAAGAACCTCTGGATCGATGCTTGAATGCATCAGTGCTCTGAATCAAATATTTATAAAATCGATCTAAAACTATGAACTATGCCATCAATTCATCAATAAAAGAGCTGACAAGCGACCTTTGATCAGCATTCTCAATCTTTTGCTGAAAGGAAACATTGTAGCAGCTTCAAAAAAACGCGGAGCTAACTGCAGAAAAGAACGCTAACTACCTATAGTATACGTGGGTGTTTCTTAAGAGCCATATTTGACAATCTCAATGGGCACTATCCATTAAACAAGTATCTACAAGGTCTTTCAAAAGTACGAATTAATAGTTCTAATGGCGTAATTATTATTGGTTTGATAAAAAAATAACTCGAATCAGAACACTGTATACAAAATTAACAATTACCGACAGCTCTAGCTGCAGATTATGAAGTGTAGAGATAAAAAATGCACTGTTACGGAATTTTTGACTTAACATGGTGACAGAAATAGCAATTTACCTAAAACAACTTAATGTTCAAGAGATTTTCATTGTTTGGAAATAAAATATTGTATCTTAACGTTTAATTTAAGCATTTGTACATCGTTGAGAGGGCTTGCTCGTTTTCGGCCTGCTGTCGTGGTAAAAACATGCACGGGTGGAACCAGAGTGATAGTTCTGGTTTGCCTGAGTAATTACGCCCGCTACCAACTACCAACGTCGAGACTTTTTCTATGGCACCCCTGTATAAATGCAGTTAAATGTGCAGTTTTGGCACAAACACGTCTGTCGTAGTAAAAGCCTTAGCTTTGTAGCTGGCTTAACACTTGGGAAAATGCATCACGACCGGGGGCTGTACGAGCCGATAACAAGGTAAGCACCGCAAGGGGTGCTTTGTCTTATGAGGCGCATTCACCAGTCACCACGCACCATAAGCTAATTTTTCCCAAATTATTTTCGCTAGTAGTTCTGTAAAAACAGCCACCCCTATGAAATTCAGTCGCCGATGCCCAGCTTGTGGGACACATCATATTGCTTCATTTTTTTGGTAGATTGGATCATAATTTTAATTACGTATGAATGCGTCAATTGGTTCATAAACCCCAAACAGCAATATCTGTTTTTTGCGAAAAACTCAAATATATATACTACTATCAATAAACACTGCAAAAAGCTTCAGACTAATGCCCGTATTTATAGACAGATCTCAAGCACTTGCTCGTACTCAAGACTGAGACGAGGCCGGTTGCTATTGGTTTCTATTGTAATATACAGGCCGGTTGCTATTGGTTTCTATTGTATTATACAATGAAAACCAATAGCAACCGGCATCGTCTCAGTCTTGAGTACGAGCAAGTGCTTGAGATCTGTCTATAAATACGGGCATAAGAATTAGTCTACCGCGGCTCTCTGTAAACGATGTACAATTATTGGCCACTCTGGTGTATAGCCAGGGTGATTATTAGCCAACAGCGACAAAAGGACAGAAGGTGAGGTTGTTGATTTAGTACTTGTTGGCAAAATAAAGTTACCCCTCAATTTATGTAGGGGGTGTTATGATGGTTGCATCCACAATTAGTGCTAAACGTATAGCCAGGGTGGCCATTAAATGTGAGGCTGACTGTACAGTGCGTGCACGTTTGAAGAGCTCCATAATAGCTGCAATGCACAATTACACTCCTCATCCTCATACACCTTCACACAAAGTCACCAAGTTTTAAGGCAATGGTACGTTGTAGTACTACAGTGTAGAAAGATTTTTAAGTAAAGAATAAGGCGGAGCCAATACGCTATAACGAAAATGTGTTTGGTAACCTCTGGTCGTATCAATTTTAGAGATACAGAGAGAGAGAGAGCACTCGCTCCCTCCATCTGCACGACGGCTTATTGGAGACAGTTTTTGAGCAATAAAACACTTCTAATTTTAGTTAGATGATGGTAAACGACTAATATTCAATTGGATAGGATTGGATTGCTACGGGAGGGCTGGCTTTTAGCCAGCTTACACTTAGGCCGCTTAATCGGGCCCATTGTGCATCCTCCCCAGAGGCGCCTCCTTCCCCGTCACTCCTCGAGTCATGCCAACTTTAAGATGAACTCGAGCAGCTTGGCGGGTGGAGTGTCTCTGATTCTGACCATATCCAGCCAGTAGTCACCAAGTATGGATCCTCTAGTTGATGTTACCGCAGGGCACGAGCAAAGCACGTGCTCTGCAGTTTCATCTTCTTGATTACAGCCTCTGCATCTAGGACTATTGATCAGTCCCAGAGTGTGAAGGTGTTTGTTCAGCTTACAGTGTCCTGTAACGATGCCCGTGAGTACTCGCAGGTGTAATCGAGACAGGTTGAGGTAGTATTTGGCGCGTCGTATCGAAGGAGCAGCAATTGCTGCTTTGCCTTGTCTACAGCGCGTTCCTTTCGCCCACATATGTTTATGTGAGGTTAATGTTTTTTGTTTTATAAGACTGCTGAGAGTACTGACCGCCAGAGTCAGGGTCGGTTCCGGCCCGTTCGGGTAGGAGCCCGAGCCCTGCCTTGCCAGCTCATCTACCCTCTCATTGCCTTCGTTACCTTGGTGCCCTTTGATCCAGCAGATTTCAAGAGCATTATTCGTCGAAATGTCGTTTAGTGCTGCTATGCAGTCCGAGACCAGCTTCGAAGTTATTCTGTGGCGGTTCAGGGCCGCGATAGCAGCCCTACTGTCCGACAATATCTGTATGTGTTGTCCTGTTACTAGCCTCTCTTTTACCATTTTGGCACTTTCTAGTATGCCATTAAGTTCAGCCTGGAAGACCGAGGTGAATTTTCCTAATGGTATACTGATATTTATTTCTAGTTCAGGGGAGAAAATTCCAGTCCCTGCGCCAGATTCGGTTTTTGATCCATCGGTAAAGATGTGGATATCAGCAGTACCGGGGTCTCGTGTTGTTAACAAACTTACAAACCTGTTGTTAAATATGTATTTTGTTGAGATACGGTCAGATCTGAGATGTAGTAGAGGTAGTTTTTTAGAACTGACCTCTATGATGTTCGTATGACCTGTAATCCCTCGTCTGGTTGTCCACAGCCCTAAATCGCGCAGTCTTAGAGCCGACCTCAGTGCCATTTCCTCCACGTGTAACTCAAGTGGAGGCAGACATAGAAGCGTCTCCATAGCTGTGGTGGGTGTGGTTCTCATAGCTCCAGTGATTGATAGGCATGCTAATCTTTGCACTTGTCGGAGTTTGTTTTTTGCGGTGTTCAATGTGGTTCTGGGCCACCACACTATAGCCGCGTAGCTTAGCATAGGTCTAATAATTGCAGTGTACAGCCAGTAGGTTATCTTTGGGGAGAGTCCCCAAGAGTGCCCTACAGCTCTTCGACACTGCCAGAACGCGACCTTTGCTTTTTCCACTTTGTTATCAAGGTGGCTTCTCCAGTCTAGCTTGTGATCAAGCGTAACACCCAGATACTTGACCTGATGAGCCAGACTTAGAGGAGTTCCGGATAGACTTGGAAGGTTAAATTTCTTCGTCTTGCGTTTCCTGGTAAAAAGTACAAGCTCCGTTTTTAATGGATTTGCCACCAGGGAGTGTTCATTACACCAGGTTTCGACTATGTCTAGGGCGCTTTGCATTTGATCGAATACAACACCCTCACACTTACCGGCCAGCAGAATGGTAATATCGTCTGCATAACCTATAGTTAGATATCGTTCTTTATTTAACCGTCTCAGAAGGCTGTCGACCACAAGGTTCCATAGAAGGGGAGATAAAACTCCTCCTTGCGGGCAGCCTTTCGAAACAATGCCTTGTATTGTGGAATCTTCCACTGTAACTTGCACCGCTCTCCATTTAAGCATGTTGCTGATCCAATCAGTTATTACTGATGGTACCTCATACTCTCGTAGGGCGGTGTTCATGCTTTCGAAAGTTGCTTTATCGAATGCTCCCTCGATATCAATGAAAGCACCTAAGGTGAATTCTTTTTGTTCCAGTGATCTTTCGATTCTTTCGACTATTTGATGTAGTGCTAATTCGGTTGATCTTCCTGGTAGATATGCATGTTGATTCTTATGCAAAGGTTTAGATAGACTAATATTCAATAATAAACAATAAACACCAGTATAACATAAAACCAGGACGAACATAGAAAAAGGAACCTACAGTAACAACCGGACTAAAAAAAGAAGTTAGTCGAAGTAGTAAAAAACAATTATTCGTTCAGAAATATATCTACTACTTTATTATTTGCCTTCAACTCCAGACGACTAACCGAACAGACAAGCAATAAGCAAAGATACAGACAGAAAACAATTTAAGTTTAAAGATGATGGTTTTCACGCTACAATAAGTGAAAATTCGGGAAAATACCTGTAAAAAGTTTGTCAAATTGTAAGTATCGTAATAAAGCTTCGTCGGTATCAATATTATAATATTATTATAGCCTACATCATTTAAAATCGTTTGTTAAATAATTGAAAAGAGTGCTGGAAAATATGGTGAAAATTTTAAAAAATTGTTAGTATAAACCAAAAGATAATAATTTTGCCGTCAACATTCGTTAAAAAACTTTTGCATAATTTGTGAAATAACAAATTTATGAGCGATTGAAGTTTCGGTACTTTGTCAGTTTTTAGGCTATAACTCAGAAAGTTGGTCGTGGATCTCAAATTTGAGCCCGCAAACAAAATAATTTAATATTATCGTGTGAAACCAGTTTTTCTTTTTAAACGAGGTAAGAGATACTTTCAAGTGGCCCATTTATAATAGACAACCTGTATGTATATAAAAGGTACTTGCACTGCATAATGTAAGTGTATCTATGTTTGCTTTACTCGCCGCTTGAGACTTTACTGAAAATCCTATCGTTCTTTAAAGTGTTGGTTTTTCAACAAGCGATATCAAGTCTCGAAAAATGTCAGGGCAATGTCACCCGAGGTAGTGAAGCTATAGTTCACGATATCCTTGCTATAGCTTCTAGCACGACCAACTTAACAAAGGTGGATTTTTATAGAATCGTCGTTTTAGTTTTTTTGATTTTAAAAAGTTAAAATATACTAGGAAAAAAATTTAAAAACTAAAATATTGGCTTAGGCACGTCACAAATCAAGTATTTTACAAAATAGTTTTCCACAAGAAAATAAAAACAGTTGAATTACCAGTTTTGACTAATTGAAAATTGATGCAAAATTGATAGATTTCACTTTTTATTTTAAAGTGTCCTTTTGTCTCCTGACTGCAGCTATTCGGGTAAACTAACACCCTGGTTTAGCTAAATGGGTAGTTAATGATAGGGAAAACCCTCTCTAGAGACGTAGTGTTGCCATAACTAATTGTTTAAAATTTATATTTCTAATCCTAATTTTCAATAGAAAAGCTTTACGTATCAACCGAGTATCAACCAATGTAAAACTAAAAACTTATTTTATCTACACAGTGTACAATCGAATGTCCCAATAGCTTTATTTTGCTTACGTAATCAACAGAAGAAGTTTGGTTAAATATTGAAGAAGTAAAAAATTTCTGTTTACATTTTTCCTAAATTCCACTTTTTATGGCTAGAAATAGCATTTTCTAGCATAATTAATTTACCTTGTCTGTTCTGTATATAGTTTTTAAGACACCCACCCGCAAAAATAGTTAACGTGTGAAAAAAAATTTAAAAGTTGAAGATAAAATATTAAAGTAAATCTAATGCTCTACAATTTCTTGTCTAAAGACTTTTACTGTAAAATGAAGGGCTGGGGTGCTAGAGGCAAAAGTTTGACGAAAAACGTGAGTTAAAAATTTCTTTTTTTACATTAACGTTTTTTGCTGGCGGATATCTCGAAAACTATAAGGAATAGAGAAAAATTAAAACAAACATTCCTGTAGCAAATTTGATAAGCTTCCACTTTGTTTAAACAATTTTTTCCCCAGGACTAATCGTTCTCAAGATTTAAGTGAAAATCCCAAAAACAGGACCTTCCCACCTTTCACTTAGCGATATAGCTAGCACCGGAGACTTGGAGCATTTTTACCTCCTAACCACTCCAAATGCATTCCTGAAAAAAAATTCCACCCTCTTCCAAGTCCTTAACACCCCTTTTCTAGGCGTTTGTTGACTGGACTATAAAAGGGATGAACATCAAAAAATCAAATTTCCGAAAAATTTGATCGAAAACAATTAAAAAGTTATTAAAGCACATCAGCATTTTTGTTACACCTTGTATATTCGATTTCCGTTTGTTACATTTGGGAAAATAATAAGAAAAACAAACCACAATTAAGCGATTGTAGGTAGCATTTTATAAAGTGACTTCTCTTTCATTAAAAGCTAATTTTAAGCTAAACTTGAATGTTGGTTTACCTGAGGGCGTTTTAGGTGTTAGACAAAAGTGACTTTGAAGTATAGTTAAAAGTTAAGACACGTCAATGGAACAAAATCCGCAAATTACATTACGAGTGCTTAATTAATACATAAACGAAAAAACAAATGAAGTACTTCTACAGCTAAATTGTTCCTTTGTTTAATTTCGACTGTCGAGCTTTTAATAACTTTGTGATTTACGCAAGCTTAGGTATTGAAATCAGTTGGTAATTAGAAGCAATAGTTTCACATGGTAGTTTAGTCATAAGGTATTGACTTGGAAGTTTGTTGGAATTTCAATAGTAAATACATAGACAGATATGTCAAAGCTTACAAAACAATAGTAGGCTTTGCGATACAGTTTATACAACAAACGTTGATTTCGACTTAATGAACTGCATCTGCTAAATTGCGTAGAAAAATTAAGGTGTACATTGTGTTGGTTAGAATAATTGCAACCCAAAAATAATAAATTTAAAATACCGTATCCGCCAGTAAAATTAGCTGTTTTTTCCGTAGGCCTGCTGTAAAGAAATGGGCAATAAATTTAAATAATTAAAAAATACAAAAAACGGCGTAAATTATTGCACTTGATTTTCTACAGTTTGTTCTTAAAACAATTTTTCCGACGCTATCTTTAATATGGGAGTAAATTAAATTTTTCTCTTCGAAAATTTAATTTTGAGCGACCCTTGAACGTTTTTATAATAAATGAAAAAAATGGAATTGAACTTCTAGGGTTAAATAATAAACTTAAGATGACGTTCAAGTAATACGAAATTACTGGTATTATCGAAGTGAAAATTCAGTGAAACTCCTAATAGCTCATTTTGACTTAAATATCAATAAATTTTAAATTACAAATCTATAAACAATGACACCAACATATTACCTTCTTTAACTTAGGCTTCAGGTAGCAAGGCCCACTGGAGGTAGTAGACGTCGATTTTTTAGAGGTTGCCTGGGCAGAGCCAATACGCTTCGACGAAAATGTGACCGATCGCATAAGATCGCATGAATTTAATGATATAGAGAGGACACCCAGGACAAGTCACTTTGCAAAACCCAGAACGCACTCAGGAAGAAGCGAGCACCCATTCCTCCGATCCACGGTACCCAAGGCTTGGTCTACTCCAACCGAGACAAAGCCGAAGCATTTGCAGACAACTTAGAGCGCCAATGCACTCCGCTGGAGGACGACGACCACATCGACGAAGTTGAGGCCCACGCATGCTTACGGCTTCGAGACGAAGCAACGTAGCCATCGCTTCTGCCAGTCCGCTCGAAATCAGGACCCTCATCAAGAGGAAATATCCCTTGGTCACGACGGCATCTCTAACCAAGCTTTACGTAACCTTCCTCCTTTAGCTCTTGTCTGGCTATGTACGATTATTAACGCTATTCTACGTTTTCAGCACTTCCCGAAGAAATGGAAAGCCGCCGATGTCATCGTAATCCCCAAGCCCGGAGGGAACCGCACCTTCGGCCAAGATTACCGCCCGATCAGTCTTCTGCCTACCATGCGCAAGGTCGCCTAAAAGATTATCCTATCCCACCTCAGAGAACACATAGGAGACGGACACGTCATCCAGGACGAACAGTATGGCTTTCTACCAGCTCACTCCACTATCCACCAAACCGTCAGCCTATTCGAGTTCGTCGCCGAACTCCAAGGCCTTCGACAAGGTCTGACACCAAGGTTCCTCTACAAGATGATCACCGCTCCATACCCACTATCGATAATGAAGCTGATCTCCTCCTTCCCGTCGATCATTCAGGGTCAAGATCGACGATTCCCTATCCACCTTCATACCTATCCTAGCTGGTGTTCCGTCAAGGTGCCACCCTATCTCCGCACTTGTTCACCATCTTCACAAGTGACATGCCACTAACCGAAGCTACTAATAAATAACTATAATAAAAAATGACGACAAGTAAAAAGTAAATTAAAAAAAAAATAAGATCCTAGTACCCGAAAATAAAATACTAAAAGAAGCTACTAATCTTTATATTTTTGCAGATGACACCTGTTCCATTACCAGCAACAGGGAATAGGCTGGTACGATACCGACTTCAAAGAACAGCCGACAGCCTAAAGCTCTGGTTCAAGAAATGGCGAATCTCCGTCAACGCACAGAAGAGTTCGTCCATTTACTTCTCCAAGCGACCAAGTTTTGTCGTCCGCCAAACATCGAGATCTTCGGCGAAGCTCTTCCTTGGAAAGAGAAAGACCGATACCTAGGACTAACCATCGATATCTGACCTGGAAACCACATATCGAGGGAGCTATCGTCCGAGCACGAGCTGCATTTTCGTTACTATATCCGCTTTTTGCTATGGTTCATCCGTAACAGCAACCTTGAACGGGACCTACAGATGCTCAGCATCCAGGATTTCATCCAGGAAGCAGCCTCCAAGTTTTAAGAGACAACACTGGACCACGACAACCCTACCATCCGAGGACTATGGGAATACAACATCAACGAGTCTAGGCTTCGGAAGAGACCCAAGTTGGTTCTTGACGGAGCCTAAGAACCTCGTTACCGTCACCATAACAGACTAACGTTTACCGTCAGTATTCGTCAAGATTCAAGGTATAGATAGGAAGTGAGAGAGAGTACTCATCCTTTCATCTGTACATAAACCAATGTAATTACCTATTATGCGATCGGAATTATTCGGGTAGTTCCAATTTTTTAATGTTTTATAAACTGTTTTCCTAATGTTAAATCCGAGTTTTCGACCTTGACCAGCCTGTGCGTTTGCTGCCATCTTGAAACAGGCAATTTCTAAAGAATCAATAAGAAATTTATTTTTTGGGAACCCTTATTTTTTGTATTACTTAAATTCGATTTTTAAGGGAAGTCTCTAAAAGCCCTCCAAAACACTATTTTTGTAATATTTTAGACACCAATTTTTGACCGATTATGATAAAATTTGGTATACAATCAAGTGCATAAATATAGATAAATGGCTGCACTGGCTAGTAATTGGCCGCACTGGCTATAAAATAAATTGGCCTCAAATGCAGTGGCGTAGCGAGTAGCGACACTATCATGGGTCTCGGTTTCCAAGATTTCTTAGAGGCGCCCATAGCGCCGCAAGCGTATTTTTTTGGAATTTTTAAGGTCAACGAGCTTAGATAAACTTTAGGAATTTTTAAACGTATTTTTCTACTGTAAAATTAAACAATTCATTAAGCAAAACAAAAAAGTTATCCTCATCTAAAGTGAAACACTCTGTATGTTTATTAAAAACTTTTTTCTTCATTTTGATTTTTCCATTTATTTTCATTTGGCCCCAATTTCACTTAGCCCCACTGGCGATTGCCGGTCAGCTCAGGGCCAGTCGCATAGATACAAAATCTTAATTTTGTAAAATCGCTAGAGGGCGTGGGCAATTTGATTTTGTTTTTCTGCAATAACTTTCTTGTCTAAAACATTTTTGACTTTTTTATGGCACAGTAAAACGTAGAATTTCATTTTACCAAAAAAGTGTTTGCGTATTTTTATCTTAAAAAAAATTAATTCAATAACTAAATGTTAGTTTCAATGTAGATTACGAATACGATATAAAGTTAATAAATAATAATACTTTATGCTCATGTCGTATAATCGAATTTCTAGAAGTTCTGACACTTTATTTTGAGTTTGTGATTATAAAAATTGATAGCACAGACATAGAGAAGAGCGGGCGCGCTACGTCCAACCAAGTCATGTTCTGTTTACACGTCAGTTACTAGTAAACTACGACAGTTATCAGGGATGCAACTTGGGTAAACTTTTGTAAATAGATCATTATGAGATGTCACAAAGGCACAGTATTGGCCCAAGGGATAATTAGCAAGTATTAAAAATAAATTGTAACTCCATAACTTCATACCTCACTCACAGACAGCCGTTATTAAGAATCGTCATTTTACTTTCCTTGATGAGTGATGATATTCACACTTAGCTTCCACTTTGCACGTTACTTGGATAATTGTCTTAAAGCTCATGTCATACAAAACGAGTACAAAAAAGGCGTGAATTATTGCACTTTATTTTCTACAGTTTGTTCTTAAAACAATTTTTCCGGCACTATCTTGAACTTGAAAGTAAATTAAGTTTTTCTCTCCGAAAATTAAATTTAGAATGACTGCTAGACGCTTTTATAAAAAAAATTGCACTTGAGCTTCTCGAGTTCAAATTATTATCAAATAAAACCTAAAGATAACGTTCGAATAATAAAAAAAAATCACTTGTATTGTGTAGGTGAAAATTCTGTGAAACATGCAACCTTAATGATTAAGCTCATAAAGTATGAACATCCTGAAAGCTCGTTATCAACTAAAGCTAAAAATACTCAAAGTATTCCAATGCATGCAAGAAGTGTAAAGTGACTAAAAAGAGGATAAAAATTGGGTTTTTTCTTATTATTTTTCACAATTTATATTATAAATCGCCTGGTAGGTTTTTGTGCATCTGACCGTAACGAGATCAAAATATATAGGTCTCTCGATACATACACCATACAAGAGAAGCCTTGTTGAAATTCTTTGATGAAAGTACCTAATGGGTTTTCAATATTTTTGATGTTATATTGTCATGCATGTAAGTTTTTCCACAAAGAATTTTGTTAACAAAGGAAATTAATTTTCTTACTCGAATCGTTAGAGAGAAAAGTGTAATACTTAACTAAGAAATTAAGTCAGGCTTCTCAAATTTGTTTACATCATTAAACCAGAACTCACAAAACAAAACTTTTCCTTTGGATTTTAATTTTTACGAAAAAAATGAAAACACATTTTTGTAAGTAGGTAATCTTTAATTTTTTTAAAAAGCTGACGAAGTAAGTGAGTTAGCCACTTATAAAGTAAAAAACTTCTTTTGATGTCGAAACAAGTAATGAACAAAAGTTTGAAGAAATACCAAAATTAAAAATTTTGTGAAAGGTCGTGTTAGTTACAAATTAAGAAGAAAAGTTGAGTTTGGAAGAAGAAAAAATAATTGATGAAAATAAATCTTTTAAAATTTAAACTATTGGGATAATAATTTTTTTACCATTAAATTTTAAACGCTTTAAAGTTTTCATAACATGAAAGGCAATTATTTATCCTCAAAAGTTCTTTAGAAATTTTTAAGCACGAAAGAAAACTCCAACAATAATACTCACTTGGAAGTTCTTTTTTTAATTTTCTGTTTTGCTTTAATTTTTATAAATGATTGAAATGACCAGAATATATAATACACAGCTATCGTAAGCATTACGAATGTACAAAACTGTGGAAAAACAAAATGAAAATTGAAAGAAACTGAATTTGCGTTATGTGTACCAATTATTTACAGGAAAATTATTATTCTACACCAAACTTTTCCAAATAGATAGTGACAATGAGAATTGAGAAACACAACAATATGTATAAATAAAAATAATAAAAGCATGTCATAGACGAAATGAAGAGATATCGAAAGAAATAATTTTTTTCGTGGAGCTATTTGTTGACGTGAAAATTTTTTACTCTACAGGGTAGTCCTTCAGGCTGTTTTTTTACAATTAAATATCCTCTAATTACGCTCACCTTGAGCTTTTCCGAGGACACAAAAGAACACAATTGCTTCAATTATTAAACTATTGCAATCATTACTTTTTAAGAGACACCCTATACATTGTTGAATATTTTGTTGTTATGGCCAGAACTAAACAAAGTTTTCCCTTTCTTGTAGATTGGATTGAATAAATCGTTGTTGAAATTTTAAAACTTTACTTGAGAATTATTTTTGTCTTATAAAAGTTTGCCATCGATACTTTCACCTACTCCCTTGGTAGTCATAAGAACTTTTAATTGCTATTGTTTCTTTATAAAAAAAATAGGGAATGCTTGATTTCCATAGTGACTGATTGGTTAAAATGAAGGACTAATTTACTGAACTAATATAGTTATTTGCATAACAAGTGATAGTCCAGTGCATCAGCATCCGACCCGGAACAAAACCACCTACAGCTGAAACCTTCGCTATTGTTTAGTAATTATAGCCTTTATTATCATACTAAAAGTCCCCAGCCCTCCGAGAGAGGATTTGGCCCTAAATTGGGTTTGAATTTCTAAAATTACACTTTTTTTTCCTATTTTGCGATTATTCGGATAATTATGTAGTAAACGAAACATTATAAAGAGCCGAAAATTGAAGAAGGAAAAATTCTACGAAATAGTATATTATATACTTAGGTTGAGAAGTATACTATTATAATCCTAGCGCAATAAGTATTATATCCTGTGGCGCAAAGCCTCAGCGCTAGGGTTTAATTGGAAATTACTCATTACTTATCACCTTATCACAGCTAGAAAAAATAAAAAATATATGTGGTTGAAGAGAACAAGTTGCCAAAGTTTAAATATCTATATTAAATACGTTATATTTGCTAATAATCAAGTACGTTGGTGTCATATGGAGATTTAAAACAAAGTAGGGGAGGGTTGGACAAAACCGGGTAGTCAGATAAAATAGGGTACCAGTCGTTATATCTTTTTAACGCTACTAGTAGTACCTCATCATAGATAATTGTTGGTAATAAAGGTGGTATAGTTCATAAAAATATATAAGAAAGTAATAAATGTTTGACTATTTGCCTTTCGCTGTGGGGGCCTATCATAAATCATTCTAAAAAGGTTCAACATTTTTCCCTTAAATTTGGTTTATAATAGTATATTATAATACATGTGTATAAGAAAGACTTTATCGCATTAGCGACGAAAATTACAAGCACGAGCTTGCGAGTGCTTGTAACGGCGCGTATACGATAAAGTCTACTTATACACGAGTATTATACGCTATTTTTTATTATAATTGCAACTAAAACCTCTATAAAATAGAAAAAATCTGTATTTAAAATTTGAAAATTAAGCGTGCCGATTTTGGATATATTTGTTGCCACAGAGATGCTTTGTGTTTACTTTGGAAAACAACAGTCACACAACAGTTAATTGTATTGTTGTTACCTAGACGACTTTATAGAGCACTTGTGCTATAAAGACGATTTTATGAACGCTTTTTAGTGTGAAATTGGCAGATTATAATGCAAGTATAATAAAAAAGAATTTTAAAAATCGTTATAAAAATTTGAATTTAAATTTAAATAAAATGCTCAAAAATAGTTTCTTAAAACAGTTTATAACGATTGTTAAACAATACCACATGTTTTTTCTCGTTTTTAAAATCCTTTTATTAAACAAATTTAAGGGAAAAGTGTTGAACGTTTTTTAAATGATTTATGATACCCCCATTGTAAAAGGCAAAGAGTCAAGCTTTTGTTACTTTCTTATATATTTTTATGCACTATACCTAAAATGTACATTGTGCGAGTTTTACCTCGTTTTTCGATTCTTTATTATCAGTTATTGACGAATGTTAGTAGTTAGTGTGACAATTACGTTGCTGATAGTGCCTTTATTTAGACGGTAATTAGTTTTATCAAAAGTGTAGTATTGTGGCTTTGATTCAACATGATAATTTCGTTAATTTTGCATAGTGTGTAAATTTTGAGCCATTTTGTTTACTCTAGCGCAAGGGCAACTAAAACCGGGTACCATGTTGATTGCTAAAATCGGATAGGTAGTTAGGTTTTACCCGGTTTTAGCGGGTAATAATATCTCTTAAATAAACCGGGCATAAAACTAGTACCGGGAAATCTGATAGTTCGGACCACTTGCAGGCGGGTCAATGTGTGGGGGGGGGGAGTATAATGAAAAAAAATTACTTTTATTTTCTCCCGGGAAAGCCAGTTTAGCCCTGTACTCAACAGGTGCAAAAGTGCATTGGTTCCGTGTCGGACAGTAGAAATTGAAAATTAGCATAAATATCACAATTTCAAATGAAAACATTACTTCAATTTTAGCGCCATCTGTCTCATATTAAATACACCATAACAAAGCTTCAAACCACAAACATTTTTAAAATTAACTTAAGTTTTTTCGATATTCAAAATAGGGGTATTGTATAAACCAATGAATCACCTTCTTAATATTTGCAATGTAGTAGTGAATAAATAATTTTCGAAGCCATTTTAAAGTCAATAAACCAAATTCAATAACAATACGCTAAATATAATTTTATTAAATGATATTTGAAGACTTGAAACAATTTATAATCAAACTTTGATTATTGATTATAATTATTATATCAAAACTTGCAAAACTAATCAAACTTGCAACAGGCGATCAGAAATATTATGCAAGAACTAAGAACCAACTTCTTATGAGCTAAGTTGAATTGAATCATTTTTTGCACACCGCTAAAAGTTAAGTTTCCACACTTCAAACGAAAATGAAAATTTTTTCTCTCATGTTCCTTTTTCATAATACTAAAGTCACATTAAGTATGATTAATAACACCAAAAAGGAAGTAGTTTAAGTACTTGAAACTTCTTTTTACTATAAAAATAAACAACTAACCTTTAATAAAGTCATTAAATGCGGTTAAATGAAAACTCTTTGTCGAAAACCCAAAAGGCACAAAATAATGAAGCACGGAACGAACTTAACAGTGCCACGTCGAATAACTCACTAACTTATTATACATTTAAAAATATTAATTTTAATATAATCTTTTTGATTGGTTTGAAAAATGCTATCATATTCGACCAAACGTGCAAAAATTCTTATCGCGTTGAACCAAACACACCTGCCTGATGCAATGCATTTTATTTGACTGTTTAAACTATTTAATTTAAAAATTATTTATAAATCAACTAACATCAGGGTCGGATTAACCAACTATTTTAGCAAGTATTTTTTTTTAATTTATGTAACAACTACCTATAGTCTAGTCAACGAAGGGGTTATAGAGGACATGGAAGAGGGTGGAAGAGGGTTTTTTCTTAAGGAATGTGTTTAAAGTACAGTAATGTCCGCTTATAACGAACTTCAAGGGACCAATAAAATCAGATCGTTATATCCAAGGTTCGTTATAAGTGATAAAATAATAAAAACGCAGTTGTAGTAAATTAGTTGCAGTTGTAGTAAAAAAAGTTCGTTATAACCAAGAGTTCGCTACAACCGGGTTCGTTATAGGCGGACATTACTGTAATTAAAAGAGGTAAAAATACTAAAAGTCGCCGGTTGTAGCTACATGGCTAAGGGTGGGAGGGGGTGTAATAGTCCAGTTTTTAAGGTTTTCGCTTATATCTCAAAAACGGTGAGTCTTGGAAAATGAAAGCGTATCACATTTCCTACAAGATTATTTCTGTGTTCCTTAGTTTTAGAAATACCCGCCCACACAAATCGTTAATATATATGAAGAAAATTACCACTTGAAGACAAAATAGTAAACGTAAGACTAGAAATAGGAAATTTAATGCTCTACAACTTCTTTTTGATAGGTTTCTTTCTTATATAGGTTTCGATTCTTCTAATTTTAGTTTTTCCCTAGTTTTTCCTTTAGCCATTTATGTAGCTAGGACCAGGGATTTTTTGTATTTTTACCTTTTAACTACTTCAACCACATTGCTGAAGAAGAAAAATTCTACCTTTGATTGAGGTATTCTATCAACGATTCCACCCTGTTCCATGTCCTGTAAATCCTTGTTTTGGAGATCCTTTAGCTAAAGTTTAAGTAGTATACCTATGGGGATTCTAGACCGGATGCGACGTCACAGCAGACTAAAAATAACGGGAAATTAAAATATGGCGGCAAGTGAGCGTATAAATTATCGAAAATAGGTGTGTGTGAAGTAGGTGTACAATTTTAAAAAAGAGGTGGAAAGTAAGACGCTGTCTTGCATTTTTAAATTTACACGCCCACTTGCCGACGCCATCTTGCATTTTTAAATTTACTACTTGCCTCCATACTTGAATTTCCCACCATTTTTAGTCTGCTATGACGTCACATCCGGTCTAGAATCCCCATAGGTATACTACTAGTTTCAATCCACAATTGTAGATAGTGACTCATTCCTCATATAGGTTCATAAGCTTTAGCTAACTATAAGGCGGCTTCTATTGAAACAGATGCAGAAAACACGCGCCGCTTTAATAGCGTAACGTACTACCTGTAATTTAATCAAATCTTGATCAAGTCCACATAATATAAGCTTGCCGAAAAAGGCTTAAAAAGTCAAAGCAATAAACCACTCGACAAACCACCGGTTTGTCTAATTCTCTATTTTATAAACTTTTGTATACAGGGTGTTCGCGAGAAGTGGGCCACTATTGCTAAATCCGTTAATATTAAAGATACGAGGTCGGTTAAATTGGTAAAGTAGTATAACTTTCTCCGCTGATTGCAATGGTCAACAGAAAAAAAGAATTGAACATCTGGTTTTCAAGATATTCACAAAAATAACTTTTTTTTAAATGGAACACCCTATATATTTTTATATATTTGAAAAAGACACTGCATTTAGAGTATAAAATGTCATATAAGTTTTGTCCTAAAATAAAAAATAGAGTACCGATTTCGTATCTTCAGTATCGAACGGGTAAAGCAATAGTGGCTTACTTGGCATGAACGTTCTGTATTTTTGCTAATTTAGTATCTACATTTTACCAGGGATCTCAATTTGTATAAAAATACAGGGTGTTCGTGCTAAGGGGTCACTATTGCTGTATCTGTTTAATGCTGAAGATACGAAATCGGTAATTTATTTTTCATTTTAGGACAAAACTCATATGACATTTTATACTCCAAATTCAGTGTTCTCTTCGAATACATAAAAATATATAGGGTGTTCCATTTAAAAAAAGTTATTTTAGTGAATATCTTGAAAACTAGATGTTCAATTATTTTTTTGTGTTGACCATTGCAATCAGCGAAAAAAGTTATACTACTTTACTAATTTAACCGACCTCGTATCTTTAATTTTAACGGATATAGCAATAGTGGCCCACTTCTCACGAACACCCTGTATATGTATAGCTGTCTTTATTTACTTTTAAACATAAAATTTAACAGTGGTAAGTATGGTTTGCAGTTCTCAAACTGTGTGCTGGTAGGATTAAAATTAAAACATTTTAAGCCAAACTTTTTAAGCCTTTTTCGGCAAGCTTATATTATATGGACTTTAGTAGAAGTGGATCCGAATACGAACGATTGTTTATAATGCTGTATCGAAAAAACTCGAAGTACTCTATTTTTCATTTGTTAATTGACACGACTATCTACATTTGTGGATTTAAAGTATAGACTACTAGAAGTATTTTCAATTTTGTGAATATTTATGAAATTTTCTTCACTTTTCTAAAAACCTACTCTAAATAAAAAAAATATTAACAATTACAGTCTTCAAACAGATGTTTTGCGAATTTTACTGTAACATTTGTTTAATTCGTTTATATTGCTAATTTGTTAGGTTTGTATTGACATTCTAACCTCAAGCGGGCTTATGAAGCATTTTTAATTGAAAAGTGTTTTAGAAAAAAGCTCCTTTTAAACTCGAAAACTGTCAAAAATATTTTTACTAAACAATTTCATTGTAATATAACGTTGAAAGTTTATAAAAGACATAATTATTAATTGCTTCTATCTCTGAAAAATGAACAATTTGGAGATTCCAGATTTGAATGTAAGTAATGGATATAACGGTAGGTACTTTTCTTGTGGGCACAACAATATACTTAATTATATTATCACCTGTTGTGTCTCAGAATAAGATTGGTGATTGGTGAAGTTGAAGAAGATAACATATTCTGGGAGCGAATTTGAACAAAATTACAAAAATATAGCGCGTATAAATAATGGAAGAAAAAAAGTTGTTCAGTGAAGTGTTAATATGTAGCTCAATTTACTATAACTTTACTTCGGTGCAAAAGTCGTAAACAGAAAATTACGATCATCTGTCGTAAACGCTTCATTTCTCGGTTCAAATCGATTTGCGGTAATAATAATTATTTTTTACCGCAACAGTGAACTACCCACAACATTTATTTTCAAAATGTTTTAATAAAAGTTGGCTGTGTCTTAAAAATCCGTCGGGATTTATAAATGCATTTTATTAGAATTTTTTTTTCTTTCATTTGCATTGTATTCATGACAAAAGCAAACTGTTATACAATGGTCGGTACCGAAAAGAAATGTGTACAATAGATGAATAGCAAAGAAGTTTAGAACGAAATAAATAAAAACTTTTTTAAAGTGAAGCTATTTGTTTTAGTAATAGAATAAAAGATTTATGTTGGGCAAGCATTAATCTTAAAAAGCTTAAAATTGTATAATGTAACAAAATTTAGCTTAAATTTTTCACATTTACAATGATTTGTGCAGCTTTTATAATTATACTAAAGTTTAAAAGAAATTTAACGTTTTTGAAACGTTGCTTTACGAATTTAAATAAATTTTTTGTTAAAAATTTTTAAACAAGCCAAGTTATTAAATTTTCCAAAATCGATATATTAAATTTTCCCCGACTACAATTTGAGCCCAAAAAGTAGATACGGTTTTGGTGTGCGTGACAAATGATTGTCCAAGTCTTACTGTCTCAGATGAAGTATAGCTACATTTCCCAACATCCCTCGACCACTTAACACAAGGTTCTACTTTTTAATGAAAGGATAAATTTACGTTTTACTCTTTTATTTTTTATTTTAATTCACCTCACATATATTTCACATTGTTTAAATTGTTCTACTAACTTTGTTACCAAACTGTACTTATTTTCCGTTTGACTAACTTTTTCTAACTTCGTCGCGACGTACTTATAAATTTTAACGACTTTAAAGAAGATGAAATCAAAACTTTTTAGTTAATTTTACTACATTTATTTAAATGACAAAGAAAAAAAAAGTTATTTTCAACTGTCATTTCGGGACTAACATCGATAAATAACTCCACTTCATTTTGTGATTTCATTATACTGTTTTAATATACGTAAAGAGAATATAAAGAAGAAGAATGTTGACTCTGTAATTAAACAGTATTTAAACATGACTGCCATTTTTCAAAATAATAGCCTTTCTTTAGTACAGTAATGTTGGATTTACATTGGTCATTGGCTCATTGTTGTAGTACATGGGGATAGCTACTAAACTGCATGGGAACCTCGCATACTACAGTACTTTCGTTCCACACGTTGTATCAAAACTATTAAAAATATTTGGAAAAAGAGCTCGGACCCGTCGATTTAGATTTTTAATCGTGCATTTTCTGACACTAAAATAAATTATACAGACTGATTTATTTCGGAGGTACGACAATATAGACGATTTTTTTAAATGGAACACCCTGTATATTTTATTATTTTTTAAATCTCCATCGAGAGCTTATTTCAAAAACCTATTATACTTAGTCGAAATTTGGTAATTTTTGATCTACAAATATTTGAACATTGTATTTTTAACAGTTGCTGAGCTCTGTAGAATCATTTGAGGGTCATTTACGATTCTGCGTGGACTTTTCAATGATAATCTCATAAAATAACGAAAAATAGAACCTATCCAAAGTAATCAAAAATAAAGTTTATTTTCTTTAGGAGAAATAAAAATAATAATAACAACTAAGTTACAAATTTAATTAATACAAACCCTAAATGCAATAGGTTTTTGAAATCAGTTCTTTATAGAAAATCCAAAAATAAAAATATATAGCGTGTTCCATTTTAAAAAAACCCGTTGCTGATGTCGTACCTCCGAAATAGATCATGCTGTATAAATTTTTTTTTTTTAAAATGCGCAATTAAAAATCTAAATCGAAGTATCCGAGCTTTTTTTCCAAATATTTATATATGCCGAGATAATCGCTATATTCCTTAGTTTATACACACCCTGTATGATATTATGATCATATTGTGATTATTATTATTATCATCATATAATCACGAAATGAGCCGAAATTAGTCGAGGTTTCATAAGAGTAGAAATATTTATCGTTATGGAAACCATCGTGAACCACACTGTTTCTGTTTCTGTAAAGCTGAACTTTTTTGCTTATTTTTGTTCTTATTCTTAGACTCTTATTCTTATTCTAAGCACGAATGATCATTAATACAAGAGATGCTTGACTGCGTATTCTAATTTAGACTCTATGTAGTTGAAAGGATACAAAAAGTGTACGGCTTATTAAACTTCCTGTAACTACGAAGAATTAAACTTAGCACCCGATTTACAAACGTTAAAACATGATCCACTAACTTAATCATCCTGAAATTGAACACGAAGATCAAGATTTTTTACAGACACGTTGCGAAGTGTAAGGAGTCTCTAACGCGTTTGTCATAATGTAACGAAACATGCCTTCTAATGAAGTCAATTCCTTAAGTAGATACTTATCTCCATTGGCACTAGGAGATCGCCCTCAAAAGCTGTAACAACATTGAATGATCCAATAGGATTTGAAAATCATCGGCATACATCAATACTTTGAAATTCGAATACAGTGGAAAATCGTTTATGTTTAAAAAAATAATAGAGGCTCTAAGTGAGACCCTTGTGGAACACCAGACCTTGCATAGAAACTTTCCTATAAAAATCCATTATTGTAACAAAAAAGCGACGAGGGGCTAAATAAGGCTGCAGCAGTAAGCCGGCACTAAATCCCAACTCGCACAGCTTAGACAGAAGAATATCGTCTTCGATTCTGACAAAAAGTTACGCACTTCCGTGGAAATGATATCAATCTGACCTTTACCACCCAGAATCTCAGCAACTAACTACACTACTGGAGCGTTTAGAAATAAAACAATGCTGCGATGAGAGGACACATGAGTGCATTCACCGCACGTAGCAGTTGTGGAGCAGCTATCAAGTCCTTCCGTGACTTACCCCTGCTTTGATAAAATGTGCAGAGTGGTCATGATTTTATAGAGGGCATTTCATTTGCGTTATGTTGAGCTATCTCGATACCTGCACACTTAACAAAATTACCGTACGATAGTAGCGCTAGCGACGTAGCAGTGGTAGCTGCTCCACAACTGTTACGTCCGGTGAATGCAGCCAATGACTCGTGGAGCAATAACGATCTATAAATACGTCGCTCTTCAAGACGGCATAAAGTCTTGATTTTTTCCATCTATTACTAAATATTGAGGATATCAACGAGAAATTAAATAGCTTAACCTAAAGGTCAACAAGAGCATTACGAGAGTATTTTATTTTATTTTATTTTAGGCCACCATAAAAGTTGGCAACGTCCCAAAAAAAGCGTCTAATAGAACTAACTTTCCTAGTTGATGATCTTGCATTCTTCAAAGAAAGGGTTGAGAAATACAATACTTAGTCTTTTGAGATAACTATGAAACTGAGGAAAACAATCTTTATCGTGATTTAAGACTCCATCATGCATAAGATAAAAAACTCTTCATTGGGAAACCATCTAAACACAACAAGTACAGAATCTAAGCAGGACTTAGCTAAAATCAGTTATAGAGGTTTTAAGAAGAACTAGTCTGCACAAAACAAATAATAGATTATCGATTTGGTCCGTCAAAGAAACCGAGGCATTCCGGCATAATACTCTGTCCTTACAAGAAACTGCACTACAACAGACAATAAATAGAAAATATTCGACAATCACATCCAGCTTAAGACCTGTATATTGTACAACTGTTTAGTACTGGATTAGAATAGCTCAGTGGTGGTCAACCGTGGCGCAATGGCCGTTTATAAGAAAGTGGAGCACCAGTGGGGTCCACGACAGCAATCACCCACTCGTCCAAGAGACAATCTCTCACTATTATAGATTGATGCTACCATAAACGGGTGTTTTTTGTACTGGCGTACATTAATTAATTTAGTTATGGTTGAGTTATCCCTTTTCTTCTTCAGAAAGAAGCAGAACCTACCCTATTCGTATCTACCCAACTCATGAACGTAAAGACTAACACAATAAGCCTTAAGGCTTTAATATATCTGGACGAAAGGTATACTAAAAGAAAAAACGCGGCCTAAGGAAAGTGCTTGAACTAGTATGGGCTAAAATAATAATAAACAATAAATAAAAAGAGACTGTAACGATGCATTTTTCTACACCTGTCAGAGTGTTACGAATCCGTAAGATTCTGCTTCTGATACGTGAAAAATTAACATCGTTTGCGCACCCGAGCGTTTTTTTATTAAAAAAATGACTCGTACGTAATCCATCAGCAACCATCTGATTTCGTTTTGTACCATCTGCGATAATGGTATAAATTTTTATCCGGCGTTTGCACTTCAACGTACTGCAAATGTACTCGAGGTCGCCGGTTAATTTCAATGTCCCCGATAAATTGAAATTATTTATTTAATTTTAAAATTATTTATTTAATTTTAATTTATTTTGGCCCTTCAGGTATTCCAAATATATTTTTTCATCATTTTTAATTTTATTTTCAACGTCCTTAATATTTTCATTCATTTTTCGTAATTTTAAAATCATTTAAAATATTTAATTATTTTAAATATTTTTAAGATTATTTATATTTAACGTAACTCCTCGAAATTTATACCATTCGATGTATTTTTTAAGCCCGCATCTATCACCACCTACATAATCGCATAAAACGCATTCATGTAGTAGCTGAGTGATAATCGTAGAGATATGAGTACGAAACGTACGGAGTCACATGTACATTCCTACTTCGTAGTTAAATCGAACAAACGAGTTCTATTGGTGCTAGGAACTTGGTGGTGGAGAATCAATAAATATTCGACGTACATGGATTTCAGGAGAGTCCGTGACCAACCGTGAGCATCCACTGTGCATGGTGTGTTCTTGTGCTCAGTGAGATCGTCTTGTGCTGTGGGTAGTTGATGGTCTGGCGTCCCTGCACCAGCGGCTGAGATAAGCTGCAGTTGTAGGGTAAAGCTGATCGCGGCTACCGCAGTACACTCCCGTTGAGAAGGACTAGATTACAGTCTTGACCTTTTGGCCGACTGTCGATCACTTGTGTGGGCTTGATTACAGTCTTGGGCTTGTTGGACCAACTGTTGATCCGGAAGAACGCTGGTTTAGCTGTAAAGTTAACCACGCGTCCCTATTTACGTTCCAGGAGTGAGTTTTGATTCGCAAGTCGTGGTGGTGTCCAAAGAAAGTCAGACATCCGAAGGAAGTTTTAGTTTTATTGTGTTTTATAAACATAAAGTTGATTTAATTATTTTTTTTATTGAGATAAACATTTATCTACGTTTTATTAACAAAAATTGTTAATTTTATTTTTTATTTAAATAAATATTTTTATTTGGGTAAGAAAGTGTTGTTGTTGCTGACTTATTTCTTCGAACCCTCCCGTCTTCGACTCGAGTGATCCCGAAGGTAATTAATGAAGACACGATATTAAGATCGGTCTTACATTTGGCGCCCGAGCAGGGACACTTTTATTATTAACAGCAACAACACACTTTCGAATACCCTCTACCCTGCGATGGATGCAAACTTCGTTCAGGACACCGTCTCGGAAGAACCGAACTCGTTCTTTTTTCCAAGCCGGCTGCCTTCATTCCTGCCGCGTGCTGCGCACATCAGCGACTACGTTCGCAGATGGGAGTTGCAGTACGACGGGAAGGGAGATTGCGATTCTTTCCTCGAATCCTATGAGGAGAAAGGTGCAATCTACGGCTTGACGTACGAAGACCTCCTTGTTGCCGTCCCCATGGTCTTGAAAGGCGATGCTACGCTGTGGTTTAGAAACCAGCGAGGCAGTCTCAAGACCTGGGAGTCATTTAAAGCAGCCCTCCGTCTAAATTTCGCCCCAATGGTAGACGTGAGCGAATTGCGGCAACAGGCGTACATGCGTCAACAACAACCGTCAGAGTCCTCAGCAGACTACATCACTGCTAAGAGGACTTTGATTCGACGCATTGGCGGCCTTCCTCAGGAGGAAGAACTAGCCGTAGTCTATGGTGGTCTTCGAACCGAGTATAAGCTACGCATCTACCGTTACGACGTCACCACGGTAGAACAGCTTCTCAATAGGACAAGGGATATTGAGAAGATCCGTAGCTTAGAAGCGTCTGAGAGAGCTTCGTCTAACATCCAAGAAGTTTCATCAGACCTCCTCGGGATGTCACGAGGTAAAGCAGTCGTGACTGAAGAGGAATTACAAACTGCGTGCCCGGCATGTTCCGCCTGTGGTATGCAGAACACCGTCGCGAATCCCTGCCCTTGTTCAGGAAGCGACGCACCGCGACCAATAAGCGGGTCAGTCACGGACCAACAACCGCCCTTACCCGCTCATATTTCAGACTGTCGAGAACCGTACCTATCTCACAATACGGAGGTTCTGGTCTCGGTAGTTCCACCCTCGGTCGCGAAGGACGCAGTGGAGGAATGGTGTTACTGGTATGCCAACAAGTACCAGCAGGCCATCGATCACCCTGACGAGGACACAACTTACACTGTCCGGGATGGAAAGCTCTACAAGAACATTCCTAGAGCCCATCCGGAATGGAAGTTGTGTGTTTCCGCACCTCATCGGCAAGCGTTGATCATGAAGCACCACAATAACCTCCATGCGCACCATGGTCCGGCCAAGACAACTCGTAAAATCCAACATCTTTACTATTGGCCAGGACTATACCGGACGGTAAATAGGGTAGTGGGTAGCTGCACCACTTGCCGTAGAACCGTTTTGCTTCCTATGCTCTCTCCGGTCACAGTAGTTACAGAGCATAACGTGCAACGGTCATCGTCCGAAAAGCACCCTTCAACTTCCCGGACAACTGTGGTTCAAACCATCCACAGGGTTCGTTTAGGGAAGATGAAGTCTTCAGATGCCAACCAGCCAAAATCAAACCTTCCACCGTCTTTCACAAAGACGAAGTTTTGGAAGGCAGCTCTGGTATCTGAGCCTCACGTAGCTACGCCAGTGCTACACGCAAAACCGCCTGCTCCATGCTCAACACGCGTCTGCGTGCCAACGCAACGACTCAGTGCGTCTGTGACATGCACCAAGGTACCAACACAGCGTACAAAGTCGTTAGCGACATGCACAAAGATGCCTGCGCGATGGATGCCAGTGATGGTTGAAAGCGTTCCAACGTCAGCACTGCGCTCGAAAACGTTGATGACACGAACTGCCGTGCCAACGCGATGTCCCAGTGCGTTAGCGACATGCACCAAGGTGCCAACGCAACGCACGAAGGCGTTAGCGACATGTACTGCAGGGAAAACATCACGTTCGCTAGCGATAGCGTTCCGGCCGCGTGTACAAATTGCTCATCCCTCTCGTAAGACTGTTGAGGTGCAATCTCTTATCCATGTCCATGGTGTGGAATCGAGACTGGACAAGTCTCCAGATCCATGTGGACGTAGTGAGATAGCCCCAGCCAAGCAATCTACGAGGAAGAGACCTAATCGTCATACCAAACCGTCTTATCTGCGAAAGAAAGCGGTATTGGCGATGAGTTGCGTGGAAGCTAAGCTTTCACGAGGGTTAGTCAATTATCTCCCAGATCAGTCGTTGCAGGTGAAGCTCCTTCAGGTTCCTCCGTCAACTTTATCAGACCGAAGGAGAAGGCTGTGTAACGATGCATTTTTCTACACCTGTCAGAGTGTTACGAATCCGTAAGATTCTGCTTCTGATACGTGAAAAATTAACATCGTTTGCGCACCCGAGCGTTTTTTTATTAAAAAAATGACTCGTACGTAATCCATCAGCAACCATCTGATTTCGTTTTGTACCATCTGCGATAATGGTATAAATTTTTATCCGGCGTTTGCACTTCAACGTACTGCAAATGTACTCGAGGTCGCCGGTTAATTTCAATGTCCCCGATAAATTGAAATTATTTATTTAATTTTAAAATTATTTATTTAATTTTAATTTATTTTGGCCCTTCAGGTATTCCAAATATATTTTTTCATCATTTTTAATTTTATTTTCAACGTCCTTAATATTTTCATTCATTTTTCGTAATTTTAAAATCATTTAAAATATTTAATTATTTTAAATATTTTTAAGATTATTTATATTTAACGTAACTCCTCGAAATTTATACCATTCGATGTATTTTTTAAGCCCGCATCTATCACCACCTACATAATCGCATAAAACGCATTCATGTAGTAGCTGAGTGATAATCGTAGAGATATGAGTACGAAACGTACGGAGTCACATGTACATTCCTACTTCGTAGTTAAATCGAACAAACGAGTTCTATTGGTGCTAGGAACTTGGTGGTGGAGAATCAATAAATATTCGACGTACATGGATTTCAGGAGAGTCCGTGACCAACCGTGAGCATCCACTGTGCATGGTGTGTTCTTGTGCTCAGTGAGATCGTCTTGTGCTGTGGGTAGTTGATGGTCTGGCGTCCCTGCACCAGCGGCTGAGATAAGCTGCAGTTGTAGGGTAAAGCTGATCGCGGCTACCGCAGTACACTCCCGTTGAGAAGGACTAGATTACAGTCTTGACCTTTTGGCCGACTGTCGATCACTTGTGTGGGCTTGATTACAGTCTTGGGCTTGTTGGACCAACTGTTGATCCGGAAGAACGCTGGTTTAGCTGTAAAGTTAACCACGCGTCCCTATTTACGTTCCAGGAGTGAGTTTTGATTCGCAAGTCGTGGTGGTGTCCAAAGAAAGTCAGACATCCGAAGGAAGTTTTAGTTTTATTGTGTTTTATAAACATAAAGTTGATTTAATTATTTTTTTTATTGAGATAAACATTTATCTACGTTTTATTAACAAAAATTGTTAATTTTATTTTTTATTTAAATAAATATTTTTATTTGGGTAAGAAAGTGTTGTTGTTGCTGACTTATTTCTTCGAACCCTCCCGTCTTCGACTCGAGTGATCCCGAAGGTAATTAATGAAGACACGATATTAAGATCGGTCTTACAAGACAATAAAAATGAAATATTAAACAAACTTAAACTTGAAGAAAACTCAGCAGACATTCCTCAAGGCAGCATAAGTCTTTCATTATTTTTTAGTCTAAGTTACCTAAAGGTTTTTCATAAAAGCTGAAAATTAAAGTAGCAATAATTAAATAATAGAGAAATACGTATAAAGTAATACAATCACGTTTTAATATTAAAATACCGACGAAAACCAGAACTAATTAGAAGAAGCGTTTGAGCACAAAGAAAAACTATAAAGCTTCCTATCTACACTAGTTGTTATAACTGCACTACATCGGTAGAATCACACTATAGAATAAAACCACAAATATTTTGTTGCCAACTACGTGTTTGTATAATTAACGAAATGGTGATTACAAAAGGCGTTAATGCATTGGTTCAAATAAATCGTAATTATTCATTGTACAAACTCTGGTGCAGTTATTATGGCAACAATGGTATTTATAGTTTAGTTATGTAGTGGCTAAGGGCGAGGTCGTTTGTTGTAATAATATTTCATTTGATGGGCACAAACCTCAAGCGATCCGAAGTATTTCAAATGATAGGTAGGTAGGTAAATAGCCCAAATACAGGTAATGCGAAATAACAGTATTGATACTTTCAGAAATCAAAACCTCAAATATGTGAATGGTGTTACGCAACAAGAAACCTTTACCGACACGTGACCACCTTAATATGCTTAAATTAAGATGAAAACGATTAATTTCTGCGTTTAATTATCTGTAGTATTACTTTTTATCTGTAGTTTTAAATGACTCATCTCTGAAATTAATTTTATCCGAGTAATTTTGGAGAAAATGGAAACGCAATAGTATCATGTCTAGTCAACCTAAGCAATTTGTGAGAATGCGATAGCATAATCTCTAATAAATCACGCCCTTAAGATTAAATACCAATTGATTTTTACCTTTTTAGACGTCTAGTAGGTACTTGAAAAATGTAAAAGTCCCATACCTGCAACAATTTAAGGAAAATTATTAGATAATATACACAATAATTAAACTTAATAAAATTATAAGTAGTAAAGCAATTTTGCCAGATTTTTAAATCTAGAAAAATTCGGTTATGTTACGTTAATTAATTTTTTTCTCCCTACTAGATTACTGAAAATCAAAATATTATGTATGTAATTTAAAGCTCAAAATATCCTCTTTAACTGCGTATTTTTTATTTTTCTCTAAATTTTATACGTAATCAGTAATTTCCAATTAAAATAGGGTGCTGAGTGTCACTCTCATGCGCAACCCATATGGGTACTGGTACGCACAAAACAAGTTAACATTCAATAACAGTTTTCTCAAAAACTATCCAATTGTTTCAAAAATCTTAAATACGATTATCTTTGTAAAATTTTCTTCTCTTCAATTTCTAACTCTTTATAATTTTTCGTTTACTATATAGTTTTCGAGATAATGGGAAAAATATGAAAAGAAATGTGATTTTAGAGATGCAAACCCGATTTTGGAAGGGTTTGCCTACTAGAATTAGTGGGGACTTTTAGTATGATAATAAGGGCTATAATTACTAAACAATAGCGTAGGTTTCAGCTTAAGGTAGTTTTGTTTAGGGTTCACATGTAAATAAAACAGCACTGAACTATATTTTGATAAACTTACACTTACTTACTTTTAAACAAAAAAATTGCTACCGTCAAGTTAGAAACAAGTTTACAACCAAATACAAACACCGAATTTAGAATTGCATAAACATAAAACTTTCCATGCTAATACATCTTATAACAACATAGGTACAATGGTGTTAATCTTTGATGTTGATTCTATTACTAAGTAGGTAAGTATAGAAGTCTATTGTATAATTTCAGTGTTTGGTTTAAGTGACCCAAACTGTTGAATAAATATGCCAATATTTGCAAAAGATTAAAGTATTCAAATATTGATTGAGAATAGGAAATTACTAACTGTTACGACCGAATGGAAGCTAAAAACAAATTTACACTAGCTCCGCTAGTTTAGTAGTTGGTGAAAATATTTTACTACTATTATGGCTTCTATAATTGTCATTGTTTTCATTAAGCTACTATGGGCTAACAAAATAAATAAGACATTTTATGTTGCCAATATCTACTTTTAGCGTACGCAAAGTTTGCAAACGACGCTATTCGTAGGTCTAATTCGCCATGGATTAAAGAAAATACGCAAATCCAAAGATTTTTTGCTCAATTATGGTCGAGTTGGTGTGACAGATTTATGTCAATTAAAAAAACTCAAGTTTGAGCATACCATCTGTGTTTATATTTCAATGTAACAAAAGGACGAAAAAGACAAATACACAGTAGCTGAGAAGAAAAGTGAAAATTTTCTTTTCGAGTTCATAATTATATAGTAGAAAAGAAACTAGGAACTTTCATGCACTAATTCTAAACTACTCCTTTGTTTATTACTACTTTAGATGCAGGAAAAAGTAAAAAAGCTTCATTGAAACCTAACTCGATAAGTTTTCAAAGGATCTGATGTGCTTTATAATCTTTGCTTAAGCTCATTCACCGAGAAGACTTTAAAGCTTGAATACTTGAAAGAATAATTTATTTTCAAATTTTGACCTTTTTTTAATAAATGGTTTCTACCGTGAAGCGTTTTGCTTTTTTATTGGCAATTGAAAATGTAAATGCGTATTATTTTCCAACTAATTTTACCATCATTAGGTTAATAATAATTATTTAAATAGTTGATGTTGGTTAAAATTTGAAAATTGACTCGAGTGGTTATTTTTATTTTGGGAAACTCAACTGCACATTTTTTAATTTTCTCAACCTGGTTCAAAAAAATAGCAACACATTAACGTTGATCTTGCAAATAAATGTAATTTATTTAATTAAAATTAATTTTTTTTAAATATTTAAGGCAATAAAAAGAAAATTTATATTTAGTTGTAACCACCGACGCATACAAAAACATAGAGCATTAAGGAAGAAAGCGCCAAGTTTTCACTTTTTCGCCTAAAAAAGCTTTAAAAGGCAGCTTTAAAATAAACATAGTCAGCAAATATAATTTTACAATACACGAGAAAAGCAGCACGTTTTAAATTTACTCGTGGATAATTTTCGTAAAATCTCTAAACTCGAATCTTAATGTTAACTAAAATTTTGTCCGGATAAACCATTATTTACTCAAGTTTGATATTGATATTATCACAAATTATTATCAAAACCCCAAAACAATGAAGCTCATATAGTTAATAAGTTTGGGAACGAGCTGAGTATTAAGCCTTTCACCTCAAAACATTAACCTTTGAAAATGTACTGTTTGAATTGATAAACCCATTTAACGCTGGGTTGTATAATTATTTTGAGTACATGGTATTATGGTATGTTTACAATTATCTAGGGGCGATGATCTGTGCTCTATGGGTGCCAACTACTTTGCTCTCAACCGCACAAATTAAATGTTGAAAATTACCTCAAGATCTCTATCTATCATCTATATAAAATTATTCTGAGGCACAACTAATTTCTGCCTTTACAAAGTATTGAAAATCAATTTTGTTTATTGATTTGGATAAAGAATTTTTTGCCCTACAACATTTATTTGAAGCTTTTTAGCCTAAAATAATTACAAAAACCTGATTTTACACATTAAATCCCTATGACCGAAACCCATGTGACCACCCTGTATACATTTATTTACTACATTCTCGTCTTAACCGTCAAGTTCCGCTGGCAAATAGTTAACGCCAAAACATACAACATACCGCTACAGGTGTCGTTATTGACAGTCCAAACACTTTACAGTATAAAGGTACATTTTAGAAAGCTAAAATCCTCCACGAGTCGACTGTCGCTTTCGAACCTCATATTGTAAATTGTGCCAAAGCTTAAGTACTTTTACGTCAAATAAGAGAGCTTTCGAGTCTTTAAAGTCAAGTAATTCACTTCATAATCCACTTTGAAGAATATTAAGAGTTGTCTTACGAGTGCTTAAGTCTCTTAGAAACTACCTTTTGTGTAGGTTGTTAGAAAAGCAATCACTTTCGTACTCTTCTAATAACCTTAGCTTAAATTGAGTCTACGAACGAAGTAAACTAACATAAATTGAGCGACGAGACTTTAGAACTTTAATATAAAAAAAAGATTTTATTTTGTGTGCAAAAATAAGACTTTGAAAGGACGATTTGTTTATTTTCTTAGGTGTTTTTATATGATCAATAAATGTATATATTTACACTTTCTTTGTGTTTGAATACCTATAACTATTACACTTCTAAAACGTACAAACCGTCGAAGTTATCTCAAAAGCTTTGTCAATAAAAATATTTTTTTTATTGTAAGAAAATTTATCCTTTTATTTGAAATGTAAAGACATTCGCTTATCCTTTTAGCAAAATCGGCAATAATATCGTCATAAAATAAGGGTTTCTGTGATGAAACTTTCAGTTGATAAATTCATAACTGAAAAGCTATTTCAACTAGTTTTCTTGGCGAATTTGTCAAAAAAAATTTTATTTATTTTTTATTCGCGTTTTCAACGTGTGTTTTCATTTAAAAGAAAAACTTAATTTGGAAAAGTTTTTGAGATACCTACGCTTAATTAATTTTGTTAAACGAATTTTCACAAATAAGTAAAAATTTGTTAATGTTTTAGACAGTTATATCAAAAAAGGTAGCTCGTGGCAAAAAAACTTGTTCAATTAAGCTTAAAAGTTTAAATTTTAAATTTAATGTTTTGCTCAATTCGAGGCTTTTTGACTTATTACGTTGCATATGAAAGAAATTTTTATTTATTTAAAGTGACGATTGTAACTAATAAATAATGCTTAAGCTTAATAAATTGTTTTATTGTTTTTTTGTTAAAACAAATATTTGATATCACGAGAAATTATTTACATTATAAATCAATCGATACGTCTTTTCAAAATTCAAAGGTTCTTATTATTAAATATCTGAAAAATTGTTTTTATTGTTCTTTCGAGTCTGCATTTTTTATCTCCTGGCAAAAGAATTTCAGGAAATGGAAAAATGCCAAATGGGAATCAAGTGTATTTGTTGATTTGATACAAGAAGTTTTGTAAAAATAATATAATTACAGACTTTAAAAGAGTTTTTCTTTCAACAAAATAAAATCAAAAACGTAATTTTTTTTAGTATTTTTTCTGAACCTGCTTGCCTGTCTGTCTGCCTGTTTGTCTGTCCGTCTATTTGTCGATGATTTAGGTGTCATATTTATCAACTCTATTGGCAGTACTGTTTTGAGAAGCTTAGGGGTGATCATTAACATAGAAAACGCGTGGGTATATGGGTACTAATCTCCTACTGAAACTTTCAGTAGGAACGATGAAGCTCTGTTTGCTAGCGCTTGGAAAGGTTTTGATTATAAATCTAACAGCCTTTAATTTTTTAAGTCAAATTTTCAAGAACAAGAAATCAGAGTCGCGCTAGCTTAATTGGATTTCATCGGTTACAGCTTTAATTTGCCCCTTGTACCCTCCCAGTCTCTAGAAAATTTAATAATTTTCAGAATTTGAAGAAATCATCCTTAAACACAAAATCTAATTTTTATACAAGGTTAGGTTAGGTTGTATTATGGTAACGTAGGTTAGGTTCGAGTAGGTGTTGTTAGGTTAGGTTCATTAGTTCATTAAAAGCGTTTGGCTTCGTCGGCAATTGACGACCTACCGATTTGTCCAGTCCAACCCTGCTAGAGATATCCCTGTATAGCGGAAATTTAAAATACAGAGGAGCGATTTTGTGACATATTTAGATGGTCAATGCCGTAATTACTTTCATTTAACCCTCCATTCAACGGGTGAGGCCTGTGAGTCCAAGCAAAAGTGAAAATTGTCTGTAACTTAAAAAAAGAAATATTTTTTACTGTAATATTCTATCTACCTTCTTAACTGGTAATAACTCATGGTTATGTATTTAGTACATTGAAGTCTACTATTTCAGTGAAGTTTAGGCCCTTGCAGTTTGTGTTGAGAATTTTATAATTTAATTTTTTTGTAATTTTCTGCTTATTTGATCAATATACTAAATATGTATTATGGTAATCAACTTTATTTTCCTTCAATGTCCATAAAAAACAGTTTTCAATAAAAAATGTCAAATAAGGATAAAAAATTTAAAATTAAAAAATAATAACTAACAAAAGGACCTACGCTTTAATTTTTCTGTAAAATAATGAAGAATAAGGTAGATTTTCAATTAAAAAAATTTCAGTGCAATTCTTGCACCCTTACTATTTTTTAGCTATAGATATAAAGTGAGCCTAACAGGCCTCACCCGTTGGCTCGTGTGATTCTAGACCCACCCGTTAGATGGAGGGTTAAAGGATATCTCTTTAAATCGTTACCTTTGCTGTTGTTTTAGAAAAATTACACTGACAAGGATCGCAGGACTTATACAAAATAGTGTATGATGAAACGAGATACCCATTCTAATTGTGCTCGATAAATGTTTATTAAAATGCAATCTTCTTTAGTGGGTGAAAATAAATAATAATGTATTCAGTGTGTCCAGTATAACGTGCACAGCATGGGAATCTCGGACACCGTAAGAGATACGAAGTCGGTTAAATGGAGAAAATTGTGCATGATTTTATGGCCACTTCGATGCTGCTTTTGTTTTTTAAAAAAATCTATTAGCACTCTAGGTATTTAGGAAAAAATGAAAAATTGCATTTTCTTTGAATGCTTATATAACTTTTTTATTAATCGAGATAATTTCAATTTTCAAAAAAGAGATAATAGGCACTACTAAAACGCAAATAATTGATTCATAAATAATTTTTTGAGTGCGCCGTTTTAGAGTTCTGATGCAAACTTATGTTTTTTTAAATACAAATCTAACCTCATTTCTATGTTTTTAAAAAGCTAATTTTTTTCTCTTTTCAAAAATATAAGGGTTGATTTTCTAAATTCCTTTACGGTAATACTAAAATAGAATATTTTGTTATTTATGTTCAAATAAATTTTAAAAATCAATTTTGCTATGAAACAATTTTATAAAAAAGAAACAACTGAATTAAATAAATAAATATCAAAAAACGATCAAAATAATTCGAAAAAAAGAACCTTCTAAAAAAATTTTAAAAATTAACCTATCAACCCTTACATTTAAAAAAAAAATTAGCTTTTTAGAAACATAAAATTGAGGTTAGGTTTGTATTTAAAAAAACATAAGTTTGCATCATATCTCCAAAACGGCGCACTAAAAAAATTATTTTATAAATTAATTATTTGCGTTTTAGTAGTGCCTATTATCTCTTTTTTGAAAATTGCAATTATCTTGATTAATAAAAAAGTTTTTAAAGAAGCATTTAAAAAAAAAAAAAAGAAAGAAAAAAGCATTTAAAGAAAATGCAATTTTTCAGTTTTTCCATGGTTTTTCCCGAATATCTAGAGTGCTAATAAATTTTTTTCAAAAAACAAAAGCTGCATCGACGGCTATAAAATCGTGCACAATTTTGTCCATTTAAGCGACTTCGTATCTCTTACGGTGTCCGAGATCCCCATGCTGTGCATGTTATACTGGACACACTGTATTTTAGAGATATCATTTTAGTAAGGGAAGCACTGTAATACTTTATACATTATCTACGTTCTTAAATAAAAAAAAAGTAAAGTTTTATATTGAGATCATAGACTTCAAGGGGATTGTAACTTTGATAAGACAAACTTTCATGTATCGAATGGTTTCATACAGCATACTAAGCGAGTTCGTTAGTTGATGTTTTTACTTGAAATACTATCGAAACTCTAAGGGTAAAATAAAGCCATTTTATTCATGATAATACACACACACAAAAGATACTGTTCAAACACTTGAAACTTAAAATTAAAGAAAAATTAAAATATTTTTAAGACGTCAAATAAATCTTTTATTTTTTATTTTTCTCTACTTCACAACTTAGAAATACAGGAAACTGTAAATAAGATTTTCCATCTCGTCTATCCTTAAGAATGAGGAATGTGTATATTACCTACGTATAAGTCAAAAAATAATATTAAATGAAATCTTTCCTTTTAATAATTATAAGTTCACGTTAATGTCTGCACGTGCCATTTAAGATAAAGATTTTCTTTGGATTTACGTACTGCCTTTGAAGTAAGTAATAAAAATATCATTTACGAATTTTTTAATGAAATATCCAGAAGCCTCAGGCTTTGTATAAAGAATAGCAAAAATATAGCTTGCAATGAGGTTGAGAGACTTTGTCTTAAAAAAACAAGACGGGGATAATCTAAGAAGCCTCCCTTGCCAATAAAAAAGATAAAAGTGTAATCAAATAGAAATATGCCAAAGAAAAGGCCGAAATTAAGGTTCGTTTAGAAGGTTAGGTTAACATTAACCTCTCCTCAAGTGCGTTCTATGTACTAGATGCTCTAAGGTCGATGCTCGTAAACCTTTTACTGAAGACATTTTTTCAATAACTATGTAGGTGTGGTGTTTAACTATGTAGGAGGGGTAGAGAGTAAGTAGCTTAGAGTATCGCTACGCTGCGCTAATAGTTACAGGATCCCAGTCCAGGACCATGGCAATGGGGTTTCATTTCACGCTATTACGTTTAGAAGAAATTGTGGCTGTGTGTTAATCCTTTCCAGGAGGGTGGTTAAAAATGCCTTTTGCATTCCAATTGTAAGGCATAGAAGAACAGAAAGTGCAAATAAATGTGTAACATCCATCTTAGACCTCATGAATGTCTGACATGCTTAATGGTGCGGAATGTCGCCTAGCAGAACGTGCCGGACTCTCGTGGGTCACTCTAATCGTCTTAACAATTTTTAGATAGACACTGAATGTGACAAGTCAAAGCAGCTAATTTTGAGCTGGTTTAATCAATTAAAAATGTTTGCGTGTTTGCTTTACATTGATCCTGATGCCCATATTAGCTCCCTTATAATTAGATTTGAAGACAGTAGCATATGGAGAGTGTGACTGAGGCGTTACATCTCTCAGAGAATAACGCAGGTGTCCTAGAGCCGTTCAGCAAGAACAGAAGCCCCACTTAGAGCAAAATGGCAAATTGGGACATGATGTCAAATTTATTACTCATAGGGACTGCGAAATCAATGCCTATCGATCGTATTCCCTTAAAGAAATTTTAGAAAAAGGTGTCCAAAAAGTTTCCACAGAGATAACTGATGGCGTTTTCAATTGATGGTTGCACTGGTGCGTTTTCAGTGCACTTTTATTTGCACTACGCCAGTTTCGCGTGTTTTATTGGTATTAACCAAGTAGAGTGCACTCAAAGCAATCACCTACTTGTACTCAACCGGTGCAAAAGCGCACTGACTCAGTGTCAGTGCGGTCCCAATCGAAAACGCCATAATTCATTGAATTAACAATGTTTATGCCTCTTAAGGTCTTTGTTTTACATTCACTGTATTTTAATGTTTACTTTATTTTCTTTATCATCGCTATCTACGATACAGGAGAAGCACTACGATATAATCGGAACAAATTATCATCTTTTTTACTGTAACAAACTCTTTTCTGTGCCGACGCTTGTTTCAGAAGTATCACAGCAAGCAAAATCCGATATTGTACGGCAACTATAAGCTCTTTTTTAGGAACGTAAGGTTGATCTCCTAATTTAAAAAATTGTTAAAGTTATGTTTAAATTATTATTTAAAGAACAATATTAATCCACAGCAAATGCACGACTCGTACTCAACCAAAGTTTGATGGCGTAGGTATGTACTGGTCAGCAATTCCAAAATCACCTAATTCTGATGGGATCGACAATACGGAGCTCAAAGATACCTTACTGTCCACGAAATATTTTCAAAGTGCCCTCCACTTTTTCAAATAATTTTAGCATTGCCTGATGTTGAATGCTCTTCTTTAACAACCTTGAAAATTTTTATTGCTCATGACAACCCCTATCAATGTATTATACGTATGCAGACACCTTAAGCTCCTAACTCCCCCATCTAGGAGCATGGGAGTATTAAGAGTCCTTTTTTCTAACCTAACCATTCAGCTTTCTTAGCCCTTCTTAGTAAGAAGGTAACCAACCCTAGACTCTAATCAGTTAGATTCCAATTTATACATAAAATAAATCTGCTGCTTAATAATATTAAAATTGTGCAAATAGAACGCTGTATAGCTTATCGCCATCCGCTACAAATTAAGTTGAGTAAACTAAAAACTATCTCGTTATTAAAAACGTAAATTGAAACGGATTTAAAAGTAAACAAACACGTCGTTTTAATTAAATTATTAAAAGTAAAAATTGATGTTTTTGAGCAGGTTAATCAATTATAAATTCAAAACAGCCAATCGATATTTCTCTAAAGACGTGTAAATGATAAATTACTTTTTTGCCATATTTTGTAAAATTAAAATTAAAAAACAAATTCGAAAAATAAATTTTACTACAACTTTGCAGCTTTCATGTATAGTTTAGATAATCAGCTTACAGTTTCACGTAGGAGCATTTAAGATGCAGCTTAAAAATTTTCTAAAGTAAAAAGAGAAAGATTATATAACATAATAATTATTTTCATTAAAAACTTTTCTAAGAAGCTGAAAATGTTATATTAAAAAAAAGAGTAAAAAAAAAGGATTGTAAGGTAGCTAAAATCTTATTATACAAATTTTTAAATTAAAATGTTGTAAAAAAATTAAATTAAGCAAAATTTGCTTTGGCATCAACTACAAAAAAAGCTTGGATATCGACAAGGTAAAAATTACAAAAGAAACAAAAAAGTGTGTGTATAATTTTATATTGGCGCGTACATTTCTGTTGCTGTTTTAAAATCCATGCAGCATAACCGCTAATTCAAAATCAATAATTTTCTAAAGAAGGTCGTTTGTAGAAGTTTAAATAATTCTTCCCATTTCTGTTTAAATATTATTAATGTTGACATCTTGTTATAAAGTATACCCTTAGATTAAAGCGATTTTGGTTCTATTAAAGTCAGGATAGTTATAATGAGAAAATAAATTAAGTAGTAAAGTGAGATAAATCGAACAAGAAGAACATTATCAAATTTTCAATGTGAGCGTCCTTAATTCTCATAAACTTTTAATTAATTTTTTTAAGATTACAAAAATTAATTTCGCCTCACAGCGTGGCCTAAATTACAACATCTATGTTGATACAGTACATGATCTTAGTAGCGATTGAAGCGAAATTTTTTTAGACACTAGACGTACGCTGAAGTAAAGATTTTTTGAGTTTCATTATTGATAACTATCTAAGCTGTTTATAATATAAATAGTTGGAGTAAAAAATCGCCAGGGGCTACAAGTTTCGTGGTCCACCCTGTATATAGGTAGTGAACAAATTCTCTTACGTTTTAACCAGCAAAAGTATAGAAAAAGTAAGCTGCATGAGATGTAACTATTCTTAAGCTTTCTTATCCTCGCCTTGATAAATTTTGCACATTTATTCGTAAAAATGTTTTTCTTACGTTGTGTATATTTAACCGTCAGAAGATTGAAAATAAGAATTTATAGTAAGAATTTTGAAACTCCGTCAGTTTGCAAGTACCGTCAACGTCGAGTCGCAGTCAAATTACCGTCAACCTTAACTAAACAATGTTGATTTAAAGTCGAAATATATGCAGATCCTCATAGTCTACCTTGAAATTTTCTCTCAACATTTGGTATAATATACATATTTCAGAGTGAAATATGCACGAGATATACCTGTTCCAGACTTCCTGTAAAAGCAGCTAGGTATTACTGGGTATTACACTGCTGTTCATATTGCAATTCAATGTTAAACGAATCCAGCTTGAAAATAAAAGAATAGAAAAGGACTATATGTATGCATCTGGTTAAAATAATCTTAGTTTCGTATCAAGAGCGCTAAGTTAGGGTTTTTAGTGAGTGAAAATGTTCGGCTACGCCTCATCAATAAAAATTTCGCACTCACGATACAAACAATAATTTTTGTGCACACAAAAAGTGTTTGAAAAATTTTCACGAGAAATCATCTGAGCTAAGGACATCAACATCATGATCTACCTATCAGATGCTTAAATTAACTCTTTTGAACAGCAGAGAGTATCGACTTACGTACATTTTCCAAACTGGTACTTTATTTAAAAAACAAAGCCGTCGGCTATCAAATTAAAAAATCCGAAGTTAGTATAGAAGTAGGTACTAATGATGATAATAGTACCTGATACTAAAAGACATTCTGAAAATTTTTTTAGAAACACTTTGAATCAATAAATAAGCAACTTTGCGACGAAAACAAGCTACCAGCACTGTCAACCTGTGGAGTTAAATAAAATGGGAGAGATCCCTAGTTTAATTGCTACTTATCTCGGGAAGAACAAATTCAAGGTCATTGCTTTAATTTTACCCTTCTGTTACCTTTTTTTAAACAAATTCTGATGGTGATATAATATCAAAAGACATGAAGTGTGGAAGTAAACTTAAGACACATTCATCATTCATAGTCAGTTACATATAGAAGATTGCATAAGTAGGATTAGGATTGTTAGGATTGAGGGTAAACCGAGGTTTACGCGTAGTTAGGCCACTTAGTCGGGCCTTTTAGCAACTCCATCCGACCCTTCAGTTCTTGATCCATCCCAGCCTTTGGATAAACTCAAGGATACTGGCTAGTGAAGTGTCGATGATACTGACCATAAGTAAATAATTAAAATGGCTAACATGATTCAAAATTGTTGTAACACCGGTTTTACCACCCTGGGTAGCTTAGTGAAGAAGGGAGGGTTCGTCGGTAATAAAACACACGGCCAACAATAAAAAAATATTTATTCAAAATAACGGAAATAATTATTAGTACTCTTAGGTACCAGTACAAAATAAAAAGTAAAAAAAATACAATACTTAATAAATGCCCAATAAGAACATAAATATTGATATGACTCGGCCACTAGATTTCCACCAGACCTCGAGACCCGTCTCTTAAGAGATAGACCACAGAGTCCCGGTGAATGTAGGGAAGTCGTGCACCAGGCCTCGAGACCCTTCTCCGTCGAGAAAGACCACAGAGTCCCAGTGGACGCAGGGAAGTTGTTCACCAGACCTCGAGACCCTTCTCTGACGAGGAAGATCACAGAGTCCCAGTGGATGTAGGGAAGTTTTCCAGACCTCGAGACCCTTCTCTTACGAGAAAGGCCACTGAGTCCCGGAAACTAAGAGGGTAAGGTAGTTTTCCAGACCTCGAGACCCTTCTCTGATGAGAAAGACCACAGAGTCCCGGAAACTAAGAGGGTAGTCGTTATCCAGACCTCGAGACCCTTCTCTGATGAGAAAGACCACTGAGTCCCGGAAACGAAGAGGGTTTCGTACACCAGATCCCGAGACCTCTCTATGAAGGGAGAGACCACTGAGTCCTAGTGTACGAGGGAAAATCACGGGCTTGCTGAAGGCAACACGGAAACAAATTAATTAAAATTAATTTAATTAATTTAACAAAGCAAGTACACAAAAATGACGCAAGTGAGATAAAGGAGCGCGCCCGTTCACCTCAAAGGTGAGGCGAGGTATCCTTTTACCAAAACGGAGAAGGGGTTTATATTTTAGAGCCGACGACCAACTCGGATCTACTCGACATCCAATAGGAACGCTCTAACTTGAATTGTACTCGAAGAAAATTATCACTTAGTACGCTATAAATTTTATTAATTAAATTAATGACTTTTTACTTAAAGGGCGAGCGATGGTAAAACTTAGCTCAATTGAATCGCACTAAAATTACGAGCACGTCGATATAAAATTTGTAAATTTAAATTTAAATTTCAACCTTAAAGTAATTAATAAAAATTAATTAAGGCCTGTAAAATACTTAGGGATGCTCATGAATCACAAATGTAAAAAGAAAAAACACTAATCAGCTCAAATAACAAATTTTACTACTTCACGTGGTTTAACAATAAAGTTAAATATTCAATAACTTTTCAATCCTATAATTAAAAACTATTGATAACGAAATACTTGAGTGATAACGATGAAATAATTTTTCTAGGGTTAAAAATAATTTAAAAGTTAAACTAAAAATTATACGGAAGCTGTAGCTCCTCTGGTTGTCAAGATACAAGGAAATCAGTGATTATCGTTGATAAAGCTGATAGCAAAATAAAGAACATTAACAATAATAATTCTGGTCCAATCTTGATGAGATTGGACTCAAATGAAAGTGCTTGAAGAGCTGAACACGGGCATTTAACATTTATCTCCATTTCGATCTCAGGGGCGGCGCTAGCAAAAATAATTTACAAAAAAAATGACAAGTAGCAGCTGGTTCAAACGATACAAAATTTCCAGGATGCTGTAATACTGTAACAGTATTTGGGTCCAGCATCCGGATAGAATTTTGCATCGTTACATTGTGAATCTTCTACATCATAAAATTTAGGTTAGGTTACATAATGTTAGCAAACGTTAGAGGCAGGAGGAAAAGAAATATAATGTCCTTCATCATAGAGAAAGCTACAATACATCTCACCAGGTCTATTAAATCTTTGGGCATCATGATCGACGATCAGAGTAGCTTCGGGTCCCATGTAGAAATAATCACCAAAAGAGCAAATGAGAAACTTTGCTTTCTAATAAGACGTAGGTATGCCAAATATTGGTGGGTGAAGTAGTCAAAAAACCATGCATTCACCTGCTAGTAGATAATAGAATATGTGTTGTTATATGAGACGGGAAAAAACACATCCTAGTTATTAAATATGCACTAGAAAAGAACCATATAAAATATGGTATCAGGCAAAGAAACTAATACCAAAACTTTAACCCTGAGTAGAGGCTATGACCACAGATAGAATAACTGTTTTACGACACAGCTCCTGTTCGAGCACTGAAGCTTGAGGAAAATATAAGATTAAAAACCGATGCAGAAGGAGAACAAGGGAGTACTATAGAGTAGAGGTTACAGAACACATCCTCTTCCATTACCCTAGAACACCTAGGCTAGGTTAAGACAGGCTAAGACTACACACCACAAGCTAGTCCATCGATGAAGACCGGAAGACACGCTTACCAGCAACGTAGAGAGGAACCATCGCGGGATCCTGCTAAAAACTTGCCTCAAATCCAATGGCTCTTAGTGGAAAGTCTGTAGGACGAAGATTAACAAATCAAAAATCATCGATCATTTAAGAGGAAACAACAATGCCACTTCAACGTCAATATTATAATCACCGAGGCTCATGAACTAATGTCTCCGGAGGTTTCAAGGCATCCCAGTCAAAAGGTGGCTTTGTTTTAGTCGGTAGCTATGACTATATCATCATCTTCAGAAACTAATTCTGGATATACTCGTCATTTCAACTTTACATACATACTAAATAAATTTATAGTTATGCATTTAATTTCATAACGTTAAGCTCTCTACTCACGCACAGTTCGTCGCTGGCAGTCCACAGTCGACCCGCCATTTATCACTACACCTGAACAGTTTTACGACAGTTGAGAGCCGACCGATTGTTCCAGGTCGGCCAGCATCGGCCAAACCGGAGCTTGAACGATATCCAGACGCTCCGGTTTAGGCCGAACCGGAACCGACACATCAATCTTTGGTAACTGGGAAAAGACGACCGGTTCTCAATAGCCGTAAAACTGTTCAGGTGTTCAGTGGCCAACGGGCGGACCATACGTGAGAAGAGAGATAATTCGTCCCTCAAAACACGTAGTGGCGTATCTCAAAATAATGCAAAATTGAGATACACCGTTTTTATACCTAACTTTTTCTTGTCTATCGATACCACGTAGTGGCCTAACTCAACATAATATAGTTTTCGAGTATTCCACTAGCGTTTGCTCGGCGTATCTCAGTTTGAATATATTTTCTTCACCACGAACAGCCGTAAGTCGACATACGCCACTTTGTGATATTTTTCTTGTGTGATATAAACACTTATACCTAGTGGCGTATCTCAGTTTTGCCTGTAGTTGAAATAAGATTTTAACACGTCTTCGATATTTTGAATCCTATCATGGTCAAAATGAAGGAGATTCTGCTCATACGCGCGACCTTCGTTAGTGTAGGTACACGCGGCGATTTGCTCCACATAAGGATTTAAATTATAAGTTTTCTAGTGAACTTTAAAACTAATTTTTTGGTGAAAATTACTCCTTTTTTTATAAATTCATAGGTGCTTATAGTGCACTCTTTTGTGTTTTGATTGCGCGATGGCTACTTGTAAAACATGCACCAAGCGTATTAATGGAAAATCGCCTGGCCTTCGATGTGACGGAGATTGTGAAATGTATTATCACGGCAAGTGTGTTGGGTTATCGAGTGGTGTTTTGAGTGCCCTGAAGTCGGCTGGTTCCACCTGGAAATGTCCTGGTTGTAGGGTGAGCATTAACTCTTCGGTTATTATCTCTGACGATAATCATAGCGAGAGCGATGATAACGCTATCGAGTCGGATAACACTGAGATGTCGGGATCTGCTCTGATAAAGTATATTAACTCTAAATTCGATGAGCTTATCAGGTCGGTTGATTTTTGTTCTGGCAAGATCACTGATTTTGAGACTAGGTTGAGCGTTATTACAGAGAACACGAAGCGAATTACTTCTCTGGAAGGTCGGGTAAAGTCGCTTGAGAATGAATTATCTAATATTAAGAAGAAACAGGCTATCGATGACCAATACAGTAGACTGAACAACTTAGAAATACAGGGCGTTACCGAGCAACCTAATGAGGACGTATACCGCAAAATTGAGAATATCGGAGATGGGCTGGGCGTTGCCCTTGCTAGAGGCGAGATCGACATTGCTCACCGAGTACAGAACTTCGATAGAGCAAGCGGAAGGCCCCGTAACATAGTAGTAAAGCTGAAGTCTAGACAAACAAAATTTGATGTCATGAAAGCGTACAAGGCAAAAAAGTTGGAATCGCCGTCGGCGGGGGGCTTTAGGGGCTTGAAAATCGATGGATTGGGTGAAGCTATATATGTAAACGACCATTTGACGCCGGAACGCAAACTGCTTTTTAAAAAAGCAAGAGAAGTAGCAAGATCCTTATCTTATAAATACGTCTGGACCAGCAACTGTTTGATTTTCATGCGCAAAACGGATGGTGGTGGCACAATTAAAATCGAGTGCGAGGATGACCTGAAGCGCGTTAAATAGGACGATTCAATTATGTTAAAAGTTGGTTAGTGGTGCTGGACCTTATATGTCGTTTTCTTGTTCTTTTACCAAAATGTTCGTGGTTTGCGAACAAAAACCGCGGAATTTCGTAACTCGTTGTATTCGTGCGGAGCCGATGTAATATTTGTTACCGAGTCGTGGCTTAACAACAGTGTATTAACATCCGAGTTGTTTGACAATACTTATATTGTTTATCGAAGAGATCGGTGCGACTCCATAAACAGTGGCAAGGAGGGTGGTGGTGTGGTGATTGCCGTTCGTGACCTCCCCGGAGTCACAAGCAGTCTGCGAAGAGATTGGATGAGCGAATCGGAGGACGTCTGGGTGACTGTGCGGTATGGTAAGCTAAAACTAAATCTGTGTTGCGTCTATGTCCCACCGGTGGACGATGTATCAATGTCGGTGTTTTTGAGTAAATTGCAATCAATTATATCCGAGCATCCAAATGAAACTTTTTTTATAATGGGTGACTTTAATTGTAGTAGACTTGACTGGCATATCGCTGATTCGAGGACGTTCTTGCCAGCTACGTTTAACAAAAAATACTCTGATTTTGTAGATGTTGTAAATTTTGGTGATTTTGTTCAATTTAATACACATTTGAATCACAACGATGTATTACTAGATCTGGTCTTATGTAGCCGACCTGAAATTGTAAAAACTGTAAGCCGCAGCCAATTCTGCCTGGTTCCCGAGGATTTGCACCACCCTTGCTTAGAAGTTTACATTAACTTAAATGATTCAGCTACATTACCTGTATTAACAAATGCTGATGCATCATTTAATTACAAGGGTGCTGATTATCAAATTGTAAACGAGGCGCTGGGCGGAATCGGTTGGCCGGCCGAGTTTGAAGGTTGTGGAGTTGACTTGTGCGTCGATAAGTTCTATAATAAACTTTATGATTTGATACGATGTTCTGTGGGCTTGAAACGCACAAGGCACGATGGGTTTCCGGTGTACTTTTCGAGAGACGCGATGCTTGCGGTGGAGAATAAGCGTGCCTGTCACAGACGATTCAAGATTTCTAAAAAAAATGTAGATTACCTGTTATTTGCGGCACATCGTCGGAGGTCGAAATTACTTATAGATAGAGATTATAGAAACTATATAGTTAATATAGAAAAAGAAATTAGGAGTAATCCCAGTTATATCTGGCGGTATGTATCAAATCTTAAAAGTAATAGCTCGGCGCCCGACACTGTGTCGTGTGGTGGCGAGACGGCTGCGGGTGGTTCTGATGTGGCGGCTTTGTTTTCAGATTATTTTAGTTCCAATTTTATAAATTCCGATGGGCATCTTGATGACGGCGTGGCGTTCGACGATACTGTTGATAACTCCATAAGCACTGTAGATATAACAGAATCAACCGTCTTGGACGCCTTATTGAAAATTGATATTAAGAAGGGGCCGGGAGATGACAATATCCCTGGAATATTTATAAAAAGATCAGCTGTTGGCTTAAGTAAACCTCTTTGTTTGTTGTTTCAAAGATCTATTCGCTAAGGCGTTTTTCCTTCCAAATGGAAAAAGGCAGTAGTTGTGCCAATACATAAGGGAGGCGATAGGGGCCAGGTGGCAAACTATAGGCCGATTTCAAAGCTTAGTTTGTTTGCGAAGGTCTTTGAGAAGCTCGTCTTTAATGTTTTAATGCCTTGTTTGAGACATTCGATAATTTCTGAGCAACACGGTTTTTTTAGTGGACGTTCAGTTGAAACTAATTTAACTGTTTATACTGAATTATTGTTGAGTGCTCTTGATAACAAAGTACAAGTAGATGCCATTTATACCGACTTCTCAAAGGCCTTTGACAAGATCAACCACGGTGTCTTGCGTAAGAAATTGCTGCAGATTGGGATTCGTGGGGATCTTCTCAGGTGGTTATCATCTTATATTTCGAATCGTAGCCAAGTAGTTAAAATAAACGGCTTTACTTCCGATATTGTTCAGATAGGTTCCGGCGTCCCGCAGGGCTCCCACCTGGGTCCCTTATTGTTTATTATCTATGTAAACGACATATCCAAAATTATAAAACATGCGAGTTTCCTCATGTTCGCTGATGACCTGAAAATTTTCCGTCGTGTACAGAGTGAGGATGACTGTCGGTTGCTCCAACAAGACTTGAACAGGTTGATCAAGTACTGTAACAACAACGACCTATTTATTAATTTCGATAAGTGTAATGTTATCAGTTTTACTAGAAACATAAATAAAATCGATATCGACAGATATCGTTTGAAGACGGACGCTGTATTTTGTTTCAAAGTTGTCCGTGGTGTAGTCGACTGCCCTTCTCTGTTATCTCTAATATGCTTTAATGTACCTGGTAAAACAGTAAGAGCGCCCACGTTGTTCAGATTGCCTCAATTTCGAACTAACGCATATCAGAACTCGCCCATCCACCGCATGCTCTCTGTATGTAATCTCCGCTGCAGTGATATCGATCTCTTTAATGTATCCTTGATCTGTTTCAAGAAAATGATTTACTTGGCGGCTAGCCAGATTTAATCCTTTTTTGTATTTTTTTGTATTTTCGTGTACTTATGTATTATGTTATTACGTGTACATCTATACATTTCTTATTGTTATGTTATGGAAGCACCTTGTTGGGTTTCGACCTGTAGTGCTCCCTAATTGTGTATATGTAAATAAATAAATAAATAAATAAATAAATAGCTGCATATCCAACGCTATATCACATGCAGGAGACCTTTTTGTACCTTGATAACTAAGCTGTTTAGTTTAGATACTCAGTAAGTTAGTGTGTTTAGTTCACTATTAAAAAAATAAAGTTAATATTGTAAAAGGAATCTAATAAGTTTTTAATCTTTTTATCTAAAAAGATACTTTTCTGTTTGAGTTTTTCTTGAGTTTTGTCATTGTATTGTAATATTCACTAAGCTGGTTAGTTTAGATACTCAGTAAGTGTGTTTAGTTTACTATTAAATTAATATAAAGTTATTTTTGTAAAAGGAATCTATTAAGTTTTTAATCTTTTTATCTAAAAAGATGTTTTTTGTTTGAGTTTTTCTTGTGTTTTGTCATGTATTGTATATTCAACTTTATAATTTTACATCAATAAAATCTTTCAGTTGATATGAGTGTACAATAAAGGTGATTCAAGCTTACTTTATTTCGATTAAACCACAACCTAGTGACGTAAGTCACTATACTTACACCGAAGAAAACAAAATATTATTTCTACAAACTGACGTATCTCAATTAACGTTAATTTTTCAGGAACTGGAGAGTTTTACGGTTATGAATACTTGCATAAATGAAGCTACTAATCTATGTGTGGCTAACACACATGTACAAATTAAGATAATCGCCTTAATCATGACCGTAAAAGTCATATAAAGTTAACGAAAAACTTTAAACCCGTCTCCTGAAAAATTAAGAAATATGAGATACGCCACTTCGTGTTTTGAGGGACGAATTTTAGTAAGACTGAGCGACTGCGACTAATTAGTTGACGCTTCTAAATCGTAGATGTAGCCCCAAATTTTAAATTTATTCCTGAAAAAATAGTAATTTATGCAATGAGTGTATGAAGTGGTACTTTCTTTATGAATGGAAAAATTCACTGTCTAGCCGCGACACTTTTCAACTTTTTTTACGATCTTCAAAACGAGCTGCTTTATGCATAAAAAGTAAAAAAAGCACAGCTTATTTAGTGGTCGTAGAAAAACTTTATTTTAATGATTCTTTTAGAAAATTAACAATTTTTTAACTGTAATATTCGAATTTTCCTGGTTTGTATAATGAATCGAGTTACATAATATTGTTTTGAACAAAACTTTTAATAAAAAGTTGAAAATAAAAACCGCTAACTCAATAAAAAAACTTTTTTTCTACAGATTATTTTATATGTATTACGAGGATTAGGGATTTTTCAAACTTTTAAATAAACTAAAACAAGCTAACATTTTTTGGCTAATAAGATAAGAAACTGGCAAAGAAGATATAGTAAAACATAAACAAAATGATCTGAAAAGATCAAAATAAAATCTTTGCCGAAAAAGAGACGTTTAATATAAAAATTTTTGTTGAAGACTAAAGGAGCAAAGTGGTGCTGATTCAATTTGTTAGATAAACATCATTGAAAAATAGTGGTAGTGTTTTAATTCGCGAAAGGAGCTTTAATTCAATAAGATATCTACAATATCGCATTAAAGCTGACAACGCTGTATTTTTCCACTCAATTAGTTTTATGTGTGCTACTTTGTTGAAAAAGTTTATTTTCATGAAAAAAGTACATTTCTTTTTATACACGCAAAAGTAAAAAAAATGTAGGTGAAAAGGTAAATTCAAGAATTTTGAATACCAAATATTTGAACATATAGATAGGAAATGGTGAAATATTTTCATAGTTCTGTTTTTATTTTTCTTTTATGCATAAGTGGCTAACCTAAAAAATAAAAATAATACTTTTTCAGACTTCTTATTTTCCTTTAAATGTAAAATAAGTTTTAGTGTTTTACGCTCCTATGCGGTTTGTTTTTATTATAATAACCTTTCATTTTACATGAAGCTCAAATACCCAAACTGTGAGCAAAATCGACCCAAAAATATTCATCATTAAAGTTTATTTATTAACATCTTATAAACCTTGAAGATAACTAATTTACTTACTTACCAACCAAAAGCCTACAAACATTTTAACCAATCAAGATAAAGTTAATTCAAACCATTTTTTATCATTTACTCCAAACTCTAAATGAATATTAATGACAACTTTAAGTAATCTAAAAACTTCTACAAGCAATTAAATTTGACATTAATCGTTAGACTTAAAATAAAAATTTTCAAATTAAAACTTTTAATAGTACACTTCGATAGGACATAAGTCAATTGAGTTCCTTCTACCTGATCTAACAGGAAAACCTACTACAGATGAGTTGTCTCGTAACATAATCGAATCGATTGATTGAATTTCGTCTTTAAAGGGACACCAAAGAATAGTCGAATTTCTACACAATGGATCTTTGACGAAATATAAAGTAACCTATCCCAATTTAACCTAACTTAACCCTGACGTGCAGACGTGTGACGTCACGTTTTTGAGAACATAAAAGCTCTAAAACCTGACACAGTGGTAAATTGATTTTCAAGACGCGGTAGATGGGTTTCAAAGTAGTTCTAGAAGTAGAGAATCTCTATCAACACAGCAAAAATCGAGCTTTTTATTTCCAAGAGACGTTTTTCCTAACATTATAATTTTACACAGAAGAATTTCCTGAGATGTCGAAGCTAGAAACTTCGACGTAAGCAACGACGAAAATCTGCTCTGGAAAACCCACATCAAGAGAACAGGAGCGTGAACTCCTACAGACCTAAGGTTTTATGAGCACCTCCAGGACAGTTTTCAACTCGAAAAGATAGTAATCTTACCAATTGTAAATTCGCATCGCTCACCTGGGAACACATCTTATAAGGAAGGTTCGAGCAATAAAAAATAAGGCACTTAGAGTCAAATTTACCTTGGTTCGAGAAATAATTCGAACAGCTGTTTTAAAATTAAAGAATATAACAAGAGTTGGACTATATGGATATAATCACTCTAGGACATTGAAGGAGGCTGAAAATGCTTTTTCAAGAAGTCTAAGACCGAGATGGATGGACCAATAAATATTGTTAGCCAAAGAAATCGAAAAAGCCGAAGAAGGGAGATTCCAGAGCACTTAAACACACCCCACTAATATTTGTCATCCAGGTTCCACCAATTAGCAATGATACTTTGTCAAACTAAGTAAATAGTTGCTTTAGTCTACGTCACAGAGGGTGTCCCAGTGAAAACTTTTACTACAAATATCTGGAAAAGAAGTAAAGAGGTATGTTAGACTCATTCTTCGAATTCGTCGAATTGCCCTAGAGTTGAATAATCGAAAATGGTCAATCGCCAAAGGGTCAAGAAAAAAGATAAAATTCATCATCTTACCAAGTTCCTGTTTTTCAAACCACTAAAAAACTAGGACAGTCGAAGGGGTTGATTATAATTGAATGGACATATTTATCATTGTTGGTGCTCCATGTCTTCTTCATAGCAATTAATAGCGGAAAAGAATTTGCTAATTCTGTAATATCAGTTCACAGCAAACCACGCCGCATTCCCAACGTCAGGGGTCGCTGGAAAGCGCAAACCAGAATGTTCCTGATATTTTAATAACCTGGATGAAAAGATAAGAACAGGTCGAAATAGTTGAAAGCTTAAGATTGGTGCAGTTAAACAAAACCCAATTTTTTCATAAAGGTATACAGAGAATTTCTTACGAGGCCATGTTTGGTGTATCTGTTCATGGCTGCGATTCTGTAACTATTAGAGATAAGTTAACGCTACTTATACCTACTCTTTATCGCTCTCCGACAAATGTTTAAAAAGGACTTGGTAGGAGAAGGATAAAGGGTAAGTAGCCTAGAGTTAGCTATGTTACAGGATACCAGCCCATTTTAGCTATCATTATTCGTATCTTCTGAAATTTGCATCCATCCTAGAAATTTAAAATTGAACAATCTGAAACGGGAACAAATGCTCAATTGCCGAAAAGATTAAATAATTGGCTGTAGAGCAAACGCATTTTTCACAGTTACCGAAATAACAGCTCATTTCGGCCATTTACCATTTTCGATTGCTCAATCGTCGGATTGGTCGTTTATTTCGGCAATTGAGCGAATTGGGGGATTGAGTGTAACGGTTATATTAACTTGGAATAAACGTCAATGACACGAAAAGAGATCTTGCACCCCTAAGGGCGAGAAACTCCATCACCAGATTTTAAATAGCGAAGATATAATTCTTGATTCATTATTGAAAATCTCTTGGACAGTAAAAACTTCAGGTGAAAGTTTTCATTGGGACATCCTGTAACGTGACTTATGAAGGTAACGAGTTGCTTACCTAGTTAGCTGGTGGAATCTTGAAGATTAAAAATATTGGTTTGGGGGAATAGTCTCCTTTTTTGGCTTTCATAGTAGCTTAAATTCGCTATGTTTCCAATGCAGACAACATTTTTAGATTTAATTAATATAAAACGAGTCCTTTTTTGTGCCTCTGGCATACATTAAATCCAATAGAATTATAAAAATATTTGTACGTTTTTCTTTTTCGTTTTCACTAAGCACAAAAAATGCTACGATTACCGGTTTGCTGGTTTACCGCTAATCGTAACATTTTTTTTTAAATTTAAATATTACCGAAAACGAAACTACGTGGCATAAAGTCCTCAACGTATAATGGTTTATATTCTGATAAAAGTGAAAAAGCGTATAGTAAAAATTTAAATCGCACTTGTGTAGTAGTAGAAATTGCTCGTTGAAAAACATGTGTAAGTGGTAGATTTACATATTTGTGAACAAATTTCAAACGATAAACGAAAATCGTTTTTATGCACTGTAGTGAAGCAACTCAATTTGTTGAAAGCATTATGTAAAAAAGAAAATATGATAATAAGCATTTGAAAATTGTTAAAATCGGGTTTAAATTTAAAATTAAAAGAGGGCTAGTAAAGCTTATCCAAGATTTTGGTACATTGTACAAAAAGTATGTGTGTTGAGAATAATAAATTATTTACTTCCTGGAGATTCTTTGTTGTTGTTCGTTTACTGTCTAGACCGCCAAATTTAATCATTCTGTTCGTCGGTTTCCTAAATCATTTCTACTTTAAACTACTTTTCTATATCTCAAACTTGCATTATATTTCATTGTTTATTTTTCTTTGATTGACCGCTTTTTCACAATTCCAATTCTAACATGACGTGTTTGAAATAACTTTTTCCCTATTTGACAATTGGAAATAAAAAACTACACTTTTGCAGCATTTGCATAGTTTATACAGATGTGTAATCACATTATCAAAAACCTAAATGAGTTAATTGAAAACCTGAAACAAAGTAGCAGGTGTAAAATGAAGGTAAAACATCCAAAATGTTTTTGTATTTTTTCTGTTTTTGCACGAAGCTATGCCATTAAAGCCATTATTTCATACGTTTGAAATACCCTGTGTGTATACTGTTATATTAGATAATTCAAATTTTAATCTTTGCACCCTATTAACCACAAAAAAATATGCATTTAATTCTGGTCTCGTTCCGAGGTCCCTAAAATATTATATATTTTTTAAAAATTAAATTACTGCCTTATAGTACATTTAAAATAAATGTTAAGAGCCAAAGTTTGTTCTAAACTACAGGAGCACATTATATTGAAAAAATAAAAAACTTGGCATGCGTGGCTTTTGAGAAATATTGTAAACTTTTGCTTTCTTTAAATTAAGCTAAAATATTAATTTAAATATTTTTATTTCTTCAATATGCCCCTGTAGTTCACAACAGCCTTTGGCTCTTAGTATTTATTATAAATTGGACTATAAGCCAGTATTAAATTAAATTTTAAAAATGTCCCAAATGTGACGTCATGAGTTCCAATCGATTTCCATAACTACTATACTACGCTTTTTATTACTGAAATAACTTGTATAATATAATATTTTATATTTCGCTTCTGTAATGGAGCTATTATGACACCGAAAGTAGTTTCGTAATGTCGTAGTTCGTAATAGTTGGTATGTATTTTTTAAGTGTTTTTTTTCTTTCTCCAGGCTTGAATCGTTCCCAATGTCTTATTAATAGCGATTTTACGTCAACACAACAGGTAGATACCATTAGGTGATCAGCTGATTTTGTCGTAGGTACCAAAAACTGTATTGTATGTGTACTTTTATAGATTTAAAAGCATTTAAAATTTAAAATTTTAATTTGAAAGAAATCGAGTAACTTGTAAAAACTTGTGAAACGAGTAAACGACGCCAATTTCCAATTGTTCAAAAATATGACATTAACAATAATAACATGTGATAAATTTCAATAAGGAATTTAAATAATTTATATTTTGCACTAAACATTATTTTTGTTTATTAAAATTTTTGAAAAGTCAGTATATTATAAAGAGAAGTACACCGATCAACAAAAAATAACCTCAATTTTAAAATTTGAAATTTGTTACAATTTTTGATAGAAAAGGCCAAAATATAAAAAATATTGTATGATATTTGTGTTAAAAGTGATTTTATTTTGTTCGTGAGGTAACTCCACTCGCTACGCTCGTTTCATAATCTTCTCTACTCTCTAAAATAAAACGTCTTTTTTAACACGTATATCATAAACTACTATTACGGACCTCGATTTGGTTCTTTCTTTATTTATTGTCGTTCAAAATATTAATAAAAGTAGTATTTTATTTTATTTTTACTCTCTATCACAGCCTCCATGAGTTGATTTCCTTTACGCTATGTTCATATTCTACCCTTCTTATCAATCTATCCACGTCTTTTGTAAATAATTTGTGCAACTTCCAACTATCATCTCGAACATTATATTTCTTTCCTTTTGTTTTAATTTAATATTACTTTTAATATTCATGCTACATGATATTTTTATCTATTCTTTTCAATTCGTCTACTTTTTATTTAGTTTTATTATTATTTTGTTTTAGAAATATGAAGTAATAGAAAACTTAGATTTCCTTTAACAGGTTATAAAAATACTATTTGTGTACAAAAACCCCCCATGTGGGAGAAACCGAAGAAATGAACTCAAGTTTAAGGTGTAACAAATTAATATTGCTAGAAAGAGTAACATTCTTTGAAAAAATCAGGAATAAGCGAAATTTCTCTTTAGTAGAGTATTACCGTAGGTTTTTGCATTAATTGTATTAATTCAATATCCTAGGAAATCGTTGCTATTAGTCTTCCTGATGAAGACTGAGTTCGAGCTTTCTTCGGCGGTCGAGAACTTGCATGGATTATTGTTTTGTCGCAGGGCTCCAGCGGTGTACTCAATTTCATATTCCTTCATAATTTGAGATAAAAAATCAGTACAATCTCCAGAGTGTCCAAATGATTTGGCGAGATTTTACGTCTTCGTCGTATTCGTTCAAGAGACAACAACCTCGAAACCCATCTTACTAACGCCTTTTTAATTTCCAATTCGTCATCTACTATGTTTTTAACTCTAGGCTCAGATATTCCCAATGCTGTGGCAAGGCCGGATTAACGAACTTTCGGACCTGAGTCGCTAATTATTTTCGGGCCCCACCAAAAACACACTGCAGTCCACAAAACAAAGTTCTAGTTAACGAAGATGTTATACCTAGAGAACTTGGAAGACGGTGAAATATTTTTTCAGGGGTGTGTTGAATTATTTAAAAGGTAAAAAATTTAAATATTAAAAGTCCCTGAACATAGCCACATGGTTGAAGGAGAGAGTAAAAAGGTTCTGTTTTGAGGGTTTTCGCTTATATCTAAAAAACGGTCGGTGGATCCTAAGGAAAAAATTATTCTTAGCAAAATGAAAGCTTCTGAAATTTCCAGCGATGTGCTGTGACAATGGTCGAGACTTTCAGATGTCGATCCTCGAGAACCACGACCTCTAATTTCCTGCAAACTTTCAGATTTGTCGCTTCTGCAAGTTTTGAACTTTTGGCATCATCCTTGATGGACTTCCTTCCCTAGTGAAATGTTTAGACCAAAATTTCACAACATAATTTGAAAGGGAATCGCCTTCGTAGATTGCAGACATCCGCTCATGAGTAACTTTCAGTTTATTGCCTTCTTTCGTAAGGATATCTATCACACTTCGATACTCTAATTTTAATGCACTCATTGTCTAGCACTCACAAACCAAACAGAGGCCACCTCAGGAGAGTGCATCTGCATATACTGAATAATATTTTGTTAACAGACAAGAGATTTACTTCTATTATTTCATTGTAATTAATAGAGACTGTAGATAATTAATTCTAGAAAATAAATAATCATCATATTTAAACATTTCAAACTTAAAGCAACAACGTTTCACCTTTTGAAAGCTCCTTTGTTGTAATTTAAATTACTTCACCTATAAAACACCGTAGCTAACGTGTTGAAATTCGCACATTTCTTTGATCGTGTTACTTTACAAAATCTCAAATTAGCATCAAACAAACAATTTTTGTTAAAAACATCAAATCTACGCCAACATTTTGTTTATTCAATTCAAATCCTTGTGATTAACTGATTACCTACTTTAATTTAAAAAGGTGACTTATAGCTTTGCAATTTATCTTCATTTGAAATGGGAAAAGTAACTTTAAAATGCATTAAACACTTCAACGGTAAGCTTAAAGCAATTACATTACTATTTTAAAAAGTAAATACAGAATTGTAAACCATTCTATTTAAACTTCTTGATTCGCAAAACAAATACTCTAAGAAGAGAAGTTGTGCAAAAAGAGAAATAAGTTTTAGCAAATGTTGATTTTGTAATCTATTATAAGCATAAGAGAAAATTAACGCTTATAGGTAAAAAATATTTAACAAAATAAAAAAAATTAGTATAAGGGAGCAGAAAGTTTTGTTATAAAATCGTTAAGAACACAGTCAAATAATTTGAGCTTGGCAAATATTTAAATTAAGTTTTAGATTACAAGTGGAAGATATTGAAGTTTTTGAAGTTTTTGCATTACCAAACAAATTGCATTACATTTTCTTTTAAATAAATTAGGTACATTATCTTTCACTTGTTTGGAGGTTTAGGGCTCACAATGTATGACGAAAACAAAAAGCCATACGTGTATAAAAAAGCAAAATAGTGAGCAATTATTTATAAAAGTGGATGTTGAAGCATAGACATCCTAAGTCGAGCTTTTTTAATCCAATAGTAAGTAAAATTAAAAAATAATATTGAAGATGATATTTAATGAGAAATTTAAAATCGAAAGCCATAAAGAATACTTTCAAAATACTATAATCTTGCCATATTTTAAGAAAAATATTTTTGATAAAATCCTAGAATATGTGGAATAAAAAATAGCAGTCATCACAAAAAAATAGTTGGCTGTATTATAATTTTAAATAAAACAAATGACATATCACAACAAGGCGTTGGGAGTCATAAATAAAGTTAAATTTCGACTTCATCGTTTTAATGTTTTGTGGCTAAGGGTATAAGCGTGCTGGTTTTCTTATCGTGCATCACACAATACTTAGTTTGCACAAAATTTGTGTGTTATCCTGCTTCAAGGGTTAGGGTTAAAGGGTTCTTCTTGTTATATGTATAAAACCTTTTATACATTTGTATTTCCCTAAAAGTTAACACAAACCTGTTAAATTTATTGTACTTGTAATTTTCACACTCTACTGGACACAACAATAAGTACTAAATTAACAATTTAGTTTAGTGAGTTTAACTATTATATTTTGTTTATAAATCCAACATTAATTAACAATGGAACCATTTTCAAAATTAGCCAATTCAAATATATAATAAATATGAGAAGCCTACTACGTACCGAGAATTCAATTTCTCCTGCTCCATCCTCATCTCGTCGGAGAGATGTGGTGGCCACAAGAATTCGGTTAAATTATATATTATGAAACTAATTTGAACACACTCACTGCATCTTCCTACAAAATTAAACTTTATCAGCTAAGTCCCTCACTTCAGAAGAAGAAGTTTTATTTAAAAATGGCCTTTATAGTCAGGAAATTAGTCTGAGAATCGATTCAAACAACTAATACAACGTACAACATTATAATAGAATAGGAAAAAAAGACACAATCACTTAAAATGCTGTAAGCAGAAATTGGATGAGGAACAATAATTGAACTAGTAACGGCTTTAAATATCGTCAACGACTATAGCCTACAGAAAGAGGTCAAATAGCAAGCGCTGAAAGGCTCAAGATAATTACGTGAATTATAGTACAGGCAAAATCCAATTTTACCTTGCATATGCTACGGTCAAGCTGAAATTTTGTAGACACGTTGTCTTCGGTGTCCTAAACAACATACTAAAAGTCCCCAAGAATCCCCTGTGAGCTTCCTCCAGTATCGTGGATCTTAGCCCCTCAAGTGCAGTATTTCGCCATTTACTTTGTCAGGTTGCATTTAATCGTAAAAGTAGCTTAGTAATATTTTATTAAGCATCAAATTATCTATTAAATAAGCTATAGAACACATTTCTACGATCAAAGGGCGTGGAGGAGTACGCTATTAAAGAATAGTGGTTCAGAAGGATTTTTTACGCGGAATTACTTCGATAGTTCCAATTTTTTAATATGTTTTATAAAGTGGTCTCCTAATGTTAAATCCGAGATTTCGACCTTAGCGAGCCTATGCGCGTGTCACTATCTTGAAAATAACAGAGGAAACTCTAGTTTTTCTTGTATCTCATTTTCAATCCAAATTATCCTAAAATAGTCTTAACAAATTTTTTAGACCATAAAATTTTCTACAACTTTTGTATTTACAAAATACGATGTTAGAGCAATGGTTTTCTCACAAAATGAAATTTAAAAGAGCTGTCTTCAAAAATAATATTAAGCAGGCGATTGCTATGATGGACAGAAAACTATTTTACTCCGAGATGAACAATGATAAAATTTAAAAAATTATATGAATTTAAAGCCGAAGGATTCAGCCTTTATTTTCATGTCTTTTAAATTTACTTTTGTTACACCTTCTAATATTATACCACAAATAAAGTTTTTCACAGTTTTTCATGTACCATTTTTTAAACAGTAAAAGATATTTTGTGGGAAGGATTATTTTAAAAACTTTTCGTTCAAGGATATTGTTCCTTATGAATTATTTGTCAAAGTTAAGTGATTAGAAATCGATTGTAAATTTATTTTAAAAAAGCACAATGATTTCATATTTCGTCGTTTTTTGCAAATTTTATTTTTAATAAAAATTTTGACTCAAATTGCTGTAAAATGGTTAATATTAAACGAATTGAATAAACTAAGAACTCGTTATGAAGGAAAATATGTCTACTTTTTGATGCACTGGTTAGATTTTACTAATCAGCTCAAGTTTCCTCTTTCTATTTAATACATTGAAGAAGTGGATAAATAGGCAATTTTTTCTTAAAATTCCTCCTAAGGTAAAAGTACTGCACATTTTCAATAATCGCTTAAGAAAATGAAACATGAAAGCTTATACTCTAATATCCGAGAATTAGAACGTCTTCCGATTCACTGGGACTAAAGGAGCAGGTGTTGAATTCTGCGAAAAATTTCGACATTATCTAATGCTGTGGAGATATTTAAACATTATCATAAAAGTGTTCTCAAAAACGACTTATTATGCTTTTTAGAGATGTTATAATGCCTCTAAAAGAGTTAATTGCATATACGAGCACGTATATACAGGGTGTTTGATTTATCATGTCACATCAGATATTTCGATTATTGTATTTATTTGAAATAAATATTATAAAAGGTTGTTTGATGCTTATTATACTCAGTATTAAAATTAAAATCAAAAAGCAAAGTGATTTTAATTTTTTATTGAAAAAAGTTGATGTTAAATTTTTCCCCTAATTTTGCCGGGCATTTTTCGATATTTAAAATTGTAGGGAATTGTATAATGTTTGCCAGTATTTAAAAAGAATTTTCAAATTTATCGGATATCAAAAAATTTCAAAAAATTTTTAAAGAAATTTCCCATTTTCGCCGGAATCGATTGGAATAATTATGAAACGGAAAAGTTAGTGGTTTAAAAAAAAAGATCCGGCCGGAAAACATTCGAAAGAATTCTTTTCCGATAGAAAATTTGGATTGTTTAATTTCCATGTCACAACCCCGCTTGACTTTCATTCCTCTGACTCATCTAACTACTCTACATCTTTTGAACGTAAAAATGTGTTCTATAGCTCATTTAATAAATAATTTGATGCTTTATAAAATATTGCTAAACTAATTTAATGATTAAATTCAACCTGACGGAGTAAATAGCGAAAAACTGCACTTGGGGGCCTAAGATCTAAATATTGATATAAATATAATAGCAATCGCCTGCTTAATATTATTTTTGAAGACAGCTCTTTTAAATTTCATTTTGTGAGAAAACCATTGCTCCAACATCGTATTTTGTAAATACAAAAGTTGTAGAAAATTTTATAGTCTAAAAAATTTGTTAAAACTATTTTAGGATAATTTGGATTGAAAATGAGATACAAGAAAAACTAGAGTTTCCTCTGTTATATTCAAGATAGTGGTACGCGCATATGCTCGCTAAGGTCGAAATCTCGGATTTAACATTAGGAGACCACTTTATAAAACATATTAAAAAATTGGAACTATCGGAGTAATTAAAAGTAAAAAATCCTTCTGAACCACTATTCTTTAATAGCGTACTCCTCCACGCCCTTTGATCGTAGAAATGTGTTCTATAGCTTATTTAATAGATAATTTGATGCTTAATAAAATATTACCAAGCTACTTTTACGATTAAATGCAACCTGACGGAGTAAATGGCGAAAAACTGCACTTGAGGGGCTAAGATCCACGATACTGGAGGAAGCTCACAGGGGATTCTTGGGGACTTTTAGTATGTTGTTTAGGACACCGAAGACAATGTGTCTACAAAATTTCAGCTTGACCGTAGCATATGCAAGGTAACCGCTGATTTTAGGGTATTTTGCCTGTACTATTAATAGCATTAAGACTAGCAAAATTATAAAATTAGCTCGCGAATTAAAGACCACCCAAACTTTGAGCCAAGTGTCACAAGTTTTCATCAGCAAGAAACATCATGAAATAAGAAAAGCTCCTGAAGAAAAATTTATGCTTGAAGAAAATATGAAGAAGCAGAAAACACTAGTTGGGCTACGAAGGCTCCACAGTAAATCTTATGAGCTACGTTCTCTTTATTTCTTGCAGTTGGCAGTGCCAAAATTAATAATAGTGCAGCTGATATTTCTCTTATAAAAGAAAAACCAGTCCCGCCTAACTGAGTAAATAAATGGCCTTATAAAAAAAAATTTATGAAGAAATATCCATAAAATTGGTGATACATAGGTAGTGCAGCGTGTTGAAACAGTTGAACACAGAGATTGTCGATAGAAACTGATAATTATTTGGTTTGCTCCAAGAGCAATAGTCAGTGAAGGATATTATGCAGGAGATCACTGATGACTGAGATGATGTCAGATGAATAAAAATAACTTAATTATCTAATGTGTAGTAAAACCTAAAAATAATAAGCCGCTCACCTGCGTAGGCTCAGCCTAATTTGGATTTTGTCAACAGCATCTGCTTTATATTTTCTATTGTGCGTAATCATAACAATAATCTCACATTCTTCCTTGGGGAAATTTGACATCACTGCCGCTCGACGGAGGTCTCTTAGAATTTACTTGTAAATGAGAACTCTGTGTCATCAATCAGAGCGATGTCTAATGTCAAGAACTTCAAAAATTCTAGCGACTGTAAGAATTTGTTTCTAAAAATAGTATTCCCTCTTTAAAAGCTGAAGTGTAGGTGAGATCTGATGCTGGGTCAGCAGGGAGGCGTTTGGCGGAAAACTAGGTAAGCACAGCACAGAACACCACTTTCCACATTTTTCGTTGCATTTGTTTCAATACTTTTTGCGTTACCAGCAGTCAGTTTGTTGACTGTCGTACTGAATACTGTTTTGAAGTTGTGTCAGATGAATTAAGAATGGTTTTGAATCCAACGGATACTGCGAAAGCCATTGCTTTAATTGAAGATGGACGATAGCAGTAATACGCGGCTAAAATTCTTGGTGTTACCAGGTACAGCGTTTAAAGAGCTGTAGAAAGGCTTCGAGAAACTAGATGCTACACTAGGAAAGTTCATTGAGGTAGATGAAGGTGCAGAGCTGCTCAGGACGACCATTCCTTCGTTTAAGAGTTTTAAGAAACAGATTCACTACTGCAGTTAATGTCCTGTTAATAGGTGGACAAAGTGACAAACACGGCCGTGCTGGAGAGGATGAAGAAGGAAAAGGAAGTAATGAACACCGTTAAAAGAAAAAAGTTAGAATACTTTGGGCATATAATGAGAAATGAAGCAAAATACCAGCTTCTAATAAACATTATCCAGGGCAAAGTATATATGGCAAGCGAGGACCAGGAAGGAGAAGAATCTCTTGGTTAAAGAACCTGAGGACATGGTTCGGGAAGACCACCATCGAGCTGTTCAGAGCTGCAGTCAACAAGGTAGTCATAGCCTGGATGATTGCCAATATTCGGAACGAATAGGCACCACAAGAAGAAGAAGTTAATGTCCGTACTGAGTTCCAAGAAGTACGAGGAGTAGCAGTTAGTGCAATAACTATGAGAAGAAGGTTGCAAGAATAAGGACTGAGTGCAAAAAGACCTGCAAGTGGTTCAAAGTTAACCAGGGAACATCGAATAGAGCGAATTCGCTTTGCTCACAAATTCTAAGACTGGGTATTGAAGAATGGTGGCAAATCCTTTTCACCGACAAGGTTTTGCCTGAACTCTTCGGATAGTCATCAAAGAACATGGCGAAGGACTGGCGAGAGGTTTTTCCAATTTAATATTTTACCACGGCTTAGTTTTGATGTTGGGTCAACTATGGTGTGGGGTGGCGTAACTTTAACAGTTCGTACTGAAGTGGTCGTGGTAAATGGAGGAACCATGACTGCAGACAAGTACATTAAGGACATCCTAGAACCCCAAGTGGTACATTTTGTCACATTTGTAGAAGACAGTGCCACGCTAATGCATGATAATGGTCGTCACTACATTACTATAGAATCGTTCATGAGTACTTGGATAAAGTTAAATTACCTCGTTTGATATGACCTACAAGAAATCCTGATCTTAACCCTATCGAACATGCCTGGGACATGGTAGGAAGATGAGTTCGATCCCGAATTCCTGCAAACTTACAAAAGCTGCACCAAAAAAATAATAATAAATAAGTTTTTATGAAATTTGTCTTTGGATCGAATTTTGTGCCTTACGAGCTACAGGGTATTACATTTAAATTAAGAAACTTGATCCTGTTTCAGATTAAACCGGAAGTCAAAATATAACGTGTAACAGCTAATTTTACGAGCTTTCAAAATATTGATAAATATAGGTACAGGGTGTTCCTAAGAATTATTATATTTTTGTAATTTTCGGTGTAACCGGAAGCGTTTAGTGTCAAATAATAGATATTTATGAGATTGGCAGATATATCCATTTCAAGTTTTTATTTTTACTACAAAAGAAATTACAGATTTTTGAAGTTTTGACATTCAAAAAGTCATTACTCCGAATCCGATTTTGATAAAAATTTATATTTCGATAGAGAATAAATATCGTATGTCTATAATATATCCCAAAAAGAAAAAATAAGGCAAAGGAAATTTTGAGAAAGTCCATTTTAAAATTTTGGCTTTCTAAAAATCCACTTGGTTAAGACGAAAATGTTATATTCTGGCTGGACAATGCCGTTAAAATTTTTAACTTCAAGGATTATTGGAAAAATTTGGGAAAAGGGACTAGTGTTTTGGATTTAGAAAAGCAAAGGGCCCGTGATTTCAACGAGTGAGTACTTTTTAGAAATCAATAAAATTGATAAAATAATTTTCCAAGTCTTTAGCAGAAAAATTGATCCATAAACAGGAAATTATGGAATTTGGCCATACTGGGCCTCTAAGACCCGTGTTACTTATCTGAGAGTTAAATATAATTACGATATTTTGTAAAAAAAATCGAAATTATGTATCTATCTATTAAAATTTGAAAGAAACGTTTGCCCAGATGACAAACACTTATGGATACTGTAGACACGCTGAAAATGATAAAATACGAATCTAAATCATGACAGATTCAATAAAAGACAGTACCGTAAAACTTGAAATCAAGCTAAACGTGCCTCGAGAGACAATGTATGCGTTACATACATACATACATACATCTGACGAAAGATGTAATGGCAAAAAATACTAACACAATTTTCTAGCAAAAGCAATTCCATTTCGACTTTCCCGTAAATGAGATTAATTCAAGTCGCAAGTTTTTGCTTCTTCTTCAACAAAACAAAACGTTTAAAAAAATATTTTGTAAATAAAAGAATTTAAAGTTTCAGAATCTAATTGTCGATGAAAACTAAGAGGTGAGTCAAGTAATGAGTGATTAAGAACAAAATTACGAAAAAAGAAAAACTTTTTTTTGTTGTTGAAGTTGTCGGAGTTTGAGACAATTATTTTGTAGAAGACTGTCCAAATTATTGCCATGTTAAATATATTTAGATGTGCCTGCCTATACAGTTCCTATTAAGATAACAGGGTAAAAGTTGACCTTTTGTTGATTGGCAGAAAAGACAAAATCTGCTTATTGGGAGCAAAATTTAAAAAATAGTAGTAAACAAGGAAACGATTTAAAATCAACCTCACCATGAAGCTGCTATCCTGATGGAACAAAATACACAATTATTGACAACTGACCTTAATACGAATATGGAAAATGAAGAGTAACGATTAATGTGCCCAGCATGTTATCCAAATAAACATCTACAATTTGCAAATAAACAAAAAAGTTATGTTAAAATTTTATTACAACGAAATAATGATATTACAAAATTGAAGTAGGTACTGAATGATAAAAGGACTTGAAAATAACGAACCAAAAATGAAAAAGTATTGTTAAATTGATATGTCAAGTTACGTAATTTTTTTGAATTCAGTAATTGCTTTTTAGATAGAAAGTTATTAAAAATCAACGTTGAATTTGTTGATGGGCCGTGAAAGTGACTAGTTGCATGTAATGCATGGCGAAGTAAGCCGTGAGATTAATTTTACATATTTATGGAATTAATTGGCCATTTCTAAATTCATTTTTCAAAGCATCTCAAGTAATAACCAACGTAATCGAAAATATGACATTCAGCCAAAGCCTCAAATAAAAGTCTCAAATATCTCGATAGTTAAAAACAATACGAATTAAAATATAAAAAAAAACGATAAAGGTAAAATTGACGTCTACATTATTATAAAATACCGCAACAAAATAAATAATACGACTACGTATGTCTGTAAAAAGCTAGACTTATATATGGAACCACTGCAAAGCCTTCAAAGCAGGGGTCCCAACTACAATAAAATCCACTTTTCGACAGTCAGCTTTCACTACCGGATTATTCTTTGATCATCCATATAGAGAGGTCGGGTATAATTCAGTACTTCAATTTTTTAGAAAGCACGCCTTATAAACCTAACAATTTATCAAAACGAAGACAAATTTTGTCCCTTCCTTGCACATTGCATGTTGCTTATAGACGTTTAATTTGAAGTTTCAAAATGAATTTTTTATATTCGAGATAAAAGTTGTACAACAAGGGCATCAAACGACTTAAAAAATTTAAATAACGTAATAAAAAAATATAAATTATATGTGTTGTCTGACAATTTTTCCGCTTTGTAATATGCTTTTCCTCTTTCTAATACTTCCTTTTAGTGTAAAAAAGGGAGCAAACTTATCTTTTTGAAATGTTCATTCAATTACTTAACAATGTTGAGATGAAAAAGTTTACGTTTAAAAATTATTAAATCAAAACTTTTCTCATAACCTGTTGTATAATATTATTAAATTTCATTGATGAGTTGAAACAATGAGTAGAGTGCCTCGGGCAATTTTTCAAACTGTATGTGATATAAAACAACTTGAAGTTGTAAATTAACCGCTTTCGGATTTTGTTTTTCAAATTCGAAACAAATGTTTGAGTGGAATTTCTCAATTACGTAGATAATCCTAGTGACGTTTTCAAATATTGGGGGAATTAAGTTACAACAGTTACACGAGAATAAATAGACTCAATTTTGGAGCATATCTAATTTTCAGCACTTCATTAAGTATGTGTTCTAAATCCTAAAATGTACTATAGGGAATTACTTGATCATACTATAACAGTGTCTCTATCAGAGAGATGTTTATCTCTCATGTGAACGAAACGAGATATTAAATTTCTACCTGAGTAAATTTTCTAATATTGGAACGGTTGCACTTTATGTACACACATTAAGCACATAATGAGTTCCATTACAAATTTTTTAATCCCCATAGTAATATATTACTTAAGATGAGATTACAGACAGGTTTAGTACTAATATGTTTTGGAAAATGTTAACGACGTAAGAAACTCATCTGATTTTCCATTTCCTTTATTATATGGTTTTAGGTCGCATTGATAGCTATTAGCGACCCAGTTGTACTTTTATATCTGTGCGAGTTAAATTAGTTTTTTCTAATCTGGAATTATTCGTGCACAGTAGTTCTGAAGAAAACTAACGTTAAACGATTAACTTTTATTTCATCATTTCTTGTTATTGGTAATGTGAGGAGATGTTGAGTGGATGGTTGAATTTCTTTGAGATGTTAGATAGTATCATCCATTTTTTTTGTTTTGCTTTGTTGTGGTCGTTGTAGAGTCGTATAACAATTGAAATTGCGCGATCACTTACATTCTTTTGCAACTTGATCGGTTTTTCGTTTCCAGGTATTCCCATATGTGATGGCGTGGAACAGATATAAATGTATTTGTTCTATAGTGTGAGGTCTTGTAGCAAGATCCAACATAGACTATTTTAAGAATATTTTGAAACTTTTACGTGATTTTAGCTGTGTAATGGGGTACATGCACTATACGCCAATTTACCATTAAATGTGGTTTTAGTAATAGTAAAATACATATTATTTCTAAATTTTCAATCATTTAAAAAAAATTTGGCCATTTAGTCACTTTATTTGAAAAATAAAATTTGCATTTATTTGAATTTAAGCTGACGTCTGAAACAGGGTGTGACGTCACCGTTTAGGAGTTTGGTCATGCGCAGTGAGTATGTTAATTTGCATTTGTTAGTTGTCATTTTAACAATAAAAAAAATAAGGTTATAACCTGTCAAAGTGTCGAATTTTTGGGTTTTGTGTATTTATATTTATTTGGGCAGAAGTAAACAACTTTAGAAGGAATTAAGGACGGAAGATACTCTACCTGAAATCGTAACAACTTAAAAATTTAAAATAGGCAACACAACTTACTTGCTTTTTTGTGCTTCGTCAATATCGTAGGAGGTCACGTAGCATAAAATAATAAAGAAATACATAACTGTTGTACTAATAACAATAAAGAACACAAATACAACAAGCAGGTAGTATATCTTTTGTGTACTATAAAGGGGGCTCAATAGATTTTGCATTGTATGATTATTGTCTAAAGAAAAGTGAAAGTAACTACCCGTGTTTATGCCATTATCAAACATAAATTAAAACTGTTTTATTATCAATCATGGTATTAATTTTATTATAATTTTATGCCAATGTTTACATTTCTGAATTTCTCAACTAATTTTAGTTCTGAAAATGAATTAAAATGATGTAAAAATAAACAGAATGTACTCGTAATCATTTTTGATTTTAGCTTTTGAGTGGGAATTTTATTATAAATGGAAAATTGAAATAATCAGATATAGTCCTGGGGCCTGTAACAGAAAAAAGGGGGTGATCGTATTCAGATCCATCTTTTGGAAATAAGCTATTTGAGTACCAGCGGACACGAAAATCTGGTTGGCTTCCACAGGCAGTGGCTTAAGCCCTCAGGATCCTTCAATGAAATTCTTAAAGAAGGAAAAAAGTAAGAAATATGACAGCATTCGGGATGCAACTTTGATATTTTATCGTTCTTATAAAAAAAATCGACCAAAAAAATTGGCTGCCTTCTACAATGTCTCTGAGAGCGTGGCAGCTGGACTGAAATTAACGTCTTTATGCTACACACCTGCAAACACTAACTCGTGACTCATAAGCGGTATTTGAGTTGTCCACTGCCAAAGTAACTACTTTTTACGTAAAAAGTAAGATTTTACTTTGCCATCCCTTTCAGGTGGGTTTCCCGCCTTCCTCGCCAATTAGAAATTTATTATTAACAGTCCTGAGGCCTTAAGCCACTGCCTGTGGAAGCCAACCAGATTTTCGTGTTCGCTGGCACTCAAATAGCTTATTCCCAAAAGATGGGCCTGAATACGATCACCCCCTTTTTTCTGTTACAGGCCCCAGGACTAATATATTTATTTCACTTTAATATTTTTTTTTATAAATTTTTCAGGTACTAGGATCTTTAATAAAAAAAACTTTCTATGTAGTTGTCATATTTTTTCTTTTTAATTGTTTCGATCCCGTATCCGGGATCGTCATCAGAATTGATCTGAGTCAGATACATTTTTTTTTGTTTGTTTTGACTTTCACAATTTACATATTCAAAAAAAATTTTCTTTACACATTAAAATTAGACAAATTTACATATTAAAAAAATTACACATTAAAATCAATCAAACATTCACTTTACTTTTTGTAAAGTAAAAATTGATTTGAGTCAGATACATTTTTTTTTATGTTTGTTTTGACTTTCACAATTTACATATTAAAAAAAATGTTTCTTTACACATTAAAATTAGACAAATTTACATATTAAAAAAATTACACATTGAATGTGAATGTTTGATTGATTTTAATGTGTAATTTTTTTAATATGTAAATTTGTCTAATTTTAATGTGTAAAAAAAAATTTTATTAATATGTAAATTGTGAAAGTCAAAAGAAACAAAAAAATGTATCTGACTCAAATCAATTCTGATGATGATCCCGGATACGGGATCGAAACGTAAATTAAAAAGAAAAAATATGACAACTACATAGAAAGTTTTTTTTATTAAAGATCCTAGTACCTGAAAAATTTATAAAAAAAAATTATAAAAATAGGGATCAATAAGTAACATTAATTTAATTTCACTTTAATAGTGAAATGGATAAATTTGATTAATGAAATTAATGAATTATAATAAATAAATTGCTGGATATAGATAATTTTATTATGATTTACATACACACCTAAAATTTAGAATAAAATAAAAATAAAGTACAACAAGAAACAAGAATGGGTCATTCTTTTACAAACCGCACACCAATTTAAACTTGACATTTTAGAATCGCCCAAAATTTTTTATAGCCTATATTCATAAAATTACTTGATCCGTTATTTCAGGATTTTGCTGAAAAAATTTATTTTCGAAAGTATTCACGTATGAATTTTCAATAATTTGCTGGATTTTTTCCAATCTTATCATATTTGAAATTTATTATCTCCAGTTGTACTGATCGGATCAATGTCGTTTTTTTTTATTTTACACTTCATTATGTTAAATTTAGAAGTGTATTAAACAAAATTTTTTTGTTAACAAATGAAAAATAATAACAATTTAATTGTTTAAATAGTTTTAACAATATCGCCCCCAACTTAAATTAATTGGAAAAAATATCATGTTGTTCCTTATTCTCTAATCTATAAAAATAATTTTATAAAAAAGTGGAGTCTCTATTAGATCGAAGTTATTAAATATTTTGGAGCGCTGGGCGCATTGATCCGATCAGTACAACTGGAGATAATAAATTTCAAGTATGATAAGAATGGAAAAAATCCAGCAAATTATCGAAAATTCATATGTGAATATTTTCGAAAATAAATTTTTTCAGCAAAATCCTGAAATCCTGAAATTAAATTTGTTGAAAGATACAGAAAAATTTTTTTTTATCACACTTGAAGAAGTCAATTTTTTTCCTGGAATCCGTGCGGTTTGTAAAAGAATGAACCATATCGTCCTCACTCTGACAAACTCGCAGATCTGCAAATTTGGCGAAATTGAGTTTGATAGTGGATTTGAATGGTAGAGGACCAATGCACATAATACTGAAGTTTCAAATTTGTATCTTATTCCGTTACTTGTAGATACAGCTATTTTAAACTCTAAAAACTGCATAAATCTTGGTTTTTGACTACAATAAACTCACGAATACGCTAAATCTCTCAAAAATATCATTGATAGAAATGAAATAAAATGAATTTTACAGACACCGATAAATTTTTGTTTTTCGTTTTTTGTCTCCTGTAAATTCGCAATTTTGCAGATTCGCGAGTTTACCAGAGTAGGGAGATCTAACTGAATGAAATTATAAAATTTTTTGTTTCTTCTTCTTTTGAGCATTTTTTATTAGCTCTGAATCCCTAGCTTTTAAACCTCGAGGAATTAGCGGATCAGCTAGCTCCGGTAGCATGCAATTAAGAAAAAATTTATTTAATTTTGGCAACATAACGTTATTCCAAAAATCCACGTCTTTTAAAATTCTAATCACTTGTATATCTAAATCTGTATATAAAATTAAGTCACAATAAGTTCTATCTAATATTTATTTAATTGGCCTTGAATTAGATGAAAATATTGGTGTTTTTTTTTAAATATAAGTTTTTAATATAAGCTAGAAATCCGCGCTCTATAATTGATCATCTACCAAATCTACTTAGTACCTTTTCAAGTATTTACATTTAATAAGAAATTGAAAGTAAAATACGCTTTTATTGTAGGCGTTTAAGTTTAGAAAATGAGCACTGACAAAAGGATTATGTCCCTTATTTTGCAGGTAAAGTGCCGAAATTTGTGTACTCTTCTATCCTTTACTGACCTCTGCCGCACTACTTTATTTAGTACCCCAATATTTTATTAAACTATTTTGGATAAATACAGCCTTAATTAGCCACTAAATACAAAATTTTAAAATTATATCCTGACATAATGATGACGTCCATGTATTAACAAAATTTGAAACAAATTGGACAATTAGGTAAGATACAATGACTACTTTTGTATATAGAGACATATAAAATTCCAATAAAATTGCATTATACAAGTTCCATAATAATAAATAAAATTATAAAATATGTCATACCCTAGAATGAGAGATTCTCTATAACATGATTTAAACGCGGATTTAATTGAACTAATATTAAGGCCGTAAATGTCTAAAAATCTATCTCTTAAACTATAATGATTATGACTTTTATATTTTACAAATATTAAGTACAGCCCTAGTTAACATTCCTCACATCATCAATTTATGAAAATAAATTTTTATAAGCCAGAAAAAATTGATTAAGTTCTACAATTTCTGCGAGTATCTTCCGCCCTTAAGGTATTTACTTTTAATAATATTGTAGTTTTAAGCTTTCTAAATTGAATTTCAGAATTTTATACAATGTAAATAAAGTACGATTTTGGCGTTTAACACTTTCGATTACCCTCGACTTCACGATTGCTCACGACCGTGACGTATTCGTTTAGTATACGTTTGGTACTAGCGGCCATGATACTTGAAGCATTTTTCGCGGGCGTTTTATTAATTTGAAATTGTAACATCAAAAATAAATAGAAGAACTTTAATTTAAAAAAAAATTATTAAGCTATTGTTGTTAGTTAGGTTGTGTTTATTAAAATAATGCAATAAAAAAATTTTGCATGTACCCTATTATCTATTCCAAAAAACAGTAAATCGTTCATACATTTAGTTATTTAATTATCTATTCCAAAAATTTTGAGAGCAGCAATAAACCGTGTATGCTTTTAGCTAATTAATTATTTGTTCCAAATTTTTGAAAAAACTATAAACCATTCATGCTTTAAGGGCCAATATTATAAACGAAGTTTAAAACTGAACTGGAGGTTGAAAGTCAACCCGAGGTTAGCTGTCATTTTAATTTGACATGAGTGGACAAAATAGTGGCATTAACGTTTATTTATAATTTCAACCTGTGGTTGACTTTCACCCTCGGGTTGAGTAGGCTTATAATATTGACCCTTAGCTACTTAATTTTCGATTTTAAAAATTTTTAAAACAGCAATGCTTTTAGCTAATTAACTCTCTATTCCAAAAATTTTGTAAGCAATAATAAACCGTTCATACTTTTAGCTCTTTAATTATCTAATCCAAAAATTTGGTAAGCAACAATCAACCGTTCATGCTTTTAGCTATTTAATTTTCTGTTCCAAAATTTTTGAAAAATCTATAAACCGTTCATGCTTTTAGCTATTTAATTATCGATTTTAAAAATTTTGAAAACAGCAATAAACCGTTCATGCTTTTAGCTATTTAATTATCTATTTCAACAATTTTGTAAGCAACAATAAACCGTTCATGCTTTTAGCTATTTAATTATCTGTTCCAAAATTGTTTAAAATCTATAAACCGTTCATTTTTTTAGCTATTTAATTATTGATTATAAAAATTTTGTAAACTGCAGTAAACCGTTTAAACTTTTAGCTATTTAATTATTTATTCTTAAAATTTTGTAAGCAATAATAAACCGTTCATGCTTTTAGCTATTTAATTTTCTGTTCCAAAATTATTGAAAAATCTATAAACCGTTCATGCTTTTAGCTACCTATTTAATTATCGATTTTAAAAATCTTGAAAACAGCAATAAACAGTTCATACTTTTAGCTATTTAATTATCTTCCAAAAATTATGAGAACAGCAATAAACCGTTCATGCTTTTAGCTCCTTAATTATCTATTCCAAAAATTTTGTAAGTAACAATAAACCGTTCATGCTTTTAGCTATTTAATTTTCTGTTCCAAAATTTTTGAAAAATCTATAAACCGTTCATACTTTTAGCTCTTTTCTCTTTTAGATCTGTTCCAAAAATTTTAAAATATCTATAACCGTTCATGCTTTTAGCCATTTAAATATCGATTTCAAAAATTTATAAAACAGCAATAAACCGTTCATGCTTTCCGCTATTTAATTATTTATTCCATAAATTTTGTAAGTAACAATAAACAGTTCATACTTTTAACTATTTAATTATCTTTTCCAAAATTTTTGGAAAAACTCTGAAAACAGCAATAAACCGTTCATGCTTTTAGCTCTTTAATTATTTATTCCAAAAATTTTGTAAGTAACAATAAACCGTTCATACTTTTAACTATTTAATTATCTGTTCCAAAATTTTTGAAAAAACTATTAACCGTTGATGCTTTTAGCTATTTAGTTATCGATTTCAAAAATTTTGAAAACAGCAATAAACCGTTCATGCTTTTAGCTCTTTAATTATCTATTCCAAAACTTTTGTCAGCAACTGTTCATAATTTTAGCTAATAATTTAAGTATTTAATTATATATTCAAAAAATTTTAAAGACCCCAATAAACCGTTCATGCTTGTTGCTATTTCATTATCTATTCCGAAAATTTTGAAAACAACAATAAACCCATTTCACTGTTTTCAAGACTATAGTTTCTGAAGAAGGCATTTAATGGCAGTTTTACCTCTACGAAAACTTAAAGACGAGAAAGTGAGCCATCGAAAGCGTAAAAAATAATTTTTATTTTTTTGTAAAATTTTAGTGTAAAAAGTTCAAACCCAAATGGTGACTGTTCAACTAATAAAATGGTAATTTAAATAGGACTCTGTTGTTAATTTAAAGAAACATCTCTTTATGCGTTGACTCGGGTCTGATCCAGAGCGCCTGAAAGAACCGTTAGAATGTTAGAGCTAATAAATATAAATTTATAGTTTGAATAAGCTTGAATTATGTGCATTATTTGCTTTAAAAAAGTGTTTCCAGAATTTCGGTATCTTTTAAGTCAACTTACTGAAAAAACAGACAAAATTACTAGAAAGCGGTGATGGAAGTAGTGACTTTTCATTAGATCCTAAGCATGGATCATTTTTCTCCATTAATTCCCTTTCCATCTGTTCACATAAGATTTATTTTGAAGCAAAAAAACTTATTTTTCTATGTAAATATGTACCGAATTTTAATAACCATCAATTTTTATAATTTAATTACTTTAGTAAAAAGTACTTCGGGGAAGTACCTGCCCATGATGCCCTCACCTCTTTTTCAACGATGAACTTTTTTGAAGTTTTAATTAAACTTCGGCATGTTAAGAAAACGTTGATTATGAAATAAACTAGCAATTATTATAAAAATAAAAACAAAAACATAATATAAAGAAAAATAAGTTTTCCGGTAGGTACTCAAACTCTCGAGACCAAATTTTATCAAAATCGATTCAGCTGTTTGGACTAGGAGTGTATTATTATACACTATACTGACTCACTCAGGCACTTGTACAACAGTTGACACTTTCAACATTTACTTTAGGCCATTCTGTTTTTATAAAATCAACTAACAAAAATAAGAAAATTATAATTTATTCATTAAGAAAGTGTATTATAATGATTGCAAGTATCATGGCGAATGTAAATAAAATTTAAATTAATTTTTTTTGTTTGGTTTATAAAGTCAAGAGCTTAGCTCAACTACTTATGGAGGCTTTAGAAAACCAACACAGTCAAGTGAATGAAGTCTGATGCATAACGTCGACTTCTTTACGTTGAGCCTTTGACTACTACAACATAAGAGAGAAAAAATTCTTAGAAACATTCAATTAAAATAATGAACAAGTTCTTCAACAAGAATGTGACGAATTGCACATTTTGTTACAAATTTCGCGGCTGGTGGTTATAATTTACTTGTTGTTATCAAACCTGTTATTAATAACCTAATTATCTCTTTTGTTAAGTACGTGTTCTAATAATCGAATAGTAAAATTAGCGTTTCTCGTTTGTAGCATTGTTGATATTCCATTATATTGTTGTTACATTTACAGAATAAAGGTTTCTTGATGGTAATACTCGTTTAATTAATTGTCTGTCAGTGGCGCGACAAATACGAAAATTGCATTTTGTTCATGTTCATTGTTCGTTGTTTGTTTTTTTTCCTTCTTACAATTTATTACACGAGACGTAAAAGCGTAGAACAATTTATTTAAATATTTTATGTAAAATTTTAGTCTCTGTACGCTTTTGCTCGTGCTTGTAAATGAAACGTTATCTTTGTACTGTTAAAGCATTATACAGATAAGAGGAAGCATAAGCTGCGTTGCTAAGGATTTATCTCACACAGTGTTATCCTCTTTTATATGATGATCTTAGTGTGGTCGTAGGTATATATCAATAGAAACATTTTACTTGGATTTATATGATAATAGTTATCACAATTCACATTCCGCAGGAGACATGAAACTGTACAATTTCCCGTTGTGTTCACAAACTGTCTAATATATACCAAAGTTTCTTTCATTGTGTTGAGAAATTCTACTTTGATATTGTCTCCAAATTTGTCACTAGTGTTGCGTTAATTTGTAGGTATTTGTTAGAGCATTAACTTTTGAAATTTTTTACTTTATTATTAAATCGAAAATAACCTTTTAAATTTTTTTATACAGGGCGGGCCACGTAACTTGTATTGCTGCTGATATTTTCTTTTAAAATAGCTTTACTGCTAGCTTGAGATTGAACTACCTACTACCCTAACTTACCCTAACTTCTCTAACCTAACCTAATCTTCTCATTCTTCTTCCCATTTCTTCTCTTGCTTAGTTTAAGAGACAAGAAATTAAAACATGTCTTGTCTTGCTTCATTCTTGCAAATAAAAGTCTTGTCTAGTCTTGTATATTTCTTGTCTTGCATATTTTCGTAGAAAATAACGTCGGGGCTTCCCCTGTTCTTGCTTTTTCTTGCAAAATACTTGCAGTCTTGCAACCCGAGGATTTATCTTATTGACATTTGGTTTGTCGTGGTGGCGCAATCAGGCAAGTTTATTTTCTAATATTTATACAGAATGGCATGAAATATGACAAGAGAGCAGAAATGCAAGAAAATGCTAGAAAATCTTGTAACTCATGCACTTTTCTCGCAAGCTAATTATTATAATAAAAAATTAAGCTATTTAAGACATTCATTTATAAGAAGTTTACCTAAAAAAAGTATCTTCAAAACGTACTTAAAAACCACCCTATATAAATAATTATTAATTCCATACATCCGAGTATTAGCTACCTATAATTGCTTTCATGCAGGTATTTAATCTGAAAAGTTTATTCATAGGGGGTTATAATCATTATAATTAATTATCTAGCTTTAAATCTTATATTTAATTCATCCCCTTGTCATATGCAGAACAGACGCAGTCGGTCCACTAGTATTATTATAGTGGTCTGCTAGTAATTGGCTAAAGGTACGTTTAAAGTTGTTTCACGCGTACTTGACTCCAAAACAATAGTGAGAGAAACTAAATGTCTGAGTAATTATGTAAAGGTTAATTTTTATACCCTCGAGTATAATACGCTTTGCGTGTTATTAAAAAAAATCTTTTGATAGTCTTAAATGTACAAACAAATTTAATTTTCATAATTAAAATCAAACTTTTCTTGAGATAAAATTTCGCGTAAGAGAAAAGTCAGATATTTGATATGATGGGCCAATTAGGGCGTTATAAGATCATATTTGACGTTGAGCGATTAAGTGGATTTAGTAGATGTTTAGTTAAGATTTTTGCACGCAACATAATATTAGCCTTAAATAATGTGTTATTTTATACGTCTAATATGAGAGACCGAATTGATTTTTATACATTCAAAGTAGAGATTTTTTGGTGTTACGTCAATAATTTACCGAGGTTACACTGCTACAATAACAAACACAAACCCTAACTAAATTATCACTCATGTTACTGACCCAAATTGCTGCTGACCGAGTGAAGGAAGGACCAGGCACAAATAAATACAAATAAAATAATTCTAGTTTTCGAACCTTTCCACAGTTAACCAACAACCGTCAGATCTTTTAGATGTAAAAACCTTTCAAGAAATAAGTTTTCCTGTTTTTATTTGCCTTAATCAGAAATGAAGTGAAGCAAAAAATGTAAAAAAGAAAAAGAGAAATTCGGAAGTAATGAAAAATTCACAATATAAAACATTTAAACGGTAATAAATATTAATGAGCGGCTACAGTTAACATAAATTGGCGCTTCGCGCCTCGGCTCACCGGAACACGTTTAAAGTAAAATTTTGTACGGAGAAGTACAAAGCTTTTCCAAAGCTTGCTAGTTCTATGTTTGGTAGCCTTACGACCTTTATAAGTTGTTGCATTTGCATTTTCCCTATTCTAGAAGTTAAATAATGACTGTCAGATAAATTAAATGAATGAAGATTACAAATTACTATTCCGAAAGAATTTTTATTGCTACGTTAGGGCACGAACTCGGCAAATAACGTACATGATATTTTCATGTACAGACTATTATAAATCTTTTAAAACATTTAGATGTTGGGAAATGAAGAAATTTAAGACGTTATACAAGCTTGAAACCAACATAAAGCTTTTCTAGTGAAGCAGCTACAATGCGAACTGTAAATTGTAAAATAAAATCAAAACAAGGTGGAGAGTGTTAAAAATAACTACCTAACTGTTAGAAGTGGAAAATACACACATACAACAGACATCTAGTTATTCTTTGAAAGTAGACTTTTCGCTCTTGCAGCACTCTCTTCTCTTTACTGTCAAAAATGGCCAGATTAAAAGCGTTAGAAATAGCTTTTCTTAACATTATTTGTGCATATTCTAAGAAATAATTTAAAATTTTTTTAATCCTGTATTGTTTTCTTGTAATGAAGTTAAAATTCGTAGTCGAATTACTGTTAATAGGTGGCTTCTAGTAGTTAATAATAACTTTAAACAGCTATAAATTTTATGTGCCTATAAGCTAGGCTACAGTTTTACTGTAAGTGCCAATACATGTCATATCATAGTTTTATACACCTTTATAAAGGCCATTAATGTGAAGTTACACGGCATTGATTTGTTATAAAATTGACATCAAATTACACTATCGTGCTCTTCAGAGGGCACGTTAAGCAGTCGCTTTAGGCTAACGTGTAATTAAGGGCGTAGACCTAATTGTAAAACTTGATATGGTTGTAATTAGTTACTAATTAGTAATAATAAATTAGCAATTAGGTTAACGAAATTAATGAATCAACAGAAAATACTTAGGGCAGGGAAAAGACGGTTGTAAGAAGTTAGTTAGCGATTGGGCTCTATAGCAGAGCAGTCAGAATACTGACAAAGATGAGAATCACGAGAATCGGACGAGAACCACCGGTTAAACTGAAGTGTTAAATGATGACCATGAAGATGGATATAGTTACTCTACTTCTGTATTAAGAAACCAGTAATACTTATAACATGATCTTTTGTATCTTAGCTTTTTATTGACCAACCCCAAATAATCCTGGTATGTCCTGGAATTATCCAGGACGTCACAAAACCCCAAACGTGCCAGTATATCTCGGTTTGTATCAAATTAAAATAAAAACAAAATACAAGATACACAATAGGTTTTTTACCTTTTCAGAAGTCTAACATAAGGAAAATTTAAAAGTCCCATACCTGCAACAATAAAAAAGAAATTAATAGATACACAATTAAACTTATAATAAAAGTAGCACAGTAATTTAAAAGAGAATAAAATTTTGTTAAATAACTCCAGGTCTACATAAGATTTACGTTCTACATCTACAGCAGGGCACTACTGGTAATTCGTACAGTTTCGGCCAAAAATGGGTTCACTAGTAATTTATTATATTTATTACAGTATTAGAAGCAGAAAAATAAGTGAACATCGGGTTTTCAAGATATTTTAAAACCTATTTTTTTTATTCGACTGTATCAAAAAGCGACACTTTACGTTTCAAATTTTGGACGTGAAATGGGTCTTTTTATCAACATATCATAATTTTGATTCAGTTACTATGGTGACCACTTTATGGTCTAAAGACCGTAAAGTAGAACTTGACTACTTCTAATTTATTATGCTTAAGCAGCTGCGCCATCTATTGACATTTATGTGAAGTTCTTATTCTAAATAGATAGGTAGATGCCTACTTTATCTGACGTTTATAAATATTTACTTCTACTATTATGCAAATAATTTAAGGTTATGTACACATGTACAGTTCAATTAAATATTAGAGTATCCAGTCAAATCAAATATAATACGGCCGTTGGTAGGAATGCCACCGACCACATGACCACATTATTAGTTTATTAATAACCGTTGTGTTCCCACCAAGATCCCACGGCCCGCCATGTTTTGTCACGAGGTTTGGATAGCCTTATTGTAAAATTTTGTATTCTAAAATTTATTTAAATTATTTATTTTTATTTAAATATTGTTTACAGTTGAATAAAAAATATCGCTGGCGTTCGTGATCCAAGCGTTCGTCTAGTAGAGGGTTTCCCAAACTGTACTTCGTGGAGCACTAGCACTCCGCAGGAAGGTAGCAAGTGATTATGTGATTATTGTGATTATGTGACTTTTTGATTATGTGTTCCCTTCAAATTACACAAGGTGCTCCATCAAAATTCAAAGACCCTCAAAAAGCCCCATCAGAGAAAAAGTTTGGAAAACCCTGGTCTAGTGCAAAAAACACGCTTATTTTGCAACTTGATACATAACTAGCTACAGTCAAAACCGGTTATAGCGACACCGCTTTGTACGACGAATCGGATATAAAAACGAAATGTAGAAGTTTATTTTTTGCTTTGTGCATAGTTTTGCTTAAAAACATAATTGCTTAGTACGACTATCGGTTATAACGACCGAATTTTTCGGTTCCTTCGAAGTTGTTATAACAGGTTGTGACTGTATTTTAAGCGATTACAGTTTATATTTTTAGGTGGGTGACGTTAGTACGGCCATTTTGAGCCTCAAAAATCAAAAACGGCCATGCTAACTTTAAGTACCTTATAGTTTTATGTATTTTTACCTCGGAAAATAAAAAAATCTAAATCCGCAAGTCTTCAGTAAAAAGTGAAAAGTATACGTACAGTCAGCCTCACAATTAATAGCCACCCTGACTATAAGCTTAGCACAAATTGTGGATAAAACCGTCGTAACACCTCCTACTTAAATTGAGGGGTAACTTTATTTTGCCTACAAGTAATAAATCAACAACCTTCCCTTCTGCCCTTGTGTCGTTGTTGGCTAATAAACACCCTGACGTATAGCCAGGGTGTCCAATAATTGTGAGGCTGACTGTATACCTACACATAGTATTTTATTGTCAATTAGTAACCCTATTTTCCAACATTTCATTTTCCAAAAGTTTTAGTGTACTGTTGAGGTAAATATTGAATATGAGGACTGACGGAGGATCCCCGGCTGGTTACTTAAAAACTTTTAAGTTGAGTTTCTTATAAAGTTTTCAAGTGTGCCGTGAAAAACAATCAAAATGTTGAAGTGCTTTATTGAAATAATGAAAAATATTACAGCAAAACAACAAAATTTAGCTAAAAATTTTGGTCAAATTGATTATTTTCAGCGGTAAACATGAAACTTTTATATACAATGCATTTATTGTCGATAAATATGTAATTTAATTTTTAACATTTGAATATTGAATTCGGTAAAAATTGTTCTCTATCTAACTAATTTTTGTTGGTATAAAACATCAAACTTTGGGCTTGTGAGATTCAATTTATTTTTTTGTTGTTCGTAATCGCTCAAAAAATAACGAGCTCTTTGTGAAACCATATTTTCATATAGAGGAAAATGGGTGAATATCGACCCTTGTTCAATATCGACCAGTGCCCTATAGATCAGCATAAGCGTAAAAAGAGCAAATAAAGCATACTACATCATTTATCGGTTCATCTTACAAACATTGGCTACTCATAACAGATGTTTGTGATTGCAGTGCTAGAAATAAGTTTTTGCGTTTTTTTTATTTATTATTTTTTGCTGCGCGGTTTTAAGGTAAATAGACTTTTTTAAAACAAATAATTGCATGTTTCTATTTCTAATGAATAGATAGCAATGTTTTTAAAAACTTGCGTTAAAATAAAATCAAATAAACAATTGGTCTTTATTTTACTTTGAAAAAAATCCCCATCACAGCTAACAGGGTAATATCGACCATCTCCGTCGATATTAAACTAAATAACTTTTTGAGTTGATTCATGTACCTAGGTGCCTAAAAAATTGGTAAGGAAACATCTAGCCAATCTGGTAAAAATGCAATATGACAAAGGCGGTAGCAGCCGTAAAAGAATATGAACTAGGTATTAGAAAAGCGACATAGGCATCTATGTACCTTAATTCCCTTACTATTAAGTCCCTTAATAGTAAGGTGCAAGACCGCAAGGCACTCTAAGGGGATAGTTTTGCCGTCTCTTAACTTTTTTGTATATTCTTTAAAGATTTTTTTAAATATAAATGATAATTATATGAATTAATACTTTGGTCGATATTATCCTACCCGATGGTCGATTTTACCCTGCAGGTTGATATTACCCCTTATTTTATTGCTTTCTTTTTACATTTAATTTTGAATAATTTGTTAATATGTTCAATTTTTACAATAATTCTAAGAATAATAGAACCATACTCAAAAAAATGTTTTCAGATAATTATATTAAATGAAATTTAGAGATTCTATGCAAAAAATGCCTTAGGTAGTCGATATTCACCCACTTTCCCCTAATTTATTTTAATGAAAATTAAGCTCTAAGTTTGTAAGACTAATTTTGCAAATGCCCTGTATGAAAACTAATTAACAACCTCGCTCAAGTGAAAAGATCCAATTGAGAGAAAACTTATATAACTAGAAGAGTAATACCGACGTATTTTCATGCGAAGATTATGAAATAATAAGGTTCTAATTACGAAATAAAAGAATGCCCTAGTGTGTCAAACACATAAACCACTCAACTATCAAAACTTGGTTATAAAGCGAAGTTAATGGAATTATTCAGAACTCAGTAAAATAACCTAAAACAATGGTTTGTAATAAAAAAAATTATTTTTTTGTTCTCATTTGGAATTTTTTTAACACTAAAACAATTTTGTTGTCGAAAGTTGGAAGTTTTGAAGGCCGTAATATAATAATTTTGTTAAATTTTGGAAGCATTTGGGAAATCGCAGAAAGTAAATTTAAAAATTTCCCGCAGGAATACAAACGTAAGTTCGAGATGTTATAAAGTGGCAGGATGAAGCAAAACTGTATTTATTAGTATCATAAAATAATTATTTCGAATCAAAATGTTCAAAATCGTCTCGCATTTATCCATTTTTTTAAATATTTAAGAAACCCTTTGTATTTAAATTTTTTTATTGAAGTATAAAGTTAATGGGTGATAGTTAAAAATTTGTTAATTTTGCAAACCTCGCGGATTATGCGAAAGAAAAGCTTATGTAGTCTTCAGTGGGTGCTTAGTTAAATGTTACAATAAACTTGTAATGACTTTGTAAACTCATTTCTGTGTTTGCAAAATTAAAGTAATTTGAGTGTTTTTCTTATTGCAATAATTTTCTTAATTAGTTTAAAAACGTTTAAGATTGTACACAATTTTGTGTTCATAACAATAATAATTTGTCTCTTTAGTGAAACATTCCAACTTTGCTATGTAAGTTTGTTCAAGAATTTATGTTAATAAAATTAGATAAATTTTAAATTTAATTAAAAGTTGTCAAAATAAATATTTAGCCGTTTTAACTAAATTTGAAATTTATATTTAAGTGCCTGTTACTAATTTATTTTAATACAAAATGTAATATTCAGACACAAACCCCTTCCTAACTTTGGGTGGTATGGTAAATCTCGTAAAGGCAGCTCTGAATTTAACGGTGGTGACATGCGGTATTATGACTGGACTAAATTTTTTAAACTAGTCATGACGTCATGACTGAAACCAAAGCTGGGGGTGCCTTAAGGATTCAATTTGGGACCTCTTGTGTTTTAAATGTTAAAAAATTAAATTGTAAGACCTAACAGCTTTACACCAAAATAGAGCACTTAATATTACTATATTAATTATTAAGAACAATAGATTACATTATTATTAACTCTTACTACTCAATCAAATTTCAAATTTTCATACATTAACAGTATATTAAAATCAACATTCAACACACTTTCATTATAAACGGCAAATAAAGTTAATCGCGAGAATAAAATTTATACTTTTTAGACATAGCAACGTTACAATGTGAAAGTTTGGCTTTTGAATATATTATCCGCTCACTATTTATTAGCGCTATGGTTGGCCATGTTAGGGTGACAGATTCCACCCGGTATAAATTAGAAAAAAATCAGTTAGGTTAAGTATTGTAGAGCAGCGGCTATTTATTCAATGGTATTAAGCTAGGTTCATAGCTCTCAAAATTGACAGATGAATTTGAAAAATGCTCTGCTTTGATTGGCCAACGTACCAACGGAAACATATCAGTGGAGAGTTATGAACCTACCTTTAATAGTTGTCTGTCATTTTTTGAGATTGTCACACACGGTCAGTCAACTTAATAGGGACTTACTATTTTGGCAAACTAAAAAACAAAAGTTCATGGCCAACCATAGCGCAAATAAATAGTGAACGGATTATAAATATTAAAATAAAATTTATATTCAAACGTCAAACTTTGACATTGTAACGTTGCTACGTTGCCATGTCTAAAAAATATAAATTTTATTCTAGAGATTAACTTTATTTGTCGTTTATAATCATGGCCGTTATTAATTGTTCAACTATTAAATTTGATGAAACAATTTTTAGCCTGCTTAAAGAATTTTATTTTTTTAAAGTTTTTGGTTATACTTATTCAAAATTCATGCACAATATCGTAGAGTCATAGACGATAGTCAACTGGTGTGGTGTCGACCTGAAATTTTAACGTTGCTTCCTACTATTCGAGGCATGACACGGTTTCCTATTTACCTAATCTGCATACTAACCATAGTTTTAATTCACCAATGTATGTGCGATATTGTCAATAAACGTCATGAAGCTGATATATTCAAATTATGTGAGCTTAATTTCGTATATTTTATACTACCGTTATTGTAGATATTTAAAAAGTTTTTCAACTCAGATTTTCAGATTTTCAAATTTTCAAATTTCAAGTTTTTGTATTATTTGTGCTTTATAGTCTAGTCAACGAAAACTCAAAAAATGGTTTATAGAGGACATAGAAGAGGGTAGAATTTTCTTCTTTAAAAATGTGTATGAATTAGTTAAGCCAACTACTTGGCTAAGGGTGAGAGGGCGGTGAAAGCGGGCGGTTTCGCTTATATCTAGAAAACGGTGGGTCCCAGGGAAAAACTTATTCTTAGCGAAATAAAAGCTTATCGATTTTTCTACAAGATCGTTCCTATTCATATTTTCTCTATTCTTTACAGTTTTTGAGATATCCGCCAGCAAAAATCGTTAATTAATGTTAATTAACTAACTAGCACCGCACTTATCAACGCACCCAAAAAATAAATCAAGCACTGAAAAATTTATCAAATTTTCATAACCTTTCTTATAAGTATTTTTATTTTTAATCATATAATGGAGTCATATTAGACTGAAAAGAGCATAAACTGCGAAGTACCCACGCCTTGAACGAATTTTGATGAAATTTTTTTTATTGATTTCTAAATACCCTGAAGATCAAAGTTTATATTGTTAAAAAGTGTGCATTTGCCTCATCATCTTTTTAAACCACTTCTTGTGAACTGAATTTTCAAAATCATGAAAAAAGAATTTTTATTTCAAAATTTTGGGTGCAAATGCTTACGCGTTGGATAATTAGTAACTAAGCAACAAGTTTACGGAAAAAAAATTTTTAAAAACGCATGATGAATTTCTTATTAACATTTACTTAATAGTAACTAATGAAGCACTTTTAGGCATCTCAGAAACTTCAAATTTGGCATCAATGTATATGATGTCCTCAAGATTAATAAAAAAAGTCTTCAAGTTCTGAAAACCCTCTGGGGTCGATTGAAAGGGGGGGAGAACACCCCCGTTTTTTATTAGAAAAAATTAGACTTATCTAGAGATCTTTAGAGTGTGTTCTACAACGACACCAAATTACAAGTTCCTAGGATGCTTAAAAGTGCTTGTAACTCCAAGTAACGTCATCTTACGAATTTGCTGAAAAATAATAACACTGAGAAGAACCAACTCCTTGATCGAATTTTAATGAAATCTTTTTTATTAAATTCTAAATACACTAATGATCAAAGTTTATACTGTGAAAAAGTGTGCATTTGCCTCATCGTCTTTTTAACCAATTCTTTTGATTTTGTTACTTTGAGTCACAAGCACTTTTAAGCATCCTGAGAACTTGAAATTTGGTGTCGTTGTACATTACTCTCTAGAGATCCCTAAAAAGGTCCGATTTCCTCTAAAAAGTACGAAGGCGTCCCCCCCTCCCCCTTCAATCGACTCCCAGAGGGTTTTCAGGACCTGAAGACTTTTTTTATTAATCTTGAGGACATCATATCGCTCATTTGCGAGAATAGTGACACAACTCAAAAATTGTCATTTTCGAGATAATAGCAACAATAATTATCTACTAGTAACGTACTTTTAACAGAAAAAACGACACAAGTGTAGTTAAATTATTCTGCGGTAGAGCGCGCTAGTGTCATTATCGCATTTACAGAGTTGTGCATAAGTATTATTTTAAATAGTGACACATGTCAGTTGTGTCGAGTTCTTTAACGTGAAAAAGTAGCAATTTTTCTAGAAAAACGTCACATTTCGTGTTGTGTCACTTATATTATGTGAGTTAGTTAACTAGATTTTCAAGTAAAACGTCTTATTTGGTGTTGTGTCGGTTATTATTTGAAGTCGTGTTTTTGAATAACGACATATTTTGATTTGCGTCAGTATTTTAGGTAAGAAATGCATTACTTAATACTTTAATTTATCTTCTACTTGTTTTTATTTCGCGATGTGTCAGTAATCATGAATACTTTTGAATTAATCTTTGTATTATCTCTAGTTATGTCGATCTTAAAGAAAAGAATGTATTAATTTCAAAGTATTAGTTTTCACAATATTTCTTCATTTTATTTATTTATTTAATTTGGCTACTTCTCAGGAACTGTGATAAGATATGGCAAGCTAAACGGGCAATAAAGATTTTCGGAATATGATTTTTAAAGTACCATATTTATTTTTCAATTTAATAAATATGATATTCAATTTAATAAATATAACCAAAAAAAATTTTTTTTTTCGTAAAAAAAAAAATTATATTGCTTGAACGCTCCTATTTATAAATATTTTATTTCTTCCCATTTGGCGCGTCGTCGAGTGCAATATTTATAAAAACCGGCTTTCACATTTTACCACGGAGGGCGCGCGACACCAAGAATCGTCGACACTTCGTTTACATGTCGTCATTTGAACGACTTAAGTTAAACGTGACATTTAACCTACTAACAGCTGGTAACAGGCACCTTCTAGTAGGCAAAAGGAACAAGGTCAACATTTCTTATGACGTTATTTTAATTATAACCAAACTAAATAACACTTTGTGCAAAATTAAAATACGAACAATTTTCATGTTTTATACAATAGTAAGTCCAAGAGTGTTTTTTAATTCGTTTCTCCATACTCCCAATAAACTTAGAGGTTATTTATACATCAGTTCAACACTTTATTGCCACAGGTATATTTGCAATTAATAAGTAATTATTGTTAATTAGAAACACATTAAAACAAAATTCTAGGTAATTGTTAAAACAGAGCCAAGTCGAAATCTATAACGTATTAAATAAAAATGAAGTAAAACTGTTTAAAACGAAAGCATTCTATCGACAAGAAATTCTACGAAAGGGGAAGTTTGTGAATTAAAACAATACAAAGAGGCTCCAATTAATCGATGTAAATCTGGGCGTTTCAACAAGTTCCTTGTTTTATAAAGCCTTTTGGATACGAATAACAGAGATGGCCTAAAATACACACAAGCAAATAAAACTATTCATCATTTTAGTCTCAAAATTAGTAATTTAACACTTATTTATCAATCAATGATTGTGGAAAGCCAAAATGACTTCAATTATTATTAATCGTCCAAAGCAACGTAACACAAAGGTTTTTAATAATTTTCTTAAGTTGAAGTAACATCCAATAAAATAGAAAAAATAGTTTTGTATACTTTCGTTACAAATCCATCAAATTTGTGAGATTTAACAATTAATTCCATTTTCAATAAATAAAAACAATTATTACAAAGTACAGAATTAATGCACATCTTTCATAAGTACATAAAAACCAACGACATAAAATAATTATTAATTTTTTAACACTTATTTATTAAACAATGATTGTGGAAAGCCAAAATGACTCTCTTATTATCAATGCAGCAAAGCAACTTATTATTACAAAGTACAGAATTAATGCACATCTTTCTTAAGTACATAAAAACCAACGACATAAAATAATTATTAATTTTTTAACACTTATTTATTAAACAATGATTGTGGAAAGCCAAAATGACTCTCTTATTATCAATGCAGCAAAGCAACTTAACACAAAGGTTTTTAATAATTTTTCCAAGTTAAAGAACAACCAATAAATTAGAAAAAACATTTTTGTACTTTCGTTACAAATCCATCGAATTTGTTCGATGTAACAATTAATTCAATTTCAAACAAATAAAACAACAATTACTACCAGTAGGTACAGGATTAAAAACATACGTCCTCCTACATACTTTAAAGCATAATGAAAGATGAAAACAATTATAAATTTTTTAAAACACTTATTTACTAATCAATAATAAATGTGGAAAGCCAAAATGACTCTCTTATTATCAATGCAGCAAAGCAACTTAACACAAAGGTTTTTAATAATTTTTCCAAGTTAAAGAACAACCAATAAATTAGAAAAAACATTTTTGTACTTTCGTTACATATCCATCGAATTTGTTCGATGTAACAATTAATTCAATTTCAAACAAATAAAACAATAATTACTACAAGTACGGCTTGAAAACATATACCTCCTTTTACAAACTTGAAAGCATAAAGAAAGATGAAAACAATCCAGTGCCTAGGCAAATGCAAAATCCTTCCGAGTTCCCTATCCCAAAGGCCATTTTATATTTAAAATCCATGTAGTCTTTGTGCACAGTTGGTAAATGTAATTCTAAACCACAGGTATTCGCTTTGGGATAAATATTTTCTCCATGATTAAATACTATTTTGGGATCCCAGTCGAAACCAAGAGGTGGCAATTGTTCGGCTCCAGTACAAAATATGAGAATATCTTTTGGCATAACGACGGCGTCTTTTTCTAGAACAAGATTAAAAATGAACAAATATTCATGCGGACAATAAAACATACACACTTTCTTCACAATCGATCAGAAAATCTCTCCAATAACAATTAATTCTATTTTCAACAGTCCTGCGGTTGCTGCCCACCTCGCTAAATTGAACTTTGAACAAGTTCTGTAGATCGCTCGCCGTTATTTCCTCCTGATTATTGCACATTACATCCTCGAACAAGGAGGGATGTTTAATCATTAGATCGAGTATACCACCTGTCGTTAAACCATCGAGAAATTGCTCCACAGCTGGCCTCGTTCTATGGAGACAGTAGAATTTCAAAACATCTGAAACATAAAGACAATAACCAATTTAAGTTACACTAACTGGTGGATGCGTGACAAACCTTGCACGAACTGTTCCTTCTCTTCCAAGCTTTTGATAAACTGACGTCCGGCAATTGTAAATATTTGTTCGTTCGTAACATAATCTTGTAGTGTATATAGGTCGTCTATTTCTAGGAACTCATCCACTTTTTCTCGAATATCCGGTTCGAGATCATCGATCCACGGCCGAGTCTCGCTAAAACCATAAACGACGATTGAATATAGTGTTTTGGAAAAGAAATGCGGACCAGAACATCCGTGTATTAATGAAAGAGAAATCAATCGTCCCGCATCGAAGTATTCGTTATTTTTAATGGCCTCACTATTAAAAGTTATAAATTTCTGTGCGTCTCCAAAAAACAAGTAACTGTTCTGAATATGTTTGAAGACCAAGCGAAACATTTCTCGAGTGGGGCCACCAACGTCTACCGCTCCTTCCGATGTTCCTTCAATATCACTAAAGATGACCGAAATTTTATTAAACGGAGAAAACGATTCTCTACGTAAAGCCCTTAAGCAGCAATTAAATATATCTTCTCTATAAATATTTATTTTGGTGATCACGTGCTCGTTTATTTTACTTCTTAATTTTCTTAAAATATCTGTTATTGCAATTTCGGAGGTATCATAACTCTCTTGGCAACTATTCACGATGGCTCGTTCGGTGTCGTATTGAAATTGTTCCTCTAATTCGTCATCGTCATCGTGTAGCACATTTGGGACAACTGCATCAAAACCATCGAACGTTACTTCATCAGCATCTACATTATTTAGCAAAGGTTTTTCGTCATGGACAACCCCATCTACAGTTCGTTTAATACTGTCGAAAGGCCTTACATATATAACCTTTTGCGTAAACAAAGTTTTTAGTGATGTCCCTTCCAATAGTTCGCCCGGTGGTAGAGAAGGCTTTATAACCCTACCTCCCATAGGAACTAAGATCTCGAATGCACTATTACAAAGACGATCTTCAAATAACGTTTTTATATGTTCTAAAATATCTTTGTTAGTCCATGTTGTAAAAAATTTGACGTTTGAAAACGCAAAACCTAAAAAATACCATAATTATCTGATAGTCCACTGGCTAGGTCGTAAAAAGCGTGGGTTTACCTTACAAAAGGTCATGTAGTTTTGGATAATTATGTTGTGTGTACTTTAGGCTTTTATTAAAAATCCAAGTTTTTAAATATGGCGCCCCTTCATTACATCATTACGACCTTTTTTGTGTCACTTTCTTCGGTTTTTGCTCGATAATCGCTCTCGACTAAGGCGTCCTACGAAAAACATTGTTCTTGTGCCTTTATTCAAGAGCATAAAATTTACTACAATTATTTATTCTAATAACATGATTTTTTAAACCTCATATTTACCGAAATACAGAGCTTCAAAGGGTAAAAAGTGTATTTTGTGGTAGTTTTCCTTAACTTTTTGAAAAATTTTGGGCTTTGAAGCTGTGTATATCGGTAACTGCAAGGTTTAGAAAAACATGTTATTGGGATAAATAGTAGCAAATTTTGTGCTCTTGAATAAAGGCACAAGAACAATGTTTTTCGTAGGACGCCTTAGTCGAGAGCGATTATCGAGCAAAAACCGAAGAAAGTGACACAAAAAAGGTCGTAATGATGTAATGAAGCTAGCACAGGCGCGCCATATTTAAAAACTTGGATTTTTAATAAGAGCCTAAAGTACACACAACATAATTATCCAAAACTACATGACCTTTGTAAAGTAGTAAGTACTCGGCCACCGAACTATGATGTCGTTACAATTTTTTAGGGTTTAAAGCGACTTACCATTTTCGTAAGCTAAAGATTTAGCGATTCCCTTTAAAGTTGTTAGACAATCGGGTTCGTTCAATAAAAGAACATCTCGCTTGAAACATGTGACTATTCCTTTTTTATTATTTCGTTTTTTCAACTTTGGGAGCGAAGGCGATGGTCTATTATTCGATCTAATGCTTGGAAAGAGCCTGTGGAGCTCTTGTCGAACATTATCTGTCGTGGATGCTGATGGTGTCGGATCAATTTCAGACGAACTTGAACTTCTCGCAAGGGACGAAGGTTGCGTTCCAGCAGGAAAGTTAAAATTTGCAAAATTTGTCTCTGTAGCTGTCGGTGTGGTGGTCTCAGTGCCGTTAAAACTTCTCACAGTTGTTTCCAGCGTCCTTCGCAACTGTGGGCTGAACAGAATTTGTGATACAATATTATCAACTTCATTATTGTTGTGCATTATTGATGTAGATGTAATTTTACGGCGCACCAAGAGAGTTCGATACCTCCTGAAATATGGAAAAAAAAGTTTAAGCAAATTCTATAAGTTTACCTTGTTCGCAGAAAAATGAACCACCGAAAACTTAACAAGCGTGTTTTATTAGATTTAAATTTCTATTTGTAATTTAAATTCAATTTATTCTCTCAACTTCATTTGAAAGGGGGTCAATTTTATTTCCTACATTAAAAACCGCCACACACCCCTAGCGGTCGTGAGATGAATATCCAAAATTTTACAAGAGGGGTGCATCTTGGTGATGCTGGTCAAAATCTCTATTCAAGGGTATCTCGCTCGGATTTTAAATTCGTATCAATAATTTTGAAGAAATTGCGTTTTGAATTGGCTATACGCCAGGGTGGTTATTAGCCAACAACGACAAAAGGACAGATGGGGAGGTTGTTGATTTACTACTTGTTAGCAAAATAAAGTTACTACTCAATTTAAGTAAGTGGCCAATAATTGTGAGGCTGACTGTACACTGTACAGAGATGATGTAATTTTTACTTGCACGTTTCAAAGTGTTTTTAGTGCACACCCTACGGTATACAGTAAATTGCAAAAGTGAACAACGCAGGATTCAATAAAAATTTTGCTCAAAACGTTTAATAACGAAATCCTAAAAGTATTTTTAAAGGGTTGGAGGGCGAGCGGTTTATGTTAGGCAATATTCGAATTAACGAAAATAAATAAAAACGCTCGTTTATTTTTCTGTGGTCCATCCTGTACATCCCCATAGTACTTTTTAAACAATTAAATTCGTATGGGATTAACAAATAAGGGTGGAGATTTAAATAAAACGTAATTATTACTTACCCATTTTACTTAAACAAACTTCAATTGAAAACACACGTAAATGAAAACACGACGTCACATTTTGTTAAATTACTTAAAATTTTATACGAAAACACATTAAAATTTTGAAAACGGATTTGCACTTTTGCAGCATGTTGGAAACACAAAAACGCAAGAAAGAAGAAAATGCGAACGTTGACGCATTTTTGGGAGGGGGTTCCCCGCTAGCGCTAGCATTTTTAACGGTCTTTTCAACCATGTCGTCACTTTAACCTTGATTATGTTTTAAATTTATTAGTTTAGAGACGAAAATATCACGTACGACGTAAAGCAACGTTGCCACGTTTACCTACAAACTACAAAATGAATAAATGTACAATTTAAATTATTTAGATTTAAATTATTTCAACTTGCGGATTTACAAATTTAATTGAACCAAGGAATAATAATTATGTTACGTGTAAAATTTCGGCGTTTGTTGTTTTACAGAAATCTACACCTAAATAATTATTACCTATGCCTATATTTTATATCTAGGATTTATCGTAAAATAAAAAAGTAATTATTGCTTAAAAACTGATTATCTTCTATTGTAGAAAAATTTCCTTTTAAAAATGTAATTATATCATACCTATTAGGCGTTCAATTTTTTGAGTCTTTATGAAGAAAGGCGAATAATACGTTATTAATAGGCCAATGACCAAAAGTACATATTACCTTACAAAAGGTCGTGTAAACTATCGATTTTTCGATAAGAATAGCTATTACCAAATTTGTAGATCGTAAAATTTCCTACAACAAAGGCTGTATTACTATCACTCGCGGGGTTTTAAAAGTCTGCTGCCAAAATAACAGTTTTAGAAAGAAGAAAACGGAATAGACCGATTTAGATCATTATCTTCAAAAAGTTATCGAGTGTACATAAATAAGTAGTAAACCCCAGTACAATTTGAAACATAATTAAATTCTTCACCACTTTACGCAAAAATATACAGGGTGTTTTCTTTAAAAAAAATCAAGATTTCATCACTTGAATATAACTAAGCTTGTTCCCCTCAAAAAACACCCTGTATACAATAAAATCAATTTTCTTTGATGGGAAAGCATCAATAATAAGGGGTCAGTCTCAACTACGAGGACAGTAAATATCTTGTCTAAACAGTTTTAATTTTTAAGTTTTAAAAAAGTATCTGGACACATTGAGGCTAATAAGTATCTTTGATACAAGATACATGATAATTCTATTTCAGTATCATTGATACAAGATATTTTCAGTTGGTGTATCATAGATACAAGATATAAAAGTATCATAGATACGAATCAAAGATACATGTATCATTGATACTGCCCAACTCTGGGTACAGGCCATTAATTAAGTGACCGATTGTTTTACAATAAAACTAAACTATGACAATCAGAGTTGGGCAGTATCAATGATACATGTATCTTTGATAGATATCTTTGATACTTTTTATCTTGTACCTATGATACTCGCGGTGAAAGTAGTATCAGAGATATTGAAACTGAATTATTATGTCGAAGGCTTAGAGTTAAACAACGTTAACTACAAAACATTGATTTTTGAGATAATGCTAAGAATCGGTAATACTGAAGGCCAAGGTATGAAGTGTCAAAAACTGTACCTCTACGATTGATATTTTCCAAGTTATATGGGTTGTAAGTAATATTTTTATACAGTGGGTAGGTTACCTTAAAAGTTTTATTTCATCGATTCTCAAAAACGTTACTTTTGTGGTTAACGTTATATGAAAGGAGGCGTTAGAGTGAGGAAGATATTCCATCATAAGGTTAAAAGTAGGAAACCAACTTTTTTTTTAACTATTTTTAATAAATATTCCACTAATATCATACGGCACTTATAAAAATAACAAATTAATTAAAAAAATTGGTTTCCTACTTTTAACCTAATCGAAAAAATAAAATTTAGAATAATAGAAGTTACACAGCGACGCCTTTGAGCATGCGTGGTGATGGAATATCTTCCTCACTTTAACGCCTCGTTTGTAAGCCGTTGTAAACCCTCGATGTAACTTGAATCAAAGATACATTTTATAAGTAACATGTCCAACTCTGTATATAACTGTATAACTGTATAACTGAGTATATCACATTATATCATAGAGTAAGTGATTTTCCACAAGTCTAGGGATCTCAGGTTAAGATCGCAGCGCCCTCAAAATAAAACCGTGAACTAAGACATCGCACAGTTAAGTCACACATTTAAGTTTGGATTTCTCTTAATCCATGATTTACGTTGACACTGAACAAAAACTATTATTTTTATTAGAATTCATATCGAAGAACTTATGGCTTTTAAAAAAACTATACAAACATGCGCCAAACGTCAAAACATACGTCAAATGTTATGCGATGATGTTATAGTACAAAAAAATCCGCCAGACGTCGTGTCGCTTATCATGATATTCCTATTAAAGTATTCCCACTATTTATTCAGTTATTCCAGTTCCACCAAAAAATTTTGTTATGTAGGTACCTCTATTATATTAGTTACAAAAACAATTGCGCACATAGAGAATAAAATGTTCTACAGTTGTTCCAGCAGATCTTTGCCGGTGGAGAACTCGGCTAAGTACGCAAAAACACGCAATCTGATACGTAGTGTAGTAGCATCTTTGTTTGCGCTACGTAATATGACGCCTGCTAAATTGTAACGACGTATGTCGGCTTATCTTGACATACAGCGGCAAAGATTCCCTAGAACAACTGTATATCGTTTGATGTAATTTTTTAGATAGGTGTAACTAATTTTAATAAATCATAGTTGGCATGTTGTCAGTGTTTTTCTAGATTCTTAAGCCAATTTTCATCATAAAAGTTCATGAATATAATCTCCCTCCAAATCGGCCTAGTCTCAAATCAGTTAGTGGTTGTTTAACAATAATAAAAAATGTAAAAAAATGCCGATTTTGCCATACCTACTATGTACACCATTTAATAATTCTAAGTACTAGGTATATTTCAGTTGTTTTATTCGAAAAGATAAATTCTAAAAAAATAGAACTTATGTGCTGTGCTAAGAGATAATTGTAATAAATCGATATCAAAATAGGTCCACATATTTTGTGCATTTATATGTATGTACCTATCTATCTACCTTTACGTATCTACTAATTTGTGCTAAGCGCTTATAATAGTTCTGTAATTAATTAATTATGCTTTATGAATTATGAGTAATAATTTTTTAGACATAATAAAATAACACGCAGTTCCTTTATTTATTATTGCTTTCAATATCAAAATCGCACAAAATAATAATCCCAACCCATATCATGAAATTTTATCTCAATTTAAAAGCGTCCCGACTCGCAGAGAAGTTTATCTCAAAAATTTTTCCGCATACTGTATATATTTGAAAATAGGCAACATCGCTTTTCCAGTTTAAATTTTGTAACCACCACAGATTTGACAGATCACAGAAAAACAATGTGAATTTACGTCTACCTCGTCTACCTCGTGTTTTAATAATAAATAATTAATTATATAAGAAAGTGTTTTCATTTATTAAAAACTCCATCGGCGTCATAATAAAACCTAATAAATAGACATGAAAATATATTTTGCAAAGCTAGTTGGGCATGACGATGAAATTTGGATTTGTTTTAAATAAGTGCTGTGTCTCTAATTAATTGTTCAAGTATGTGTTTTCATTTATTAAAAACTCGATGGACGCATATTTCGAAGAGTTTTTACCACATTTCTCAGTGCAATATACCGTCACTGTAGAACGTTGATGAATGTCTTCCTTCATCTGGAAATTTACTGGAATGTTTCCAATTTGGAAGGTTGAAGGTAATTCTTATTTATTTTTATGAGTTAATTATGTTATACACCTTAATAAAACCACCAAGCTAACATAAACTTCTTAAAGGTGTCGAGGACGACAGCAAGTATACATAAGAAGCAGCTTAAAAACTACAGGAATTAATGCTATGTTATCGAGAATTTGACAACAATAAGACTTGTCGATCCAATTACTGCAAGGGAACTTCGAAGTCGTAGGACAGTTCAAAGGCGGACTTCAGTGTACCAGGTGTAAATTATTTATGGTTCGTAGTTTTCTCATATAAAAAAATCTTACTTACCTAGAAGTTTCTCAATTTATTACAGACAGAGCATTGATTAGACGACAGATGTACGAAAAACATTAGCGTCGCCAGACTGACGATTGAGCGCAGAGGTTTAAATAGAGGCAGCTTCATTGCGCTGAGATCTGTCTATAACCAACGTATCGAGAGACTTTGGTCCCAAGTAAACGGTGGTTTCAAAATACTACAAAGATTTGTTTTTGTATATGGAAGAAGAACATCTATTAGATGAAAATAGCAAAGTGGGTCTTTTTTGTTTGTCAATTGTGTACCACGCTCATGGAATTGTTCACTTTTTAACTATTAGAGATATAATGCTTTCGGACTAGTACATCTAGAAGAATAATATTTGTTTACAAAAACTTTGTGTTTTTAACTGGTAATAGACGTTTTAAAATTTTACTACCTAATGTGTTTTCAATATGAATCTCATCGATGTTATTTTCGTAAGAAATTAATCCATAATCATATCTGCATAAATGTTATTGGTAATAATTAATGTTTACAACTTAAGTATGTATATATATGTTTTGTGAATAGTGTAGTTTTAGAGAAGTCTAGTTGAACCCATAAAAACAATATAATAAAGAGTCTTTATTTTAATTGCTTTCTTTATTTGTGTGTGTATAAGCTTATTAATTGCTCTCAAAATTATTTTAACTTTTAGTGAAGATACCGAACCCATTCTATGCTTACAAATAAACAATAAAGATTATGTATCTTCTTGTATGTTTTCGTAGAAGTAGAACCAAATACATGTCGCTAGCCCGGAAGAAAGTGACCAACTCAAAAAATGCCATATTTCAGTTTTGTAGGTAAACAAACTACAAAACATTACTTTTAACAGAAAAAGTGTCAAATCTTAGATTATAACATTGACAGCCAGAACGAGTTTCTAACTATTAATATTTTTCAAGTGCTTCTCCTGAACATTTGCATTTTTTGAGTTGTCACTTTTCTTCCGGGCTAGCGATATAGATCTACCTAAAGAACCCACCTACCTACATAACCTTACAAATAACTCCTATACGGTGACCATCGTTTATTTTTTAAAAGAAAGAACAATAATTGTAGACTTTTAATTCTTCGGTACCTACTTCTTAATTATTGCCGACTTATAAAAAACGCCCTATCGCAATTCTGCTTATGCTTTTGAGCCCTAGACCCGTGTCTTGTGTGCTAAGCCTCGGATTGACAGTTTTGGTTTAAAATCTAGTTTTGTAATTAAACTTGGATTGCTCATGGTCTGAAAGCTAAGCTTACTTCATCTTTCGGTTTCACAGTCTGCTCATAACTTGGCTTAAACCACAGTTTCAGCTGACAGTGTAAACTGGCCCAAGTAGACCTAAAACAACACCTTAAACAGATACTGCGAAACTGCTTAAGGCTACATTTTGGTTTACGATTGGATTTTACTGTGAGCAAATGTGTGATAGCGATACAACTGCGAAGTTACTTATTTAAATAGATGTTGAAAGCAATTTGCGATTGAAAACCGAATAATTGTGCTTTTAATAAATAAGTACCTTTGTATGTACTTTAAGATCTTGCAAACGACCAAAAGACATCAGACGATGGACGATGCTCCAAAAAAAATGTACTAAAATATTAAGTAGGTACAAACGGCTACCCTTTAATTTTACGTATTTGATTTTACTGAATTTTAATTCGATTAAATAAAATTACACAGCAACCTTACATTTTCTTCTAAAATCTCGACCGTGATACTTAAAATATGCTTAAAATGTAAAATTTACTTGTGTATATTCGAAAACTTTAATTTAAAAACAAATTTATTGTGGTAGTTCAAATGCGGTTTATGAATCGCTCGAAGCTAGTCATGTCGACGCAGTAAACATTTAACTAGTGAACGTTTACGCGTGCGCCGACTGAGATAAGAAAAAATATATATTTCCACGTTCGAATCACGCCGTATGGGAAATTATTAAAATATAAGAATGTTGGTTGCGTTCCATAATTATTTTTTTGCGTTCTATATTTATTTTTTTTAGTAAATATGTTTTTTTTTTGTCAGTTTTTATTAAATTGGATAGAAATTATGAAGAGGGATTTTCCATATAAGGCAGTTTATATATTGCCCGTTTAGCTTGCCATAGGGGTGACCC